>OY796674.1:11076899-11729439 GCA_963680715.1 Tetragnatha montana | reverse complement strand
GTTCTGTTGCACGGGGTTTCCTAAAACCACCTTCATTTGAGATTCTGCTCCAGAATCCCTTCCCTGTTTCCTTCCTTCCTCTCTGCTTCCGAATCCGACTCTCACTTACCACCTGAGGATTCGGGACGATGGTGATTAGAATTCATCCCTGATGAAGCCGCGCCCAGGTGGATTATAAGTGTTGTTGTCTTCCTAGTCCGTTAATAACTGCGGTGTTAGGGAAAGGAAGTTTATAGATTAGCTTTTTGATTAATGGTGTTTTGGACAGAGCCAGAGCTTTCGCTTATTCCATAAGCAAAGTAATTTTGAGGAGTAAAGTAACTATTACAGTCGATTCCGCTTAGTGATATCGGTTAGTGTTATCAATCGGATATTGTTTTCAAACTTGACCGGCCCTGATCACTCCTATTTACCTTAACGCAAAATGTATCGTTTTATGTGATCAATAATCGCTTATTGTTATCATAATTATTCTCTAAAAAATCTTTTTTTTTTCCATTTTAAGGCCTATTTTAATTAATAATAATAAAAAACGAGTCATTAATTTATTAGTGTTATATGTTCCACTCTCATATTTTTCTTTAAGAATGTAAAAGTTGCAAAATATACATTCCAGGTAATCGTTTTAAATACTTCAATTTGAACTACATACTTGTAATTTTAAAGCAAACACTCGAGATCACAGTTTTGAAACTCTTTAATATTAAATCGCTTTTTTTAAAAAATCGGATATTGTTATCATTCTTCTCTTGGACAAAAGATCACATTAAGGGGAGTCGAATGTACTATGTTTGGGAACAATATGCACAAATATTAGGTTCAGGAATATTATCACGAAATTGTTTGTATAATAGAAAATTTCTACTTCAGGCATTAATCAACAAAGATGAGGTTTTCCACTGGAGTGTGCCGAGTTAAACGTAAAAAACATTGTGCGCATTATACCCAAAAGGAAAAAAAAACATTAGTAAACTAGGAGAAAAATATATAACGAGACTTAGAGAGAGGGATATTTGAGCCTAACCTGTGAGAGAAATATTATTTTGGAGATTATTTAATAGAGAACTTCAAAAAGAGTGGAATAGTTTTACATTAAGAAACAGGAACGGAGACAGGACCACCAAAAGATATCTGAAAAACCATTAGCACGGCCAGAGAATGTAAAAAAAAACAGTTACTGAGAAAACCAGAAAAAGAAGAAAGGAATAGTTTACCAACACTTTAAAAAAACCTAAGTTCGAAAACATTTTCAACAACGAATATAATTGAAGCAGACTTTCTTAAAGTTAAAGCCATAGGGCGTCCAAGAAATGTCACAGTTTAAAATGTCAATAATGTAAATGTCTTTTAAGTCTTCAATTCACAGAATATTTAATATTGAACTGATTTCAAAAGAAAACTATTTAAGATGATAAAACTTTGGAGAAAAAAGAAGAGTAAATCTAAGGGAAAAACTTGAAATAATGTTGCCATTACTGAAAAATTTTCATAATTTGTGCTACAGCCTTAAACTTTGAATAAAAATTTATCGTCAAACTTTCACAACTTTAAAGTAGTTATCATTATACTATTGTAAAGTTTCAATAATTCGTGTCACAGCTTTAAACTTTGAATAAACGTTGGTCCATAAAGAAGTGCAAATCGAAAAAAAATACCAATCATTGCCTCAAAAGATGCCCACATTTTCATCTTCACCCACGAAATTGGTCCCCTCAACTTTCATCAGGAAGCAATCTGCAAATCACAAAAAAAAAAAAAAAAAAATCCCATTCAGCTCGCGAAACACGCCATAAAGGCAATAAAATCAATTTTCTCTTCTCCTTGCAACAGTGTTTTTACCTCATTCACTACTTGAGTTAACTCCACCAGCCTCCAATTCAACTTCCAATTCCAATGCCCGATATTGCGCCTCTAAAAGCTATTCCTCGCAGCATGCTGTCTCCTCGCTTCAAGGTCCATCGGGGATCGTACCGAAGAGTTAATTGAAGAACCATTTACCCCGGGTACACATCAGAGTAATCGTGCTCTCTGTAAGAAGTCTGTGGAAGAGTGTTTTAAAATCTCTTCAGGTGTAAACCGGTTTTAAGTCTGAAGAAGGCACTTTTCCCACTCCTTTTTAACAGCCCATTCCGTAACCATTATGGCGATGGTGACAAGCTTCTAAAATGAGGGAGGTCTAATTTTGGTGGAGCTCCCCTATTGAATCGATTGAAAGATTTGGAAGCTCGCTGCAGTGAGCTGTTATCGAACAATTTTGTTAAAATTATAAGATTTCTAAGAATTAGAGGTTGGTTTGGATTTTATTGTTTTGAACAAGATGATGCTAATTTGTTAAATAGTTATTTCTAATCCTACGTTTTCCAGGTTTGAATATTAACTTTCCACCTTTCTATGATTTATAGTAGGTCCATTTTGTAATTTTCAAAAGAAAGAAACACAAAAATGTTATAAAAACTGTTTCAAACAATTTTCATTGCATTTACTACCACCAATAAATCTGAAACCATACACAAATGCTAAGAAATATTATTGGGAATTCAGTTATATTGAACTTTCCCATGACTGATTACTGTCATGGGGTTTGACCGTATTATTATTAACAAAAAACTAAACCCACATAAAAGAATAGGAAAATAATAAAGTTAAATTCATTTTTTTTTGCTCATCTCTAATTTAATTAATATTTTTTTTAACTCTAATAATCAAGTAAATGATGGGATGGCAAGTCTCTAATATAGTTTTCTTCTACAATCTGTGTTCAATAATTTTCAAAGGTCTACATTATTACTCTAATATATAAAGAGGAGAGTTGTGTTAAAAATACAACGTCTAAAAGAGCAGACTAGGTAGTTTTGGAGAATAATCTCAGAAATTGAGAATTTTTTGAAGGAGTTTTCAATGCATACAAGTCCAACCATCATTGGTGGTTACTGATGGTCATCATTTGTGAATTTTTAAAGTACTCTTCCAAAAACCTATTTTATAATGCAATAAATCCGTTATTATCGGAAATAGTAAATACACGTTGTTACCGGAAATATATACACGTTGTTACTGGTAATAAACCCGTTTTTCCCAGACTTCACCCCATCTCTAACTGTATTCATTCATTCTAGGAGTCACTTTAATAGCATAAAAAGGCCGGTTTATACGAGACGGACTCCTCTCCTCTATAACGAAACTATCGTGTTTACAAGAAGAGGATGCATAATTTGTATAGGGAGTGGGGGGGAGGATCTATTCTGAGTCCATTGTTGGAGATGCGGGTGTTGGAGGATAATTTTTTTGCTCTGTTAGAGGACCACAATCGGTTTCGTGTTCTCTTTGGAAGGGAGATTACGGCGATGTTTTCTTTTGCTGGGAACAACGGATCGGTTCTGATGATGAATATAAAACGGGTCAAGAGATGGGGATGGTGTCGAGGATGGGATATATTTAATTTTTTGTTGCTATAACCTATTAAAATCTCATTTCGGAACTGGTCTTTTCGGTTTTCGTTTCATTGAAATGAGGATGCGTTTTGATGGGATTAAGTCTAATATTAGATTTTAATTTAAAGAGGGAATTTTTTTAGAACTGATTTTAGGATGGTTGTTTTACTTAAGATATTTCTGGCAAAATTATGTTAAATTAAAAGGTATATGCAGGGGATCTTGTTTCTTTAAACATTAAAATTAGATGAGGTTTAGGTCTTTTACATTAAAGGCAGAGATTTAGCAAGAAATTGAGTTTGAAAATTTTTACTTTAGTTGGAACTAGTTTATTGTTTAAATTGGAACATCGGTATGTTTTAAATTAGTTGTCTTTACGAACATTTATATTACAAAGATGCTTTAAAAAATGTCTGATTCATACGTGTTTGAATTAACAAAACATAAAACTGGTTAAAAAGTTTTAACGTAATTAGAAAAAAAGACAAAAAATTATTACTGACACATTCCAAAGAAATAATTTATAAACTCTTGGTTAATCAATGCTTTCACAGCTACAAAAAAAACATTCATCCACGGTATATTAACTTATTCACTTATCTTTTAAGAATATTTATATTTACTATAAAATGTTTGGAAAATACTGTAACTTGAGTAACGAAAGTTTATCGTAGTACAATTAAAAACATAAGCAAGTTACTCATAAGTTAAACCTAACAATAATAACAAAAACTGTACTTAAATTATTAGACATAACATTTTTAGTTATCTATATGTGATCTTTAACTTTTTATAATATTTCTTCATAAATAACAGTTACTATAAACATTCTTCGACAAGTCTATAAACATTTGTCTGAAATAAACATAAGACATTTCCATTTACTGTGACACATATCAATGACACCTATTTATACAGATCGACAACAATATTAGATTAAGTATATTTAACTGATTGTGCTACTAATAGGTAGTCCATAAATATCGATGTTATTTTAACCTCCACTTTAAAAAGGAAACTATTAATCCTCATCACAAACATCTTTTACCAAGAGTCAAAAACACCCCAAAACTGATAACAAAAATATATTTACGACACATTTAACCAAACAACATTGAATAGAACCGAGGCTATAAAACGGCTATTTGTCTTACAAAAAAGAGGGTACATAACTCATTGCGATAAGAAGAATTATATTAAAATAAAAATAAAAAAGAGGGATCTCGTGGTATAGACCAAACCTACTCCATTCATCCCACGAGCCCTGGAGCAGGAGGAAAAGTTTGCTAAGAGCGATTTTGAGGAAAAAGCAACGTGTCACCAATACTGATGAAGCCCTATTCTTCTGTATCTTTCAATCGGCGTGGAAATTAATCATCAAGACATCGTTCTGTGTATAGAGTAGGTGGGAAAACGAAGCACTTATAATTGCTTTTGCCACGGTAACGGCAGTGGATTAAGGGAAAACGGTTTCGAAAGTAGACACTCAAGAGGTATAGACTGGGTTTAAGTTTGGATGAAATGGGAAATTTAGTATAACTTCTTTTTAAAGCTTTCTTTGTTAAGGAGACCAGGGTTCTTGAATGCAGTAAATAACAATGGAAATTAATACCTAATCATTTCATAATGCGAAGTGAAACGTTCTATCATATTGTGATTTTATGCACTCCAAATACACTAATTAAATTCAAAAGAAAAGGTTTATTTTTAATTTTTAAATTGAATTCAATTTTTATTTTAAAAATGATCCTCGTGCATTCCGTTTCAATTATGACATTTAAATTAATAGCAATAAAAATGTTTTTATATTATTTCATAGTTTTTACGATGAAAATATTCATATTTTTAATTTATCAATTTTATTCTTAATTTTTAAAACTTACGAAGAATATATGTACAAGTTGAACTGAATAAGAAGGTGATATAGATACGCTTTGCGGATGGAGCTTGGACATTCCAAGTGGCATAAGAAACAACAACAACAGAATAATTTAGAATGCTGAACACTTCTGTAAATTATTCAAGATTCAAACAGTTGAAAATCCTTGTGAAAAGTTAGTTCATAAATATCACGAAAAGATTCACCTAAAATTTAGTTTGGTCTAATAATATTTACATAAATATTTTTGAATTAGATAAATATTAATTCAACAAAATTTTTAAAACAACAATCGTTTGCATTTGATTTCGCATAAAAACTACAAATATTATCTACTTTTATAATTTAATTTTTAAAGAGAAAAGAACGAATAAACGAAAAAATAAAATTGAAATCAAATTAATTGAAATTTCTGATACATTACTATTGGAAACAATTTGATTCTTACTTTGATATTCATTTAATTCCTTACCATGCATAATTATTAATATTCCTTTTCAATTATAGACTACATAATTTGCAATTGGTAAAAACTCTTTAAAATAAAAATTAACATTCTCAAAGCGTGAAGGACGCATAAGAATTGACATTTTCTCTCCAAACATTCTACAAATTGAACGAGTTGAAAAAGTGTTGCCACTAAAAAACAACAAAACAAAATTAACTGCTGCTTTGTGATAATTTAAAAAAAAAAACTAACTAACGGGAAACCAGGAAACTAACCCAAAATTTCAGAGAACTATATATAGAATTTTAAGTAAATAGGGTTTAAATAATCGTTTTCCTAATATAACCAACAGGTTTTTTTTCTTATTTGGGTCCACCTATTAAGTGTTCTCTTCTTTGAATAATGACCAGCATCTTCCGAGACAGGTAACTAATAAATTCGACTTAATCAAAACACGCATTTCATCACATCAAATGTCATCTGGAATGACGCAATGCTAATTAAAGTGACTCACTCCTTAAGGAGTGGTCTTGGGGTGTGGAGAAGCGGCCCTGAGATTGTATTTTAAGTAGATCAATCATCAGATTTGGCGATCCCACGCGAAGCCGAGTTTACGGAAAACGAGAATCTGAATAATATTCTCCAAACTGGTTGGAATAAGAAAAACATCGAAAAAAAAATTGTGTGTGTGTTTAAGACGTTTAATAACTTGTTTTTGTCCTCTATTGGTGGTTGATTTTTAAAATAATTTTGTTAAATTAAATCTGAGATTCAGAAAATAAAAATGCTATAGAGACGATAGTTAAGAAACTTTTAAGAATCATTTTACCAATTTCAAAACCTGAGTATATAAATACGAATCGTGCATGTTGACAAGAATGAAAAAGAGAAATATTGAGAAGTAAAATGTTTTTACTGTAACAATCGGGCAATGCAGGAAAAGCCAAAACTGCTAATCGTATATCCACTTCAGGCAGATATATTGACAAGTAAGATAAGCTACATTTTAGAGTTATTTCTTTCCCATACTATTGTTTTAGACAGTTATTTTTGTATCTTACAGATATTTAAAATTAAATAAAATTTTTAAAATTGAAAAAAAAAATCACAAGTAAAATCGAAAACTAATGAATTATTTAATATACATTTAGTAATGCATGTAAAATCCTTTAAAATAAGAAGTTTTCTTTCTTTGAAGAAACAATGTTTTCTAATGTCATTCAATAAGGAAAATAATAAATTCAATTTAATTTCAATGAATAATAAGTTTAACGCACTTAGAAAATTTCTACAAAAGTGTAGTCACTAATTTTGTATAAGTAAATGCCTATTTTTGCATTTGTATTTCACGCTAACCTTTTCCACTCGTGAATACATTTTAAAACCTTTATTTTAAACAAATATACCTATTTATGATGAAATGTAAATTTTTGACTATTTCTCTTTAAATTAATTGAATGTCATGCGATAAATAACTTTGTGATTTAAAATGTGGTTAAAGGATCAAAACCGCATCAAACCATCCAAAGTTCTCAAAGAACGTAACCCTCAAGTTAAATCTTTTTAGATAATATTTAATATTTTAATGAACCTACTCATAACCCTTTTTTGTATTAAAACTTATGTTATGCACACAAAAGGGTTTTAAAATATATAATAAATTGGTACTTTAGGATTAGACGGGCGCAAGGTTCCTTTTTTCAACAAATGGCCAAATATAATCAAATATCAAAATAAAAAAAGCACTAAAATATCTCTACTAGAGTTTTCATTTTAAAATCTGTTACATTCTCATGTTTAATTCATAAAACGTTACCAGTAAAGTGCAATTGACGAGTTTTTGTTTCTCTCTAATCCTTAAGTATTAATAAATTTTAATTTTATGTCGGTAATTCCGCTTTTCAAAGTCAATTGTAAATGCAAAACACTCTAAAATGTATAAAAAAGTATAAAATTCACGTCCAAGAACAACTTCATTTTCATCAATTTAAATTTTATCAATACTAAATTAGATTATAAGATTAAAAATTAAGTTTGAGGAATTTTAAAATTTAGGTTTATAATTCATAACGAGTTGTATGATAAAAAGAAATTTTTAAAAGAATTTTTGGAAGAATATAAATGTAAGATTAATCTGTAATTCTCAAATGGATAAGTATAAATTAATTTAAATTTATTTTTCCACACTTAAGTGCCTGATTAAAATATTATAATACTATAATTTTGAATGAAAAGATAACATATTTTTTAGAAAGTACAAGGGGAAACTCTAAAAAAAAAATAAGATAATTGTGAGATACCTAGTATTCCTTAAAAACCTTTTTTTAAATCATGGTTAGGTGAATCATACAAATAATTATTTTAAGTTTTAAATAAAAACTAAAATATAAATATACATCAATTTAACATACTTAACGAAAAACATCCCCTCTTCTTTATCAGTAAATTATATTAACAAATAGATTCTGTTATATTTAAATTATATGTTTCAGCCAAGATAAAATATAATTTTACGTAATGTAATTTTTTAAAGTTTAAACTGTTTTTTTAAAATCATTAAAGAAATGTGTGTAAAATATTATGTATTGGTTATTTGTTAATATACAAGTTATTTATTACTCGATAATGATATCAATTTTGTCTTATACATTTAATGGGTAGGTAAAAAGAAAATAATAAACCTTAATTGAAAAGATTAAACAAAAAAAGTTATTTGTCTTTAAGAAAATTTTTGAGTTTAAAAAAATTCAAAGGAAAATTAAGAGTGTTTTACTACCTTCTAAATATTTTAAAATTGGATGATAATATCTAAAATATTTATTGAATCAGAAAGATTAAGAATTTAAATTGTTCCCACTGTAAATAATTTTCTGGAAGATAAATTACCAAATAAATAATAGGCGTGAACAATTTATGAAGTTAAACAAAATGTAATTTTAAATAATAAGTAATTCCCTAATGATTTAATAGTGGTAAAAAAGATTTGACAATCCAAATATTTAACATAAACAATTAAATCACTGAAGAGAATGAGAAAATTCATGAAATAAAAGCATTACAACTCAATCACTCAAAATGTTTAATTAATTAAAAGTGTTTAAAACTTTTTGAACAAGAAGGAATGCAAGAAATTTAAAAAATAAAATATGTATATTTACCTCTTTAAGTCTCCTTTTATTCTTTCTATCCTTCGTATTTCCAAATAAAATCACAAAACTGACGTTTGTGGAACCCTTTAGCCGAAATAAGCACAATCAAAAACCATGTGCTCCGCCTAACTTCTCACAGTAACATCTCACAAGCTCTTACCTCAACACTCCAATTCTCGTTTTTAAAAAGTTTTTCCTTCAAACCTTTCCACTTTCTACCTGTTGATCTTCGCTAGCCAATGGACAGGTAGAAACTTTCCGGCATACCCGACCGCGCATGCGCCGGTACGTCTTCGCAGTTTAGAAACACCGCTCCAAGATGCCATATACGGAATCCTAGCCCAATTTTTTTTTTCTCGTCGCTTAATGAACAAGACTTATTTTTTTCTTTCTCTATTATTATTATTTTTTTCTAAAATCGTTTGTTCTTAGCCGTGCGTTCTCTTCTCTGTAACACACTAACCTTCAAACTCGTTTTCGTCTGGTCTGCAGTGTATTTTAGATTACCGTCGATGATATTTTGCTTTCCCTTTTTTTTCTTAGATTGGCGATGTTAGTTAACAATGTGTTCTCCCTTCCTCGACGTAATGCTGCCAGTGGCGCTTTTAATAAAAAATTAGAACAGATGATTTTTCCGATGATATAAGACACGCATCTTTCGAAAAAATTCATACATCTGATACTTTTCCATATTTACTATTCATAAATCAATAATTTTATCAGTTTCACTTCATGGTTGGAATTAGTACTTTATTTAAGTTAAAAACAACAAGGCACGGAAGAAAAAGAAATGTTACCAGTTACAAACAGTGTATTTACAACACTCAGTTACTTTTTAATCAGGTTCTTGAAATAATTTAAAAATTTTAAGTATTCCACCGTATAGTTACTTTTATACTAATTCCTAAAATTTGATGTGACTTAAAACTATAGTATGCCAAAATACGGATTCTTTAAAATATATTTTCAAGCGCTCAAAAGATAGCTATGCAAAGTGTAAAAACCAGTTTTTACATTATATTAGTGCAATGGGATAACTAATGCAATGAAATTGAAATGGAAATCGTAAAAATAAAGATTAGTGGAAAAAATAAATTTAAAGAGGCATTTTCAATTCTATTTTTCAAAGATGGCTAAGTTTATTATCTTTTTATATTTATTTATATTTTAATGAAGGTAATTGATCATTTAAAAAGAAGTTTAGTGTTTTTAAGATAAAAAAAAAGTTATTAAACGAATTAGGCTATACAAAACAAAGTATCGTGTAAAAATATATGTCTGAATGCTTGATTATGTTTGAATGCCTGAAATAGTACAAAATGTATTATAATTCGTAGTTATAATAATATTGATATTAATAATAATCTGTTCAATGATACAGATGAACATGAAAAGGTCAATGGTATTAATGATATTTTATTGATACATTGAAAATGTATTAATGGTATAAATTTCAGAAGCTGTAAAGAAGGTTGCATCAGGCATTTAAATAAGAAAGGATAAATAAATGAAGTCGGAATGATTGCTAATTTTCTTATACATAAATTCCGAGTTCCAATGTATTTTCTACAATAATTCATAAAAAAATCTGTCCGGTATAAGATTGAAATAATCATAAGAAGTTCAATGTAAAAAAAAGTTATATTTTGACGCATAAAGATATTCAAAGTTAGAGATTCGTACATGATATTGTTTGTAGGAATATAAATTAGATTTTTATAATATCATCATCATTATTATTGCATTAGTATATATTAGTATTATTAACTGGGCATTATTAATGTAATGTCCAGTTTATCACTTTTCCCATATTCCCATAACACATACATTATTATTATAATTGTTTTACTTATATTATAGGTAAATTAAAATTATTATAGTAAAAACACTATATTAAACAATTTAAATAAGAATAGCTAACATAAAGTAAATTTCCTTCTTCGTATTGGTCTCTTAAAAATCATCACTCCACTCCCTTACTACTTCACATTCAAAACATTCGAATTCAAGAGCCAGTCCGACATGCCCAATATCCCACCGAGTAACCCGCATCCTCTAGGTAGGACTTTCTTCTTCTTCTTCTTCTTAAAGCACTGTCCTTGAAGTCTTTTGTTTTCGTGAAGGATTGGTCCAAATTGTTTCAGGCTACACGGTCGGGGATCCGGGTAAGAGTGGGTGTGGAGCACTTTAAACAGTTCTTTTTTTTAAGTCGAGAGAGATAGCCGCCAGCAGATAGTAAAACTAAGCGCGCACAGATGTTGACTCCATCTCTTTTAATTTTTTTTTATATTTTTCTGGGTTTTTTCTTCGATCTAATGGCATTATTCTTGCAGATCCTTATCTATGAAAACTTGCCACCAGTTTTAGAGGTTCGGTAGTGGAGATTCGTTACTGGAAGAGGGTAATTAAATTCCGAGTTGCTTCCATGCTGAGAAAAGTAGTCATTAGTTTGCTTTTTTGCGGGATTCTGAGTTGAATTATAAAACTATGGATGTAAGTTATGGGATTCATGTGACTAGTAACAGTATGTTAAGTGCAGTTTGCTTAATCGGGTTATTTTGAAATTCCTTGTAAAATCTTTACAGGTGAAGAAAAGACGTTTATTAAGTTCATTTTATTTTCATGTTATTTTAAATAGGTAGATGATAAACGTTTTTAGAATATAAATATAGAATTCTGCAGCTTTATTACAAGGCCTTTTTTTATATCGCTATACGGATGTGTACTACTGAAATTATAACATTGAAGAATGTTTACTATTTAAAATTTAAATATAGGATACAAAGTGAAAAAACACCCTGATTTCAAATTTAAGTATTCCGAAAACAAAATTGGGAGAGTGAAACAAAAGTTATTTTCATTGTGAAGGTGCACTTCGGAAATTATGATCGAAATAAGGAATTCGAAAATTATGATTTCTTTAAAAGAGTTGAACTTGAGAAAACACCGACGACCGAAATTGCGTTTGAGAATGTCAATCACTTACAACCCTAAGAATTGTTTTCTCTGCATAGCAATCGGGACGAAGGAAAAACTCCACTTCTTCTCTGCAATCCACTACTCACTTTTTAATTTTCGCGGAGTATGTAACTTTTTACTAGTAGTTAGAGTGCAACAAAACTAATTTATTGTTCTATTCCCCTTAATATATTCAGTAAAAGCCATTTTATAACAAAGACATTATTTACTTAGTTTTTTCCAAAATAAATGTGTTCTTTCTTCAAAAGTTCCGATAAAGAAAAATCCGTTCGCAGTGTAAACTTACAAAAAGACGCATTAAAGTTTCGAGATAATCCAGAAGTAAATAATGAGACAACAGGTTAACTAGAAATTTGAATTGGTCAATCCAAAAAAAAAAAAATAAGGTATTCTTGCAGTATGCGATCTACCAGTTTATAAGCTGGATTTAGAATAGGTAGCGACACAGCAACTGATATTTTTTGAATCCACCTGTTTTAGGCCCTCACATTTGATTCATCAGTTGCCATTTACCCTAAATCCAGCTTACTAAACTGGTAGACCGCATACTGCAAGAATGCCAAAATTAAAAACAATTTAAAATTGATAAAGTTGTCAATTATTACATAAAATCTCGCAACACCTATTTCAAAGCCCGATCGAAACGAACGCGCCGATGAGAGTTCCCAGGATGTCTCCGGAATCCCCCGGGAAAGGTGGAGCGGTGTCGTGACGAGAGGGTCGTGACACCAGCGCACGCGGCAGAGCACCTGCCCGTCATGGGGACCCCTCTCTCCCTATGATTCATTTTCATTCAGATCCTGCGAGTCCTCTGGTGGTTTCAATGGACAGCGATCGCGTAACACGATCGATAAGAATGAGTTAACACTTATGTAATATTCCTACTGTTTATTACAGTCGACTCCGCTTAAAGTGATCACGGTTAATGTTATCAATCGGATATTGTTATCAAAATTGACCGGTCCCGATCACTCCTGTTTAGTTTAGTGTTAAATGCGCCGTTTTATGTGATCAATGTTTCGAAATTTGGTGAAATCCCCTAAAAACCTCCTTTTTTCCAGTTTGAAGACTTGTTTCAATACATAAACATACAAAATGAGTCATTAATTTATTAATAATACCTGTTCCACACTCATACTTTTCTTTAAGAATGTATAACTTGTAAAATGCAAATTAGGGAATCCTTTTAAATACTTCAATTAGGACTGCATAGTTGTGATTCTAATGCAAAACTCGAGTGACAATGTTTGAAACTTTTTAGTATCAAATCGCTTATCAATCGGAAATTGTTATCATTCCACTCTTGGACAAAGATGATGACATTAAGCGGAGTCGACTGTACTTGTACACTATGAAATACCCTAATTATGGTATTAACGTTCATCAACGGTATCAGTGTAACAAAGAGTTATCAGTTTCATAAAACAAATTATCGAAACACTTTTAAAAACAAATATTCATTTTCACAGCAGGTTAATGCTTCTTCGACTTGTGGTCCAAAAATTTGAAAGGACTTGTGGTTTGGAATACTAAAAAATTTCTAAATGGGATTTGAAAAATTTTCCATTTTATTCTATCATAAACTATATTAATTTGATTGAGAGGTATAGCAGAGAATATCTCTACAACTTCTTTCAGAATACAAAAATTTCTTCTCTTTTATGAGGAATGTATACTGAGCGTAAACTGTTTACTCACTTTGGTAAGAAAGATGCTGTAATTAAAGAAGGCTACAAACCAGGCAATTTTAAATTCGATTTTATGTTACCAATTAACTTGGTTAATTAAGTCAAAATAAGAATATAAAATGGAACAATGCTGTTTACATTAATCTTGTCATATCCTGAGAGACAGTTTTTAGAAACTGAAAGTAGTAACTGTAGTTTAAAAAATAAAAAAACTGTAGTTTTAGTAAATTAACAAATTTTCATGTTCAATAAATTGTACTTAAAGTTTACTATCTGCTAAAGTTCACAATGCAAACAATACGAAGTTATGTTACGACTAGTATTAATACGACTAATAATAAATTAATACGACTAATAATAAATTAATACGACTAATAATAAATTAATACGACTAATAATAAATTAATACGACTAATAATAAATTAATACGACTAATAATAAATTAATGCGACTAATAATAAATTAATACGACTAATATTAATACGTTAATACAACTTAATATTAAATTTGATAAATTGAATGTGTATTATAATTTATTTATATTAATATTTTTCGCACAAATCTTACCGAGATTTTATATTATACCAATTTACGCTGTTTATTAAAGACGTTAACGCAACCCAATAAAATTTTACACCATTTCGCTAGTGTAATGAAGTCGAACGCAAAGCATATAATTAACTTGAAATCCTTTACAATGCTCATAAAATATCTTGTGACTCCCAGCATGTCGTAACCATAGTAACACGCAACCCATCCTACTCATTTAGATATATCCATTGTTATAATCACTTTGGACTTTAAGAGCCTTCCTAGACATCAAATTAACCACGTTCCCAAGGTCAATTGACTATTGAGAATCCACTTCCTAGTCAAAAGTTTGCGGTTTATACCCGAATGTGGTCAGGTAATTATGAACGGGAAGTCGTTTATTGAAGTTGTAGGTAGAAGTGTAAGTACTGGTTAACTCGACTCGACCTCATCAGCTCTGTAGAAAGAACAATAAGTAAAAAAATTTTCTAAATACGGAATCCCATTAAGAAGAGGCTAAATTTTTAAAGTGTTTGTCTAAGATAACTTTACGGATTGTGAAACTAGTGGACCGAACTAGTGTTTAAGATTAACTTTAACTATTTATTATCTTTTACTTTTTATATTTTGGCATTGTTGAAAATATCTTTGGAAATAATGATTTTAGATTATTCAAAAAGAAGTATGATTTGTAATTTTTTGTTTTGTGATGTTTAGAAACAAGAGTTTGTATTTTCCCTTTTCGACGCAAAAACTTCAGTTAATAATTAAATTATATTCATTCATCTGTAGAATTTTAATTCATTTGAGTGAGTTGGTTATAAGGCGTCCGTTTAAGTAACTTGCATTTAGCTATTTTGACATTTTGGCGTCCGCGACAGGACCTTTGTGGGGAGATATACCTTTTGATTTGGAAGTTTTGAAGATGGCGTTTTGGGGAAAGGCTCTTAAAATAGATTTATTAAAGTTGGCAGAAGAACTTGGTATCTTGGTGGATGCTTCGACCACAGTCATTGAGATAAAAAGAGCCATTCAAGCTATCGACAATTACACAGATGAAGCTGACTTTATAAAAGAGTTACTTGTTACTATTAGAGAAACTCGGATTGAAAGAGAAAACAAGGAGGAAGAACGCAAAGTTGAAAGAGAACAAAAAGAAGCAGAAAGAGAACAACAATTGGAGCTAGAGAAAGCACGAATGAATCACGAGCTTGAGTTGGCTAAAGTACAAGCCTCAAGGGGTGAGTTGAATTCTACTCTTCCTAGCCCATCTGGGGAAAATAAAAGAAAGTTCACTCTACCCAAACTCGAGTTTCGTCAGTTTAGTGATGATTTGAAAGATTGGCTGCCATTTTGGAGTCAATTTAAGAGCATACATGATGATGATGATATTGCAAACGAAGACAAGTTTCAATACTTAATACAGGCTACGGTGAAGGGATCGAGAGCTAGAGAAGTTGTTGAAAGTTTTCCTCCAACTGGTGAAAATTATGAAAAGGCCGTAGACAGTTTAAGAACAAGATTTGGGAAAGATGATCTTTTAGTGGAAATGTACGTTAGAGAGCTACTGAAGTTAATACTCTCTGCTCAAGTGAGAGATAACGTATGCTTGACGTCTCTTTACGATAAATTAGAGTCGCATTTGAGGAATCTAGATACTTTGAAAGTTACCACAGACAGATGCGCTGCTATATTGTATCCTATGGTAGAGTCATGTTTCCCAGTCCAGTTTTTGAAGGCCTGGAATAGAAGTAATGCTTCCTCTTCGACTATGGATTCTCAAGAGCGTCTTAAGAAGTTAATGAATTTCCTCAGGACCGAAGTTGAGGGTGAAGAGAGGATAAATTTGGCCATGGCTGGTTTTGGCTTAGGTGCAAATGAAAAGCCACTATCCTTTAAAAGAAAGGACAGAGATTTAGCCGTCAGGAAAGTGCCTACAGCCGCAAATTTATTGACTACCGATTTAAAAGATACGAAGAAAAGTTGTGTTTTTTGTACTGGTAAACATTCAAGTGCAGACTGTTTTGCAGCTCAAAAGATGAGTTTAGCGGAAAGACAGAGCATTGTAAGAGAAAAGCAGTGCTGCTTTGCATGTTTAATGCCAGGACATCCAGTCCGTAAGTGCAAGGTTTTTGTGAAATGTGTAGTGTGTAGCAAAAGGCATGTGCCACTCATGTGTGAAAGTCTAGCTACCAGAAATAATGAGCCAGATAAGACTATTAAAAAATCTGAAAGTTCTGAAATCAGTATGTCTAACATCACCTATGGTCCCAAGGTATTCCTTCAAACTTTGAAAGTAAAACTGATAGCTGATGGTAAGGAGGTTCTTGTGAGAGCCGTATTAGATTCTGGGTCTCAAAAGACATATGTCTTAAAGAAGTTAGTTGAAGAAATGGGATATGCTCCCCTGAGAAAGGAAACCCTTATACACTCTTTGTTTGGTGGACAAAAATCGGATAAGTATGAACACACTTGTTATAGAATCAGGTTAAGAAATCCAAAAACCAATTTGACCTGTAATATGGAAGCGTTGGATCAGTTTTCTATATGCGAGAATATTACACCTGTTAGTCCTGGTTCCTGGTTAAAAGAGCTACAAGAAATGAATATAACGCTCTCAGACATCGGAAATCAGCCGCAACCGGTTCAAGTACTCCTCGGAGCTGATGTTATAGGAAAACTGATGACTGGTCAACGGAAAGTTTTAGACTGTGGGCTTGTAGCTATAGAGACACTACTGGGATGGACCTTAACAGGGAGAGTACCGGAATGTAATTTACGTTCGAGCAATGCTATGTTGGTTACTTCTCTTTTAGTGAAAGAAATGGATATTTCTGAAATGTGGAGATTAGATTCCTTGGGAATAGAGGATCCTTCAGAACAAAAAACAAAAGAGGAACTCCACGAAGCCTCAATGGAACACTTCTTAAATACTGTCAAAATCCAAGAAGACGGCCGATTCATGGTAAGTCTCCCATGGCTTAATGGGCATTTGCCTTTACCAGATAATTTCGATTTGGCCTTAAAGAGGTTAGAAACGACAGCCCGTAAGCTAAAGATCGACCAACTGTATGATGCCTACGGAGAAGTGTTCAAAGAATGGGAAAAAGAGGGAATTATCGAGGAGGTTCCAAAAGAAGATCTGAGGGCGGCTTGTCATTACTTGCCTCATCGACACGTGGTTAAGGAGAACAGCACGACTAAAATTAGGCCTGTGTTCAATGCTTCTTCAAAACAAAAGGGAGCTCCTAGTTTAAATGATTGTGTTGAGAAAGGATTTAATTTGATAGAAGTGATCCCTTCGATAATAAACAGATTTCGACGGTATAAATATGGTGTGACCGCCGATATACGCAAAGCTTTTTTGCAAATAAGTCTCTATAAAAGTGATAGAAATTTTCTGCGTTTTTTGTGGTATAGTGAAGATGGACAACTCAAACATTATCGTCATCAAAGAGTTGTGTTTGGCGTCTCGTGTAGCCCCTTTTTACTTGGAGCAACTATCCAATACCATTTCGAAGAAAAATTGCAGGAGGCCATGGTAGGAAACGAAAAATATCCTAAAGAGATTCTGCAAGAACTAATGAGCAGCTTCTATGTAGATAATTGCCTCACCAGTGTAAAAACGAAGTCGGAATTGGAAGACTTTATTAAAGTTGCCACTGAAGTTCTGGCTGAGAGGAAATTTGATTTGCGAGGGTGGGAGTACACCGACCCAGCTGAATCCATTACTAGTCAAACCAACATTCTGGGAATGAATTGGGATAGGCATTCGGATACTCTTTCAGTGAACATTCCCAATATAAAAGAAGCGACCAATGACATAATCACCAAAAGAGTCATTCTAGCTGCTTCACACAGAGTTTTTGATCCTATGGGGATAACTAGTCCAGTATCACTACGGCCAAAACTTTGGTTACAAAATTTGTGGAAAACCAAAATTGGTTGGGATGATGAAGTTGATGTAAAAACGCGTGAAGATTTTTTAAAGTGGATAAGGCAGCTCGAATGTCTGAAGCATGTGAAAGTGCCTAGGTGGTTGAATTGTGACAAAGGACTCAAGCACATCTCGTTACATTTCTTTAGTGATGCGAGCAAGGTTGCCTATTCCACTGTAGTTTTCTTGCGAGTGGATGATGAAAGTACTGTCCAAGTTCACCTGGTACAAAGTAAAAATAGAATTGCTCCTTGTGGGAAAAAGGAAACAACGATTGCTAGATTGGAACTTCTTGGCGCCACTATTTCAGCTCGTCTATCTTCCGATGTCCTAAAGCAGTTTCCAACAGACCACATCTATTTTTGGACTGACTCCACTACAGTATTAGCTTGGCTAAGAAGAGAAGACGCTTGGGGTGTATTTGTCCAAAATCGTGTGCAAGAAATTAGGAAACTGACCCCGGTGAAAGCCTGGCGACACTTACCAGGATCTTTGAATCCAGCAGACGTACCAAGTAGAGGTTGTTCAGCGCAGCAACTCTGCAACTCAAAATGGTGGGAGGGTCCCAGTTGGCTTTATCTTTCACCTGGGGAATGGCCGGTTGTTGATGATGGAAATGACGTCAATGAAGAAGAAGTTAGCAAAGAAAAAAGAAGACAGGTTGTGTCATCTTTGGTCAATATTGAAATGACAGGAATATGGGGTGAGTACTTTTCCACGTACAGTAGAAACATTAGAGTAGTAGCTTGGATCTTACGCTTCATACACAATATTTCACATCAAAATAAGTTGGCAGGAAATTTGATCTATAGTGAATTCGAAAGGGCAGAAATATTGATTTTTAAATCCATACAATTAGCATTCTTTCAAGACGAGAAATTTCTTACTAAAATGCAAGCCTTTATAGATGAAGAAGGACTGCTGAGAATAAAAACCAAGCTTGTATATAGTGATGAAAATGAAGATTTCCGATTTCCAATTCTTTTACCTGCTAACAATATCGTGTTAGAGTTAATCCGGGAAGAACATATAAAGGCAAAGCATGCCGGACTTTCTATCTTGCGCTCCAGGCTAAGAGAGCGATATTGGATTCTTAAATCTAAAAAATTAGTTAGACAAGTTCTGTCTGAATGTGTGAAGTGTAAGCGGCACCAATCAAGATCCGTGGAAGTTCCATTTGCGCCCCTGCCTAAAGAAAGAGTTACTCAGACGGAAGTGTTTCAAGTCTCTGGGGTGGATTATGCCGGTCCTTTGTATCTAAAATCGAAAGGAAAAGCTTGGATCGTTTTATTTACATGTGCTGTCTACCGAGCAGTTCATTTCGAATTAGTACAGTCACTCACTACTGAAGCTTTCATGCAAGCATTGCGGCGATTTATAGCGAGAAGAGGCAGGATCTCGGTTCTTTATTCTGATAACGGGAAGAATTTTGTGGGAGCAAACAACGTGTTAAAGGACATCGATTGGGACGAGATTGTCATATACTCAACCGCTCAGAAAATCACTTGGAAATTTATTCCACCCACAGCGGCATGGTGGGGAGGTTGGTGGGAGCGGATGGTGGGTATGCTGAAGAAGCTTCTACGTCGCATTCTAGGAAAAGCGGTAGTGGATTACGAAGAACTAAATACGATCTTGTGTGACTGTGAATCAGTTATAAATACCAGACCGCTGACATACCTCCATGAAGATCCCTCTGAGTTAGTACCTCTTACTCCAGCGATGTTTATTCATGGTGAAGGTAGCAGCGAAATTCCTGATCTTGACTGTGTGGATCGATCTTCTATGATAAACCGTGTGAAATATTTACAAAAATTACGTGAGAACCTCAGACAAAGATTTAGAAATGAGTATCTTGCACTACTAGTTCACAAGGGAATGAGAAGGAATGATGTTATTCGCGTAGGTGATATTGTTCTAATTGGGCATGACAATGTACGACGCATAGATTGGCCTCTTGGAATCATTTTGGAACTCTATCCTGGAAAGGACAATATTCCTAGAGTTGCAAAATTAAGAACTTCACAAGGTGAAAGAATCCGCCCACTCCAAAGACTTTATCCTTTAGAAGTATCAGCAAAGTGTGAGGTTGATGTTCTGAAAGCTACTTCAAGCAAAAAGGACTTAAAGGTTGATAATATTCCCGATTCTGCTCAGTTCCCTGATACTGAAGGTAGCTTACTTACCATAAGCAGATTTGGAAGAAACAGGAAAATTCCACAGCGTTTGGACTTATAAACTTTATATTAGTGTGCTCTAAATTTAAGATTTTTTTAATAACTGTTAACTTGTGTAATTTTCATACAGTGTCAAAGGTAACATTCGTTTTGGAAATTGAGTAATGCTAAATTTATGTTGCAAAGTGCTATTTGTAGGGATCACTTTGCAAGGTGGGAGTATGTGAAACTAGTGGACCGAACTAGTGTTTAAGATTAACTTTAACTATTTATTATCTTTTACTTTTTATATTTTGGCATTGTTGAAAATATCTTTGGAAATAATGATTTTAGATTATTCAAAAAGAAGTATGATTTGTAATTTTTTGTTTTGTGATGTTTAGAAACAAGAGTTTGTATTTTCCCTTTTCGACGCAAAAACTTCAGTTAATAATTAAATTATATTCATTCATCTGTAGAATTTTAATTCATTTGAGTGAGTTGGTTATAAGGCGTCCGTTTAAGTAACTTGCATTTAGCTATTTTAAAAACGAAAAATATCCTAACGAAAAATAGGAAAACGAAAAATATCCTAAAGAGATTCTGCAAGAACTAATGAGCAGCTTCTATGTAGATAATTGCCTCACCAGTGTAAAAACGAAGTCGGAATTGGAAGACTTTATTAAAGTTGCCACTGAAGTTCTGGCTGAGAGGAAATTTGATTTGCGAGGGTGGGAGTACACCGACCCAGCTGAATCCATTACTAGTCAAACCAACATTCTGGGAATGAATTGGGATAGGCATTCGGATACTCTTTCAGTGAACATTCCCAATATAAAAGAAGCGACCAATGACATAATCACCAAAAGAGTCATTCTAGCTGCTTCACACAGAGTTTTTGATCCTATGGGGATAACTAGTCCAGTATCACTACGGCCAAAACTTTGGTTTTCCACAAATTTTGTAACCAAAGTTTTGGCCGTAGTGATACTGGACTAGTTATCAACTAGACAAGACAACTAGACTTCTTCAACTAGACTAGACATTTAGCTATTTTGACACGGATCATCCAGATATAAAGTTTAAAAGCGTTTATTTCATTATTGTAAATTTATAAAAATCAGCAATTAGTAAAATTCATCATTCAAATTTGTTTGAATAAATTATGTAGTTTGTAGTACACTCTCTTATTACATATATTAAACAGTTAATTCTCTAATTATCCGAATAGTTTTTGAAATTTAATTAATTTCCTTAACATAATACGAAGAATTAAGTTAAGAAATAAAGCCAAATTAAGTTATTTGTAAAACTTATGATTCATATACTTTGTAATAAAATTACACAATAAACTATCCAAACATTTTTAGACTAATTCTTTGTTATACTAATATACTACTTACTAATAGAGACCTGCACTTACATTCAAGATAGTTGAGAGTTACTTTTCTAACTCTCTGAAGGACTTTTGAAACCTAGATAGTTTTCTCAACATAATAAGAGTAATTAATGAATTCGGTTGCAAATTCTCATTTTCAAATAAAATATTTCATCAAACAAATGAGCGATTTTTTTTATATTTCCAATCCTTTCAAAGAAAGATTACTTCTAGAAAGTTTGAAAAAGTTCCGTACGAGCATCGCCATCAATTTTAACATTCCCCCAGCAGGATCCAATCCGCTTCAAAAGAAGCGAAAACTCTCCGAACGATTTTGTTAACACTTTCTATTAGCAGTGTTTTACACACCTTTCACTTAATGTTTCATTCATGTGTTTGAGATAGGGGCATCGCTTTTAAACCCCATCATCTAATCTCCATCGCGATCTACATTTAATCATACTTCTAAACTCGGCTATTATTTTGATATAATCTCTTATAAGAACTGCAAAACCTGCCGCACCTTTATCTCCAACTACATCATCAAAAATTTACTGATCCACCGTAAATGCTGGATCCTTTCATTTTGATTGATAGTTGTATAGTTTCTTCGCGCAAGTATTTAATAGTAGTCTATTGCATTTTCTTTGGGCATTAATTTAGTCTACCGTTAACTGGCTTCAAAACCCTATCTTAGATGTCAACCTATTTATAATAAGGAAACTCGTAGATTATTTTTATATCCTTTATTCTAGAGTAGCATTTTTTATGAAAAATTCCTCCAAATGAAAATTATTGCTGTTACTTAAATAATTGGTTCAATTTCTTTGCTGTTATTTAAATAACTGGTTCAATTCCTTTATCTGTCCCGATATTTTTATGGTTGTCATTAATATATCGGTATGTATTATTCGGTTTGTTTGCAATTTTAGGCGATATTTCTGTTCACTGAAGAAATACACTGAAAACACCCTAGGTTTGGATTATGACTGAAACTTTTTCACATACAAATTGATTGCTTGACTGTACAGAAACTTCACCGCAGAACTCCCGTTGCAAAGGAGAAAAACAACACCAAGTAATGCAGTGAAGCGGTACATACGTTCTGCGTTATGCAGTTCTTTTTAAACATTTCCTTCTTGATGATTGACACTAAACTATTGTTTATTATACGAACTAGGGTTTACAAATTTTGAACTAAATGAAACACTAGACTGAGCATTTTTATTAATGGCGGCAAGACTATGTTCCCTGCCCAGCAATGGAGTATAAGTTGAAATACTATTTTCACACTAACTTATTCAATAAACAGGAAATTAAACATCTCTACTAGTCTGTGTGGGTTATAAATCCAACTCAAAATGCACAAATTTCGCAAAGCAACCGCCTTCGATATGAATTGCACGTCCCCAACATGCGCAATGTTTATTCAAACGAAAAAAAAATTATCAAATCAATTCAACAACGAAGGATTCCGAAACCGCTAGTCCCACTCACATCGTCCTTGTACCAAACATCAGAAATCCGTCTTGTTTAGGAGATGTTTACGACCAATTCACTAAAACCTGACACGACTCTATACGAACAATACTTCCGATGTAGTAGGTGTCACACCGTTAAGTTACGGGTCACTGAATTTTTTAAATCGCCTACAAAATCATCCCAACAAACAACAAGACATTTTAATAACGGACGTTTTGATTCTCCCCGGGATTTATCTATCTCTGACAGTGGATGTATTAATTCAAGGTCGCATCCATATTTGGAGCACCGGGAGTGGGATAAAGGTGCTCCACTGCGACCTTCAAAAAGGGAAAGTGAGCTTCGGGAAAAGAGAAGAGAAAGAACATTATCCAACATGCTTTCTCTTTCGTCTGCAGTCAGCTTTGTGTTGCGCGTGCCTACGTAAACCACGAAGGCTTGACCCATTGTATTGAAATCGGCGGTCGGTCGGTTGCCACCTCAAGTGTCGCAATTCTTGAGGTTTTATTATTATTTTTTTTTTTTGAGACTGGAATTCGGGAAGGCTGATTGAAGGATTTGATTTTTGACCTTTTAGATCTTTTTTTTTGTGTTCTTTTGTTCTCTTTTGGTTTTCTTAAATTCTTCTGTGAATCCTGTTATAGGCTTGGCATTTTAAGTAAGGAGTTCTATGGAATTGTTTTGTGTATCAATGCTTGTCAAACTTTTCAAATAGTACTTTCAAACTCATTTATACTCGAGGTTCATTAGAAGAGGATTGCAAAATCAACTGTACAATTATTCATTAGTTAATAGTGAAATTAAATGCAATGCAGTTGCAAACATTTTATTCAATGTTCATTAGAAGATGATTGAAAATTCAACTGTGCAATTATTCATTAGTTAGTGGTGAAATTAAGTGCAATGCAATTGCAAACTTTTTAATCAAGGTTCATTAAAAGATGATTGAAAATTCAACTGTGCAATTATTCATATGCAAACAGTGCAACTAACTGCAGTGAAATTTTTTATTTAAAATAACTAATTTTGGAGAAAGAGGAGCGTTTTTAAAAAAGTCCCTTTTTAGAGACGCCTTTAGGCACTAATGGGTTAACCATGAAAACATCAAAACATTTTATTTAGTAGTTTCAAAGAGATGGGACACATTTTCATAGCTTCCCCACAACATTTATTAACAATTTATATTCACATTTCAATTTTAAAAAGTTCTAAACTCAACCCTCAAGATTCGGTGGCCTTGGAAATTCACCCATGCATTCACAAAACTCAAATGTAATAGCATGTCTATCTTACTACAACAATATAAAGGAGACTGGCATATTAATCATAAGGAGAATAAGAAAGAGATGTAACCGTCGCATTGAAATAAACGGTGTTTTGGAACCACACCAACAAGGGTGGGGTTCGAACAGAAGAGAGAATCCGCTTTCAATTCAAGGGTGGTGCTCATCAAGAGTCAAAATGTGTATTTAACCTTAACTTATTTGATCTATCGGGCACCGTGGTATTGAATTACTTGCTACAGGTGGTGGAATCGAAATCAAGTCAATGAACCGTTTTGTCTGAAGAAAATAATGTGATTTTGAAAGGGTGTTGAAGGAAAATTCTTGTAGCAGAATTTAAAACAAAATTAAAGTAATATTTCAAATGAAATTATTATTTAAACTGAGATTTTAAATATGTGAATCATGTTTATTCAGTTGTAACTGTTACTTTCAGGCAGTGTTTATAACTATGCTTGTAAAAAGGGCTCCCTATTTTACTATTGCTTTGTTTTTTAGTTTGTTTAGAATAAAGAGTTTTTAAACATAATGATTTATTTACTATGCATTGTTTTTAAATATTTTTCCAACCATTCAATTTTCCTTAATTTTTCCTTAAAGGGAGGTTTAGAGTTCAATCTCTGTACCCCCATAAAATATTTAATAACTTTTACATAGTTTAATTTTTCGGAAAATTTTCCGGCGTACAAGGTGAGATCCTATTGATAAGTCATCCCATAGTCCCAAATTTTTGAAAATTAGTTAACACACTACTTTTAAGGGCCAAACAAACATTTATAGTTATGGACCCCTCTAGCCCCTTCCATTTATATATTTATACATCTATACCTTTGATAGTCCTCTAAAACTTAACATTAAGTTAACCAAGATTCAAATTCTACCTCAAAGTGTTCCTTCCATAAAAATCTAAGCCCCCTTAGATTTAGATCCCTAAAGTTGCTACCATTTCGACATAACGCTTACTTTCGTATTTTACTTTATATTTACCGGAATAAATCCCAATTTAAAGTGAAAAGAATACAATATAATACTCGATCCACAGACACTTTTGAAATTCCAAGTTTCTCCAAGGACATATTTTGTAAACATTTTTATTACCTTGCCCCTAAACTGTTCAATAGTCTACCTGTACACTTAATTAGTATTAGTAAATATTCAACATTTAAAAGATTATTATTTGAATTTCTATTAAACATTGACGACGTTGATATATATTTTTCACTTTGAAGCATTTTATTTAATAATGTTATCCAGCTTTTTTGCCATTTTTTTAAGTGTTTCTATATAGTGTCTATTATTTTTTTTCTTTATTTATGTTATGAATATATTTCTCTTATGCCTGTACGGGAAGAGCATTTCCCCTTGGCATATCACATGTTTCTTCTATTACTTGTATTTCTTTTGTAAATAAAATTTGTTTGTTTTTTAAAAAAACATACACTTTAATCAATAATAATGTTAACATGGGAGGTCTAAGAAATAAATATGAGACTAACCTCCGCCCATTACTAAACCTCTCTACATATCCCATAAGAAAGATCCTTAAAGATCCATTACAAAAAGGGCACGACAAAATATTGATAAAAATGATAAACCTATTTAGTACGTAACGAAAACAATCAATTGACTCTCGGAAGATTGATTGACTTCTTCTTCGAGAGTATTGTTTCATATTTGCTCACGGGTATTTGAAACTCAGGTGACACTTAAAAAAAACTACCAAGTATTGTTCTATGTCCATCAAGTAAAGACAGTAATGAAACTAATCATACATAGAAAATTACAGGTGCAATTCCTCGAAGAACTAAATGACTTTGTGTGACACAGATATGTCTTCCAATTATAGATCTCCCCAACTCTTCCCAGATGAGATGTCCAATTTCACACTCCGTTGTTCTTTCGGGCTGAGTATTTACAAATCCTACTTGATAAGATGTCGGGAAGAGCACTGATTGGCTTAGCGGAATGATGCCATTCCTTGTATAGGATTTCCAGCAGCTCCGATTGGTCAATTAGAATCTTACCGAGTAGGATTCGTGAATGAGCTTCCCGACCGATTCGGACGCAGGCATCGCTGGAGGGATGGCGGTCAAGCAAACGAGAAGAAAAATTCGGTATTCCTTTCTTATTCTCCGCTTTCTTCGTTTCTGTCGGCCGATTTCAATGGCACGGTCACGGTACTATTCTCTCTTGGCAATTATCTCGTTCTCTGTGACCTTTCCAGCACATTGTCAAACTGATATACGTCTTTATTTTGGAATGTTTTTTATTTTGTCATGCAGCGCGAAGAAGGTTTCGAATTTCCTCAAAGAGGGGTTTTCGACATCTCCCGTTACGAGCTTCGCGTTCTCTGAACTCATTATTATAGGGATCATTGTTCTGCAAGTTCGAAACATGAGTAATGGGAATTTGAATATAACATTTCGTTTGATGGAAAAAGGCCCAGAAGCAGAAAGTTAAGATGCAAATTGCTATATCTCATATCTTGTAAAATAAGGTTTCTTTCCAAACCAGCTATCAGCTTTCGTATCAAACTTGAAACCATCAATTCTGTGTAACAAATGATTCAGACAAATGAAGACAGCTTGACAGTTATAAGAGAAATTTATGTTGCATTACTTTTATTCTCTATACTCTCTGATGGCTATGAAAATTTCTCAACCTGATAACACTTCTATTCTGAGAGTTGGGAGATTATAAGGCTATTTTCAGATAAATTATAAGTTCTGGTACCAAGTGTTAGATAAAGTCAAATTCACTTATTTTTTATTCAAAATGTCGCATTATTTTCCATAGATGTATATTTTTCCTTCCAGCTTCAGGTGTTAAATTATGGTGTAAATTGACTCCCCATTGTATTTATCCACTCCTTCTAGATTGTCTCATCAAAAAGATGTTTTCTCTACTTTTTTAACCTTTTCAGTCCTAGCCTCCCCAAATTTACCATAGGATTCAATGGCAATCACAACCGGTCTAGGACTTAAAGGGTTAAAATTTCGTATATTAAACGAGTTTTTAAAGCAAAATAAATGTTTGTTATAACTGTAGCATTTTGAAGTAAATAAAATAGTAAATTTTGGTAAGAGGGAGATTAGTAGGGCTGGAATTTCCATGTAATTACATATCTTTTCAGAGTATTATGATATTGCAGAGTTCTTTAAAATACTACACATTTCAAGGGATTTTGGATCGATTTAGACCAATTTTATTTTACATATTTTGGTTTATTTACATGTTTTTACATATTTAAGCTATAAATACATATTTTTGCTACATATTCATCAATTTTTGGGTTTTTTAATTATAATCATTGTTTTTTTCTCAATTTTAATTTGATTATGAAGTACCATACCTAAATTTCTAGTTCAAATTTAATGAAATTTCGGTCAAGAGGAACCTTTTACATTAACGGTTAAAAAAAAGTTTAAATGCAAAAGTATCACTCAAATAACTTCATATATTAACTTTAAAATACAAAATATCTTCCTAATTTTATTCCTATTACAACTAATTATTATTACTTACTAATTATTACTTACTAATTATTTCTATTTTTTGTATACTTCATTGTAATAGTATTATATACCTGTACAGGATTATTTACTCCAGGTTATACATACGTAATTTCTTCTTTCTTTGTCAATAAATAAATTTGTTTGTTTGTTTTTCCCTATTTTTAAATACATATTTCACACTTTTTATTACATATTTATCTAAAATAAATACATATTATAGTATGATATGTATTTATTTTACATATTATGTAGTACATATTTTCAGTTTTTAATTACATATAAATCACAGTCCCAGAGATTAGCAATCAATAAACTCCACTTGAATTTTAGAAAAACGGCTTTGGAAGCGAACAAGATCCATCCTCCAACCCTTTCACAATTATTAAAATTTCTCGGCATGATGCAACTAACTCACCTCTAATGAGGAAAAACATTGCGTTCGCTATCCCAATCAAAAACAGTCTTACACAGCATTAAGAAATCCCCCCTTTCGACACCCTGATCCCCACTTTTCATACCCTACATTCATCATCGAGGTATCATTTTTTTTCAACACTGAACGGGAAAAACACCAATAGTAATGCAAATGCGAACGAGACGTTGCTCGAAAAACCCGATTACAGGTGCGAAGAAGCCACACCTAATAAAAGAAAGAGCAAAAATCACAGTGATCAAAAAGAGAGAGGGCTGGAGTAACAACACAGCGTCCGTCCCTTTGGAATTTAATACGCCCTTCGGCAAGGTCGAGCGGGGCGCAAAGCCTAATTTGGAACGAGTCGGTGAAGAAAAACCTCATCATTATGCACTTAGCTCTTTGTAATTGGCCCGGCGTACACAAGATCTCTTTCGTAAGAAGACTTGTCCCGATAAATCAGGCTTCGACGACTGCCTGACTTTTTATTGGGAGATGGGAAAAGCCGATTGGGTAATTGTTTTGATGGACTATTCGACGGCAGAGAAACGGATGGTAATTTTGATGAAATTTAATCCAGTGTGTTGAATTTGTACAGGAACTTCGACATAACTATTAAAGCTTTAGTTCCATTAGCCACGGCATAAAAGCAGTATAACGTTATAGTGATCAAGTATGATTATCTGTGTCGGTAACTTCTGTCAATCATTCTTTAATCGCTAATATGATACATTGAAATCAACGTTCCATTAATGTTTAATTTCCAATGGAAATAGTAAAGCCGGTCTACCGCCGTGTATAAAAGGGCACGGATTAGCCGGTCGCAAAACTTTCCATTCGGGCAAAATTGGCAATATTTTATCATTTACACATAAAAATATAACACAAATTAAAATAAACACTGCTAGTTGAGATATTTTAATGGTTTTTCATTTTTAAATTTGATTATTTTTGGCAATTTAGCATAAACTCGACACTTACGCCCGGCAAATCCTAAAGAATCCAAAAGTCCTCCAAAATGTTGAAGAAGCATCAACAGCCTATAATCGCGGGAATTAGAGTGCATGTTTCTTAGAATTTAAATAAAGTATAGGGACAAATTTTAAATGTTTATAAAACTATCTTTGTTAGTCAAGTATCATTTCCTATACCAGCAGTAGATAAGATATCTATATGAAATATGAATGACAGTTAAACAAGGATTTAAATACTATTTTCCAATGTCTGTTATACCCCTCATTGATCAGAAAAATTTCGAATCTTGGGTTCTTTAAAAAGGTGCAAAAAGGGAAGAAAAGACCCTGGGTTGAATGTTCATCGTAGAACTTAGAGAGGCAGATGAGCAAGAGCCTCAAAGGGAGCCCTCTCGGTTATCCTCATAGAGGATGCAGAAGAGCAAGAGAAGCCTCCGTATGAAACTTTTCCAGCCAATGGCGTCTCATAATGGGGGTGTAATCAGAGGGGGTTTTGTTTGCGAGGCCTCTTTTATATTTTTAAAATAAATCACTCAAGAGTTATAAAAAAGCACTGTATACTAAGGCATTATAAAAAGTGCATTTTCATAATAAACACTGGCTTATCAGACTTTTGTCAAATTCAAAACATACGATTTTTGAAAAGCCTATAGCACGCTGTAACTTCAACTATGAACCAAGTTTTTTCCAATTTTATTTCCAAGTTTTAAAACTTCAACTACAAAACTGCCAACATTGCAGTGTGGTTTTATATATGCTACATCGTCGCTTTATTTCATGAGATTCTAAAAGCAAGAATTAGCTTTCCTATAGATTAAACGCCTATGAGTATGAGCCATAAGAAATTTCGATCCTTTATCCTAATCACCAAAAGTAACTCTTTTCCAGGATTGTGATCACTTAGTAGAATCTACCTGAGGGGGGAAATCAAATTAATGGAAAAATGCCCCACGAAACTAGTGGACAACCAATTTGGCGGAATCATAACATGCAAGCTGGACCCTTGTTCGACGTCAAGTATAAAGAATATGATGCGCCGAGTGGTGTCGGACAGACTAATAGTACCTAATCTATCCGGAATTCTAATTACTATTCGTCTGGGGCGTAACTGATATGAATGATTCCATAGCAAAAAATATTCCCAGGGTTCAAATCGCGAAAGTGCTGGGTTTCTGGAAGTACTCTATCTGTTGTGAAGGAAGGGAATGGTTTCGGTGATAATTTTCAATGATTTATGCGCGATGACATAAGCTGTGGAGAAGAAAAGATAAAGTTAAGAGAGAGATAATGAGATATCCCTCTAGAGATGGAGCATCAATGATCTATCTCAAAGTAAATGGTTCTGGAAGAAATTAATTCTCTCTTGTCTAGGATCGAATTTATCTTACGAAAATTTGCATTTGCGTATTAACGGGTGGATCCAGGGGATAGCATGTTATTAAACACGGCTCAATTCTTTGAAAATCCATGTAAAAGAGGGTACCATTCAGCTACCTATTGATATTTTTTTTTCAGATTTTTGAATTGAATTTAGCATAGAAATATATGGGTTTTTTAATGTGCCACATGTACACATGTACCCCCTATACATAAAATATTTTAAAGAATACCTGAAATTATAAATGCAACAATGGATATATAATACTGGTCAGAGTTTAAACTAAACATGATATTTAGAGCAACGAAAGATTCTCAACAATGCAATGAACAATGAATTCTTAATGTCCATTGTTGCTTATAAACAAACGTCAGCAATTTATTTCACTACTGTTTGCTATTAAGTTCAAAGTTGTATTTTGGTGATTTTTCCTTTTCTTGTGTGAAACTTATATTTTTCTTTGAAATTATACGAAGACGGTTTCAAAGAAAATAAGCTTCACACGCCTTTTGGTTTGGAGAAGAGATTTCTGATACTCCGTCATAAAATGGGGAGTGAAAATACGGTAAGATTATCAATTTGTTGATTTACTAGACAGCAACGTTAGCCCTAGACAGCAACGTTAGATACAACGTTAGGTAGGTACAACGTTACTAGACAGCAACGTTATTTTTTGTGTTAGTGAATAAGCTATTATAATAATAAGAGGTATTTTAAAGGAGTAAATGGGAAGTGATAATTTTTCAACCAATGGGTGATACTTATCAATTACTTATAGTCGACAGCAACGTTTCCTGACCGTATGACGTCACTTACAAACAAAGTAGTTCCCATCGTGGTGTCTGAATTTTTAGTGAATTGAAGAACGTCAATTTAAAAATATGATTATTTTGTTAAACCCATTTATATATTGAGTCTTTTTATCACGATTTACGTACCGAAACTCCTCCTAGCAACCCAACAGGCATTGTATTTACTCATTTTCTCCTTCAGCGTAGTGACGTACTGGGTTCAGGAAACGTTGCTGTTGAGTACAATAATTTTAATTTGTTAAACTACAACTCAGTAAACAGCTGGATGTTAATTGGTTAATTTTTCTCCTTAATATGAGATTTCCCAACAAAATAGCTCCATAGATACTTTCGGGAGTCTGTAAGGACCCCTTTAGGAATAAGTGATTAATATGGCAAATTTTCGGTAGTTTAAATGACTCAATACATTTCAAAGAATGTATACAATTAAAACACCCAACCCGACTCGTTGTAGTAACATTTTATGCTGCGACATAAGTCGTTACCTTGGCACTGCTTCACAAAAAGCTCTAAATAAACAGAACAACGCAGCTGGATCTTCATCATTTCTCCCGTGAGAACATCTCACATCTCAGGGAAAAAAAGAATTCGATTCGAACGATTCGAACACATCCGTCACATCAAATGGTCGAAAGGAAACATTTTTCAGCAGAACTGTCCCATTCTCTGTGCCACACGAACGGCAAAACAACAACCACCACTATAAAAGTAGAAGAAGAAGAAAACAATTGGCCACCGCTAACACAATTGCATAATATTCTGGAGTAGAAAGTGTTTGACCTTGCAGGCGTAGAAGGTCAAAAAAAAGATTTTTTTTTCTCACCGGGCGGCGAGAAAAGGTAAAAGCTGGTGGTGGTGGGTGGCTATGGAACCTCCTGAAAGGGTTTCGGATTCGAAGCAGTGTAACGCCACTTTGTTCCGTCACGTGGGTGACTTGGGGGTGGACGGTTGCATCGATGATAGATGACTGGAACGGTCAGAAGTCCCGAACACCTCGAATTTTTGTGGTTGTTATTCCTCTTCGTCGTAATTTAATTCTTGGATGGATGTAATTTGAATTTCAATAGTCCTTCATCAACATTAAATTTTCCCTGCCAGTTGGAAATGCCAACTTTTTACCGTATGTATAAATGTATCACCAGAACCAGAATTCTCAGTTTAAAATTTCAGTACTGACGTACTCCCCTGCAGTTTTAGTTTTAAATTATCTGTTATGAACAAGTTACTAAAATTATTGAAAAAAAAGTAAAATATTTTTTAGCGTTGAATTTCTATTCATTTTTAGTTTTAAAAGTGTGACATCACCATGGGAGAAGGAAGTCTTCTCAAATGTGACAATTTGTCACAAGAGGGAGAGGGAGAGGTATATAAAACCACTGAAAATTGCGGGATGTAAATTTGTGAATGGTCCCTTAACTTCTCAATAAAATGCATGGACTACACGTAAACGAGTTCCCCGGCATCAAAAAATGGATAATTTACATTTGACCCGAACATCAGGTACTATTAATGATTTTCATCAAACCTCAAAGGTTAAGCATTAGGTAGGATGGTCTTGATCATTAATAATATGAATTGTGGTAGATGAAATTGTTCATTGAACTCCTGATTGAAACAGTTCATCTCACTTAAATAATAGAGGAATGATGCAATTTAACACAGATGTCACCTTGAAAAATGTTAGAAATTTTTAATTATTTTATTAAGTGGACATTTAAATTAAAGAGGAGTGTGCAAAAGCAGTGCAAATTCTGTCAATCTGACCCCACGTTACCTTTAAGATCTATATTAAATAATTTATTTTGTTCAAAAAATTTTGCTAAATAAAAAACCATGCTTCTCTCTCCTTTTGCGAAAAATTTAAAGGAAAATTACTTAGAAAACAACTAAAATGCAACTATTTCCAATTCAAATAGTGATATAGAAAAGAATCCAGTCTGATAAACACTTAATGAATATGTCTTGCTTGACTTAGCTACCTTTCTTCCAATTGAAAAACATAATCAATCTAGGTATTCGTTACTTGGTCATTTAAGGTTCCAACTTGCGATATATTCCCATTTCATATCTAAGTCCCGGTTATATCTTATCATATCCATATTTTTCTTTGAAATTGGTCTATTTATTTCAAAGAAAAATTAGTTTAACTTCCATGAAAATGGACAAGTCACCAACATTCCTCTATAGGGAGTGTTTGTTTTAAATTAGCAGTAACAAATAAAACAATGCACTAATTAAATATCTGAAGTTGAAAATGCAACAATAGACAAATGTAATTTAAAATGCAATAAACAATGAATTCTCAATTCTCTTAAAATGTCCATTGTTGTTTATTTTTAACAAACATCAGAAATTTGTTTCACTACCTGCCAACTTAGTTCGGTGACTTTTCATTTCTTTGTGTGAAACTTGTATTTTTCTTTGAAATTATATACAGAGACAGTTTCAAAGAAAAAATAAGCCTTTCACCCACTTTTTGGAGAAGAGATAACAGATGGCTCATCATTAAAGGGGGAGTTGGAGAATAAATACTGTAAGATTATCCTTTTTTGTTACTGATGATAATAATTTTGATTTGTAAAACCATAGCTTAGTAAACAGTTTGGGTAATAATTTTTCTTCCTAATTTGGAATTTCCCAATAAATAAGTAATACCTCTCTGGAGTCAGCCACTTAGGGAACTAGTGATCCACTAAGGTCTTCTTCTGCCAGGGGCGTAGCCCGGATTTTTCCTTAGGGGAGTCCAATGTGAAAGATTTATTTATTGAATATCAATAGTTTTCCATAAGTAGTTAAATTAATTATTTTCAAATTATTATAATTACATCACCTATATATTAATTCATGGTTAATAATTTGTAATTTGTTAGTAATTAGTATAATAGTTAAGATTAAGTACCAATTTTGGTTCAATTCCGTTAGAGTCCCCGCTAAATATCACCCGGTTCTGTTAGACAAAAATTAGAAATATTCTAAAATAATTTCAAACTCCTCAATTAAAATGTTTAATTAGATCAATAACTATCCAGTTTATTAATAAAAGTCAGAAAAATTTGTTGATATTCGGATATATTTAGCGATTTGGATATTGGCGATATTTAGCGGGGACTCTAACGGAATTGAACCCTAATTTTTAATCTAGTTAGATTCTAAGTTTTCGTCAACATAAAAAAATTTGTTTTCTTAATGTAAAAAGTTTCGTTAAAAATATTATTAGCTTAATGTTAAAAAAAAAAAAATTGTGGGTTTTATAGAAATCCAAATACAAAAGGGGGCCCAAATTTGACTTTTTGAAAATTTAATTCATAAAAACAGCATTTTAACTCATTATATCGGGGATTTCCCTACGGTAAATTTTAAGAGTTTATGAAGCAAAAAAGTGTTTTTCATTCTCTTTTAAAGGGAATAGACGCGCCCTCTCTTGAGTGGCTAATGATAATTATAACATCTCAATTAGTCTAAAAAATTTTCGGTTAGGCCCAAAGGGGGGCATAAAAGTTCGGCAGTGAAAACAATGTCCAGTTAAACTATGTTTGGGATATTTGGTGGTCTCTTTGGAAATTATTATTAGTTATTAAAATAAAACTATCATTGTTTTATTGCTCATTCCACCACTCTCCTTAGTAGTAGCAAAGCACGTACCAAATATGTAAAGTTTACGTAACTGCAACTAGAGTACACAAAATTTGGCCATATACATGACAAAAATGGGTTGAATCTTGAGCGTTTCCTCTCTCTTTGCGTGTTCGGTTACCATGTTCTCTGATTGGTGGCGCTAGCAGTGCCAGGGTCAGGGTGGTAATTTTTCATTTTCTCCTTTAAATTAAGTATATCTAATGATTAGATTGTTGTAAGAGAACTAAATTAAATATTTATATCAGTTAGAACACTTTCTGGTGGTGTATTTCAAATTTGTATTCCAATATCACCCCAAACGGAGAATTATTTAATAATTTTGTAGATAATCTGGCATCATAACACGCAACAACAAAAATCAAAATAAACAACCCAGACCGACCTGGGATTTGATTTTGAAAAAGACAAGCTACGAATTAACATCTATTTAAATAATATTCAAGTTGGTAATTTTAAAATTAGAGTCCTTTGATAACTTCTGTATTTTCTTCCAAATGTCTTCTCTGTCAATACGAAGGTAAGTTGTGCTAAGTTAAAACTCATGAAAGGGTTTTAAGGAAACTAAATGTCTTCCACCGTACCGTACTAGCAACTACATGTATCTTTCTACTTCTATGGTTAAACTTAAACACTCCATTTTTATGGTTATATAACTTAATACGAGGTTTGAAATTAATGGAAGCCATTTTTTCTGAGCTTCACCATTGCAACCTAATTTAGAGAGAGTGCTGATGCTGAATCCTAAACTTTACTGGGTATTTGAGGATTACCTGTACGTAAGTGCCAAATATTAGGATAAATCGCTAAAAAATCATACATCAAAATAAGAAAATCAAAGTATCTCAACTATACTAGACTGCAATGTTACTTGACCTAGGAGAAACAAGCTGAGAGCAATCACAGAAAGTAGTTTCCAACACATTATCTGAATTTTGAGTGATATGAAGTACTTCAATTTAGAAATATGATTAGTTTTATAAAATAATGTATTAAAGAGTCTTTTTATCACGATTTGCGTACTGAAACTCCTTTTAGCCACTCGACAGGCTTTCAGTTTACTCAGTTTTTCCTTCTGCATAGTGATGATATAGGGTCAAAAAATATTGCAATCTAGTATAGGAGTGTTACAAAAAAGTTGACATAAAACACCATCATATTAGGTAATTCCCTATTTAAGAGTCAAATGCCATTCAATTTTTTAGGCCATCAACTAGGGAGATAATTTATTTTCTAGCTAGTATAGAACTTGCTGCAGTAGGTTATGACACCAGAATTAGTGCCAAGAACAAGTTGGCACCATTTGCTTTTATATTATGTGTAATTGCTAAAGTATTAACCAATAAAGATTCTGTATGATAATGAAGTAATAGTAAGATTTATGCCTAGTCTTTCCCAAGTGCCATTTTTTGCTACCCAAAATTAAAAGCATTATAATCTTTTTGCCACTTTTTGTATTATGATTATTAATTTAACATGTATTTTTTGCAGGAATATTTTATTTTTAATTCAACAAGTGAGGTACAACTCCAATAGAACATGCATTGCAAAAATTGGACGGGAGAAATACACTCGAATGTACCTTACTACTGTAGTTAACCCAGATGGATCAACTTATACAATTAGACATCATGAACCCACCAAAATTATTAAGGTAGTTATTTTTAGGAAGATGGTTTGTATTTTATTTGTGCATTTTTACTTAAATTGTTGGCAAGAGCTAGAAAATTTTTATAGCCAACATTGGACAAGATTAAATCATTATTTACAGCTGATTTTTTAAAAAAATTACCTATTATTCTGTCGACTGTGCTGTTTAATTCAATGAGCATTGCTAAATCTCATAGACTGTGCTGCTGAATCTGAGTCACTAAATGGTCGCTGAGATAATACATAAGAACCAAAAATTAACTAGTTAAATTAAAATTTTTAGGCAATTTTTGAATTGTAAGACGGCATGACTACCAACAAGGACACCCTTACTGACGTTCCTGTGTTCCTCTGGAAAGATATTGAATTTTAATCAGCTGACAAGTTGTGCTTCTTTGGCCAACACGATTTTTACCTTCTTAAAAACTACATTTCTAAGACTTGTTTTTTATTAAAGCTGCATGAACGAAAATGGTCAATGTGACCCTTTCCTCATTTTCCTTATTTTTCTGTTTAGAAGATTTATTTTCTATGTTGGATTCATGGATAAAAGCTATAAATTTGATAGGAAACTAGAATTGATTACTATCAACTTGGGCCAAGCCCTTAGAAATAGTTTCAGTCTATAATTTACTATTATAAACCCTGTGTTCATATATTTTACATAAGATATGTTTAAAGGTTTCATAGTGGTGAATATTGCTCTAATTTGTGACTTTTCTTTTGAAAATAGGTGCCATAAATCAGATAATAAAACTTCTATGGAATAAAAAATTAATACAGCAAAACCTTTAACTCATACCGACTAAACCTTTTCTCTTTATTTCTAACATAATGTATTCAGGATTTGCTCATTATCTTATAGAAAAAAGGACTATAATATTAACTTTGAAAATAAGATAGTAGATAAAATGTTAAAGTTAAAAAAGATTAAATAAGTTAAAGCACACTATATGATCTGATAGTTTTTCTTTTTCTAGCTACCATTTGATGAAAGTATAGCTACTGCTGAAGAAATTGAAAAACACAATAATAGACACCGAAAGGTTGAAAAATTAGTTCAAGATGATATTTTGGAAGATGAAGGTTTCACTCTAGACAGTTACAGTCACTTATGGAAATCAAAGCCTAAGAACGATTAAATTCATAACAGTGATGTAACTTCAATTCACTTTTATTTATAGGTAATAAAAAAATAGAATATTTGTAAAATACTTATTGTATAGTTGATTTATTTAGGATACAGTGTTTTCAGTGTCATTTCAAGAATACCTTCTCTTGTTTTGTTAACTGCTAAATACCCAGACATGTGTACAAATGCACAATTAGGAATTCCACATTTTTTGCTCAGCTCTTCATCAATAAGACCACACCATTCATTGGGGAAGATATCCTATAATATAAGATACTAGATATTGTAAAGTGCCTAATATCTCATGTTATCATATCATGTCTGGATATAACCTAAAGAAATATCCAGACATGTAACCCATAAGTCTTGTATAATTTTGGTAGTTATTGATTTTAAGCAATTAAGACTGGAAGCAGGTGACATCAAAATCAATATTTTTTCACCCAGTTTTACAAAAAAAATTTAAATGGAAAGGAAATATTTTTGATATCTTTTTAATTAAAAAAAATATTTAAGGCTTTCTAAAAGTGATAAATAGAAAAAAGATTAAGATATTGTTTAAATGAGGCATAATTTCTTCAGTTAAAAGCTTGATTTACAATTTTGGCTATAAAGTTATAATAATAAATTAATAATCCAAAATGAGTATTTTAGATGCTTTTAAGGGATAGAGCTAAAATGTTTTATAATCTCAATTTTATTTAGGTTTTGACGAGGAGAAAGTGTTTTCTGTAAATATTTTTATCAATACAGGTTAGAGGACAAGAAAACCTTCACAGTTACAACAAATAATGTAGCAATTAATGCATTTAAAAAGGGTAAGGCTTATTAAGTGTTGCACAATCAGATATCTTTTTGTTTGCTTTTTTCATCAGTTTGTAATAGACGACATTAGTGTGACGTCACTTGCTTGTTTGGAAACGTTGATTCTATCCGTGATTGGAGGTAAATCCGTGCGGAACCAATCACGGATGGAATCTACGTTTCCAAACAAGCAAGTGACGTTATGACTAATGTTGTCTATTACTGACTACTTGTATAACTATTGATCCAGAAGTTCTCACAAAGGGAAAATATAAGTGTTTCAAGTTTCTATTGTAAGATGTTAGCCCACAACCTTTTATGATAAAAATTGAAGTTGCTAGGATTTAGGTTGTAACTATGTTCAATAATAATGCTTTTCATACAAACTAATTTGTTCGAGTTTATTACCAAGTTTTGTAAAAGAGCTCCTTGAGATAAATATTAGTAATTCTTTACTAAGAGACTACTAGACATCCTTTGAAAAATTATACCCCAAAAGTATTATCAGAAAGTATTTAAAAACTTGCTAACCAGTAAATAAAAAAAAATATTGGTGATACCATTAAAATTTGATTTAATAAGCTTTATTTCAATATAAATAGGTTCTTCTCTTTATTATTTTCTTGTTTAAAAATCAAACCCAAAACACCTTATTATCTTTTTCAAGCAATTACTTTAAATTGTTAGGAAAAAAATTCAAAGATATTCTCAGAAGAAGTTTTAAGTTTCAATTTACTCAATTGAGAAGTTTTAAATGATGATTAAGCCAATCAAAACAAAGAGGCAAAGCAATAAGGTCCTGTTACCATCATTTCTTCTTTTATAAACTAAATGCCACTATAATTGATAAAGTGTATAAAAAGTTAAAATAGTATAAAGCTGAATTGGAGAAAATCAGAAGCATAGTCAAAAGTTTTTCTGGAACAAAATTTGATTTAATATCTTATCTTCATTCAAAATAATATTTTCCTTGCCTATCTCCCAATTTCACCAGTGTTAATTTTTTTTTCGTCCTCAATAAAATTGCTAGGTTGGAATTCTGTTTCCAGACAGAAAACTTTCACCCATGATCAGAAGTAACAGAATTATATCCCAATAGGCAGATATAATAGTCTCTTGAATTAAGATCCACAGAACAATTTTTTATAAAGTATATATGTATTGGAGGTGCAAACTTAAATTAATTTGTACTTTTATTTTTTTACCATTTGAACTGAAACTGAGCAAAATTATTGTTTAATTCATATTTAGTGGGTGATAAACTTCATTGAATGTAATTAAAATGACTTGTTTCCTTGAAATTCTTACTTTAATTTGTTTAATCTTTCTATTTTCACACATTTGTGGAATAAAAACTAACCAAATATTATAATTTAATTTAAACTTTTACATTGTGAATAACTTGATTGACTTTCATTTAACTGACTGTATAACTCAGTTTCATTTGATTTCTTAAACCTAATTTCATTAAGTCTTTATTTTTCTCATTTGCACAGTAAACACAGCAAAAATATAGCAGTGAAGAGCATACTTAAATCTTAATATAACTTGAATATACGTTCCTTTCTTATAAATAACAAATCAATTTAGATATTTCTTTCCTAAAAAATAAGTTGGAAATTCTTGTCACAATGTAAAATGTATTTATACTGTATGTGGAAAAGTCTGGTAAAAGATGATCAAATGATTTAAACAGAAAGAGTTTCTAAGCAGGCAAGGTTTGAAAAACTATTTTTCGGGCTAAATTGACGCGGTCTAGCTGGTAAAAGCTCAAATAAAAGCTGGTGAGCTTTTACCAGCTAGACCTCGGCAATTTAGCCCGAAAAATAGTTTTTAAAAGATGACCAAATGGTTTTAACAATAGCAAACAATTTGATAATATATATAGTTGCTTAGAACAAAATGCTAATGAACATTTATCAAAATTTATTGTAATTTTTCTATTTAGGATACAAAGTTTTCAGTGCCATTTCAAGAGCGCCTTCTCTGGTTTTGTTGCCACCTATGAATCCAGACATATGTACAAATACACAATTGGGAATACCGCTTTCTTTGCTCAGTTCTTCATCGCGAAGACCACACCATTCTTTAAGGAGGGATAGCCTAAAACACAGTAATTTTATCTCACATCACAACACAAAGTAATTTTGTCACTGTGTAAAAAGGAGTTAAGTATCCATGCAGTTGTTTCAGGAATGCTTACACAATGAACAGAATAATGAATATTTTTATCATTACATTTGGCTAATGAACAGATTTCTTCAATTATTCAAAGAGAAGAAATCTGGATAATTTTTAGTCTCTAGGCGTCCCTTTCAACAGAAAAGAAGATACAATTATGACAAGACTTCACACCCAAACGACAGGGACCGCAGAGCCCCTGTTTTCCTTATTATTTTCACATTAGCTCCTTTTTTCCTATTTTTACGGTCAACCTCCTTTTTTTAACCCTTGTAATGGACTTTCTTCGTTTTTTCGGATTGATGTCGGGTCGGTACTATCGGTCCCAAGCAAAACCCTTTCACTAACTGGGAATTCAAAGATTCAAACCGTTTGCGAATATTTGTCAGTGATTGTTTATTCTTCTCTTAACTTTTTTCGAGAACGAGAATGATGATTGTACCGCAAATGCGTGCATGCAATTTCGTTATGATACAAACGCAGTTGTGTTAGTAGACAGTTGCGATCTTTTTGGGCGTTTTTTCCGAAATTGCTTCAAACTCCGGAAAATTTGCGAATCCGGGATGATGTCGGCCCCAAGCTTGCCGGATGAGGGGTCCGTTACTGTATTATAGATCTAATATTAGAAAAATAATCCTTTTTCTCCTATTTTTTTAGGAAAATCTTCCTTTTTTCTCCTATTTTTTAAGAAAAATAATCCTATTTTTCTCCTTTTTTTTTCTTTTGCTCTCCTATTTTTCCTACTTTTTTCCCAAAAAATCGGTTGCGGCCCCTGCCAAACGATATTAACAAACGCTAATCTCTTCAAAATAAACCTACCATAGTTCCATATGCAATATGTATTTACAATGAAATAGATTCGAATGAACACATGGTACTTCACTGTAAAAAATATATCAAACCAAGATCCAAATTATTTAAAGCCTTTAGATACTCTCCAACTAACTTCTCCGAACTGATGGAAATAAACAAAAAGAACAGAAACTAAAAACCAAAGCTATAATATCCTTTTTAAAGAGTACAAAAAATCCAAATTAGTAGACAATTAAAAAAGCGAACTTACTGCAGGTATGAAAAAAAGTAGCGGTAAGTAATGGAACAGAAAAATAAAGCAATGAGGGCAAAGTGGCCAATGTAGGTCAGCAAATGTCCTTACCCTATCAACTTGAACTTGTCCCTAGGCGTGATTTGACATATTCGTGATGAATAAAAGCAGGAAGCATTTTACAATGGAACTATCAGTTTCAGAAAGTCAGATACTACCAATAATTAAGAGCAAAACTTGATGGGGCACAGTAGGGGGAGGTAAACTTAAGTATGTCTTGTTTTGCTTAATTTAAAAAGTTAGTGCAATTTATGGTTATTACATAGTGTTGTGGTATATTATTAGGGATTCTGGTAGGCTATTTTCTGTTCAAAGTCAAAATAGCCAGAGGGAATGTTACATCATGAGTTGTCAGTACTCATAATGATTGTAGTAAAACTAAACTGCAAATATTTCATTTTTGCTTTGTACTAAAACAAGACGTGATAAAGAAAAACTATTGAAATTTACTACATACTACAAACTAACTCTACAACATACTACTACTACTTTGATAAAAAAAAACACGTTCATAACCACATCTCAGATTATTTTAGAAAGTTGGCTCATTCAAAGAACCATGTATATATTTATCTGACACATAATCAGAATTATTTAATCATACAAACCTGTCAATCAGTATAACAACGTTTTTATGAAGAAAATGGCAAGGTTTGATTTTGAAATTTTCTAAATACACAGATCTTTTATTATTACTGTTTCATCAGCGCATAATATGTTTTTAAATAATCAGAACTTTGTATAGCTACTAAGTGAAGGTGTATTTCATGGTTCTACTTTCTATTACTATAGTATGATAGTAAACTAAAAATTCAATGCAGTTCTCAGTTCACCACATCAAGTCCTCATGAAGGATCATAGCAGAAATGTAGCACACAGGTTGTCTTAAAATTATAAATAACTTAAACTTAATTATCCTATAACCTTATGCAAGTTCCTCTGCATAGTTAAAAAAACCTTAGAAACCAACCAATTACACTGCAACCTTAGAGAAAATAAGTTAAAACGCAACACAACACATGCATAGTAGTTTTACCTGTTTTCAAAAGAGAATGGTGATACTGAAACACATTGAACTCTCCAAGTGCCGTTTGTTGTGTCTTGATAAATGACAAACTTGATAGGTTTTTCTATTTTAAGGGACCCTTCTAACTCAAATAGGTGCTCTTTCCATGGACAACCTCCTTTTGTAAATTCAATAATTTCACCACCTGAGTGTACCTAAAAAATAAAAGCTTGTAGCAGAAGAAGACAAATTTTGAGTCTTACCATCAAATATGGATTGACAAAACTATATCTCAAAAATAATCTAAAACACTGATGATACATAATGGTAATAATTACATGGTAATTCTTTTTCAAATTAAAATAGTTTATAGTGCTAATTATGAGTTTTAAATAAATTATTTGAATCTTAATTCCAATCTTAAAATGATTTAATTTTTTATTAAAAGGCTAATCATCAACAGCATTTAAGAATAAAAACATGTAAACAAAATAATTTCCAAATACACCACTTCAGTAAGGAGGCTAATTATTAATCTTTTTTGTTAACTTAACCAAGAATTATCATCTAGAAGTAGCTATGTTAGATCCACAATATATAAATTAGGTAGTGTGATTTCTTGCCGGGAGTGGCGCCTTTTTCTCTCTTACTCTGTTTGTTCCCGTCTGATTTTATGTTGTGGCTGGATCTGACAGAGTGAGAGAGGCGCAAAAAGGTTGTAAACGGTTCGGGTTGTGTGATTTTTTATCTGGTGTTTGTTCTTGTGATGTCTCAAATAAATGTTGTGCCGTGATGGATTTCATCTAAACACACTGTGTTGTTTTTTGAATGTTCCACGACAGTACAGAAGTTTTAGTTGAAGGTGATGCTTTGTTTGAGATTAAATTGTATAAAATAAATCTCTACCACTAGATCCAATATAGATTGGTGCAACACTTAGGTATGCTAAACCTATTAACACTTTCAATAATAAAATTGTACTTAAATGGTCTAATAAAATTTGATCTATTATTTATTTTCCCCTTCTAATTAGCTTTTTAGGATATTTATTTACTGAAACATGAGGGTTATCAGAAGACACACACCTAAATCAAAGTTACCATGAAAAGGAAAAGACAGAATTTGTACAGACAACTGCAAAAAACCTTACAAAATAAGTATTACTATAAGAATTATAAAACTACTTACAGAATGTCGGTTGAGTAGAGCAGTTTTGACAATATCTCTTGCAGGTAACCACACTTTACCATAAAAATGAATTCTATCTCGAAATTCCTGATCTACAAGTTGGCAAGCCTTTTCAAAGCACTTATTCTAAAAGAAAATTTTCAATTTATGACACAAAATAATTTAAAGAAACATTAGTAAAAAATTCAGTCATCAGTAAAAATAACAAATAGATAAAAGCAATACTTATTTAAGAAAAATAAAAAGTTTGAACAACCTAAGGAAACATATATATGATATTAACTTTTCTTACAAAACTTGTAATACAATAGATGGAAAAAGTACTGTTGACTGCAAACGTATAAAATTCATATTAATAATTTTTTACTCAAAGGTTTTAATAAAACAAAATTGAACTTAAAAAAGCTTTCCCCCTGTTTTGGGCTATTCAAAAAATTGTATCGCTCCAAAAATTTAACTTTGAAAAACTTAATTGTCAATGCTACTTTAAGAATGATTTAAAAATTCATCTGGGAAAATGATAACTAAACTTTAAGGAAGCGGTTATTTCCACGAAAGTTGAAGCATGCGCAGTAATAGGAGTTTGTTTACGGTACTATTATACGGTACGGTTTTATAACATTAAAATGATGCTATTGAACAATCCTGACATCAGCACCGATGGCCTAGTGGTATAGTGTGCGTCTAATAACCTTATGGTCCCCAGTTCGATTCCAGGCTGAGCTACTTTGAAGTATTATGCTGTTACTTAACTTGTAATTTTTGAGAAATAGCGAGATTAGTTTGAGTTGAGTTGTTACTTTTGTTGAAAATAACCAGTGCCAAACTTTAATAATCTAAATTCTTGATTTTACACAGGTTAAAAATTTTTTTTTAAAGAACAGATCCTTTATAAAAGAATTTGTGATGGAAATGTTGGCAACTTTTTTAAGCATTTAAAACAGGAAAAAAAGTACTCCTGATAGTAAATATTTACCTCATCAGGATTCTCCTCATTCCATGGAGGGTTTACACGGCTAATCCTAGCACCGAGATGAGTATGAGTTTTATACCTAAATATAAGAAATATATAATTATCAATAAAAAATTATCATACCATAACTTATGAGGTGATCTTGTTAAATTCAATTACAGGTATTCAATGAAGTTTTAACAGTATAAGACCTAAGACTGTGGAAATAAGTTTCACACACCTTAAGGATTTTGGTAAAAAAATATCAATGAGACCACATGATGTGAAACTTACCAATTTATAAAAAAAATTACTGACTAAAAGTTATGATAATTATGCATGATTAAGTTACTCATAAATTAAAGCAAATTAACATTGATTATTTATAATGATTAATTATTTGTATTAACCTATAGTATTTCATCTTGTTTTACATAAAAATTTAAAAATTTTCAATGATCAAATTACTATGCTTTTATCCTTATAATCACAAATGACAATGTAAAAAATAGTAATATGAAATTGTTTTTCAGTTATTCTGTATCTATGAATGTAATAACTTATTTACTTTGGATTGAGTAATTCAGATCCATTTTTTAGGGATGTAATACTTTTAATTTTAGACAAATTTTTATTATTTCAGATCAGCTAAATTTTCCTTTTATATGAATTGTAGTACTACTTACTTTATCATTATTGACATTAATGAAAAAGTTTCCAACTGATTACGAGTGAAATTGAAAAACCTGTCGCACAACTCAACTCTCTCTCCTCCAGTATGAGATCTGTTTTGTTTTGTTTTTAGATCACAGACAGAGATCCGATCATTTACATTTTTATGTTATCCAAAATAATCTGGTTTATAATTTTAACTGTTTAATTCCTCACCTCATAATCATCACCCCCACCACAAAGCTATAGTCAGAGATGTCTTCCAACCTGTCTTTACTACTTGTCTTACTGCTACTAAGTGAAGGTGTATTTCATAGTTCTACCTTCAATAACTATAATATGATAGTAAACTAAAAACTGTACTAAGTTGTAATTGTTTCTATTTAAAAAGAATTCTTAAAAAATTAATGTTATCAACTGGTTAGAAAAGAAAAAAAATTAAATCAGTTAAAGAGCTTCAAAATGTTTCATGAAGGTTGTACTGTACAACTTAAAAATGTAGATAATCTTTTACCCCAATATCCCTCTTATAATAATCTATTTGATGCTCATAAATGTAACAAATTAGTACTATTGGGATTTGAAGAAAAGAAAATATAATTACAAAGGATCAGTTCCTGGATAGGGATCAACTCCATTATCCATAGCATCTACTTCTTGAATCAGATTTTCATAAACCTTTGTGTATACCATCTTTACTTCTTCAGAATCAATGGGCAAATCCAAAATTCTCGATATTATTTGTTGCCCAAAATGGAAGTAAACTAACCCAGCACTGCTCAATTTGATTGTCCATGGATATTCACTGTTTAATGAATTCATGGTGTGATCAAAGGTTCTGAAAAATAATAATAAAGTAGTTAGATTGTCATTCATGTTTAGAAGATTTTTAAAATATACTCATACCAAAAACAACATTTTATAAAAACTTAAATATCCACAAATAATTTTTAAAAAATGAAAATTGTCACACAAAAAAGTACTTTTGTGCCGCTGAAAACGAAAATGTAGAGCCAAAGCTTTTTTTTAGGGTATTAAAAAGGGTAACTGAAATACTAACTAATATGGACTGGACAGGGTCTGGTCCTGCTAGGTAAAAATATTTAACTTAATATAGAGAGATATTTTTTAGACTTACTTCTGATGGTGATCATAACGGTGACGACTTGGGTCATAGACGCCTCCAACATCCACTACCACATCACAATCATTTAAAACATCCAAATTTCTTGATCTGAAAAGTAAAGAAGAAAAATTTTGTTACATTGACTGAAAATCATAACATTTTTTTTAAATGTAAACCTCCATAAAATTGTGTTCTTCAGCTATTTTTATTTGCTTAAATTAGTATAAACCAGCCTCAGCTACAAAAGTAAGAGAAGATTACTTCTTCACTGGCTCGACCCAGGATGGGCCTTGGCCTTCTCCAGTAGTTTAGAGAAGATTAAGTTCTTGTAAATTTGGATTGTTTTAACCCGTAGCAGGGGACCTGACGTCTCACAGACACACAACATTTTCCTCCCCTTCCCCCTACCACATACTGGGTGGAATTGAATAGAATTATCGCCTACCTTCCCCTACCGTGACCTTGAGACTGACCCCTTCTTATCAGCAAGTTTTTCCCCAAGTGCATGTGTTCGAAATTCCACAAATTCTTTCCCACGCGGTCCAGCAGACCTCAGGTCCCACTCAGTGTAACGGTTTTTGTCCAGAGTTAGTACGCATGGCTTTGAAGCTCGGTCCGCGGAGATTAATTTATCCTTCTCATCCTGGTTATGCGGAAGAGTTGAAAAAAATTATATGAAGTTAGGAGTGATTTAAGAGTGGTAAAGGTAACTGTAAATAAGATTTCTGTGAAAAATTCTAAATTTTTTGCTTTTAAAACACTGGTGAAAAAAATGATAATTCAGGTAGTGTCAAAATTTTTTGAATTGTTCTACAATGAATTTTTTCCAATTAAAACTTGCATTACATATTAAATAATAAAAACAAAACAGTTAATTCACAATAGATGCGTTTTATTTTAAGTTATAAAGAATTTACTGCACCATGTGGTTTCTATCGAAAAATTTAAGGCTCTTGGAAAATTGTCTGTGAAAACTTTTATTTTACTATAAAGTTAACAAATATTTTTCTATGAAGAGATAAATGTTCCAAGAACAATGTACTGAAATATCAGAATCATATCTTAATTAGAAAATTTTTAAAAAAATATAATGTTGCGCGGTCTGTGAGACCCCACGTCCCTTGGTATGTTCCATTTTTTCACCTCCCCTGTTAAGGGTTAAAAATAAAAGTTAAAAGAGAATGATCTCTACTCCTAGGATAAATTAACTGACATCCATTACTTACATGAAACAAAAAAGAGGAGGTGAACTCAGTGGTGTAGCCAAGGGGGATTTGAGGATATATTTCCTCTGACACTTGAAAATTTTCCTTTTTTGACTATTGAAAATAACTAACTATACCAATACTCCCTCCAAAATATTTTAGTGGTTATGCAACAGGGTGTTCTGGAAAACCTTACCAGAAGGAAGTCAAATAATATCTCATGTCAACTAAATACAAAGTACCTATAAATAGTATATTTTTAGGATTTAAAAAGCTTTATTTACTCTATTACATGGTTCCCACTCTTTGAAAACATTAAAAATCAAGGACTTTAAAGGTCTTTTCAAGGACCTCAACAAAATTTTTCAAGGACCTTTTTTCGCAGACACTTAAAAATTATAATCTTTCTAGAGCAATTGGAGTTGTTTTTAAAATGCCTACTGACTCAAACTTAATTTTCTACCTAGTTTGTTCACTTGCGGAACCGATGTAGAGGGCGTTACTATCATAGTTTTATGGTTTCAAACATTGCTGTCAAATGCGGAAAGGAAATTTAGATAAATCAGCAAAAGGCGTCTGGAGTGGATTCAAAATTCAAGGAACTTTTGCATTTTTCAAGGATTTTCAAGGACCTTTTGCATTTTTCAAGGACTTTCAAGGACCTAATTTTAACAGAAAAAAATTCAAGGACTTTCAAGGACAGTGGGAACCCTGCATTATGTGTGTGGGATCATTGTAAAACAAATGTAAATTGTGGAAGTCTCTTTAGTTAAATATGTCTCTACATAGAGTTTATATAAAAGGAGAAATGTGAGGTAACATTTGCAAGGCACTTTGCAAATAATTTTATCCTGAAAGAGTGTATTTGATAAAGTTTACATTACAATCCACAAGATTTCAACTTCAAAAACTACTTAATACAAAGACACTAGTTTGAGAAGAAAAAATACCCTACCTGATTATCTCTGCATTTTTATATTCATCAGAAGCATATTTCAACATAGAACAGGCAAGAACTTCATCACAATGGAAAGTTCCATTGTGGGTTCCAATTTTAACTTTAGGGCCCATAGTTTTGAAAGCAGGAATACCTGTAACAAGAAATCAAAGTTATGAAATGTACCTACATAATAAGTTCAATTAAATTTTATTGGAAAAAACTTTCTTGCCCTCATGACAGTGGCGGATCCAGAGGGGGGGCCCTGGGGGCCATGGCCCCCCCCCGAGAAACCCTAACAAATAGCTTAAGAAACACTTTCTTAATGCTAAAATTCAAAAATTTTCTGGGGGAGAACCCCCAATCCCCCCTTTAATATTTTGACATGTGACATCTGTTTTAGAGTGTTTTTTCCTTGAAAATTCTTCCGCTTAAAAGAAGCTGTTCTCTTTTGGGAAGTTTTAAAATAGATGAATATTATAGTTTAAAAGGGCGCATTTGCAAAAATTTTCTGGGAGAGGACCCCCAGCCCTTTTCAAAATTTGGCATCTATTTATAATTTCATCCTTGAAAATTCTGTACATACTTTCTTTTCTTTCATACATATCTTTATACATTTATCTGTACATACTTTCAAAATGAGCTGAAACTTTATTTTTGGAGGCAAAGTTTTAAAATTTTTCTCGGGGGTTACCCCCCAGACCCCCGATCAATTTCTCATGGTTACTTATTTACTGTTTTCTCCTTGAACTTATTTCTCTCCTCTCCTTTTAGGAGTACAAGAAAGTTGCCCTCTTTAGGTGTTATCCAATGGGTACCAAATGTACAAAAATTGAGTAAAAAAACTTACTATTTGTAGCCAAATTTCAAAAATTTTCTGGGGGAGGACCCCCAGACCCCCCTTTTGCTTTCGAGCTAGTATTACCTGATGAAATCTTTTTAACTTTAACAAAGTTTCGCATTTTATTTATGTTATACTCGGAAAATTGGGAGCCAAACACCTCGCGAAACTTAAGTATTGTTATGCCCCTACAAAAAGGTTTCATCCCCCCCACTTTCTAAAACAATGGCACGGGCCCTGGGTATCCTCTAAGTTACTATAAACCCCTAAAAAGCTGCTTAAAAGCAAGCACTCTTCAAAAAAATTCTGAGGCTCTGAAAATTTCGAATGTAATATGTAATACCCTCCGACTCTGACATGGCCCCCCCCGAAAATCTGGTCTGGATCCGCCCTTGCCTCATGAATGGTCTGTATTGTAAGTAAGGCACTTATGAGGATATTATTGCCTTGCAACCTTTTCTTTTCCTCATCACTACGGTTTTATAGCTCTCCCTCCAAGAAAAAGTGACAGAATTCATGAGAGATTTACAAGTGTTATTGGACATAAATTTTGTTGAGTGTACCTATATCTCACATTGTTGAAATGGGAGTTCAGTTGAGTTACTGTACTTCAGTTTAATTGGTAGGCATTTACGGAAAGACTTCAAAGTGTGGGAAAAAAGTGAAACAATTTTACTTTCATTGTAATGTAATTTTTTATTCCATATTTTGTATTGTATAATGATAGAGAAATCAATTGTTTTAAACCTTTTTCTTATAATAATTTGTAACAATAGAAATTGTTTTGTTTGAGTTGTAAAGCAATCAATCCCCTTCTGAGCGACCACCCTTATCAACAGATTTTCTGGGAACAGATGATGGTTGCTCCAAAGTTTCCTGTATTATACAAGGGATTAAGAATAGAGCATGCCAAATGCAGACTCATTACAATTTACACATGAGAAACCTACTGTGACAATAACCAGAGAAATAGTACTATCCGATTTTAGATTATGACTGTAAAGAATCATAGCAGGTTAAGTGGCAAAAAATCCTCCAGAAAGACAACTGTGCTATAGCACACCAGGTTAAAATTTATAATAAACTTTCTTACATAGATTAAAATTTACTTGAGGAACAATTACATTAATTTACACATGGGAGACAACTAAACAACATACCAAAGTTATGAGTGAATCTAGCACTTCTCGTAAGGAACTTTAACATCAAATCTTTCACGTTCAACCTGTAAAATTGACAAACGAGTTTAACATTAATATACACTTTATGGAAAAGTTCGCAAGAAGCAAGCAAATAAATAATATATTTTCATTTTTTAAGTTGTGATAAATATATTTTAGGTATGTATTAAATACCGACCGGCAAATGCAATGCTGATGCGCTTTACCGCTTTACCAAGCAAAACACGAAATTTTTTTTGTTTTGGTTTCGTTAGTAGAGTATTGTTGCCAAACAGTAAAAAGACAACTATCTCTCAAACTATTTTCAGACTATAAACCTTAAAAATGAAAAAAAAGCAATAGAATTTCTCTTACTACAGTATAATTCACAAAAAAATTAATGGTTTAGGCAGAAAATTTACTTAAAGTATTTTAAATACATTAAACTAACATTTATATATTTTTATTTTTGGCGGATTGAAAATGGCAACAAAAATGAAGGTTATGATTTGTTTTCCTTGCAACAAATTTCTGCTGGACTGGGAATTTTGATGTTTATAAAACAAGCTGGTTAGACCTCTCCGAACCTATATTTTTAGTTACAATGAACTGTACAAAAATGCTTCGGACGATTCTCCATCTCTCTGCACGCAAGCATGTATTCAACTCTTCGACAGTGCGTTTCAAGCATGTATTTAAACAGAACACCCTGCATTTCAGTCGAAGTACAGGAAGTACAGCACCTGGACGAGATAGATTAATGGCGAAATATTACAATGCTAAACAGGCACATGAAGGTAAAAGACTTGCCTTAAAGCTATTTATTAATACTGTATGAAATTGCTTCTCTTTTTATAGTCAGTGTGTATAATTATCTTATCAGACATCTGATGTTTACCTTGCATAACGCTTTACCTTGCATATTTTGGGTGATTATTAAATCCTCTTTTACTGTCAGATCTAAAAACGGAAAGTCTTATGATTTACTTTTATTCAAGGTACCTAACTAAATTCACATTTTCCTTTGAACCTTTTAATAGTGTTTTGTTTGGAATTGTTCAGTCAGATTAATTAAGTATTAATTCAGTAATTCTCCCCTAGTTGGATGAAACCAAAAACTTTCTGCTCACACAAAAATTTTCTGCAATGCAGTTAAACATTATAATTAGGATTTTTAATTCATGGTCTATTTTTCAAGTTTTCAGAAAGTAGGGGAATATATTGGTAAAAATTGCATCCAGCTCCTTAAAGTTGTGCATAGCATTCAAGCACCTAAGACAGCAGCCAAACTAATGGCATCCACTTTCTTGAAGTTGCATTATTTTAAGTTTCATGCAACAACTTACATAGCACAATGTTAAACTACTTTTAGAAAATAATTGGTAGATATTTACGTTAGTATTAGCCAGTTGCGAATCTTGTCAAATGGACTCTATTGTAAAATTTTGCAAATCTCCTCAAAATGTATAAAATTAAAATCAATACTTCTAGTTGATATATTTAGGTGATATATTTTTCTTCTAGCTGACTTACCTCCACCTGATGTTGACCCATGGGGAGTCTTTGCAAATAATGAGTTAAATTTATCTGAAGTTGAAGTCTATGGTTTTGATTATGATTATACATTAGCTGTTTATAAAGAATCTCTGGATTATTTGATATACGATCTTGGAAGAGATTGGCTTATCAACAAATTTAAGGTATGATTTTATTCTTTTTTGGAAACTTGTGTAAAAGTAAAGTTTGGGTGGTATATAGACCTAGTTAAAGAAAGTATACTGGGCCTGCTACATTAAGAGTTTCCTTATAAATAGAAATCTCTCTAGTTCTAATCTTAGCCCAATTTAAATGTTTTTAGCCAATTTAGTTTTACTGTGAACTTTTTTGTTGTATATTTTTAAAGTAATTGTTAACCTAATCTGAAATGACAATGTTCTATACCAAGAAGCTTTTAACTTTAATTGGAAACTAGCTATATTTGAAAAACTGGATCTTAAAAAGCTTAAAGAAATATTACTATGAGTTTTTTTAGCTTGGCCTTTTATGTATTGATACCACCATACTGAAAATGCCAATCTACTCTTTCTAGTTTAGAAAAAAAATCCTATTAAAGTTAAGTAAAAGTAGGTGTTCCCACAGAAAAATTACAGATTGCTTTGTTTTCTATAAATCTATGGTGAACTGTAATTATTGTTGCCTCTGGTATGTAGAGCAGCATCACCTAGACATTTTAATAATGCACTTAGGTGAAAATGACTAAAAGCCTTTATGGCATAGTGGTAACAATATCATTAAAAAAAAATATTATTAATAAAAACTGGCTAGTATTTAAAGTAACTTCTTACAGTATAGAGAGGAAGATTGAATCCATACAAAACCTAAATAAATTACTACCTACTTGCAAAATGTACTTTTCTAAATTAAATTAATATATTTGCTGTAACTGAGTTATCTCATTGCTACAAGTGCTTCAGTTAAAAAATGATTTAATGTCAGATGGTTTTGTTATTTCTCTTAGTACCCATCAGAAATTAGGCAGCTAGATTATCAACCTGGATTTGCAATTAGGGGTCTACATTATGACATGCAAAAGGTAAATAACTTTGGCATTAAATTATGATTATATTTTTGTCCTTATGATAGTACTTTCTATAACTTTCTTTGGTTAATTAACTTAAAAATTGTCTGTTTTTGAATATTGAAGTGGGTCATCTCAAGTTTTGACTTCTGAGTAGGTGAATGTTTTTACCTAGTGTTTTTTTTTTGCTTCAGGGTCTTCTGATGAAGATAGATTCTTTTCATCAAATTCAATTCGAAAGTGTTTTTAGGTGTGTATGTAGGTTTAGATTTTTGTAAACTGTCATTTTCCTTGGTTTAATAACTTTAGTGATCAGTGTTCTGATTTTTACGTTTCAGAGGAACGACTCCTTTGAGTAAGGAGGAAGTGATTAAAATTTATGGTGGTTCCTATATTCCTCAGGCTTTGATTAGAGGTTCTTCTACTGAGGTAAGTTGAGAAAGTGTGAATCAATTTCAGTTGCTAGCAGAGCTATTTTAACCAGAAAGATTTCTAGCACAAAAATAATGCAAAAAACCTTGCTCCGTAACTAATTAAAACCATGAACAAAGACTGGGTGTAACTTAGATGACTTGATAAACTTTTCATTTATACAATTGCTTGCTGTATTGTGATGGGAATGTGTATTTATGCTATGGAGATGCAAGTGTTCAGTAATAAGACACTATTTAATCTTAAATTTTTTAGATTCATCAGATTTTGTTAAAAATTTTCAGGATTTTTTTCTTATAATCAGGTATATGGTGAAAAATTAAAATTAGAGTACAAATATTGCTAGTAAAATAAGTAAAATTGATAGTTTGCTATGGTTTTGTCTGCTGAAACATTGCCTTGTTATACTTGTTTTGCTTTTAATTTGTCTTTCTAAAGCTGCCGAGTTTTATCTAGAATTCTGATAACATTAGTTTGGCTTATGTTTTAAAAATTCCATTTATATTGGATGATTGAATTTTAAATTTCTTTTAACAAGACTTTCTTGAGGGGAAAGTAAAGATAAAAATGATGTTCTTATGGGCAGTGTTAACATTCATTTTGAATTTAAAAAATACTTATAAAGTCTCTTTTTTAGGGTTCTCGAATGAAGCAACTAAATGACCTGTTTTCTGTACCAGAAATATGCCTTTTATCTAACGTTACTGAATATTTCGAAAAGAACAATATTGCATATCATCCAGAAATCTTATCTTATGATATTCAGGTATGTGTAGTCTTGAATTGAATTTTTTCTGCATTGAAAGTGTTGAAGTTAGGTTTAGTTTCTGAGAAACTTGGTAATCCTTTTAATTATAAAAAAGAAAACTTGGAAGTAAATTGAATCTTCTGTTTGACAAAGGGAATAAGTCCAAAAACAAAATTTTAAGAAGGTAAATGTATAAGTATAAATAGTGGAATTTTTGTTGTATAACCACTAAATTTGAGCTGGAAAATCTGGAGCCTATTTAAAAAACATAGCAATCATAGAATCAAATAATAGTCCTTTAAAAAATAGTTTTCAACTGAAGTATTAAAACCCACTAAAATTGACATTTAAATTATATTTCTGCTTAGTTCACTCCACAAAAGTGAGAAATTGTAAGTCTAATCCAAGTAAAATTCTAATAAATAACAAAATTACAAAGTTACAAATAAAATTCAAAATTATTATGAAACTGAGTCATCAATGGCGTAAGTGATATGAACAAAGTCAAACATTCCCTGTATAAAAAGCACTTTAAATTAAAAGCAAATTTTATTTTGGCTTGGTTTACAGCGTAATCAGAAAGAATAATTTAACTTTAATTCCAAATTATAAAATGCAATGAAGGACATTGATTTTGCAAATTCAAGGGGCTATATCTGCTCCCTCTGCTATATCTGCTCCCTATTACCCCTCCTTCCACTCATGTGTAGAGCAAAGCATGGAGATATTTTTGAGCATAAAAAGTCTGGAGAAAAATTTTCCTCTGTAAATTCTAGTATTTCCAACTTTATGTGTCCTGATAAATTTAGCCAGTGTGGGTTCTTCAGTGTTCAAAGCTAAATTCAGTAATCCCAGTCTTGTACATGAAGTACAATACATACTATTGTAAAAAAGTGCTCTCTTCAATAACTTAGCCCAAACTTTGGACTTAATAGATTAAAGTTGATTAAAAATCACCAGTGTTTTTAAAATGAATAATCCTATAATTTTTGTAGTTTGTAACTTTCAGTAATTTTATTTTTAGAATGCTGTTCAAAGCATCCACCCTGTGATGCACAAGATGTTGGATGAAGTTACCATAGGTAATTATGTGTGCTTAAACTTGCAAAAACTTTATTTATAAAATAATGTATTGGGTAATTCAATTAAGATTTTATGTTTCCTCATTTGCAAAATGGGAAAAGAGTATATTGTACAAAATTTTAACCATAGATTTATAGCTAAACTAATCAAAGGTGTAGTGTAAAACTGGATAAACATTAATAGAAGTTACTTTTAAGGATATTTATACCGTTAATTTTTATATGCATATGTTGGCAGCTGTTAGCTCTTTGTGTCTACTCTTTAGAGTTATGAAGTCAGAAATTTATATTCAGAGTTTAACTCTTTCACAAACTTACCAATAATTAATTGTATCTAGTCTTGCAAGTTAGAACCTATGCTTTTGTTATTGGAAGAGTGAAGTTTTGTTTAAAGAATTTTAATGTCTGTATCTTGTTGCTACACAACTAAGAAAATGTTTTCAAGTTTAAAATTACTAAATAGTTTTGTGAATAAATTTCAAGGAAAGTTTTCCTCTTGTAAATTGTGTCTTAGAAACTTAAAAGGTCTTTGTTCTGGTACAATCGTATTAATTGCTTAGTTAATAATAAAACCATAATTAGGCATGTACCATGATACTTGGCTAAAACATTTTCAGAGGTGGAAATCAGTCAAGAAAAAGTTTAATTTACCTGACCAGTTTCCTGTAAAATTAATATTTACTTTTAAAAACTGCATCACCTTTTTTTTTTACTTAACTTTCTCTTGGTTGAAATTTGAAATATAATTTTAGTTCTTTGGTTTCCCCTTATGAAGTAAGACTAATTCAACTTCTAAACTAGAAATAAATTTGAACAGATTTAGTTTTTTAAAAATATTTTCACAAACATTAAAAGTTTTAAGAAAATTGGATTGTTTGTTTCTTTTCAGTGAGGGAGTAGATTTTTTGAACTTTTGATGCTAAATATTTAATATTTTTTGTTTTGTTCAGATCAATATGTAGAGAAGCATCCCTCAATGCCTGCTTTCCTGCAAAGACTTAAAAAAGCAGGGAAGAAGATGTTTTTAATCACAAACAGTCCTTTCAAGTTTGTGTAAGTTGGGAGTAACTATTAATTTATTCCTACAGCTATAATGGTATGAATGAAAAGTTAATTCTTAATACTAAACCAGATTTTGTAATGTATATTTGTTATTATTCTTTACCAATTTTACATTAAAAATATCTAGATAAAAATTAATACAAAGATATTGATTGTAAGATTAAAAGACAAAAACACATTTTTGTAAGTTTTAGTCCTAAAATTGGAAAACAAGAGTTTGATATAATTGAAAGGTACAACTAAAAGACTCCTAACTAGTTGGTTAAGCATTATTAGTGAATATGCATTTCTATCCTATGTATGATCTTCTGCAGGCTTCCCACAGTCCTTAAAAGTCCTTGAATTTTTTTGTGCTAAAATTAGGTCCTTGAAAGTCCTGGGAAAAAAAGCCTATGTCCTTGAATTTTGAATCCACTCCAGCTGCCTTTCGCTAATTCATCTAAATTTCCTTCCCCCTGTTACCGGCGATTTTTGAAACGCTCCGATCATGAAATTACGATAGTAACACCCTCTACATCGGTTCCACAAAAGAACCAACAAGGTAGAACCAGTTTCTGGTTGAGTGAGAAATGCACAGAACTGTTGTCTCGAGGGTTAAAATTTTTAAATGTCTGCGAAAAAAGGTCCTTGAAAAATTTTGTTGAGGGCCTTGAAAAGTCCTTGATAGTCCTTGATTTTCAATGTTTTCTAAGAGTAGGAACCATGTTCTGGTGCAATTGTAATCAAAGTGTTAACCTTTGTTATAATTAAATGAAACTGGTTATTTTAATATACTGTTTTACATTTCCCATGTTTAACAATATTTTTTTTTGCATAGTGATACTGGAATGAAGTACATGATAGGTCCTAAATGGGCAGAGCTGTTTGATGTGATTGTTGTACAAGCAAGAAAACCCAAATTTTTCACTGAACAAAGCAGGTAAGACCTGAAACCTTGTTTATAAACAATTTAAAAATATGTGACAAAATTAAAGCTAGAAATCCAACATCCATGATACCAATGATGTGTATTTGAAAATAACAGTATTTTATCAGTGTTGATCAATGATTATTTTGAGATTTATAATGATGAATAGCAACTCAATGTGCTAGAACTGTTAAATGGGGTGTTTACTCAGTGGGTATCTTATTTTTCCCATTTGGTAATCTCCTTTTGCTTTTCAAGCTTTATTATTGCAACAATGTTCATGATAATTTAAAGCGGGGGTTTCCAAACTTTTCCATATCGTGACACCCTTTACAGAACTGGAACTTTATCACGGCACCCCAATCATTAAATATCAATCTGGTGTATTATGTATTTGCTGTAATGTTTGTGGTTATATTATGTACATTTTTTGTCTTGTGTTTCCACATATTTGTGTAAGCTTTTTTACTTCCCTTCTAATCTACTTTTTATCACTGGAAGAACGTGTCTGAGAGAGAAAGACTAAGGAAACTTTTTTCAAATTAAAAGGACCTTAGTTTAAATTTTTTAACAATTTAATGCAAAAAAGCATCCTACTTGAAAGAAAGGGCCCCATTTCTGTTTCATAAGTTTGATAAGAATGGAAAACATTGTATGTAATTTTCCTAAAGGATGCATAGGATTATGAGATTGTAAGATCCTTTGGTTTGCAGTGATTAAAGATAAAAATTTAAGAATGTCTCCAAATATGCAGTACAATGTTTGAATTGTCGACTAAAGATTGATATACTTGAAAATTATATTTTCAACATTAAATTATGTATGATATTTATTCTAAAAACTTCTGCTATTCACTCCTATGCAGGTTTGCTACGTTTAAAAATAAGCAAAAACCATTGTTTGAAACATATGTATATTTTAGCAAGTTACTCACTTTATTTATGCAAAGAACTTGCCATTTCCTTGTGGGAATCGCCTATAGTTTGAAAAGTTGGTGTCAAGTACAAGGCCTGGGTACAAACCACAAAATTGGCATGACATAGGTGGTACACTGCTTGATAAAGAGCATGAATCTGATAAAAACTCACAAAATTATTTGAAAAGACAAACTGTTTGCACTGTATTTAGAAAGTATAGCTTTGTTAATCTAATTTCAGTTTTAAAAATCAAATTTAACTTTAAAAAATCATTTTTCTGTGTCAAGGTTAACAAAAACATGTTTTTTTTTCATAAAAAACAAAAACGTCCCATTTTGTTTCAAATGTGTTTTTTCCAACCCTGCTTCAATGTAATTTCAGGAAAACAAGCTTTTCTTCTCGTAAGCTTCCCACTTTTCAATAATGAGGTTTTAAAATTTTTTTGTTGATGTAACACATACAAATTACCTCATACTGACAATCTGGCATGGTTAAGATAGTTTGTAGAATGCTCTACTTTTAATATTTGTGACAAAGGCTATGTTAAGTGTAAAAATACTAGCATAACTTTTTTTAAAAGTTTGGTTTGTACAACAATGACTGACAGATTGACTAGATAAAACAATAAAACTTGGGAGTGACACCAACCACCTTATGTCATAAAAAAAATGTCTTCCTTAAAGAGGTTGTTACTCATTGAATTTACTATTTGGTTACTTAATTTTTTAGTCAAAAGTATAATAAAAATAATTGTTTTCTTAATTGAATTTAATACTAAACATTTTCCAATTAAACTTTGTAAATTACTATTGGAGGAAACTTTGAATTGTTTCAATTTCAGAAAACAAGATGTTATAACAAATTGCTGTAAAATGGTTAACAAATGATTGCTCTTAAAATTTGGTTATTAATTTATTTTTACTTTATCAAGAGTAATTCAATGAAGTTATGATTTTTTGTAATAAATATTATCTGGTGTTGAATTTGTAGTAATGGTTATTGTGGTTTTATGTGTATTTGTATAAAAACTAACTGTTTAGTTTCATTTAAATTTTAGTTCAAATTATATTTATGGTTATTGGATCTTTTTTTGTAAATAGACCCTTTAGGATTTACGATGTACCCACCAAAAGTCAGCTGTGGGAGAAGGTTAGATCCTTGAATCCAGGATGTGTGTACATAGAAGTAAGTTGAAATTTATAATTTTAATGATTTATTTAATGTTAAATGGATAGCTAGTTTAAATGAGTTATAAAAGTTTTGAAATTATAATTTTCATAAAAATTGTTACTTGCCATTGATTCTGAGTATTCCTCTCAAAATAATTTGTTTTGGCTATCATTAAGTGTTGAATATTCAGAATTTGTAAGAATTTTTAAATATGATAAGAATTTCTGGAATATAGACAATATTTGTATTTAATTCTGATAATTTTATTAGTAAATATAGTTTACTTTAAACTATTTTTGAAAGTCTTATTCCTTTAACATTTTTTACATACTTGTTGAGTTAAACAGTTTTTACTTCATAGAGTATGTAAAACCTCCCTGAGTGCCACCTTTATAGAACCTCCTCCTCTAACAAACAGTTTTTGAAGGCACAATTTTCCCCCTACTTTCTTAATGTTTAAATGCCTCTGCAACACCTAGACTTCCCTCCCATCAACCCTAACCCAAGAAACATTTTCCAGATGTTTAAAGCTAGGAAAGAAACTATAATATTCCCCTTCAATAGGCTATCAATAAATTTATTCCACCCATTCAAATTGACTTTGAAAACATTTGTTCTACCATTGAAAGGCCCCCATCAGATAGTTTTGAAAGGTTTGGTGCATGTTATAACTCTAAAAATTTCTATTGAAAGAGTACTTCAGAAGATTTTATTGCCCTGCAACCCTCCCTAACCTTTTCCTTCTACTTGTGGTTTTATTGCTCCCTCCCAAACAATAAGCACTGGCCACATGTGATATTACTAGAGATTTACAATTCCAGTATTGGACAGAAAACTTTAGTGTGCATCCCTAAGATTATGAAAAAGTTAGTCATCCAGTTGAGTAACTGTACTTCTGTTTACCTAGTAGGCATGAGAGCTTTCAACATGACACACAGACAGTGACAGTCTGATATTTTCCCTCATTTTTATAGGATATAACATTCTATATTAGTATTCATATTGTGTGGGAATCAATTCTTATAGAACTTGTTTACCTATAATAGAGTAAAAAAAAGTTGTAAAGCAATCCTTTTCTGATTTAAAGGTTATCCCTTCTGAATGACCACCCCTATTAACAGATTTTTCTTGGAATGGAAGGTGGTCTCTCATGAGAGGTTTTACTGTAGTAATAATGAAATGTAAATTAAATATATGTGTAGTAACTTTGCCAATTTCAGAGTTTTCCCCCAGTGATTTTGCTTTAAAAGTGGCATAAATTTTATGCTTATGATCATTATAAAGGTACCACTTATGAAATTATAGTGCAGTAGAAAATATCTGCATTAAATAAGTTATTCAGGTTTCATGATATCTTAAGTGACAAAAACACAGAAAAAGATGAAAAGACTAAATTAATAAATATAATGTTCTAAAGAAAGCTTACTTACAACTGCAGGAAAATACACAACACAAGATATTTGCTATACAACTTGCATATGCATCATTTTTCAGCATGTAGTTATAAATGAATTCTTTTTCTAGGGAAACTTTAAGGAACTCCAAAGGATGACTGGTTGGTGTGGCAACTCTGTTTTGTACTTTGGTGATCAAATTTATTCAGATTTGGCTGATTTGACTCTAAATCATGGTTGGAGGACTGGTGCTATTATTAAAGAATTAACGGTAATGATTGAAAGTTTTTTTCTTTTTGCAGCTTGAGTAAAATTGCATGAACAGCAAACATTTACATTTTGTCAATTTGAATCTTAAACCTTATAAAAAGGATAATTGAGAATTCTTCTGTTTGATTAACCCTATAAATGTCATAGAAATTTCTGTAACCAATGAGTTTAAAAGTTAGAGAAAAGATTATGAAACATTGTTACCTCTTAAAAATGTGGGCAAGTTGTTTTTAATAACACAAATGTCAATTTCCTTGATTTTTAAAATTGGATATCAACCCAATTAGTATATGTTTAATACATTTATTATGCGTTTCTTTTAAAAAACTATTACTTGAAAAGATGACTGATTAAACTTTACAAAGTTGAGGCTTTGTCTTTGGTACTTGTGCAAAAATATCTATTAAATGTGAATTTAAACTTCAAGGACAAATGCGTGTGTCCTGTTGGAAACAATCAGACTTGTACCAAATAGTATAATCTTGTTTATAAATTAAAATGATTGTTCCAGATTTGTTAACTTTAGATTTCTTTTTTAGAAAGAAATAGAAATCTTGAATACCGAAAAATTCAGGCATGATGTAGGTTGGCTTCAAACTCTTCAACATTTGATTGAAGAAATGCAGGTATGAGTATGAAAAGACTTATCATATTGTAAATTTCTATTATGATTTCCCTTGGTATTTATTAGAATGGAATCAATTTCTCCTCAACCAAAATTTTAGATTCATAATAATGTAGTTTTTTTTTCAAAATTTAACTGTTGGTTTAAGAACTGGCCTTAATCAAAAAGGTAACACCATTGCCTTTTTAAAATTATTGTATTCAAAGTTTTTCTTGTAAAATATATATTAAAATTACTTTTCAGGATTATGACGATGCAGATGATATCATACAGCATCTTTTAGAAGAAAGAGATCAACTTCGGTATGGTATATTTTAAAACTTGTTACTCTTGCACCCAGTAGCAAAAAGCTTTGTAGCACATCAGATGGCCCTGCAGATTAATTTACCAACTTTCAACATTAAAAATTTGTACTGGAAAGAAAATACTAAAATACAGAAATAATTTTTTAAGATTCATAAAATTATGTTTAAGTTACTCTACTTTTGGAAAATATTTTCCCTTGGCTTTACTTCAACTGAAATTTCAACTAGATAAATGTTACCTTCTGAAACTTGTGCTGCCAATTGATGCAAAAAATTCTGCTTCTTCTGGGCTCTTGCATAATAGTATATTATGAATTATACCAATTTATTTAATCCATCAAGGCCCTACTTTTAGACCTCATGATTTGGACATTTTGTATAATTTGTATGCAATTAATCATACTTTAGTTAAAAATTAGACAAATATAGTTAATTTTAAAATTGTATTGTTTGTGTCAAGTTAATGTTTAATACTCCTTTTTCCTTTCAGTCTTCACACAAAATCAATGTTTAACAAACAGTTTGGAAGCATCTTTCGTACTCATCACAACCCAACCTATTTTTCTAGACGGCTTTTCCGGTACTCGGACATTTACATGTCTCATATCACCAATCTCTTAAACTATTCCACGAAGCACATCTTCTACCCCAGGAGAGGTGCCTTGCCTCACGAGATTACAATACCTTTTATGTAACCCGTTCCATTGGTCTTGGAGCTTAGTACCTGTATGTTGTGTCGTAAAAGCGTTCTGTTTGTGTTGCTTGGGTATTTTTAGTCCCTGTTTAATTAATGTGGGTGTCGTTTGTCTAATTTTAAAAGCTAATCGAAAATAGACTAATTTACATTAATTCTGAGATGGTGCAGCTTTGAATTATAGTGTTATTTTAAGATGCTGAAAGAGATTAAAGAGTGATGCCTGTAGACATTTTTATAGTTCTTTGAGATGTGTAGGATTTAGATTGTAGTTTGTGACAGATTTGCATTGCAGCGATTTGATTTACTGACTGGTTTTAGTTTGTGCCAAAATTTCAAGTGTTTCAATCATAGTTGTGTTTTGGGGAAAATATTGTCAATCAAAATCCATGAACAATTGTGATAATCAAAATGGGAAGTTTGCAAATTTATCAGATTATTCGATTGAATACTTTTTACTTCCAACATTGATGTTTTTAATGTTTTAAGTGTTGAAATCTAAACAGAATCTTAAGTAGCTAATAACCTACTTTTTGATTTTTATTGAATGCATCCATATGGGACTTGACTAAGTTTGTGACAATGGTTTTTGTGTGAAGGGATTAGTTGATCTTTGTATGTGTTTTTGACCCTCTATTGTGATGTCTTTTCTAATTGGTTTGGTGTTTACTAATTTTACTCGCATGATTTAAATAATTTTAAAAGTATGAAGTATGTCATAAAGATGAAATCCATTTTATTAAGCTGGTGCATCTTTTTGCTACTGATTACAAAAATGTATGAATTTGATTTTGTTTCCTTTGTTATGGTGACCTTGTGATATATTTTCTAAACCAGGGAAAAGGTCACTTAATGTTAATAAGTGCTACCCAGATTGTGAAAATGGATTTTTTGATAACATTATCACAATTGTATTACTTTAATTATGCGACTAAATGCTAAACATTTTAAATTTTTGAGAGTAAATTATCAAAGCTGAGGTATTGGATTCCTCTATAAATTTTATAGTATTAATTTTGATTGAATTTATATTATTCTCATCTATTTTGATGATTTTAAAATGTCTAGTCTTGTTTATCTGCTCAACTATTTTTAAGATTTTTTTCATAATGATACTCTTAATGTGGTTTAAGTTCTAGAACTTATTTTGTGGGAAATGGCTTGGATTTGTTAATTTTACCATTAAACTTTATTAGGTGTATTGTATACTTCATTTGTTGATTGACTTGCATTGGTATGAGTCAGTATCATTTAAATACTAACAAATAATCCTATAAAATCTGTTAGTGGGTTCCAAGTGCATTTAATTACTACATTGTTATGTTCAATCTGAATAAATCTTATCTGAATGTAAATTAATTGGATGCTTCAATTTATGATTTTTATTTCTTTATGAAATGCAAGTCAGTGCTAATGGGTTTGTTACTTTTTTACTAATCTAAACCTTATAAGACTAAAAAGGTCAAAGTGCTAGTTTAATGAATTTAAAAATAAAAACCTAGCGTTTATATAAACATTCTGGGCTTTTTATTCTTTCATAGGTACCTAATTTCATTGATTTTCAATTAAATTTGCTGGTATTTTTTTAAATTATTTATTTTGATGCAATTTAAAGAATTTTTTTTATATTTTTGATTGTTTTTATATTTTGCCTATTTAAATAAGATGGTATATTTTTTGAAATAGCTCAAAGTTTTAACTGCCCTCAATTTATGGGAAAGAAAAACCTGAATGTGTAATATTTAATTATGTGAAGGAATATAAGCTGCTTAAGAATGGGTAATACTATTTTGTTGGAATGTGAAAAACCAATATGGTGTACCTAGGATGACAAACCTAAGGGTTGGCAAATTATTTATGTACTTGTAAAGGAATTTGAGATGTGTATATTTTTTAGGAGTTCCTGAATATTTCAATAATTGTATAGGAGAACAACTTTTTAATTTCCTTTACCAGCTAGAACTTGACCCGGAATTTTTAGGATTTTTTTTTGTAATATATCTAAAGTTAAGTGAGAACTTGAAGTATTGGTTAATGTTACATCATGACCACATAATGTATTTAGCATAGATTTATAGAAATACACAATTGGATATTACCTATAAAGTAAAAGTATCAAGGATCTGTAAAATATACTTGTTTAGCTATTTCTTGAAGCTATGAATGAACAATGATTTTTGCATTTTTATTACACTTTGTGATCAATAAGTTCAATCAAATATTTTTGTGAAACACATCTAAAACAATGTACTTAAGATTTGTGATGATAGCTTTGGTTTTTAATCTATTGCTGAACTTCTGTTTAAATGTATAACATTTTGAATGTTAAAATGTGCTATTCATTTTTTGAGCAAATACTCTATGTTTACAGCTTGGGGAAATTCCCCTTGCATTTGTATCTTGCGTTAGTTTGCTACGAGATTATTTTCCATCATGTGAACTGTGATAAAAACTGGATACCACCCATTTTTATATGAGCATTTTTAGAAGTATTTAGAGCTGTTTATTTTTACATTTCCCATACTCATTTTTCAAACAGAATAAGCTGCTATGTGATTTTTAGATCTTATACCTAGAATCTTCTGTGTTAAGTGCCATTGTAGTTCTCTTCCTGTTAGTAGTATTATAATGCTGTTATAAACGTCAGTCTTGTGTTTTGTCAATAGCATCTGTTTACACTGTTATTATTTGTTGAAAAATCGATTTTTAACCGATTGAATGGGCATTGACAAAAATATTTGTATTGCATGAGAAAAGACAATAAATTTTGAACATTGAATGATTTAACTAGTGTTGTGATTCATAATTTGAAATGTCTTTAGCTTGTATTTTCTTAAATGACTTAAATACTATATGCACTTAATGGCTGTATTTGCCACTAACTTGACTTAATGTTTACCTTGAATCAAGCTTTTTCAACAACTCTGATTGGCTTAAAACTTGTTTCCATTTTTTAACTCCCAATTGGAAGTTTTGATTCCAGGTTAACCTTAGGTTAGTTGTGAATAGGGCCATAAGAGGAAGGGGGTGCTATTTATGGGTTTTTTTTCCTGGGTAGGGGAATATGAAGAATGTGCTTACATAAACTATTTAAATGCAGTTTATTGAAAAATCTGATTTAATTAAAAAATTAATTATTAATAAAAGCGGAAGTGTCACATTTCCTGTTTCAATAAAAGTATTTCTTTGTAAGCTCAAATTGTTTAAAATCAGATTATTGAAAGTTTTGAACAGAACTGGTGTGAGTCAGGCAGTTGCTTTTGTTAAGGGGGGAGTAAAGTATTTGCTTATTTTTGCTGACCAAGAAGAGAACATAATGACTTTTTTCCACATTAAGGTTGAAGAGATTAATATAGTTAATATAAAGGATTTTTTTTATAATTTCTTTTAGCCATAAAAATTGTTAGTTTGGTAAGCTAGGTTTTTATTACTGGGACATTAAATAGTGGTTCTTTTTTAATGCAGATTTTGAATGTATCGGGAATAGGGTTTTTATTTAGGGTTTTGCAACTCTGTCTTACAGTTTGAAAGAGGCCACTGAAACTTTTACCCAACGTTTTTCATTTTGAAGACAACGATGATGACTTGCTGATTTTATACCGAAAGCATTCCCAACTTCTATGAAACTAACATGGATAAATAAGCTAGAATGGGCTCTGTCAGGAATAGTGTCTAACTTGCAAACCCATCAGTATTCTGCAATCTCATTTCCTATTGTTATTGTTACAAATTAGGTTACCAAGCCATACATATTATGTTACGGGCATCGGATAAATCCGGGCATTATAAATAATGCCCGCGTATTTCGGGCAAAGTGATAAATACTCATTAATAAATGCCATTGAATTTATCACATTGCCCCCCTCACTGCGGACATTATTAATAATGTCCGGTTTATCACTTTGCCTGTAACATAATTGTAATAATAAATTGAGACTAAAAAATTTTCTAAGTCAGAAATGACTGCTTCTTTTTGCGCATCCAAGTATCCTAACTTTTCATACCAGATGAGTGTGTTTTTGAATAGATATTTAAATAACTACATTTTTGCGAAGTTTAATTGTTGAATTATAGCATTGCGTCTTAACGCTGCAGGTGAATCATTCCAAGATTATAATAAGTTCATCCCCACACCACCTGAGGAGAGAATTCAGTGATCAATAATACCTAAACCAGGCGATAAATGCACATGGGGCATTGGATCATATCTGGCTATATTTCATTTTTGTCTTACCCAAGAGCAGTGGTTTCCAGAGTGAGTGCCGTGAGGAACTTGGAGAAAAGCGAAATTACCTATACTAAGAAAAGGAAATGAGATTTACGCATAGTAGAGTTGATTTGCTGATTTACGTTTATTTTTTAACTTCTTTCCTTGAAAATTCTCAAGGGTCTCAGATGAGAGTTTACATATACAGAGAAGAGTTTTGGCGAAAGAGATGAAAAAAGTTAGAACTTAACTTCGTAACAAATCCCGGAATTATATTTAAGCCAATATACAAAAAAAAATTCTTAATAGAGATCCAAAACTAATAAATTTCTTAATTCATATAATATAAATACATACATATGCGGTTGAAAGGGTAGGTCGAAGAATAGATGAAAATTTCTTTTAACATTAAATTAGTTACCATTAATTAATTCAGCCTCTTAGTAATGGCATAATTTTTAGTTCCTAACAAGGATGCTACTAAAATAGAATAATTTCCAAAGAAAAGAAAGAAAATAATATTTGAATTTGAAAGTAAAATGTATATAGATCAAATCAAGTGATATAGATGTTAAAAAAAGTCGATAGCCAGATGGGGTATTTAGGGATATATACCCCCGAAACTCAGATTTTTTTCTTTTGTTAACCATAGAAAACTTTTTTTTTTAGCTACGCCACTACATTGCTAATTATTTTTGACAGTTCAATTCTAAAAATAATTTGTTTCTTTTGAACATAAATATATACTGCTTAAAAGTACTTAATGTAAAGACCAGTATTTTTACATTTGTTGACTCCAATTAAAATACACGTTTATTAGTTCTTGAAGTACTGGGAGTCGATGGCTTAGTGGTTCTATGTGAGAATTGCATGCTCAAGACCCCGGTTCGACTCCAACTGTCACCTCTCTTCAGAAAATAATATTTTTCTGTAGAAAAATTTAATTTAAAATTTATATTTATTATATTATTTTTCAGCGTTTGTGAGTCAATGGCTCAGTGGATATGAAAGTGCCTAGCATGCGGAGGACCCGAGTTCGTTTCCTTCCAGTAAATGGTTGAATTTCTTTTAGAATATATAAATTAAAAGGAATTAAAATAGGCAATTATTTTCTTATAGATAAGTAAAACAATGGCGCAGTGGATATGAAAGTTACTGGAATGCGGAGGACCCGAGTTCAAATCTAGCACATTGAATCATGTTTTGATATTTTAATTATTAAAATTAATATGCACAGTTATTTATTGCTCTTGAGCTGTTGTGAGGCAATGGCTCAGTGGATATGAAAGTGTCTGGCATGCTAGGGACCCGAGTTCAAAACTGGAACACTGAATTTTGATATTTTAATTATTAAAATTAATATGCACAGTTATAGTTTGCTGATAAGCTGATGTGAGTCAATGGCTCAGTGGATGTGTAAATGATTAGCATGCTGAGGACCCGAGTTCGTTTCCAGCAAATATTTAATTTCTTTTAGAATATAAATTAAAAGGAAATAAAATAGGCAGTTATTATAATATTCTCATATATATGTAAAACGATAGCTCAGTGGATAAGAATTTGACTGGCATGCTAGGGACCCGAGTTCAAATCTAGAACATTGAATTTTGATATTTTAATTGTTAAAATTAATATGCACAGTTATAATTTGATGTTAAGCTGATGTGAGTCAGTGGCTCAGTGGATATGAATTTCTCTGGCATGCGGAGTACCCGAGTTCAAATCTAGAACTTTGAAAAATGATTTGATATTTAAATTATTAAAATTAATATACACAGTTATTTATTGCTATTGAGCTGATGTGAGTCAGTGGCTCAGTGGATATGAATTTCACTGGCATGCTGAGGACCCGAGTTCTAATCCAGAACTTTGAATCATGTTTTGATATTTTAATTATTAAAATTAATATGCACAGTTATTTATTGTTATTGAGCTGATGTGAGTCAGTGGCTCAGTGGATATGAATTTCACTGGCATGCTGAGGACCTGAGTTCGTTTCCAGCAAACGGTTGAATTTCTTTTAGAATATAAATTAAAAGAATTAAAATAGGCATTTATTATAACATTCTTATAGATATGTGAAACAATGGCTCAATGGATAAGTGTGCAGCCAGCACCCTACAGTCGTAGGATTCAGTAAGGTCGTAGGATCGAACCTCAGTGTTCAGAATATATTGAGTTGATATAAATATATATATTGCACTTAATCTATTTTAATATAATAAAAATAGTTCAGTTACGGTTGCAGTTAAATCTTCCAGTTTAATTTTTTAGACCGTTTTAGGGTGTTTAAAAAAGGGTTAGGCTTAGCGAAAAATCGCAACCTGATAAAACTAACCGTTACGGTCACAGTTAACAATTTTATTTTCAAAATAGCAAAACCGGATCCCCGACGGAACCTTCTCCGCTATGCCCCTGGAACCCTTGGCGATCTGGGGGCGTCCATCCCAAACCCCCAGGCCACCAATTCGTCCAGGGGGAGCAGATAAGGTCCGTCGAGGCGACCCCAACTGGTCACCGGAGTTTTCCGACCCCTAGGCAAGTGCACATCAGATACTCAGGAGAAATAAATAAAATCATGTATAAATTATGTATTAAATTGGGAGAATTATGTATATTATTATATAGTTATAGAAGAAGATATGTTGTTAGGTTAGTGGGGTTTGAACTGAGTACCATCTGCACACCAAGCCACGACTCTACCAACTGAGCCATCAGGGTACAGACACAACTGATTTTTTTGTTTATTGATGGTTAAGGAATATTTTATTTTAATTTAAAATCAGCTTAACATTTTCAACAAAAGTTAAAATCAGGTTTCGAACCTAGGACTACTATCAAGCCACCAGATACTCTGTAAAAGACTCTACCAACTGAGCCATCAGGGTACAGACACAATTGATTTATTTGTGGTTAAGGAATATTTTATTTTAATTTAAAATTAGCTTAACATTTTCAACAAAAGTTAAAATCAGGTTTCGAACCTAGGACTGCCATGAAGCCACCAGATACTCTCTGTCACTATGCAACAGACTCTACCAACTGAGCTATCGGGGCACAGATTTCCTCGATTAATTTGTTTATTTAATGTTAAAGTATTTTAATTTAAGTATTAAGGCGCTTGCAGCAACAATGAGCTAACTCCCCAATTTAAAGCTTTTGGAGTTAGCTCGTTGTTGCTGCAAGCGCCTTAATTAGTTTAATTTTTGAGCACAAAAATGAATGTTTGAAATAGGAATAGATTTATAAAACAATAGATATAGATTATCTCTTCCACCGATTTTCACTTTATTCAATTTCTTAATATATTTGTTAATGTCTTTTTCTACAATTCGTCCGTTCAGTTTTATTTTATTCTCTCTTTTGCTTCTTTATACCTTTCAATCTCAATACAAAGAAAGTTTCAAGGAACTGAAAGAATAATCATAAAAATCCTAGAATCATTTAAAGATGATCTTCATTAGAAAATCCTTACTTTTTGGTAATAGGAAACGGCTATTAGTACCCCATGGGAGTACTAAACAAAGCGCAGACCTTTCTTGGAACTTCATTGTTCACCTGCTTTTACACTGCAACATTCTGTTCATTCCTGCTCAGCACCTATAGTAAAAAAATATTAAATGATTAGTTAAAGATAATAATATTTGAGGGGAAAAACCAGAAAACCCTTTTAGTTCTATTGGTAGGAGGTTTTCCCCCTATCATATAAATGTACACTAGCTTTCCTAACTGTGCCTTATAGTTCCTGTTTAAGCCATACAAATCTAATATCAACCGTACTTAAGCTTAGAAAGAAATCGAAGAGGAAAAAGTGAAAATGAAAAATGAGAAAAAAACAGGGTCTAATCCAGGTGAGGAGCTATGGGATTGTAACCCCCCAGTAGGGATATATTGGGGTTTCTGGAACAGGCGGAGGGCGGAGGGAGTGAGGTCAGCGTAAAAGCGATAAAGCAGCGCCCTCTGCTGACACTTCTTCGTCTTGTTTATTTAAGTAAAATGTTTATTATTTTATTTATTTATTTTTTAATTTTCTTTTTAAGAATAATTTAGGGGGATTTTTAAATTTTTTTTACGTTTAAGTAAAATCAATTTCTATTTTTAAGAATTTTATTATTGTTGATATTATTTAATTTAATAAATTTATTACTTTAATAAATATTTAACATGTTTTAACTTGTTTTTATAGACATTTTTAGGTAAAGATTAAAAATACTATTATTGTTTTATTTTTACATAGATTTTTAACTAATTTCCCTCACTGTTTATTGTTACATTTAAAAAATATTTCAGGGGGATTTATTTTCATTTTATTAGTAATTTTATGGCGTATTACGTTACGCCCAAATAATTTTTTTTAATTTCAACTTTAAAAGATTTTGAAATAGTTTTAATATTACTTAATATTTTACAGTATAAAGAATGTATTATCTAAAAAAATGTATTTAATGTGCTACTTAACATGTTTTAACTGAACTTGCTTTGGAAGATATTATTTTTAGGTTGAAATTAAAAACAGTGTTCTTATTTTAATTATTTTACTTTAGTTTTTAAAACAAATACTTTTTATGTACTTCTGAACCAGATAAACATGTTTTCTACGGCTTTCCAATAAGGAAATTCTATTTAAAATATAGTTTATTTAATTCGAGTGTGTAAAAAAGTACCTAAATTGTTCTAGAAAAATATGGTAAATTTTTCATAAAGTCAAAATATAAATATTAAGAAATTCACTTAAAAAATTCATATGATTAAAAAGTGTTATTATAAAAACCCATTCCTTCAGAAATTGAATGAAAAATTACAATGCGACATTTTGTTCTTATATTTAGAAACGAGCTGTGAGTTCAATGATTTGATAAGACGTTTCTACATTCCTTTAGGTGATAAGATTACAGCTGTTAACTTTCGATATTAAGAAATATGTGTGTGTGTGTGTGTAATTGCGACACGAGATTATCTAATTTACATATCGTGTTAACTGTAACTTTAATGAAAGAAACCTCGTTGTTATTCAGAACTAAAACCACTATCAAGAAGTCAAGTATTGTGAGCTAATCTGTTTATAACGTTATTATTAAAGTAACTGTAACTTTAACGAAAAAAAAAATAACTTCTACTTTACCTCTACAACTACTCCGGGTTGCTAGATTGCTAGATGTGGCTAATTTCAGCCCTTTTGGCGACTTTTAGCTATATTTGGCGACTTTTAGGTTATATTTGGCGACTTTTGACCCCTATTTGGCGACTTTTGGCTCTCATTTGGCGAAAAGTGAGGCTAAAGACCTGGCAACCCTTTATCAACTACTATATAAACTAGAACTTTAGCTGATAACATCATTCGCTGCGGAAAGTTATTCTCGTTTGCAAGCTCTTTTATCAACGTGATATTTTCACCATGAGTCTCACCTGTGATAAATGCCTTAAGGAATTCACCCGTACTGATAACCTTACCCGGCACAATAAAACTGTGCACGGCGAGAAAAGTTTTCAGTGTTCGGAATGCCATAAATCATTCGACAGAGCAGATACGATGAAGAAACATCAAAAAACTCACTTGATGCCTAAAAAGCGAAAAGCTTTAAACTCAACAACCCCACCAGCTAAAAAGACTCGCCCTAACCCCCCTTTGGAAAACCAACCCCAACGCTGTCTGAACACGTTCAGTACCGTTCAGTTCTTGCCTGATGATAATAATAAGGATGATGTTCCTCTGTTTTTGCGTTCCAAAGAGACCGAGCTTAAAGATCGTATCGAAGAGGCTGCTACAACTGAAAAAGGCATCAAATATTATCTAGTTTTAACTGTGCAACTCACCCGGAGAGTCTCTGCAGACACGGACGAGACTTGCATTGCTCACTTCCGTAGTAAATGCGAAACAGTACTACTAGGTTCATCGCCCAATTTGCAAGCTGCATTTGACAAAGTATGTTTATTTCATTTATTATTTCTATGCAATAGATATCCCGTAGATGTTTTCTTTAGCTATAATTTATCTTTTATTATTATGTTTTTACTTATCATGTATATATTGTAACGCTATAAATTATTTCTCAGATTTAGATTGCTTTTATTTTAAAGGGATTAAATGCATTAAATTACTGAAACTGTTTCTAAAAAAATTTCTGTTAGTTCCCAAAACTATAAACACTTTATGCTAGTTATAATTTCACAATTTATAAATTCTGACTATTTTACTCTTTATTGAAAATTTCCTAACGTTACACTTCTGGTTTTTTTCAGATTCTCCAATCTTTCAACGAATATGAAGGAAGAGGATCCGGCTGGACGATAGATGAGATTCAGCATTTAGAGCTGAAGTTTGGTGTTTATACACCGCTAGCTGCCTCCTCATACATTCCGCTGCCAAGAGATCTACAATTGAAGCATGCAATTGTCAACATTAAAAACAAAGACAACAAATGCTTTTTATGGAGTGTATTAGCAGCATTGCATCCTGCTGCGCATAATCAACATAGGGTGAGTAACTATCTTGAATTTGAAGACGAATTATACGTATCGGGTATCGATTTTCCCACTCCTATTTCTCAGGTAGGGAAATTTGAAAGAAAAAATAATATTTCAATCAATGTATTTGGATATGATGAGGATGATGGTGTATTTCCTTTGCAAATTAGTGAATTTAGTTCTAAAGTTCATATAGATCTACTTTTAATTTCTAACAATGAAGGTCGCCATTATTGCCTTATTAAAAATAAGAGTGCCTTATTGGCAAATTTAACTAAACACAAAGAAAAATCCTTTTACTGCAATTACTGTCTCCACCGCTTCAGCAGTCTGCGCACTCTCAATTCCCATGCCGAAAACTGCAGAAACCATGGCCCACAGAAAATCCAAATGCCCTCCCAGGAAGATAAGTGGCTCGAATTCGACAAGTTCAATATGCAACTCCCTGTTCCGTTTGCTATATATGCAGACTTTGAGTGCATTTTGGAGAAACAAACCACTTGTTTTCCAAACCCCTCTCATTCATACGCAGTCCCCATATCAAACCATGTCCCCTGTGGGTACTCCTACGCAATTGTTGGCCCTGACGGTAAATTAATGAAAAAACCGGTTATTTATCGCGGTGAGAATGCTGCTGAAAATTTCCTATCAAATCTTCTTAACGAAGCAGATGAGCTACGAAAAGTATTGAAGACTAACATTCCGATGGTATTTTCCGAACTAGACGAGGAAAGCTTCAAATCAGCTACAATCTGTCACATTTGTAAAAAACCGCTTCACAATAAAAAAGTCAGGGACCATGATCACTTAACAGGCCGTTATAGAGGTGCTGCCCACAATAAGTGTAATTTAAATTTCAAAATTGCCTCCCACATTCCTGTTATCATTCATAATTTGAGGGGCTACGATAGTCATATCATCATTCAGGCCTTAGGAAAATTTAAAAATAGACGATTTCAATGTATACCAAACAACTCTGAACAATTTATTTCGTTCTCTGTTGGGCCCCTAAGATTTTTAGACTCACTCCAATTTTTAAATGCATCCCTCGACAAATTGATTTCAAACCTCAACCCTGATAAAGCAACAATTACTCATTCTTACTTCGGAGATAAGAGCAGTCTTATGCTTCGGAAAGGGTGCTATCCATACGAATATATGGATTCTTTTCAAAGATTTTATGAAACTAAGCTGCCAGAGAAAGATAAATTTTATAGTTCACTGACTGAGGAAAACATTTCCAATGATGACTACAAACATGCTGAAAATGTGTGGAATTCATTCAAGATTTCTAATCTGGGTGAATACCACGATTTATATGTATGCAGTGACGTTCTTCTCTTGGCGGATGTTTTCGAAAACTTTAGAAGATTATCCCTCGAATTTTACAAAATTGATCCCTGTCATGCATTTACCGCACCTGGTTTGGCATGGCAGGCTTGTTTACGCATGTCAAATGTCAGGTTGGAGCTTCTCACTGATATAGACATGCATCTTTTTATTGAAAAGGGTATTAGAGGCGGAATTGCAATGATTTCAAACAGGTATGGGAAGGCTAATAATCCTTATTTAGAGGATTATGATTCCACTCTTCCATCCAAATATATCATGTACTTGGATGCTAATAACTTATATGGGTGGGCCATGTCCCAGAGTTTACCAACACATGGGTTTCAATGGGTGGATCCCACAACTGATGTCCTTTCCACACCTGATGATTCCGATTATGGCTTCATTTTAGAAGTAGATTTGTCATACCCCTCCCATTTACATAATCTTCACAATGACTATCCTCTGGCCCCAGAAAAATTCATAGTAACCCCTGACATGCTTTCAAAATACAGTAGAAATTTAGCTCTATCTCTGCAGTTAAAAACACTTCCTAAAAGTAAACTAATCCCTAACCTTAATGATAAAAATAACTATGTCCTCCATTATCGAAATTTAAAAGAATATGTCGCGAAAGGCATGAAAATTGAAAAGGTGCACAGAGTGCTGAAGTTCACTCAAAGTCCATGGCTGAAGAGTTATATTGATTTCAATACAGAACAACGTAAGCTTGCAAAATCTCCATTCGAAAAGGACCTATTTAAACTCTTAAATAATGCTGTATTTGGAAAAACTATGGAAAATTTAAGAAACAGGTGTGTTATTGATCTAGTTACTGATGAAAAGAGATCAAAGAAACTAGTTGCTTCACCAGCATTTCGCTCTTTTAAAATTATAACAGATGACTTGGTATCGGTAGAACGAAGAAAGACTTCACTTCTTCTTAATAGGCCTATTTATGTGGGGTTTTCTATTCTAGACATATCCAAAATATTAATGTATAACTTTCACTATGATTACATAAAAACTAAATTTAATTCTAATGCAAAACTTCTTTTTACCGACACCGACTCTCTTTGCTATGAAATTACCACTATGGACATTTATCAGGATATGAAGGAGGATTTAAATTTATTTGATACTTCTGATTATCCTGATGACCATATACTTTATAATATTGACAATAAGAAAGTCCTCGGCAAGATGAAAGACGAGTTTGCTGGTGAAGTAGCTACTGAATTCGTTGGTTTAAAACCAAAAATGTATTCCATAAGCTCTTCAACCATGGAAAAGAAAACGGCAAAAGGAGTGGGGAAAAATATCATTAAACGTAAATTAACCCATGATAATTATAAAACCTGCCTGTTTGAATGTCAAAGGGGCATTGAAAGTGCTGTAAAAATATCCAGCAATAACCATAAAATCACAACAGTGATGTATAACAAGTCAACCCTTTGTCCCTTTGACAACAAACGTTACATTCTGGAAGATGGACAGTCCAGCTATGCCTACGGTCATTATAGAATTAAAGAGTTACCCTTGTCTTCAAATCCATAATAGTTACGAAATCACCTTTAAATATATTGTTCCTTTTTGTAAATACATTTTGTTAATAAATGTATATAAACTTTAATGTATATTATACATATTATTTTCAAATTGTATACATTATTCTGCTAAATTTTATGTATATGGAACTTTGTAAATCTCCATTGATTACAGCATATCATGATGCTTGATTTGTACACTATGCATGTAAAAACATGAAACTGTGATTTTAAATAAATAAAAATGAAACATATATCATCGACTTGTTGTTTCTTCCTTCCAAAGAATCCCTTTTTATGAAAACATTCACGATATAAAAATGAGTTAGCTATAAACCCGTTAATTTTTACAGAAAGCTTAAGTCAATTAAAGTCTAAAATTATGTTTTCATGAAGTTTAGAAAAGTTTTCCCCCAAAAATTGCAAAAACACAAGAAATAGATTTCATTGAGAAAAAAATTGTACCTCCAAAATATAACCGTTCATGAAGGAAGTATAAGTGAACATGAGTATTTTGTAAATAGTATGTGAATGTTTTATATGCAAAAATAGAGGGTTTTTTTTTTCTATTTCAATGTATTTATGACTTTTTATTTTGTATCTATCAATAAAATGGCTTCTGCAATGAGTAGAAATCTAAGTTTTATACAATCATATGGGGAGATGGTATGATAAGAAATATTCAGAAGCTAGTTAAAGTGCCAAAAATATTTAGCAAAAGTTAGTAAAAAGTTAGTTTTTAAAAACCTAACATGGTATTGCTCAGGATAAGTAAATAAAAAAAGTTTCAAGTTTGAGGGGGAAAAACAGAAAAGGTGAAAAAGCTGTTAATTTATAGCGAAAGTTTTTAAAAGTGAGGATAATAAGTTAAAAATACGTTTATGTAAAAATTATATTAATCTAGTCAACATCTAAAGTAAAAAAAAAAAAAAAAAAACATTCGGATTTTTGTAAAAGTTAGAAGAAGTGAAAAATTACCAAATAAGTTAAGTGCAACTTGTAAATATTTAACAAATTATAAATAATATTTATCATTTAAAATAAACATATTCACATCCACTTAAGTAAAAATAGTAAACATTAAAACTATGCGTGAAAATATTTAGCTACAAAGCAGCATTCACATAAAAAATTTATCAAATATTTTTTCATAATTATGTATTTAGCAACAATGTACTGAAATTATCTCAAAAAAGTATAATTATTAATAATATCAACAGCTAAAGTAAAAAATAGCAATATTTTTAATATAATTCATTAACACATATTCGAAAGCTAAGTAAGTGTTACTATAAATTAGAAAATGTTTTAGCAAGCTAAAAAAATTCAAGTTTGTGATAATCACATCATAAAAATGAATAAATTAACTAAAAAATAAAAAATAACAATATTTTTTTTTTACATAAGTTAAGTATAATTATTTAAAGCAATGTTATTTTCAAAAACTAAAGTAAAAAAAAACCATTAATATATATATTTGGTTTTATATGTATTATTATATATTAATAAATATTCAACAATTAAACTAAAGTGTAGTTAGTAGAAATGTGTGCTAATTTAATAAATTTTTTATCATTCAATACATTTTAAAAAAACTTATTCAACATCAGCTTAAATAAAAATTATTAACATTAAAATTTTTAAAAACTACACGTACAAATAAATATAGCTAACATTAATATACGTATATTTGGTATTATATTATTATATATTAAAAAATATTCAACAATTAAACTAAAGTGTAGTTACTAGAAATGTGTGCCAATTTAATAAAAATTTTGTCAATCAATACATTTAAAAAACTTATTCAACATCAGCTTAAATAAAAATTATTAACATTAAAATTTTTAAAACTACACGTACAAATAAATATAGCTACCAAATTAAGTGAAACATTTTTGAAAAAAATTAATTATAAACAAATTTATTATTTTTTATTATTTATTATTTTTATTAATAATAATAATAATTAATAACAGAATGAAATGAATTCCTTGTGAAGTCATTCCAATATAATCCAAACACAAATTTTATCAAATTTCATTACCGTCGTAGCATGAATGCTAAAACATGATAAGGTAAAAAGTAGTAAGCCTCCCACTATAGGCGGTGGAAGTGACGCCCACTTCCGGTAGACACGCCCACTTCCTGTGACGTCACTTCCGTCCCTTATAGTGGGGGGCTTACTACTTTTTACCTTATCATGTTTTAGCATTCATGCTACGACGGTAATGAAATTTGATAAAATTTGTGTTTGGATTATATTGGAATGACTTCACAAGGAATTCATTTCATTCTGTTATTAATTATTATTATTATTAATAAAAATAATAAATAATAAAAAATAATAAATTTGTTTATAATTAATTTTTTTCAAAAATGTTTCACTTAATTTGGTAGCTATATTTATTTGTACGTGTAGTTTTAAAAATTTTAATGTTAATAATTTTTATTTAAGCTGATGTTGAATAAGTTTTTTAAATGTATTGATTGACAAAATTTTTATTAAATTGGCACACATTTCTAGTAACTACACTTTAGTTTAATTGTTGAATATTTTTTAATATATAATAATATAATACCAAATATACGTATATTAATGTTAGCTATATTTATTTGTACGTGTAGTTTTTAAAAATTTTAATGTTAATAATTTTTATTTAAGCTGATGTTGAATAAGTTTTTTTAAAATGTATTGAATGATAAAAAATTTATTAAATTAGCACACATTTCTACTAACTACACTTTAGTTTAATTGTTGAATATTTATTAATATATAATAATACATATAAAACCAAATATATATATTAATGGTTTTTTTTTACTTTAGTTTTTGAAAATAACATTGCTTTAAATAATTATACTTAACTTATGTAAAAAAAAATATTGTTATTTTTTATTTTTTAGTTAATTTATTCATTTTTATGATGTGATTATCACAAACTTGAATTTTTTTAGCTTGCTAAAACATTTTCTAATTTATAGTAACACTTACTTAGCTTTCGAATATGTGTTAATGAATTATATTAAAAATATTGCTATTTTTTACTTTAGCTGTTGATATTATTAATAATTATACTTTTTTGAGATAATTTCAGTACATTGTTGCTAAATACATAATTATGAAAAAATATTTGATAAATTTTTTATGTGAATGCTGCTTTGTAGCTAAATATTTTCACGCATAGTTTTAATGTTTACTATTTTTACTTAAGTGGATGTGAATATGTTTATTTTAAATGATAAATATTATTTATAATTTGTTAAATATTTACAAGTTGCACTTAACTTATTTGGTAATTTTTCACTTCTTCTAACTTTTACAAAAATCCGAATGTTTTTTTTTTTTTTTTTTTACTTTAGATGTTGACTAGATTAATATAATTTTTACATAAACGTATTTTTAACTTATTATCCTCACTTTTAAAAACTTTCGCTATAAATTAACAGCTTTTTCACCTTTTCTGTTTTTCCCCCTCAAACTTGAAACTTTTTTTATTTACTTATCCTGAGCAATACCATGTTAGGTTTTTAAAAACTAACTTTTTACTAACTTTTGCTAAATATTTTTGGCACTTTAACTAGCTTCTGAATATTTCTTATCATACCATCTCCCCATATGATTGTATAAAACTTAGATTTCTACTCATTGCAGAAGCCATTTTATTGATAGATACAAAATAAAAAGTCATAAATACATTGAAATAGAAAAAAAAAACCCTCTATTTTTGCATATAAAACATTCACATACTATTTACAAAATACTCATGTTCACTTATACTTCCTTCATGAACGGTTATATTTTGGAGGTACAATTTTTTTCTCAATGAAATCTATTTCTTGTGTTTTTGCAATTTTTGGGGGAAAACTTTTCTAAACTTCATGAAAACATAATTTTAGACTTTAATTGACTTAAGCTTTCTGTAAAAATTAACGGGTTTATAGCTAACTCATTTTTATATCGTGAATGTTTTCATAAAAAGGGATTCTTTGGAAGGAAGAAACAACAAGTCGATGATATATGTTTCATTTTTATTTATTTAAAATCACAGTTTCATGTTTTTACATGCATAGTGTACAAATCAAGCATCATGATATGCTGTAATCAATGGAGATTTACAAAGTTCCATATACATAAAATTTAGCAGAATAATGTATACAATTTGAAAATAATATGTATAATATACATTAAAGTTTATATACATTTATTAACAAAATGTATTTACAAAAAGGAACAATATATTTAAAGGTGATTTCGTAACTATTATGGATTTGAAGACAAGGGTAACTCTTTAATTCTATAATGACCGTAGGCATAGCTGGACTGTCCATCTTCCAGAATGTAACGTTTGTTGTCAAAGGGACAAAGGGTTGACTTGTTATACATCACTGTTGTGATTTTATGGTTATTGCTGGATATTTTTACAGCACTTTCAATGCCCCTTTGACATTCAAACAGGCAGGTTTTATAATTATCATGGGTTAATTTACGTTTAATGATATTTTTCCCCACTCCTTTTGCCGTTTTCTTTTCCATGGTTGAAGAGCTTATGGAATACATTTTTGGTTTTAAACCAACGAATTCAGTAGCTACTTCACCAGCAAACTCGTCTTTCATCTTGCCGAGGACTTTCTTATTGTCAATATTATAAAGTATATGGTCATCAGGATAATCAGAAGTATCAAATAAATTTAAATCCTCCTTCATATCCTGATAAATGTCCATAGTGGTAATTTCATAGCAAAGAGAGTCGGTGTCGGTAAAAAGAAGTTTTGCATTAGAATTAAATTTAGTTTTTATGTAATCATAGTGAAAGTTATACATTAATATTTTGGATATGTCTAGAATAGAAAACCCCACATAAATAGGCCTATTAAGAAGAAGTGAAGTCTTTCTTCGTTCTACCGATACCAAGTCATCTGTTATAATTTTAAAAGAGCGAAATGCTGGTGAAGCAACTAGTTTCTTTGATCTCTTTTCATCAGTAACTAGATCAATAACACACCTGTTTCTTAAATTTTCCATAGTTTTTCCAAATACAGCATTATTTAAGAGTTTAAATAGGTCCTTTTCGAATGGAGATTTTGCAAGCTTACGTTGTTCTGTATTGAAATCAATATAACTCTTCAGCCATGGACTTTGAGTGAACTTCAGCACTCTGTGCACCTTTTCAATTTTCATGCCTTTCGCGACATATTCTTTTAAATTTCGATAATGGAGGACATAGTTATTTTTATCATTAAGGTTAGGGATTAGTTTACTTTTAGGAAGTGTTTTTAACTGCAGAGATAGAGCTAAATTTCTACTGTATTTTGAAAGCATGTCAGGGGTTACTATGAATTTTTCTGGGGCCAGAGGATAGTCATTGTGAAGATTATGTAAATGGGAGGGGTATGACAAATCTACTTCTAAAATGAAGCCATAATCGGAATCATCAGGTGTGGAAAGGACATCAGTTGTGGGATCCACCCATTGAAACCCATGTGTTGGTAAACTCTGGGACATGGCCCACCCATATAAGTTATTAGCATCCAAGTACATGATATATTTGGATGGAAGAGTGGAATCATAATCCTCTAAATAAGGATTATTAGCCTTCCCATACCTGTTTGAAATCATTGCAATTCCGCCTCTAATACCCTTTTCAATAAAAAGATGCATGTCTATATCAGTGAGAAGCTCCAACCTGACATTTGACATGCGTAAACAAGCCTGCCATGCCAAACCAGGTGCGGTAAATGCATGACAGGGATCAATTTTGTAAAATTCGAGGGATAATCTTCTAAAGTTTTCGAAAACATCCGCCAAGAGAAGAACGTCACTGCATACATATAAATCGTGGTATTCACCCAGATTAGAAATCTTGAATGAATTCCACACATTTTCAGCATGTTTGTAGTCATCATTGGAAATGTTTTCCTCAGTCAGTGAACTATAAAATTTATCTTTCTCTGGCAGCTTAGTTTCATAAAATCTTTGAAAAGAATCCATATATTCGTATGGATAGCACCCTTTCCGAAGCATAAGACTGCTCTTATCTCCGAAGTAAGAATGAGTAATTGTTGCTTTATCAGGGTTGAGGTTTGAAATCAATTTGTCGAGGGATGCATTTAAAAATTGGAGTGAGTCTAAAAATCTTAGGGGCCCAACAGAGAACGAAATAAATTGTTCAGAGTTGTTTGGTATACATTGAAATCGTCTATTTTTAAATTTTCCTAAGGCCTGAATGATGATATGACTATCGTAGCCCCTCAAATTATGAATGATAACAGGAATGTGGGAGGCAATTTTGAAATTTAAATTACACTTATTGTGGGCAGCACCTCTATAACGGCCTGTTAAGTGATCATGGTCCCTGACTTTTTTATTGTGAAGCGGTTTTTTACAAATGTGACAGATTGTAGCTGATTTGAAGCTTTCCTCGTCTAGTTCGGAAAATACCATCGGAATGTTAGTCTTCAATACTTTTCGTAGCTCATCTGCTTCGTTAAGAAGATTTGATAGGAAATTTTCAGCAGCATTCTCAGCGCGATAAATAACCGGTTTTTTCATTAATTTACCGTCAGGGCCAACAATTGCGTAGGAGTACCCACAGGGGACATGGTTTGATATGGGGACTGCGTATGAATGAGAGGGGTTTGGAAAACAAGTGGTTTGTTTCTCCAAAATGCACTCAAAGTCTGCATATATAGCAAACGGAACAGGGAGTTGCATATTGAACTTGTCGAATTCGAGCCACTTATCTTCCTGGGAGGGCATTTGGATTTTCTGTGGGCCATGGTTTCTGCAGTTTTCGGCATGGGAATTGAGAGTGCGCAGACTGCTGAAGCGGTGGAGACAGTAATTGCAGTAAAAGGATTTTTCTTTGTGTTTAGTTAAATTTGCCAATAAGGCACTCTTATTTTTAATAAGGCAATAATGGCGACCTTCATTGTTAGAAATTAAAAGTAGATCTATATGAACTTTAGAACTAAATTCACTAATTTGCAAAGGAAATACACCATCATCCTCATCATATCCAAATACATTGATTGAAATATTATTTTTTCTTTCAAATTTCCCTACCTGAGAAATAGGAGTGGGAAAATCGATACCCGATACGTATAATTCGTCTTCAAATTCAAGATAGTTACTCACCCTATGTTGATTATGCGCAGCAGGATGCAATGCTGCTAATACACTCCATAAAAAGCATTTGTTGTCTTTGTTTTTAATGTTGACAATTGCATGCTTCAATTGTAGATCTCTTGGCAGCGGAATGTATGAGGAGGCAGCTAGCGGTGTATAAACACCAAACTTCAGCTCTAAATGCTGAATCTCATCTATCGTCCAGCCGGATCCTCTTCCTTCATATTCGTTGAAAGATTGGAGAATCTGAAAAAAACCAGAAGTGTAACGTTAGGAAATTTTCAATAAAGAGTAAAATAGTCAGAATTTATAAATTGTGAAATTATAACTAGCATAAAGTGTTTATAGTTTTGGGAACTAACAGAAATTTTTTTAGAAACAGTTTCAGTAATTTAATGCATTTAATCCCTTTAAAATAAAAGCAATCTAAATCTGAGAAATAATTTATAGCGTTACAATATATACATGATAAGTAAAAACATAATAATAAAAGATAAATTATAGCTAAAGAAAACATCTACGGGATATCTATTGCATAGAAATAATAAATGAAATAAACATACTTTGTCAAATGCAGCTTGCAAATTGGGCGATGAACCTAGTAGTACTGTTTCGCATTTACTACGGAAGTGAGCAATGCAAGTCTCGTCCGTGTCTGCAGAGACTCTCCGGGTGAGTTGCACAGTTAAAACTAGATAATATTTGATGCCTTTTTCAGTTGTAGCAGCCTCTTCGATACGATCTTTAAGCTCGGTCTCTTTGGAACGCAAAAACAGAGGAACATCATCCTTATTATTATCATCAGGCAAGAACTGAACGGTACTGAACGTGTTCAGACAGCGTTGGGGTTGGTTTTCCAAAGGGGGGTTAGGGCGAGTCTTTTTAGCTGGTGGGGTTGTTGAGTTTAAAGCTTTTCGCTTTTTAGGCATCAAGTGAGTTTTTTGATGTTTCTTCATCGTATCTGCTCTGTCGAATGATTTATGGCATTCCGAACACTGAAAACTTTTCTCGCCGTGCACAGTTTTATTGTGCCGGGTAAGGTTATCAGTACGGGTGAATTCCTTAAGGCATTTATCACAGGTGAGACTCATGGTGAAAATATCACGTTGATAAAAGAGCTTGCAAACGAGAATAACTTTCCGCAGCGAATGATGTTATCAGCTAAAGTTCTAGTTTATATAGTAGTTGATAAAGGGTTGCCAGGTCTTTAGCCTCACTTTTCGCCAAATGAGAGCCAAAAGTCGCCAAATAGGGGTCAAAAGTCGCCAAATATAACCTAAAAGTCGCCAAATATAGCTAAAAGTCGCCAAAAGGGCTGAAATTAGCCACATCTAGCAATCTAGCAACCCGGAGTAGTTGTAGAGGTAAAGTAGAAGTTATTTTTTTTTTCGTTAAAGTTACAGTTACTTTAATAATAACGTTATAAACAGATTAGCTCACAATACTTGACTTCTTGATAGTGGTTTTAGTTCTGAATAACAACGAGGTTTCTTTCATTAAAGTTACAGTTAACACGATATGTAAATTAGATAATCTCGTGTCGCAATTACACACACACACACACATATTTCTTAATATCGAAAGTTAACAGCTGTAATCTTATCACCTAAAGGAATGTAGAAACGTCTTATCAAATCATTGAACTCACAGCTCGTTTCTAAATATAAGAACAAAATGTCGCATTGTAATTTTTCATTCAATTTCTGAAGGAATGGGTTTTTATAATAACACTTTTTAATCATATGAATTTTTTAAGTGAATTTCTTAATATTTATATTTTGACTTTATGAAAAATTTACCATATTTTTCTAGAACAATTTAGGTACTTTTTTACACACTCGAATTAAATAAACTATATTTTAAATAGAATTTCCTTATTGGAAAGCCGTAGAAAACATGTTTATCTGGTTCAGAAGTACATAAAAAGTATTTGTTTTAAAAACTAAAGTAAAATAATTAAAATAAGAACACTGTTTTTAATTTCAACCTAAAAATAATATCTTCCAAAGCAAGTTCAGTTAAAACATGTTAAGTAGCACATTAAATACATTTTTTTAGATAATACATTCTTTATACTGTAAAATATTAAGTAATATTAAAACTATTTCAAAATCTTTTAAAGTTGAAATTAAAAAAAATTATTTGGGCGTAACGTAATACGCCATAAAATTACTAATAAAATGAAAATAAATCCCCCTGAAATATTTTTTAAATGTAACAATAAACAGTGAGGGAAATTAGTTAAAAATCTATGTAAAAATAAAACAATAATAGTATTTTTAATCTTTACCTAAAAATGTCTATAAAAACAAGTTAAAACATGTTAAATATTTATTAAAGTAATAAATTTATTAAATTAAATAATATCAACAATAATAAAATTCTTAAAAATAGAAATTGATTTTACTTAAACGTAAAAAAAATTTAAAAATCCCCCTAAATTATTCTTAAAAAGAAAATTAAAAAATAAATAAATAAAATAATAAACATTTTACTTAAATAAACAAGACGAAGAAGTGTCAGCAGAGGGCGCTGCTTTATCGCTTTTACGCTGACCTCACTCCCTCCGCCCTCCGCCTGTTCCAGAAACCCCAATATATCCCTACTCCCCCCCTTAGTTTAACTATTTATTTCATTTTAGTAAAAGTTCTTTCACAAATTGGGATACGCTCCTTTTTTTTTAAGAAAAGGCAATATATACTAAGAAGAAATTCATGATGATAATTATAATATAGAAAACTTCTTTTGATCTTTTTTTATTGATTCGCAGTAATAGCAACTTTTTGGGATCGTAGGCTCCCTAAGACAAAAATCCTAGACTCCAGTGGCGTATATAGAAATTTATTTAGGGTGTACCCGCAGAAAATCTTTGGAAATTTACCCTTTAAAAACTGGGAATTTATTTATTTTTCGCCTTCCGCCAAAAACAAAAGCGCCTTTCATCCGCTTTTTGGTGTGAAAATTAATTTCCAAATGTCCAAAATGATATATATCCCTATAAGTATTCAATATGGAAATCTCTGGGTCCCGGGGATATTACTCCACTATCAGACGCGGATCTAGCACGGCTCCAAGGGGGTGCACTTTTCCAGACCATCACCTTTAATTTTTGAGAAAAACGCCAAAATTTTGGGATTTTCTAAAAAGTATCACTCAAGATCCCCTTTTAGTACTGCTGGGGTATGGAGGTCCTCCCCCAGAATTATTTTTTAAAATTTGACTTGTAAAATTAGGGTTTTAACTCATTTTGAGTACTTCGTTCGGGTCCAAGGGGGACACTGTCTGGCAAAGAGTTTGTGCACTGGCAAAGAGTGATCCCCCTTTTCGTGGAGAGAAATATTATTTGCGGAGAGAAATAGATTAAAGGAAAAACGGAAAGATAGTCAACGAAAGAGAGAGGAAAATAGGAGAAAGAATAAAAGAAACACCAAAAATGTTCGAAAAAACCGCTCCGGGGTGTTGCCGGGAAATCACTGTTACAAATTTGCATTCCTCCTCCTTGGTATCTTTTCGGAGAGGTGTATCCAAGAGAAGCCAACGTGCGCTGCGTGATCCCTTTCAGAAAAACCGCGCGTGTCTGGATTCCCGTCTGGGAGAAAGCAGACGCTCGAGAGCGGGGAATAACGATCGGAGGACAGCCAATGGGGGGTGTCCCTGAGTGGCGTGATGTGGTGACGTCACAATGGGCCCGTAATTCACCAGATGGGGGCGCTGGATGTGTAGAGGACGATGACAGAACCGAAATTTCCCAATATTCCTGTTTTGGGAAAAATTGTTTCAATGTTAGGTAAATTTATTTTTATGGAGGAGGGCAAAACTGATTTTATTAAAATATTAGATGCTTTTTTAAGCTTTTTAAGACTTGAGAAATTTATTTTATCTTTTTCGAAGTACTTCTTTTATTTCTTTTTAAATGTTTTAAGAAGTTATAGTTTTGGGAAGATTTTATTTCCTTATAGACTGTTTCATAACTACGGAAATCTCTCCTCATGTAGGAGTGCATATATGAATTCATTAAAAGAGGTGTTTTCGAAGTTAGTATTACAAAATAAATTCATTACGTCTTCCAAAAGTACTTCTTTCTTCAAAATTTTAAGAAATTAGCCCAATATTCTAGAATGTGGTAGACTTTTTCCTTCAAGGACATGTTATCATAACGTTGTTTTTTTCTCATAGAAAAAAAGCATACCTGAGTTAAAATATTGTTTTAAAAGCCAAGTCAGAACTTTGTTCATTTGAAAATTAAGAAAACTTCTCCAATCAGTCTAACAGATGAGCATAATTCCTTATTCTTAGTTTATAATTACTAGTACTTTATTCAGATCAGAGAAATCCAAAAACTATCTTTACTCTAGGCTTGAATTATTTATAACACTTTTTTACTTTGTTTGCAAAAAATACAGTCAAAATACTGAAAGATGGCTTGGTCATGTTATCCGAAACATTATGTAATACTTAATTGGAAAAATATGTAGTTACAGTTTTTATGAAGATTTGAATTTATTTGCTGGCTTCTGCAGGACACCAGTTTTTATACTTTAAGACCCCGCCTACGCTTAATTTCTGTACTGATCTTTCCGACTTTTCAAAGCATAGGGAGTTTCTATTCTAAGTAATCAGATTCTTTGTAAGTAGATTAATCTTAAGTTATTTTTAAAATTGATAAAAATAACTTTTTTTGGAAATTGGAAAAGTGTAGGGGAAAGGAGGGTAAAAGTGCGCAGTCGGGTAAAAGTACGCAGCAGGTTTTTTCCCTGTTGGCAATAGTATAAGGGTGAGCAAGTATGATCACATGGAAACATGTATCATAAGCTATTCTAAAAGAATGCCATTACTATTTTCATACATTCTGTATTTTATTTACCAGGTAAAATAAGGTTTCTTCGATTTAGCGTCTAATTTTTCTGCTAAGGAATCTAATTTTTTTTGTAAATAAAGAACTAATGATTGCTTTCAAAGTAAATACCAATATGAGGTATACTTTCTTCTGAACCACTTGACATCGTTAGAATTTAACTGCAGTGAATTTTTGGGTTGATTCAAGGAAAACTTATATATGATTATTGATTAATTCAATGGCCCCCGTCTAAAAGTACGCACATACAAGAAAATAATAAATACGCATTCAATTCTTTATTTTCTATGAGATTTTTAACATATTTTCGTTAAAGCCTAGACTTTTATTTTTCGACGGATGATTTGTGAGTCAATAATCATACGTTCAGTAAATTATTAAGGCTCTAACTTTTAAATTCTCGATTTTATAGCTCAAGATCATTTTTGTGCGTGCTCTTACCCTCCTTTCCCTTATGTATTGTATACTCACCAAAAATTCCTTTCTTTTATTTCTTACTTATTGTAGTTTTTTTTCCTTGAGTAAGTTTTCTTCTTTTAAGACTCCCTTTTATAGAGGAAACAGTGAAAAAATTCACCTTGGAAACTTTTAGGTGTCAGTGCCATCTAAAATTAATGAATAATAAAAGTAAAATTAGAGCTACTGTGAGAGCAATTTCTGATAATAACACTTTTTTTGAAACAAACAGTAACTTTCAGCAGTTTGCTAAAAGAAGAAATACTTATAAAAAATGAAAGTAAATTAAAAGAAAGACACAAATTAAAGAATTCATTCTTCATTTTACATTGTTGAGAATATTTTCGTTTCGTGTTTTCAAAATTTCATTTTCGTGTGATCAGTGTTATGTTCATTGTTGCTTTTATTCTTCAGTTATTTAATTATTGCGTTATTTTACTTGTTACTGCTGATTTACAGAGGTTATTATTATAAAAATAGAAGGTTAATACAGTGACTTCTCATTTTCATGTGGTCAAACCTATTTTCCTTTGAAATAATGAAGACAATTTCAAAGAAAAATAGGTATTTATAAGAAGATATAGCTTTCAGTTTCTCCCGAAAGGAAAAGATATTAAGTTGGAGACTAAAATGACCAAATAGCGTAAGACTTAGGATTCTTTTCTATAAGTAGGAAATATTTTATGAACCTGTAAAACCTAAATTAACTGTTTACCACTTTTTAGAATAGAACCGCTTATTATTATCAACCGGATACTGTTATCATTTTGATCTTGGACAAATGTGATCATATTAAACCGAATCGACTGTATGTGAGCTATAAATATTGTGGAAACTATTTTTCCAACTAATGAATCAATTATTTTAGTTTGAACCTCATGGTTTTGTCAATTCAGGCAATATCCTCGAAATCTTCAATATGAAAAATTATACCCTCTGGCATTTTATGTCATACCCGTTTTATCCTCCTCTCTCTATCTCAAAAACCTGACAAAACTCGAAATTTTACATTGTCCAGAGATATTGAAAATAAATAGAATATTTCTAGCTGATCACTATGGATACGTAAAAATTGGCATGGATGTGAGGATATAGAAACCTCAAACTAAATTTTTAAAGGAATAACTTCCCATAGGGCTGTCTTGGGTTCAAGGTTCTGTTTTGGGTTGTTCACCACACCAGACGGTTTTCTGGGAATTGTTTCGAACAACACATTCCAAGGGATTAAGAGTGAGGGTGGCACCCTCCCGGGACCCTGATTGGTCTGAACTCCCCCTAAAAAAATTATTATTGGTGGTGACCTTTTTGTACCAAAAAACAAGGAGAAAACCTAAATTGATGTTGTGTAAAGTGGTTGCACCTTTCTGCACTCCGGTGCGTTAACAACATGTAAATATCATGTGGATAGTTAAAATGTGCTAATAAATTAAATTGAACAGAAAATGTTCATCTCTGAAAATGACCAGTCAAACTTCAGGAATCCACCACATGGATACCAAGAGTTCTCCACCAACTTTATAACGAAAGCTTCTTTTCCCACGCTCATGTTTCCCAAGGCCGAAAAAGTTCGTTTCTGCCTCAGCAACAGTCGTCAACCCTTCCGCTTCGAGTGTTGTTCCATATTTGTCCTTATCAGGAACTTTCGAATAATCTAAAACCATCGGAAGACTCTCACTATCGGATTCTTATCGACTCAACAAAAAACAATTAATGCAGAATCGGCTGGCATAAGCCTACAATTATTTTATCCCCCCGTATGGCAACAGTTTTGTCTGATCAGTCACCAAGGCAATTTGTTTTGAGAGACCAGCACTGGATTCTTCTCGTTCTGGAGTTGAGTTGCTTATCTGTCCAATAGAGCAGATAGGGATGGGTCACCTTGTATGATGGTACATTGGAGGAGTAAATATCGTAAGTGTTTGTTCCAAGGAATAGATCGGGTGACTAGTTGATATATTTAGGGCTCACTAATAGCAACGCAGGGTGAATGACATTCAGAATGAAATTATTACTTCATAACTTTAAGCTTTTGAGGGATATGCCAGGCTCCTCATTATAATGAATGCGTATTGAGATATTGAGAATTACTCCCTTTAAACTTTTGAGATAACTCTTGAAATAAATTGAGAGTTTTGTTGCTCGGGTGGTAAGTAGAATGCAGATTAGCTTGAATTCTATCTAGAAAACTTCATCTAAGCAGCTCATTAAATACACACATTAAATTAGCATCGAGATTTTTTTCGTCTCATTTTGTTTTTATACCTGATCCTTAGTATCCTTTCTAAAACTCTACACTTCTTACACAGGCATACCTGGGCCCATGGGCACCCATACATGCGGGCAAGGGGGCCCCGGACTCCCCCCTTGCCTCTGAAAAGTTACGTAAAATTTTCATTTGACCATAATACATAGGTTTTTATTAAACTTTTTTAAATTTTGTACTGCATTAATTCATTTATTATTGTTGTAAGCTAATTCAAAAGCAAAATGTAAATTGTTTCTAATAATTTTGACCACTATTGTATGTACTAATTTTTTACTGGAAATTTCTGAGAGTGGCGTAGAAGGAACAATCCTATTTGGATGTCATCCAAAAAGGTCTCAACAAAGGAGTTAAAACACTACTTCTAAGAGTAAAATTTCAAAGATTTTTCTGGGGAGGACCCTTAGACACCCCCTTTTTGCTTGAAACTCCAGTATTGCACACAAAATTTTTGCATTAAGTGTACAAAGCTTCAAGTAATATTATCCAAAAGTTTAAAAAAAAAAATCCTGCACTCAATTTATAAAGTTACATTTGAGGTGCCCCTTAGAAATAATTATGTATCAACTCCCGCAAAAAAACTAAAATCTAGTTACGGGCTTGACTGGCTAACTTGCAAACACATTTCTTAGCTCCCTCCTAAATCCAAACATATGGGCGCCCATGCCTGGGCCTGGGAAAGAACATCATTAAGCTTTTACTCCTTAAGCTTTTTACTCTGCCAGAGAGATTCTCAAAGCAAAGAACTTTAGAGAGTTTATGAGTGGTTTGATCGCTTTCTAAGATATTTGTTGTGGGGGCGGTGGATAGGGAACATAGATGGATTTAAATGGGAATTTTTGGTATACCCACATTCCAATTTTTAATGGTAAATCATGTTTTCAAAGTTATCAGGGACAGCTTGCCTCCCCCCCCCAAGGTTATCACCATCCCTCCTCAGGGTCCTCCACCTAAGTCCGCCCATGGGAGTAGTAAATACGAATCTTGGGCTGGAATCTCTCGGTGTAATGTGATTGGTGGTATGACCCAAGTTCCACTCAGATACGGAGCCGTGAAGGCCATTTACCACCATTATTTTACCACCTCCCTCATCAAATTCAAGAGTATTCCCTCAAGGTCTGATGTTCGTAGCTTCAGCGCAGATATACCATCTTTTCCCCTGATAAAGCACCATACTCAAGGTGCCTCGCAATTGAAGGCCAATCAATCCAAATCGGAAAAATTCCGAAGCTATCGATGTCAGATTCCTTTTAATAAGTGTCAAAACTTGAAAGAGGCTTCTCCCACACACGTGTATGGCTTATCGCAGGGGCTTATCCGTAACTCTTTTCCAAGCAGCTTGAATATGCTTATCGGATGTTCGTATGATAACTCGAAATAAGTCGACTAGACTCTTTTTCTTATCTTCCTCATTTATGTATGTGATCCTTTATGATAGCCGGCAGCTCATTGATGATGAGCTCTAACGGACTCCGTGTGCTTCTCCATCCTCTCATCATTAACTCAGGTTCAATATCTCAGAAAAAGGAGAGTTCGTCAACTCGTCTTGCATACCAATCATCTCAAAGGGGATACTTCGATTCGATTTCTGAATCGATCCTTAAAAAATCAATTATTGCAGTGCCGGCCGACCGAAGCAGGGGATTTTGGGACTTTCTAGGGGCGTCTCTTAATTACGTTAAAAATTGAAAGATTACCTTATAACTTTTAATTAGGTTGTTGATTCCTTTGATATGTTCGTGCAGTTTGCTCCATGCCAATAAAAGCCCAAGCATTAAAACACTAATGACTTTGCTACATAATAAAAATAACTACATAAAACTTATTTCCTTTAGTTTTATAACTATTAATAAAAACTGTAGAGTAAAGTTACTCATTCGAAATAAAAATGACAGATTTATATAGAGACTTGTCTTGTATTGTCATGTATAGAAATTGTATTCTTTGAATTAAAGGGGTTGACGTGGGATTTTTATAGAACCCCTCCCTCCTCTGGTGAAATTTTGTCGGACCCTTCCTTCCATTTTGATAATGGACGCTCCGTTTCCATTGGAGTTAAACGAGTAAAACATTATTCTTTACTTTTGCACTATCACTTCTAAACTCAACTACTATTTTGTCTGAACACCAGTTCAATTGTTACAACAAAGGAAAATACGGATTTTATGATAGGTGAGGTATGAAAGCGGCTTTTCCAACAACTCCATCGATTTAAATAATTGATTTTACGTGGATTCGATTCTGAAATCGATCTGATGGGACAACTCGATAACCCTAATTATTATACAACATGTTATGTAAGAAATCGAAATCATCCCTAGAGGGGAGATCACGTTAATTGGTTTATTCGGTGGTCATCCCTTTCCCTGGCACGTTGATGAGCACCTTGCAGATGCGGTCTGCATGATTAAGATGAGGAGATTTGAATTTACGTCATACTTTTTATGGAATAATTGAGATGGTCTGCTGGGGGTCAATCCCCCTACTTAGGAAGGATACTTTTTCGTTTTGATGACGCACTTCAAGAGGGTCTCATCCCTTGCGTCAGTTATTTGAAAATAATAAAAGCTGCAAAATGTTAGGAATAAAAAAAAATATATATATATTTTTGGATATGTTATTCAAATCCACTTATGAAACATTGAATCAGAGTGCAAACAGTTTCAAAAAGTTTGGATAGAAATACTGAAAATTTCTATTTTAGCTTTAAATACGTTTAAAAAATATTGGGTACATAATTTATTTAGTTAAGTTTTATTACAGTACTTCCACGACCGAGAATGTTAAAAGCTTTAAAAACCTATGTAAAAGCACTAATAACTGCAATTTTGTGAAAACTGCTTTTCATTTATCCTAATATAGCATGATAATTTCTCTAGAATTTTCGTGAAAGTAAAAAAGGATAAAATCTCTTTGATATTGAAGATTGAAAATGTAGCACAAAATATTATTATGGGATAGATTTAACATTTATAAAATAAAAGAATGCTAAATAGATTTTATACCTAGAAAATACTTGTTGCTGTTAAACAAAATAAGAATATTGCCATTATCGAAAAAAATTGTAAAAGTGTGAATATTTTGAAATATATCCTTAAATAATAACTGGAACAATTTATAAAGTAATTATTTACTGTATGAAACACCAAATACTATAATTGAAAACAACGTTTTTATTTGCACAATTTAAAATAAACAGCATACAATTGTTTCGGGGGTCAACAGGACACCCTTCGTCAGTGCTAAAAAGAACAATCTACAGCAATGAATCGGTATATATGCAGGGAAGGAGGTTACAGTTGAAGTGAAAATTTTCACTTCAAAAAATTTCACTTCAACTGTAACCTTTTTCCTTCCCTGCATATATACAGATTCATTGCTGTAGATTGTTCTTTTTAGCACTGACGATGGGGGTCCTGTTGACCCCCGAAACAATTGTATGCTGTTTATTTTAAATTGTGCAAATAAAAAAGTTGTTTTCAATTATTTCATTAATTGCACAAGTTTGTTTTCGCTACCAAATACTATGTTTATGTTGGATACATTAAATTTTAAACTTGATTAGTTTTTGATGAATTTCCTTACAAAGAAAAATGATAAAAGCAGATAAATTTTCTATCAACAGAAAAGAAAACTTTCATGATAAAGCATTTGTTTTCAAAATATAGTATATTCAAAAGAGTTGTAGTTTTTGTAAATTATGCAATTTTGAAAGTTCTTATCACATCAGAAAAATATCTTCTTAAAATATTTCAGTCAACGTAAAATTTAGAAGGAGATAGTAACTTTTTAATCTTAACAACCATTTTATCAATATTCAAATTCTTAAAAATGCAAGACTTGCAACTTCTTAATTGCTACAAAAATTGTTCGAAGTTTTGAAGGCGGAAGCTTATCATGTAAAAAAAATTTCGTGTATCAGATTTTCTTTTCCTAGAAATTTTCCATCTGATTGAAAAGAAAATATGAAGATAGATGTTTCAAGATAGTGATTTTTCTTCCTCTTTATTTTCTTGAGTTTTATTCGGATATTTTGTCTTTCGTTAACACTAAAGCACAATTTGATGGTTATTTAATGAAAATTTATGTTATGTTCACACATACTAAATCTAATTTTCTCTCCAAAATAGACTTAATAGAAAAGTGCGGAATATAGAATTTTTTCTTAGATTAGTAGAAAATGATTTAAGCTTTATTACTTTAATATTAATTTATTACTAAAATAATATTTTGTGTTACCAAAATAGTTATTACCTAAAAGTATGACACCAAAAGATAAGTTTGATAATAAATAAAAGATGATTGTTCTGTTATTTGTTGCTTATTTTCAGAATTTAAGGAAAATGTTGCTAAGATTTTCAATTGCATTATTTTTAATACGAAAATATATAAAGTACTTGAAAACTAAAGAATTTTTTACATAAATATCAATATGTTTTTTAAATATTTGATGCTAATAAACATAAAAGTAGTTGTACCATTAAGTATGTTGCAGCTCTTTATTCGTTAATTCATAGCATCAAATATAAATCAGCAATTTAATTCAAAATCTTCTATTAAGAAATGCACTTAAAAGGAATTACTATATCTTATTTAAAAATTGATTTAACAAAGGTCATCCTTAATTATATCATCAGTTACGTAATGAAATTTCATAAAATAATCTTTGGAAAAATTTCCAAATCTCTTTTCCCGATTGGAATATTAATCATTCCAGGTGGAATTTCTATTATATTAAAATTTTATTAATATTCCTAATTTTATATTTACCTTTGAGAGAACAATCATACAGTGCGTCGCGACTATCCATAAAAGTAAAAACCAGCAGACAGCTTACAACACACTAAATCGTACTTCCTAAAACAAAAGCACCGCCTTAATAATAGTTAAAAACTTCTTCAGACACTATTTGGTAATTTAACGATATCTTTGGATTGCTTTTAATCAATAAAACACGAAATAAAACTCCGTAATAATAATTTCAGGTAGCATTTAGAGAGGGTTATGGCAAAATGTCTGCACAACGAAAAGCCAGAGACGAAATGCGTATATACAAGTATTGGTTCAAGACATTTGATTTATGTCAAGCGTCTTGCTAGAGCGGAAAAGACTTCTCAAACATTTTATTGCATTCATAAAAATCTTTTGCAATATATCAAAAGAAATGCCATCCTATAACAATAGCTAATATGCCATATGGGGAAATATTCTAGTTTAAATATAAAAACATGTCTGCTTGTATGTTTATTTAAAATTATCACTTTCTTTCTATTCTCGACAGCAACGTTTCCTGACCCTGTGGCGTCACTACGCGGAAGCAGAAACTGCGTAAACAGAAAGCCTGTTGGGTTGTTGCTAGGAGGAGTTTCGGTACGCAAATCGTGATAAAAAAGAACCTATAATATACATGGGTTTAACAAAATAATCATATTTTAAAATGGACGTTCTTTATTTCACTCAAAATTCAGACACCGTGATGGGAACTACTTTGTTTGTTAGTGACATCATAGGGTCAACTAACGTTTCTGTCTAGTATAGACTGCAACGTTTCCTGACCCTATGATGTCACTACGCGGAAGGAAAAACTGCGTAAACAGATAGCCTGTTGGGTTGCTACGAAGAGTTTAGGTACTCAAATCGTGATAAAAAGACCATATCCTATACATGGATTTAAAAAAATTATCATATTTTTAAATTGAAGTTCTTAATTTCACTCAAAACTTAGACACCGCGTTAGGAACTACTTTCTTTGTTTACTTTCTCCAGGGTCAAGTAACGTTGCAGTCTAGTATAACACATATTTTTCTCCAACATTGTTTATTTCTTCCAATATCAGAGAAGTCAGTGTCATTATTGGAGAACCTTTGACTTTGTATACGCAACTGTTTGGAACCTTAAAATATATAGTTCCTTGAAACCTACGTAAGCAGTGTTCATTGACAGCAGTGTAAACGTTTGGATGTTGTAAACTTTAGCTTTAGACACAAAAATAGGATCATTAAAACTGTCCATTTAAGAGTGTTACATAACCTGAAGCTATCTTTGGTAAATTTACGGTGACATGTGATCAATAATCATTATTTTTAATCCGCAATTATTGAGGTAAATATTGATTTCAAATAAATGTGAGCGAGGACTGTTCTCTCCCATTAAGGAGGTCTTTTTCGATACAAAAGAACATGAAAAATATTAAGTACCTACTGTTGTCTTTATTGGTTTAGTCCTAAAGATTGTGGTCAGTCTTTAAAGTTTAAAATAGCTAGTGCAAAGACAAAGTTCGATATTTTATTTCACAAGGACCATTAAAAAGAAAAACAAAAATATTGCAAAAGTTTTTAGATGACAGTGACGTCAGGAGGAAGACTATCATTCAATGATTTAACGAAAAGTCAGTATTTGGAATAGTGAAAAAGAAGGAGAATATAGAAATAGAATAGTTTTGTATAGAAATAGAAAAAGATCTCTTAAATAAAATGGTTATACTTTGTTATGTTATACTCCACATATGTTATACTTTGTGGAAGATGGGGAGATTTTAAATTTGTCTCAATAAAAAATAAATAAAAATGGAAAATTTCGTAGAACAAAAAGGGACACTGATGGTTTAATTTGAAGGTGTTTTGCACTAAAACAGCATATTTAAATGTATTGTTTAGGTTTTTAGGTCTTTTATGTTTTCTTCATTAAATATAGTTTTTATTTAAACAGTATATATTTTTCTGTCGAATTAAAAGTGTTAATTTTTACACTCATAAGAAGATATATCACTTTATTCCTAAATGCTTAAATCTTTGGGAATATCTTGTAAAAAAATTAAGAATTAAATTATTAACTAGAATTTATTTCAAACTTATATTAAGTTTTCTTTTTGAAAGTTAAAATATTCATTAATTTGAGCAATTGTTACGTAAAATTAAAGTTCTCTTAAATAATATATTTCTCATCAGATAATTGTATTCCCTTAAAAGTAATATCGTCACGACCTTCAAACTGAATATGAATTTCTAAAGAAACATAATTCAAATCATATAATGATTAATACCAATTGAGATAGTTAAATCATACACGAAGAAGAAACGTGGTTCATACTAAATATAAAATTGTTACTAACAGTTTATACATATTCAGAGCAATCTTTTTTCTTCCTGATATGACTCTTTGTTCGAAAACCACAATCGAAGAAAATTTAAAATTGTAACAGATTGATGCGATAAAAAACATCGAACGATCCACCTGTCATATGCATCACTGTGCTATTTTAATTCTAAACTTTCCTACCTTATCTTTTAAAAAATATTGGTTCAATATATGAGATTAGACAGAGGTGTTTAAATTTTAAGATTATCAAAATAGAGCAGCTATTATTTTTATCTTTTTCCTTCATTTCTTTATCATTTGAACTTGAAGTAAAAAAAAAAGAATAAGACAATTTCCATTTTTGAATTTCGGGTGATAAAGTAAAAGAAAGGAAAGTGACCGACTCTTGATGATTATTATCTTTAAATTTATGTTTTCATTCAATATTATCTCATTAAAGTCAAGGTTTGTCAATGTCAATGCCTGAAAACTAAAGGAAAAGATGCATTAAAATAGTAATTGGATCAAACCGGGAACGTTTATTTAATGAGGTCTTTTGAAAATCATTGAGGAAAACATTGTGGAGAATCACCCACATAATTCAAAATAATGAAGTCCCGACATTATTATACACTTTTCAAGGTGACTCAATTATGTTATAGTAATAGTATTTTGGAAAGCTGAACTGTGTGGCTATCTGGTATTTAACATTTAAAAAATAATAGTGTAAAATTACAAGAACAAAGAAGCATTTTTTTTAGAAATTTATAAACTTTAAATATGTAATCTAAACTGAAAACTCCTTTCTTTTAAACCTTATCACGTTTATCTTCACTTAAAAATTATTTTTTCTTGTTAGATTTTTCTTATACTCAGGTATTAATTTATAACCGCAGTAAATTCAGTTTCATCTAAATTTTTATCACTGTGTTACTCTTTCAAAATAAACTAAAACATATTGAAATAATTCTAAAGGTTTGTTGAAAATTGTTTGAAATGCATAATATATAATTTGCATCAATTTCATTCAATTGACTTTATGAATTCATAATAGGAAACATGATAAAAATAACAAAATTTAAAGTATAAAGGTGAACATTAATGAATTAAGGATATAAAGTTTTCCAAAGTTATCATTGACTTACGACTGAAGAATAAATAAGCAAAAGTGATGTAATTAATAACAGTAATTTATGAAACATCCATTCTTTTACAATAAATATTCCTAAAACGTCCATAAAAAATAAAAAAAACCTTTTGATTCAAAAGCATTTAAACCCCTTTAAAAAGTATTAAATCCTTCAAAAATTAACACTGTTTTTGTGATAAAAGCAACTATCCTTTGAGCAAATCTTTAACTAGCAATAACATCTCAAAATAGAATTAGCATATTCCAACAGCAATCCATTAAAACCAAAAACCACTGATTCAGCCCTCCTACAATTCATTGACCTCTAAACTGACCCTGGCAGTGATATCAGCCACAACCCTTAGTCATCAAAAACCTAAGCTCTCTCCTAACACTCTGACAACGGTCTCATCTTTGATGACACTGGACCTTTGACTCCCATTAGTTGAAGACTGTTGACAGAATGAATGCTAAACACTGTTTTAAAATGTACTGCATAACAGGACACGGAATACGGTTTCTTTGACCCTTCCAATTAGTCTACCTAGTATATCTGTTTTTTTTTCTTAGCAGTCTTAAGCGGTTATTGTGAAGCTTAAGATGCTCGATAAGCTGTTTTCCTTGACCTTCCAATTATTCTGTCTAACAGGCTTTGTGTATTTTGAAAGGGTACAAAACCCATTTATCTGTCAATAGGGTTGTAAACAGATTTGGTGGGAGTAAAAAATATCGAGTGTTTGCAATAGACGAAGTTTATGAGGAGATTGTTTAGAGTTGGATTTATTAATTTGGAATTTTAAGTGTGTTCAAAAAGTAGTTTTGAAATATTTTTTTAAAGAATATATGAAGATATGAGTTCTCGAAAATTCACCGAAATCTCAGCTAAATTCTTTTGGTAAATAAACCAATAATGAGGAATTAAAAAAAAATATGGAAGTTCTGCAGGGTATGCTAAATTTGTTGTATGTACTTATAATGATTTAAAAGAAGAAATCTTTAAATAGTTAATGCATTTTTATCCCTATTTTTTTTCCAAACTCTAATTAAGATTTATTTTATTGGAAAAGCTCAAGTAAGATTTTGAAAACATTTTAGTTGGAAGAATTCCTTAAAAGAATTCTAGTGTTAAAGCAATTTTTATGATAAAAATGAAACTGACATCTGACAATATTTCTTCCTGTTAATAATATTTAAGAAACATATTGTGGGTTCTTAAATTTATTTGGAGCCCGGAGAGAGACCCCTTACGAGGGGAGGTGTAGCCTTTATTTCAAAGCGCCCCTTACCGATAAGAAAGTTGAAAAATCCCGAATCCTGTGAGTGCCAGTGCTTCTTGTGATCACACCGTAAATACGACCATGCACATCAAAAGTGAAAAAAAAAATAATTCATAATACATAACATTCAATAAACCTATGAAAAGTCGCTATCATACATTTTGAGTAGGGTGGATATATTTAAATTTTTCTAAAATTAAAAAAAAAATATTACGAGTTTATCGAAAGCCTTTGAAATATTATTTTTGTTACCTAAGCCTATAAAAACTTTAAAAAAGGAAATAATGTATCAAAATATACTATTTATGTAAAGTAACCTTTATCTATATTTTTACGCTCTTATGAATTTTCTAAGTTAAATATGAATATGTCCTTCAATCATAAAAGAAAAGCAGCTTTAAAAGAAATACTAAATAAAAAAGGCTTTCATTGTTTGAAAGCAATATAATTTATCTTCTGACACTTGACCAAAATGATGCCTTCAGATAAATGAAAAGAGAAACCCTCTTTTGTTTCAACCATGATGATTACGAGATAACATTTTTTTGTTTGACCAGTAGGATAGATTGTTAATCACTGGGGACAGAAAAAATAGCATCGGTATCGATTTTTTGATACGTGTCGCCATCTGTTCAGTAATTCAATAGTTATGATTTAATTAACGAAACAATAAAAAAGGATTAAAGTATTGAAAAGAATTCTCATAGGATTTTTAAATATCCCTTTGAACCAACTTATTTAAAAAAGAAATGTAGTGAATTTGGTCTCTTTTGAAACACTTGTCATCTAGGATTTGTGCTAGCTGGAAAATAACAATAATTTAAAATGTTTTCTAGGTGTTAAAATTAATCTATTTAAAATAAAAACATTAACCTTAAAAGAAATCGAATTAATTGTTAAAGGTGTTTTAACTCTTTTTGTCGCAGTGAAGATGAGTTTACATTCTGTTAAAGATTTAATCAAAATATGAAATTTTTGAAGTTAAAGGGGAAAAAATGTTTTCTATTAAATCTAATGCAGTTTTGAATCAATAATTTTTTTAAAAAATCACTTTTTTTACTCTTATATACTGAAATCACTCGAATATTTAAGTACCTACAGTATTTCACCAATTAGAGAGAAAAAATGTATACTATTAACTTTTTGAGAAATTTACGAGGAATCAATACCTAAAGAATAAATATCAAGACCACCAAACCAATTTTTTCGCCATGGAAATGTTACGGTCAAAGTCTCATATCCAATCTGCACTGCCAGCTAAGGTTTTTCTAAACTTCCTAAAAGTTTTTTCTCATCGTTAAGACTGATAGTGCAGCAAAACTAGCTTTACAGAACGGAACCCATTTTTACCTACTGCTCGCATGCTCTTCCTTAAACTGGAGCGAAAACCATTGAATTCAATTCAGAACATCAATCTGCGAATAAATAACGTTCTACTATGCCCATTTTTAAACAAAATGAAGTATCAATGTCTTTAGGTGTTCGAATGTTGTAGACGTTTTCATAAATTTTTATTTATTTTCGTACGATTCACTTATCACCTGATATCGATTGATCCATGCACAAGCACATGAACGGTGTACCGTATAAAAATGGGGTGAATCGGAAGTACGCAGCGGGACGAATCTGATCACTTACTTTTTGCTGTTAAATTCCCTTGCAAAATGTAATATCATGGTGAATTCGAATTATCATGGGTTAATATTTTTATGACATCAGCTATTAAAAGTAGCCTAACAAAATGCAAGAAATTTCTTATAATTAGCATTATAATTAGTTTAGTGATTTAGGGAAAACAAGAAAAAAAGCTGAAATTTTACGTCCTATTTAAGATCTTACTATAGAAAAATATATTATTTGTATGATTGTATACATGCGTCAAAAGCGAAATCAGAGAAAGGGGACTATGGGCTGCAGTCCCTCTATAGTTATAAATTATAAAGAGATTTATTAAATTTACAGTAGTATTTATAAACAAATCCTTTCGCTATTTCGATTTAAATATCTTTACTTGTATGAAAAAGGGTGACAAAAAAGAATTTCTGATGCTAATTGACGAAAATAACTTTATTTTTGAAATTTTATGGTCATCTCAGCCTCCATCACGACAATATAACAGAATGAGACATAATATGAGCATGTATTACAAGTTCGTATTCACCTCTTATCAATATTGATGCCTATTACAAAATCTGAATAAGAAAAAGATTTTAACCAGTGTTCCGATTCAACCCTATCTGCGGGGTGAATCGGATCACCATTAAAATTTATGAAAAGAGGATAATAAATTTTTTCAAGCATTTTATTTCTATCGAAATTACCGAATATTCCATTGAAAATTTGTTTTGTGTTTATATGACTTATTTTAAAGTTGAAAGTTGAAAAGAGTTTTAAGTTAAAATACGTTTACGAAAAAATTCTCACGTATGTTGCAAAGCTAAGTTTACTATTTGTTCAAGCTGTTCTCTCATGGTAAGGTCCGAGTCAAAATTTAAGAATATAAATAAAAAGTTTAAATCTAGAATTACGCTGAAAGTCAAAAAACTTTATATTTTTTCGGAGAGTAGGAAGAGGTGCATTTCATGGGAAGTTAGGAATGGATTTATACAGACAAAACTATAATAAAAGCTGAATATTTGTTTTTTGTATAGACATTAATAAATAATGACATCTCCCCCTTCATATGCTTCCTTTAGATGCTAAGTTATCGCACTTTTCTTACTTTCAAATGTTTGTTACTTTGTCTTTTGAGATGAATACATTTCAAGTACAAGTTTAAACTTATTTTGATCTAAAAAGTAAAAATAAGAAAACTGGAGAAAAAAATTATCAAAGGTCGGTCATCAACTGAACAACATCATTACTTTTAATTGACAACATAACTTTCAACAACTATTAAATTTCGCATAACAACAGCTAACATCATACTATTTTTCAACAGATGACTCCCAAAGGTGATTAACCCTTCAAAATTTCACCACATTAAGATAAAAAATGGGAAATTTCTCTTCCTTTCACTCCTTAAGATAAACACTCTTGCGCAAAACTCCATCTCCACAGTCACTCACAATTTGTTTTTTTCAAAGCAGTTGGAAGTATTTCACATTGTAATAAACGTTCGACAGGCACCCAGACCCTCCCCTCCTTTATCGGCTTGTGAAGGTTCAAGAAGCTTGATCAACTTTTCTAAATTTAGAAACTTTCAAGTGTTTCAATTCATACGGCTTTCAAAATGCCCTGATAAGCCTACTAAAATTAGACTCATCTCTGTGAAAGAGAATTGAGATCACTTTTCGTAATGCGATAACAGCCAATTGAGTGGGTTTTTTTTACGGCAGAGGATTTGTAGTTTATGTGAGTTGTTTTGAGACCTCGACAATAGTTTGCGAAATTTGCTACTTGGTATTATTTACTAGAGAATTGGCGTTTATCGCTGAGAAATCGCAATATCTCCTGCTCCTCGATTGATTTCAATTCTTTTAATCGTTATTTTTTTTGTGTGAGTCCTTGGAAATAACGATAGAGATAGAGGAAAGGAAAGGAAACACTTTTCTAAGTGGTTTGGTTTACTCTTTTGATCGAAAATGAAAGACCGAATTTTAGTTCTTTTTTTTACGCACCAGTAAAGTATCTAAAAACATGATTTCAGGTTTCCCGCTGTTGGAACAATTTTCGGAATTGACAACAATTTTGTGATTTATTTATAGAAATTATCTTCTTAATTATGCTTTATTTAAAATAACTAGTTTGAAAAAATCTATCGAGTGAATTAATAAAAAGATTAATTAATCTTTCGATAATATTATTAATAAAATGAGTTTTAAAAACTTGCTGTTAATCTTAATAATAATTTATTGAACAGTAAAAATAATTCAACAGTAATGATATTTATATAAAGATGCAATTAGCCCATTATAATTTATAAGATACAGTAAAATTGGTAGAAAATTTGACCATTGTAGCTAATTATATCACAGTGTAATAACATAAAATCTCATGAGAAAATGTAAATATTTAAGTAAAAGTAATGGATTTTAATTGAGAGATGACTCCTTAAATAAAACCGTAATGAGGATTTGTTGTGTAGAATCAATAAAATGGTTGGACTGAGACCACCAGAAAAGGTTTTATCAGTAACTATTGAAATTTGTATCCTCAAAAATATTAATTTCAAGTTAGTTGATATTCATTATCAAAAATAAGTAAAACAAATTACATGAAATGGCACAAACTTTCATAGAATGAAGCACTATTTGAAACACCTTTTTCGATTCCTTAAATATCCTTCCAGCGGGCGCGCGTATCTGAGAAATACACTCGAGATGGATTTGGTTGTATAAATTTCGTTTAGGAGGCGATAGGAAATCCTGTCCTTAACTATTCTATGCACTTCATTTCAGGTACTTCCAGTCTTCGTCTAAGTTCTAACAGTTAATAGGTCTCTGTAAATCTGCTGTTTGTATTTTAGAGATACGCGCGACCGTTCAAGGAAGTTTTTAGTATTTTTGAATTTTTTTAGTAATTAGAAAAAAAATATTTTTGTGTTTTGGTCCTAAACATTGTAACTTAATATATTTTCAGTTGTTTTCATATGTAGCTTCAGTAATAGTTCAGCCAAAATACCAGTAAATGATTTCACACCTTTCAGGTTACATTATATTTTAATAGTGCTGTTATGTTGCTTTAGTGTTTTATAACTACTCTTGATCTGCTCTTTTTGAAATAATATTGATTTAAATAAGACATACTCACAGGGCCGTGTTAAGGGAGGGGCAAAGGGGGCTTCCGCCCCGGGCGCAGTATTCAGGTATTCAAGAGAGGTGCTGAATTTGTGCCCAAATTAATTTTTTTTTGCAATTTATTATTTTATTATTTTGCAATTTAAAATTATTTTAGCATTGGACTTAGTATATTCTTCAATACTTTCCAACGGAACCACGATGAACGTGTTCAGGGGGCGCCAAATTTTTGCCCAAACATTTTTTTGCGAATCTATCTGAGAATAATGTAAAGAAATTATATTTGGGAGGGGGCGCAAAAAAGCCACGGGGGCGCCAAAAAAGCCATCCGCCCCGGGCGCGATTTTTCCACAACACGGCCCTGCATACTCATTAACCATTTACTGATTAGAACTTTGTTTTAAAATTACATGCTTGAAAATTTACATTTTACAATCGTGTATCTAAGAGATACGCGCGCCCTTTCGTGTTGGTATAGAGGGCGCGCCCGCTGGAAGGATATACTAGAAATATCAAATTGTAACCATACGTTACTGTATATGAAATTTTTGTCAAATTACTGCATGTAGTATAATGTATATGTTACGAGCAATGTGATAAAACCGATTAATAATGTCCGCGTATTTAGGGCAGAGTAAAAAATACTCATTTGTAAATGCCATTGAATTTATCACATTGCCCACCTCAACTTCGGTCATTATTAATAATGTCCGGTTTATCACTTTACCTCCGTAACATATACTATATTTTAAATCCAATGTTATATTTTAATACTAGTTTAAAATTTAATTCAATAGAAAATTCCAATGTGCATTATGACAAATATGAGTAAAATTATTAATTAATTTGTTGAACATTTTTCCTAGATATGTAAAAGATAGATAGTCCTAGAAATATAAAAAAACTATCTAATACTTTTAAACATTTAAATAATGGTATTAACTTTGTAATATTTTAACTAAAACAGAATATTTTCAAAAGTGTTTTCATACTTATCGACTTTTGTAATTGGTTTGCACAATTATAACCATATTTATAACTTTTTTAAGTTTTGAGGTGAATATTTTTTTTTAAATACAACATTCTTCTGGAAATTTCCGTTTACATATTACAATAGAGCATTTTCATAGATAATATGAATGAAACTATGAACTCAATTGACCTAGAAAAATCTGAATGAAAATCAAAATAGTGTATCAAGCATGGGGTAAGTCACGAATCTGGAGTCTGGACCTTGTACTGTTTACATCCAAACAAGATTATTTTCCTCGACGCATCTCATCACAGATTGCAAACAACAAAATATATCATTGTTTACGACTAGAGTGGGGTCAAACTCTACCCGTGAAACCCTCAGAAATCAGTAAGTATATTGCACACCCACGGAATTTAAGCTTTGTTTGACGTCAAGAATGAAATTGAGAAAGGGTGAAAATATACTACTTTGATCCTTTGTATCTGAGTAGAAATGTAGGAATATTGTTTCTATCGTTATTGAGGGTGTAGGTTATATCACGTTATGGCAATTTTAAATAAACGTTTAAGAAACACGTTTTTTAGTGATTAATTTAGTTAAATGAATTATTTTTTTAAAACTTTTAATTTCATTGAATTTATTTAAACTTAAAATAGATGCATAAAATAAATATGTAACTATAATTGTATATTAATTACAAGACAATCAAATCTTCAAAAGAATGGAGGTTTCATAAAAACAATTAAGATACATTAAATGAATTTCTCAGAATGAGTTTTTTTTTTGTTGCGTGCAGATAAAAAAGTAATTATAGTTGTTTAAAGAAGAATTTATTTCGTAAATTATGTTAAAACCAATAAATAATAAAATGTATTTAAACTTTTTTGCTGTAATTTTTAATTTTGTGTTACCTTACATGCATACGAAACACATAATAAATTATCTAAATTTGATATTGAAATTATTGTTTATAATCTAGTCTTTTTAAAATCAATATTAAAAACTCCAATATCATTATTCTATGAATTTTGATTCGAATATTATTATTCTATTTGATAAAAAAATGTGATAAAATAATATTAGAAAAGTCTATTTTACTGTTATTTTATATAAATTTTTAAAAATGCTTCATAACAAGGCTTTTTTAATCTAATTAATTACATAAAGGTTTTAAAAGAAGGACATTAACAGACATATGCTTAATTAATTATCAAATTCATAGAATATATTACAACAACTCTTATTTTTAAATTAAATTTGATCATATAAATTTTGACCATATAAAACTACAACATAAAAGCATTAGTAACAAAGTGAATCTACAGTTTCTTATAGTTAAAGATGTATCCAGAATTAAAAAAAAAATACAAACAAGAAAGTAAAAAAAAAATCAAAATAATAGAAGGGAAATCTTAATATTTTGTTCATTTCTGATATAAGCTATCATATACCGATAAATTAGTAAGATTTCATTTGTGAAGAATCCCTTACGTAATCGATTGGAATTAACTTCATACACTTGAATTAACCCTTATAATGGATTGCTGGAATATAGGAAATACATCAATCATATGTCTTCTTACGATTGATCCTGATTACATGAATGAACGATGCCAGAATGAGCAAAAAACATATTGATAAGAGACAGTTTAAAGCTCAACAAACAAAACTAATATACATATTTCAAGGTTTCCAACTCATCAAATATTTGCTGAGAGTTAGTTAAAATGCAATAAGAGTAAAATAACTTACCCATACCAAAATCAAACTACTGATTAGCTAGTAATTTATATGAAAGGAGAATACCAAACACTCAGATATCATACTCGAAAAAATTGAAGGACTCCATTTTGTATAGTCTTCATACGAAGATACTTGAGATATAGTAGATGCCAATTATGCTGTGCTTAAACGATCGGATTCGTTGGTGTATTTAATTTTTCCTGTAGGTTTTATTGAAAAACAAAACGATTAAATAACATTTCAATACTGATTCCTTATACATGAAAACGTAAGATAATGCGTAAGTATAAGTTCTTGCATAAAGACATCTTCTTAAAAAATATTTTCTTTAGTTTCTCTTTATTTTATACCTTCCGCAACATTCAGAGAAATTAAATGTGCGGTTGATTACAGATTAGTTGTATTTTTATTGCTTGGACTGAACAAAATAGTTAATTTTATTTGAGGACTAATAGAAAGATTTTAAATTCCTGTAACATCCATTTGTTTTAAAGGCCTGTATTTTTAAGATAAAGTTATTCGTTTCAACATAGTAAAGGGGGCATGTTTTAAAATCCTAATTTGAATATTATTATTTATTGGTAGATAATACTTATCCTTATGCTAATTTTTTAAGTGCACCTAAAATATTATTGAAATTATTTGGCAGAGTTTATTATATTTGAAAAAAAAAATTAAACTGTTTTATATATCTCATCATTACACAGATATTTAAGGTTATTAGTAAATAAAGACTTATTAAAATATCTTACATAGGGATAAAAATCATTATCAGTCGGAAACTTTTAGAGTTTTTTCAAAAACTAGAAATTGATAGTGTTGATGAAACACATATCTCACAAGTTACGAAAACATTTCTAAACACGACTTAATAAAAATATTTTTACCGAACTTTTTTTATGTAAAACTCAATCATAGATGATATAATATCCTGGGATTAAATTATAAATTAAGTAACATCGTGAACAACCATACTCGCCAATTTTCAACAATCCTTCCGAAAATATGACTAACATTCTTATTACTGATAAGGGAACGGAATTTTACGTAAATCCTTCAACGAAAGGAGCAAAGTTGCTGAAACATCTTTCAAAGCGATGCGATGTTACATATTCACATCACCACCCTTCCCTCGATATAGAGGGATCTCTTATTCTGTGGTTTTATTTCATTATCTATAACCGCTGACATAATATCTCGGAGCGTTACTTTAATTATGTAATGTTCAAGGTCGATGGAATTAATGAAATACGACTGAAATTAGACCTAAGATAATGATTTTAGCATACTTTACAGTGAAAAAGAGAAAGCTTCCGAACCTCTACGTTTTTTTATTCCGATTACTACTACTTACTACCTCTGGTGTACGACTGACGCAGGTGTAATAATTATTGTGTTTTTTATTGACTGGGTAATAAGGGAAAGTACTAGTTAGAGATGCTTATTAAATATTGGTCAAGCAGGAAAGATGTGATTTTAGAGGTAAATATAGAGTTAGGAAAAATTCGAAACTACGTCGAAGTTATCAAAAGAAAGCGATTTGGAATTATTTTTTGATCAATGTTAATTTCCTTGAGATAGCGAATTCTAGGGTATGGAAATTAAGAATCCATTAATGCACTTTTAATTTTTTTTTCTCTTTTGTGAAATGCTATTTAAAACATTGTTTAATGTGTTTTCAGTTATTTAATTATGTTGTCTCTGTTTTTAGATCCTAAGAGGAAATGCCATTGAAGAATTAAAAATGTGTAAAGTATATTTAAATGCTATGAAATATTCAAATTGGTTAATTTTAGTGCCAAAATAGACACTTAGGATGCTAGTTTGTTAATTTAAGCTAAGAAATCTAAGCTTTTTAAGAAACAAAATTTATTCTGGGTTATATATTTTTATTACATATTTTGGAAATAATAGTTTTCTAATTAGCACATTGAATGTTCAGTAAAATGAAGTTAATATACAGAGTATTTTATTACCTTTCTATTTAAATATAAGATTGTTTGAAAATTTTCATTCTTTTTTAATTATGGCGTAAAATTTTAAACATTTATTTTACAAGAATGGTAGAAATATTAAATTATTTTCAGATAAAGTTGTGAGAAAATTAAATAAAATTTATAAATAGTTAAAATGTTCCAAGATTCAGAGTATTAAATGATTATACGATCACTTAAAGATATATTATTTCTATAATTTATGCAAATGATCATAATTACTTCTGATAATTAATTTTATGTTTCTGGTTACTAAAGATTTCTGGATGATAAAAAACCACCTATATGGTGGATACTCTAATAAGAGAAACTTCCCTTATTTCTTGAAGCTATTTGTTCTCAAATGTTAAATTTTAATTGGAAAGATGAAAAAAAAAAAAAGAGTTTCTAAAAAACTTTCAAAACATTGACCATAAAGTATCTCAATTAAGGACTTTTTATAGTTTTGAAACCATTAAAATAATCTTAAGCATTTTGAAAGTTTTTGATGTATTATATAATATATATTTGCCCTTTCCGGGTTAAACTGTACGTTATTATGATGCATGGTAAATAAAGCCTTTACATCTTATGAAACAAAAAACATATAGGATAAAATCAATTTCCTATGTGTTTCCTTTCCTAGTGTTTCCTATGTATTCCTTTGTGAAACATGATGTCCTTTTATCTTTCACGTACATTAAATGCAGCATTTATTCATCCATGCAAGGAAACTGAGTTTTATGATCATCATTAAAATTAATACGTATTCAATTGCAAAAATATCATCAAAAATAAAGAAAATGTTTTCAAATTTATCCTCCAATTCAGTTTTTTGTTGAGGTTTAATGCGCCAATTTATTCTGAAGTCGATGCGTAGTGCCTAATCGCTATTTTATATACTGCAAACAAAAAGAACGACTTTTGGAAAAAAATGAAAATAGGCTATACTCATTTGAAAATTCGTTCCTTTAGAATCTACTGTAAAAGCTAGATTTTTCATAGAAAAACTTTTACTTTATTAAGTTTTTAAAAATTTCTATCTATCAAAATGTTGCAGAGATAACGTGAACTTTTACGCTCACAATACAATTAATTTTTACTTTTTTTTCTTATAAACAGGTTTTTTTTTTCTTTTTCCTATCATTCGTTTGTGAGCTACAGCGATTTTTCACCTTCGAAATCGACGCGTCTATGGGAGCCCCAAGAATTCTTCTTGCCTGGCATTAATGTTGGCAACACAGGGTTACCGTCCATGCTGCCTCTATCATTCTTCCACCTCTATGATCTGCATCTTGACAAAAAAAAAAATCACCTCACAAAATATCAATCAAAAGAGAACTACAGCCTCCCAAAACGCGTTCTCCTATTGACGTTGATGGACAAAAAAAAAATCCTCTATGGAAGACCCAATAAAACCCTCCGACCTTGGAATCGATCAATTGGAGCGTAATTGCCATTGATGAAAAAGGAACGAATGCAGCAGATTGAGAAGCGTCCATCGGTCTGCAACGTCTTTCAGTAATGACCGATCTTGCGCAACGTCACCATCATGCAAATTCGTTCTTGTCCACAGGTGCGTTCTCACGTGTCTGACGTGCGACGTTTTTTAGGGGACGGACGTCAGGGGTGTGTTGTTTTGAGTCGAGGGGTTGTCGTGGAATGTCAAGGGTGTTGGGTGAGCGTCACAGTGCGTCAAACGAATTTGTTGCTAAACAGTGGGAATTTCAGAGAAATTATTATCAATAGTGGGAAGGCCATTGATGTAGTAATTAGTTTACTATAGGCTCCGATACGCGAGTAGAATCCCTATAGGTTAGCCTTCCATTCATAAGGTATGAAAGTGATATTAGTTGTCAAATATCTCATTCTACATCTTTTAGCCTTCTGTGGTTTCAAATTCATAATATGGACAGCTGTACCGAACACTTAACATCTGAGAGGAGTGAAACTTGATGGGTACAGCACAATAAATTTTATTCCGGCCAAAAATTAGCTATTTACACAAAGAACTACATTTCTTCCATATTTTCTATTGATCTAACACATTTTTCATTTCAAATTTAAAAGCTCACCAAATAATATCACGCGTCACTTCCTGGTTGCCAAAAGATTTCTAACTAAAGATAAACAAATAGATAGCTGCTACTAGTCCGATTTCCAACACCTTCCATTCATAGGGTGCTATGAGCAGACTTGGATGAAACCCAAAAACTTCCCGCGCGCAAAATTTAGTTCAAATATTTTCTGCAAATTAATTAAACAGCCCCAGTCCTTTAAATTTTGATTTAAAACATTATTGGCAGTCGCATTGTTCACCTAAATATTGTAATAATACTTCTGGAGCAGCAACAGTAGGGAGAAATAAATTTATTTATCAAAAATAGAAACTATTTCAGAAAAGATTTTCTGCAAAATCCTAAAGTATTCCCGCGCTTGAGTGCCCGTGTGCGACTATATTATCCAAGTATGGCTATAAGTTGTCAGATATCTTAATAATATCGAATTAAATATCTAATTATCTAATATAATTCCTTTCGTTGTTTGTTCTTGATGTACCTGACTTATTTAGATCAGGATATGAAATTTCCACTTCTTTTTTTTCGTTTGGAATTCGCGATAATAAAAAAAACCCCAATGAAATATGCGATGAAGTTGCGGTCACCAATGCTGACAGAGAACGCGTACATCTGCTGGAGAGATAAAATCTGGTTTTAGCTATATTCCTCTTTCTTTCCCCACCTTTTAATTCTGTAAAAATTCTTAAGCTGGTAAAATAAAAGGTGGTAGTGTTACTATTTGCAGTTGCCACACTTGCAGTTAGAAAACTGAAAAAAAAGAGAGACTAAGCAGTTTCGAATGATTTATTATGATGACACAACTAATCTTTGCTATCCGCAAAAAGTGTGGGCAGGTGTTTTCTTACAATCTTATATTGAGCTATTATCATGACTATACTTTTTGAAATACAGTCAACTCCGCTTATTGTGATCATGGTTAATGTTTTATCAAAATTGACCGGTTCAGATAACTCCTATTTAAATTAATGTAAAAAATGTATCGTTTTATGTGATCAATATATCGCTTAATGTTATCAAAATCTGGTGAAATCCCCTAAAAATCTCCTTTAAGTAGTAAGTGGCGTACTATGAGAATCAAAATAAGAATCAGCCCAATTTACACAGGATCTTGGACGGAAAGGGTTAATGAGTGTTGTCAGAGGTGGTGTATGACGTTAGGGGACCAATGGTGTAGAAGGGGGAGGGGCTCGACCCCCCTGGGGGGTGCTAGAGCTGAGTTTTAAAAATGCTCGTGCAGCCATCTAGCGGCGAGGATTAGAATTATTTGTTGGGAAGTATTTTTTTTTTTTTTAAAGAGAATATTTATTTTATTTTTCTAGACTGGTATTCGAACCTGCGACCTAGCAAAAAGTATCATAGCCTACCGATTTACACGGCGCGTGCTCTATCCGTTAGACAATGAATACTTGGACGTTAGAGTGTAAAATATGATACCAAGAAAATACTTTCCGGTTATTTTAATTTTATTATATTTTAAAATTTTTAGTTTTACTTGTGGACTTTAACTTTCTTCACAGATTTTTTAAAGTAGAAGTTATTTTTAGGGGAAATATTCATAGAGGGCGTTATTATAGGGGGCGCTGAATTTATTATTTTTAATTTTGAGGATAGTAACGTTCAATAGCGAAATGATTAACCAATCATATTACAGGATAATTACGTGACCTTGTGATTAACCAATCGGAGCCTCTAGATTTTCTGAAGTAGTTATTCATAGAGGGCGTTGTTATAGAGGGCGCCGAATTATTTTTTAATTTTTTGTGGATGGCAATAATAATAAAAAGTAATACTAAAAATAATAATAATAATAAAAACTTAATTTAATAATAATAAATTTGTTTAAGAAAAAAATATTTTAAAAATTGATTTTCTAACTTACTGAAACAGGACAATCACTTTTATGGGTAGTTTAATAAATCTAAAGTACTTTTAGTTTTTCTTTACATGCTTTACTTCATTTTATATTAAAATTTTTATGTTGCATTTCTTAATGATTCCAATTAGGTATCAAATTTATTAGATTTCTAAATTAATCTTACTGGCCTCTCATTTTCAAGCATCAGCTTTATTAATGTTAGCTAGCTTTCCAATACTACTTGAAAAATCAATTTAATATCCTATCTAAAAAATACCAACCTACCATTTTGAACAACATATTGCCATATTTCAGTTTTGCTATTTTTATTCAAACTTAGCATGATCTTCAGAATATAATTTGCACTCTAAACATTTATTTAAGTTTTGTGCTAGTGTTATTATAACTTCCTGTTTTAGCCTAACATTTACAAAAAATTTCAATCATGCTTTACAAACCTATCATTTTTATTACAGTTTTTTTTTTTTCATCTTTGTAATATTTTTTCAAAATATTAATTCAGTTAACCTCAATTATTTATTTTTTAATCAACCTATCTCAAATATTTTAGTTTTCAAAACCAATTCAGTTTTGGATTTTCATACTTGTTATCTGCTTAATTCCAACATTTATTTAAGTTTTGATTTTTAAACATTATTTAATCAACCCCATTTCAAACATTTCAGTTTTCAAACCATTTCAATTTTTTTGATTTTCATACCTATTATCAGCTTCTAATTCCAGCATTTATTTAAGTTTTTTATTCTTTTCTCAACATTATTGCAATTTCAATCTTTTCACGGGCTATCAATCACATTTTTCTTATTTTCAAATTAATCACAAATTTTCTGTGCTAAAATAGTTTATTACGCATGAACCACCAAATGGCATTTTACATATGGCATTTTTTCAATTCTTATAACCACACGGACCTTTTGGCAGGAGATTTCAAGAACTTTTTTAAAAATATCTCACACTATTAGAATCTGTAAAGAAGTGCTGTGAAATCAGTTAATTAAGTTAATTAATGAAATCAGTTTAAGCTGAAGGAAGTAACACTGTAGGCGATTAGTCAATGTTATTTCAACATGAATGAATCAAGATCTTATCAAGATCTTAAGAATGATTGCAATGTTTACCAACGTTTGGAAACAAAGTGATTAAAACTAGATGAATCTTGTTAAAATAGCATGTGACCTATGTTATAACCAGAACACAAAACGAATGAATCATTTGGTTTCTGCTTGTTGGACACTTTTTGGTTAAGAAAAGGGTGGTTAACCAATAATTAAAATTTTAACTTTTCATATATTTACATACTATCAGTGATTCATATATTTCTGGATAATTTTTTTATTACTCTCCTAAATATTTTAAGTACCTTATTATTCTTTCAAATTCATATTTTATTAGAGCGCAAAAAATAAAACTGATATTTATTTTTCTGTTTTTAAAATTTCAAACCTTTGGATATTCAAATGAATCCTCTTGAAACAATTTCTTTGTTAAACAAAATTCAATTATTTGATTGCTTACCCCATTCTGTAATCCCCTTGTGAAATAATCAAAGATTAAGGAACTTTAAAAATATTTATTATAAGTTATTATCAAATAATATTTATACAAAAAATGAGACACAAAAACCTTTTCTAGTTGTTCATAACATGGAAAAAATGAGACACAACAGCTTTTTTCTAGTTCATAACATAAAAATGAGACAACAGCTTTTTCAAGTTGTTCATAACATTCAACAGCTAGCGGTTAAAAAGTTACATAAAATCAAAACAAGGTTTAATAGGGTAAAAACACCTTCTCTCTTAACTGTATTAATTCTCTACACATTGGACATTTTACAAGTTCCTCCGAACACACTGAACAAACACAAACATGATTACATGGTTTCAATAAAATACAAATTCTTTTATCAACACAAACAATACATGATAATTTGGAAATATTAATTTCTTTTTCACTGATAAAATGACGTATTTCGTTGAGAGATAATTTTTTGGGTGAATTTTCAAGTACTACTTGATCAACTATATATTTATCAAATAATTCATAAGCGTCTTTAATAGTAATTTCATAGGATATGTCTTCATAAATTTCTTTAAAATATGAATATTTTTTAGGTGTTTTTTGGATTAAAACTTTATTAACTAAGTGACTTGGAAAAGAGTCTAAAGCTCTTTTAACTATTTTTTCATGAATTTGAATAGTTTGGTTTTCTTTAAGCATTTTTGTTATATCTTCAGTAATTTCTTCTAAACTCGAATAGTATTGTTTTTGTTTCTTAGATACTACTTCATCGACTTGTTCTTTTGGGAAAACTTTACAAGCTTTTCGAATAATTTCTCTGTGAATGAATCTCTGTGAAGCACTACTTTGGGTTTCAGGCTCAGGAAATTTACCAATTTTTTTCATATAAAGGAGAAAACCACATGTTGGAAAAAACTTTTCATGTTCAATCCATGGATTACTTTCAATCTTCCAATTGATCAATGATCCTCCACAAACATAACATTGAACCATATCAGCAACGCCAACATAAAATAAGGCACATTCGGCTAACTCACGAGGAGTCAAATTTTTTAAGGGCCAGTCCTTAAAAGAAATTAAACGTTTTGTCACCTCGGCCATTCGTGGAAACTTAGGTGTGAAGGGGTATTTTTTGTCCACCTTTTCACATGACATTTCTTTATAGACTGATTTGATAAAGAGGTAGTTTGGGGATGTCCTCAAATGTTCCATTATTGATCTTTGACCCTCACGCCATTGGTTTATGGCAATTTGACAAAATGCACATTGAACATTATCACCATTTTGTAAATAGAAAAACCCAGCTTCTGCTAAATCACGCGGTTTAACATAACATAATGGCCATTTTTAAGAAAAGGATTTAACCCTATTTATTACAAATTTAAGGTTTTTCTCAAATTCCATACTTTAAGTGTTGAAGAAACTTTTTTAGGTTTGCCTAGAGAGAGAATCAGGTGATTATGGAAAATTTCACGTGAAAATTTGTATTTTTAATGAATTCACTTTCCAACTATAATTGAGTTTCAGCATTCTTTTTGGATAAATGATTTCAGCGAATAACAAATATTTATAAATAGATACAAACGTTTAGCATAAATTGTTTCTTGAACTCTTACCTCATTACAACATCTTGAAAGAAAATGAATAAGAGGTAACAGGAACTTATCGGAATGTAAGCATGTTCCAACGGGTGAGCAACTAATCAGCAGTTAAATCTTATCGAATGCAGATCTTTGTAATATTAACACATCAAGTTGCGCTGAATAAAACCCAAACATGCACATGTTACACACAATGTTTTCCAAAATTCAAACCAAAATGGAAGTTTTAGTTAAATTTAGTGCTTTTTAAGAAACCAACTTTGTTTCAGTAAAATTACAATTTAGAAATTAATATTACAAAAAGAATATGCTTTTACCATTTTATTGATCAATCAAAAAAATAAATCGGTTTAAAGTTGTGTGTTTTTGCATTGCAGAAACCTATATCTGTTCAAAATTGCAAGTTCAATTTTATTGCATGAGTGGAATTTTTCTCAATATTTTTGGAAAAATCAACTTTCGGCCATTGTAATCAAAATTATTTTCTGCTAGCTAATGGTAATAAGACACTGTTTAGAAAATTAGTATTAACCACACATTTTTTTTTCTTTTTCTGGATAGAAAATGTTTTCAAATATAACGGATTAAAGTTTTTATAAGAACAAAAATTTAAAAATTTCTACTGAATTAATGATTTTTACATAATTCAAAGCTTTCAAGACATTGCTCTGAACAAATTCCACTGAGCGTTTTGAAGAAAATGAAGCCGTTTAGATAATACAAAGAGTTTATCTATAAATTAAAAACTACCATGTGCAATTGTGCATGGCTTAAAGCTTTGTAAATATTTTTCTCATGAATTCAAAATGTTAAACTCGATCCCACTCATGATGAATAAATTGATAAGGTTGAAACACTAATTCAAACATATTTTCTCATTTCTGCCATTACATTTCATACTGCTTGATCTTTTCTGGATCACATTATTTGGTACTTAGTGAATTTTAAGATATGCGTGACAAAAAAAATATATTGCTACAATTTCTTTTATTCACATTTTTCTCATGGATTTAACTTTTTACCCAATTTTTCAGTTAATTATGTGCTGTTACATTTGCAACACTTGGCAGTATTAGAGTAGATATTTCCATAATTTTTTGTAAAGTTGCTTACTTGGCCTATCTCTTTGGTTGTTCTTTGGTGTAAAATTATATGAAAATTGGCTTGTGTGAACAAGTACTTGATTGAATTTCAAGGAAAGAGAATCCTAACTATAGCTTAACATTTTTGGGAAAACGTTCAATTCATTGTGAAAAAGAAATATCTCCAAACAATATATTACAAGAAAAAATAACATTTCGTTATCTTTTTACAAGAATGTTAAAAATAATTACAAATTTTTCTTTAAAAGTTAATACAATTATCCAAAATTTATTTTAAATTTCGCAATAAACTTTTTCATTTGTGTTCAATACTCCAAAATTCTGCAGTTGTTGAATACTTTTTCTTACATGCTAAATATTTTTAAACTTATGTGTTTAGTTTTTATTTTAATTTTAATGTAAATTTTATTTTTATGTTAAATATTTTTGAGTGTTGAAAAATTTTTTTACTTTAATATTATTTTTTAAAATTACTTTTTTAAATATTTTTTAATGTTGATTTTTATGTTAATTGCTGTTGAACATGCTAGTTTAAATTTTAATGTAAAATATATATTTAAACTTAACTTTTTTTTGAAAACAAAAATAAAATGTTGAACTTTTTTGCAACAAAAGACAAACTTTTTGTTTTTTTAGTGAATTTATTTTAAATTTCCCAATAAACTTTTCATAATGTGTGTTTACTATACTCCAACTATTTTACAGTTGTTGAATACTTTTTCTAACATACGAAATAATTTTAAACTTTTGTGTTAAGTTTTTATTGTTGACCAACTACAGGCAAGGTTATTCTTCTAAGCCTTGTTGTTATTATCTTTGCTTTTAACTTTAGTTATTGTTGAAAATATTTTTTAAAAATTTAATTGTAAAAATATTTTTACTAACTTTTTGGAATATTTTTACTTTAATGTTAAATATTTTAAACTAGCTTTTAAATATTTTTTAAATGTTGAACTTTTTTTTATTTGTTGAACATTTATTTTTTTTGCACTTTTCATGTTGAATAAAATTTTGTAATGTTGATTTTTTATTTTATAATAATAATATAATATAATAATAAATAATAATAATACATAATAAATAATAATAATATAATATAATAATATAATAATAATTTTTTTTTATTTTACTGTTAAATGGTTTTTTTATTCAATATTTTTACATGTTAAACTTTAATATAGGTTAATTGTTATCCTATTTCTATTATTTTAGTTTTAAGTGTTTTGAATGCATTGAAAATCCTAATGGTGGAAAAAGCAAATACATTGGTCTTTCAAACCCCCTCTCATTCTAATACACTCTCCCTTTCTGATCACATTCCTTGTTGATATTTCTAAGCCTAATGGAAATCTTCAGATAAAAATAGTTGTTTTGTTTATCCTTATGAACAAGATGTTGAGAATTACAACTCAAATTTTACTAAAAAAAGCACAAAAAGTATTGAAAATCGTTATTCTTATGGATTTTTTTCCAAGTTAGTTGTAGAAAAGTTAGTTCTAAAAGGCCCCACTCTGCCAACATGTGTGAGAAATCTTTGGTTAATGATAAAGTCAAACAAACAAATATCGCACATCAGAAAATGAAATGTGATAAAGTGTGGCTAAAAAGCTTTGTAAATATTTTCTATTTCACTCATGATTAACAAGTTGATAAGGTTGAAACACTGATTCAATCCAGCCACACTTTATCACATTTCATTTTCTGATGTGCGATATTTGTTTGTTTGACTTTATCATTAACCAAAGATTTCTCACACATGTTGGCAGAGTGGGGCCTTTTAGAACTAACTTTTCTACAACTAACTTGGAAAAAAATCCATAAGAATAACGATTTTCAATACTTTTTGTGCTTTTTTTAGTAAAATTTGAGTTGTAATTCTCAACATCTTGTTCATAAGGATAAACAAAACAACTATTTTTATCTGAAGATTTCCATTAGGCTTAGAAATATCAACAAGGAATGTGATCAGAAAGGGAGAGTGTATTAGAATGAGAGGGGGTTTGAAAGACCAATGTATTTGCTTTTTCCACCATTAGGATTTTCAATGCATTCAAAACACTTAAAACTAAAATAATAGAAATAGGATAACAATTAACCTATATTAAAGTTTAACATGTAAAAATATTGAATAAAAAAACCATTTAACAGTAAAATAAAAAAAAATTATTATTATATTATTATATTATATTATTATTATTTATTATGTATTATTATTATTTATTATTATATTATATTATTATTATAAAATAAAAAATCAACATTACAAAATTTTATTCAACATGAAAAGTGCAAAAAAATAAATGTTCAACAAATAAAAAAAAGTTCAACATTTAAAAAATATTTAAAAGCTAGTTTAAAATATTTAACATTAAAGTAAAAATATTCCAAAAAGTTAGTAAAAATATTTTTACAATTAAATTTTTAAAAAATATTTTCAACAATAACTAAAGTTAAAAGCAAAGATAATAACAACAAGGCTTAGAAGAATAACCTTGCCTGTAGTTGGTCAACAATAAAAACTTAACACAAAAGTTTAAAATTATTTCGTATGTTAGAAAAAGTATTCAACAACTGTAAAATAGTTGGAGTATAGTAAACACACATTATGAAAAGTTTATTGGGAAATTTAAAATAAATTCACTAAAAAAACAAAAAGTTTGTCTTTTGTTGCAAAAAAGTTCAACATTTTATTTTTGTTTTCAAAAAAAAGTTAAGTTTAAATATATATTTTACATTAAAATTTAAACTAGCATGTTCAACAGCAATTAACATAAAAATCAACATTAAAAAATATTTAAAAAAGTAACTTTAAAAAATAATATTAAAGTAAAAAAATTTTTCAACACTCAAAAATATTTAACATAAAAATAAAATTTACATTAAAATTAAAATAAAAACTAAACACATAAGTTTAAAAATATTTAGCATGTAAGAAAAAGTATTCAACAACTGCAGAATTTTGGAGTATTGAACACAAATGAAAAAGTTTATTGCGAAATTTAAAATAAATTTTGGATAATTGTATTAACTTTTAAAGAAAAATTTAAAGAAATAAAGAGACACAAATAGCCTCACGTTCTCTTGAGGGACCGTCTTCGTCTTCCGATCACTCCCCGACCACCCCCCGATCACGTGACTCGCGGCTGATACTCCCTCATTTCGAGATAGATAGGGTTGGTTGGAGTGGGCTAAACTTTGGGCTTTGTACCATTCCTCCAGGGATGTCGTAGTTAGTTGTTATAGGGGAACAGGGGTGGTTAACACGTGGTAGTAGCATGGGAGGGTATGTTGTTTGTATTTGCGTCTTGTGAGGATACGTGTGATGTTTTTGATAAATATTGAGTTGTGATCATTTAATAAATATTTGAGTTGCGATTATATGGAATTGGTGTGTTTGTTAATGGTAACAATTATTGGTGGTTAAGATGGGAACTGATATATTTTATACAGGAAGTAAAACTAGAAGCTAAGTTTTTATGATAAATCCTATATCTAGATTGTTTCATGTTTTATGAAACGTAAAATATAAACCTTGAAAAAGATACACTATGTATGTAATGTTCAAGAAGAAAATGGGAAATCATATAAATTTAGAAACAAGTCTATTTTTATTAAGTATAACTTGAATTTCATTCAAATCTAAATATCATTGAAGAGTTTTATGGTTCATTTTAAATATAATGTTTATCGTAAAATTTGTGAAACAATAATTATAGTTCCATAAAATCATATAAATTTAGAAACAAATATATTTTTATTAAGTATAACTTGAATTTTCATTCAAATCTAAGTATTATTGAAGAGTTTTATGGTTCATTTTAACTATAATGTTTATCCTAAAATTTGTGAAACAATATTAATAGTTCCATTGAATCTATCATTCATTTCCATTCAAACAATTTTGATACTTTTTAATGGACATGAGGGTACAAATAAATAGTAAAAACTCCAAGCTTTTATGGAGCTATAACAATACTATGGACAATTGCTCAAACAAAAATTTTCGAAATACCTACTTTGATACGAAACACTAAATTCCTTTGACAATCGATTTGATTTAGCAGTATTGAGATTCAATAAAGTAGCTTCATATGCATAGATTTTTGACAAAAACTATTTAAATGAATAGTAATATCATATCAGTTATAATTTATGATTCGTATAACACTATCATCTCTCTTTATTTAAAAATGCTGATTCTGGAAACTTGCCGCTCAATCTGAAACTTTAATTTTTTTGCGTATTGAACTCTTCTTCCAAACGTAAAAACTATTCAATTGAATATTATGAAATTTAAATCATTTTTAGAGAAATGTTTGAAAACAATTTTGGTATAAAACATTCATTAATTTCACAATTAGTTCTAGAGTTATTTAAGGTTAAAGTCGAACAATATTTTTTCTGCAGTGAGTTCGCTCCCAGCAAAAATTATTAGCACCAGAATTAAGTCTTTTTGCAGCCACATATACTCTCATGGTCTCATGAATAAAGTTTTGCACCTCGTCACCCTTTTTTATTTTTCAAATTAGTTTCGAGAGTAATTAAATTTTGAAGTTTCGAACCACTATTTGAGAATTTTTCTGTGCTTTCTCGATACAAAAGTTAAAAATATTCCCTTTAGAATTATAATTTTTTTAAACACACATACATTTATTTTTTACAAAACACAGCACGTTTTCTTTTATCGAATTAGTTTTGAAATTACTTATTAAGATTCAAAGTTTAGATTTTTTTCTTATCTTTCTGACCGTTTTATAGAGTAACAGACGAGTTTTATTAGCCGGATTTCTTTTATTTTTGACAGTTTGCTAGATACACACATGCTTACTATTTAAAATTTCCTTGAGTGCATTTTTTTTCTCTAAGATGGTTGAAGATAGTTAGTTATTGGGAGACTTAAAGAAAAGTTGATCAAAAATTTTCTTACAGAATTTCTCTAAATTATTCATTTTTAAGAGCAAGCATAACTGAATATAAAACACTCGAAATTCTTATCCGATATTTTGATAAAGATAGACCTTATAAAACTTTATGGCAATCGTTTTCTTCTATACATTTCATTTCACAAGACAGGTGTCTATACCTATAAACAAAGAGTGTCTTTGTAGCGCGTAGGCAATAAAACATTGAAGAATATCTTCGAATTAAGGAAAACAGTTTAAATAGGTATAATGATTGTATTGTGGCGACTACACTAAATACTAATGTTCAAGACTAAATTAAAATTCAGTATAAAGGCCAACTGAAACTGTTATAACTCTGGAGTTGACCGCCACAGTAGAAAAAATGCAAAAAAAAAAAAAAAAAACCCGAATTTAATAATATATTTGTTGATTTTGACTTAAGTTGTGTTAAAAATTAGCGTTTATTAGACTGAAATTGTGACTTCCACTAATGGTCGCCAAGGTGAAAAAAGCTCTTTAAATTTGGAGTTGAGGTAAGTTTTCATCCAAGGTAGCAATTATATATTTTCCTTAAAAACGGCATTGTCTCTGAAACGTTACGGGAAAACGTTATGAGAACTAAATACTGCCGAAAGCATACTAATTAGCAATTTACATAAAGCTCAGTAACGAAGGTAACATCTGCCGTAAGAAGCAACCTTTCTTTAAAATTCAAATTAAACTAGAGAAGCAGCGGACTAAATGGTGTCCGGCAGACTGCAAATCACCCAACTGAACCGCATGGGGAATGCGTAACGACACATATCCTTCAAGTCAAACGCGTGATCTTTTCTCGTGTTATAAACTTTTCCTTTTGAAGATTCTCTCAGTCAATGTCCCTAACACCGCATTCAGTGACTCCAAACGATTCCGAAAGGGAATCTCCATAACACGCTTGATTCACGTGTATCGGGATCCAATCCGTCTGTGCGATTGTGATCCGTCGTTTTTCATACTTTCTTTTTTTATGAATAATCGTACGACTGCGATACAGCCAATCGTTTGTTTCTCTTTCTGTTGCCACAGATAAGGTAAATATAGCATCAATAATTTTGCAGCAATGAGAGAATGGGTGAATCAGCGATCTGAGGTACTAGTACATGTTTTTATCGGGGCTTTGCCACCTGAGGAAGATTCAGCGATTTTTTGGGAACCTTGGTGCGGACGAACTTGGTTTTAAAGGAAGCAGAAATTAGAAAGAGAGATGATACAAGCTATAAGGCGATGAAGCATTTCTAAAATTGTTTCTATTAAAAGGCAACTTGATATGTATTTCTGGTATCGCTTTGAAGAGGCTCTAAAGAGATTTTATAAACACTATTCGCATTAATTTTTCTCGGTCGAAAAGGTCACGGATAAAATAGAGTGGATGGATCTAATTTAAGAAATGGAAGTTGCTAAACAAAGTGGGAATTTCGAATCCTTAAGTATTTGTGAAATCTGAAACTTTAAAAAATTACCAAATGTCCCTACCAAAATTACCATAAAAATTTAAAAATTACCATACTAGATATAGATAGTATATCATCTTCTTTAAATAGATGATGAAAAAGCAGTTCATATTTACATTTAATAACTATATGATGGTTTATAAAAGTTTTTAAAGAATTAAAGTTTAGTCTTCCAAGCTTTTGTGTTATTTAAAATACAATAAAGTCTTTAGAAGAGTAAATATAGAGGAGAGACTGAGCATTTCATGTTTCCCTCGAAGTGATAGACGTTAGACATTTCAAACCATGTTTCTTTGTTAGGGACATTTGAATAAATAGTGATTTTACTTACTTTTTTTAAAAACTAAAATCTTTTGATAGCTTTATAATCCCCTTTATTAACATTGTATACGTATGTATTGAAATGCTGCATCACCACCACCAGGTTGATTGAATGTAGGTCAAGGTAATAAATGGGATCCATATATATATAATAGAGGTGTGGCTGCCTGCCTGGGTTCCTGGGTTCCTGGGTGCCTGGGTTCCTGGGTGTGTACGGATCAGCTTTGGCGCAATTTCTCCTAGACTACCACTCCGAATCAAACCAAACTTGGTACACATACGTATCGGGACGGGGGAAAAGCAATGGAACCAGTTTCAAATTTCTAAAACCTCCCCTTCACCCCCTTTTTAGGCCTTTTTGTAAAAATCTCCTTACTTCTCCACTAAAGAAGATCTGTTTAACTCGCATTGTTGCAAATAATACAACAAAAACAATTTTACACGTAAAACAAAGTATTTAAAGATAAAACCGGACTAAAATAGTTTTAAAAAGGTTATTAATAATTTAAAAAAATTAAAAAAGGTCCTTATAAAAAACTTTATGAGAGTATTTTCTTATTTAAGACTTCATTTTCCATGAAACTTTAAGTTGAAACAGAAAGTTTTAAGAATTAGACTGGTTAAAGTAATAATGAAAGTAAAGTTTGCAGGCTTTTTTTAGAAAGTTGATGATAGAAACACTAGATCAATTGTTATTTAACCTTATAATTTGTTTCTCTGGGGTAGTTTAGAGGGATTTTTTTTTCAATTTAAACAGGCGGTATTTAAAAATTTAGTGATTTCAAATGTCTGTAATAATTTTAATTGATTTTTTTTCACTTAGATTGATAATTTGGTAACTGTCGTAATAAAATGTGCAACACCGGAACTGGATGGATTAGGTTAGATTTACACAGTTGGAAACGGGAGGGAAAAGGCACCGGGAACACCGGGATATGAAAAAATACCGGGATTATTGGTTATTACGGTTACAGAAAATTAGACATGTAACTTGAGAAAACTTTAAAAAAATAAATTGATACACTCCACCCGTGCAAGGCCGGGCATATCAGCTAGTATGTGATAAATATAAGAGGAATGTGCAAGAAGAGATAAAATATGTAGAAACACAAAATTGTTTCATATAAACACTATGTTTTTTTTTAATTAAACAGAAACGTGCTTCAAAGCTAAGTAAAATTTAAGAAAATAAATACTAAAATATAGTTTTAACATTTTTTATTCTAAGCTAAGTAAAATTTAAAATGTTTCTAAGCTATGTAAAATTTATGAAAATACTAAAATAAAAAAAAAATAATACTAAAAAAATTTACAAAATACTAAAATACCATTTAAACCATTTTTAATTCAAGTATTGCCAAAAGAATTCAGTCTGTCATTAAAAAAATCCAAGCTCAGTAAATTTAAAGTAGGTAAGTAAACTTATATTTATTTATGCATGAAAAACAACTACTTCTTCCCACGGTTACTTCTATTGGTTAGCTACGATGGAATATGAGTTTTGAATTTTAAGTTTCTTACAAAAGCCTTTTAAACGTATTCAAATTACCGCTTTAAACGCAATAAAATATTACTTCGAACAATAGTCTTTGTTGCACACAACAAACCATTAATATTTGAAAAATGAAATCGTCCAGAACTTTGACAGCTGTATTTATGTAGTTATCGTTCATCTTCTCCCGCCCAAACACAATCAGTTTCGTAACTTGTTACTTCAACTCCCCGCAATTGTTCTGTCTGTCTGATTGGTGCAATCTGGAGGGCTGCCATCAGGAGATCCACCTCTTCCTAGAAGAGAGCCCTAGCACGAGGAGAAATTTATTTTGGGGCAACATCTCTGGGGGAAAGGGTTTGTAGCAATTTGTCGTGAGACCTTTTGCTCTTACAGCTAAATGTGAGCTACCACAGCAGGCTCGTAACTAAACTTTTGTTCCATGATGGGTTGGCTCGAAATCACTTTTGAGACCCCTCCTACGTACAGTTGGGGAAATAAAAAACGACTCAGTTGAGATTTCTGACGAACCACTTGGGTTAGGAAGACAAATAAGGTGTCATTTTTCATGTCAGGAAGTATTCTTTAAATGAAAAAAAAATTCGAGTCCTTAGGGGGTCGTCTTCATATTAAACGGTACACTAACTTTATTTTTTCCTATGGGGACCCCCAATTATTATGCTTTTTTCTGAAAGAGCATCCCCATAAACCCTTAAATACCAAGTTTCATCCATGAAAGTATCCAAATAAAAGCATAATATATTTTTAAAATGTCAACCATTCAATGTGAAATTTGTCGAAATGTTTTCGGCGTAAAAATATGAAACTTTGAATTTAGATCAAATTTGTGTCCCCAAACAAAATAATTATGCTTTTATAGCGATATTTAATGGTTAATATATGGATAATTAACATCAAATTTTGACCCAAAAATTAAATTTTAAAATCTTTTAATATTTTTATGGTAATCGTTTCTGGTAGTAATTTTATGTGGAAAACCAAAATTTCAGTCGATTTCATTTAATAGTTTTGGAAAAAACCGAATTAAACTAAATTCCCACTCTTTAAGGGACCGTATACCGCTGCCAAATGTATACCGGCGAATGTTTTTTTTTTGGAAACAGTCGCCTTATTTCAGTCACCATAACTTAAATTAAAACTTATATTTGATATAAAATTTCAATAAATTACTTATAAACTTTTCAATAAACATTAAAGTGGTGAGTAAAAGTCTTACCACATGCCACCGTTTTAAGGAATTGTGTTTACAGAAAATTAATACCCTTCTCACTCTGGAGACGACCCCCAAAACGTAAAAGCTTTATTTACCGCACGATTTGAATGAAACTTGGTAATTGGGGGTTTATGAGGATGTTCTTTCAGAAAATCGCATAATAATTGGGGGTCCCCATAGGAAAAACAAAAGTTGGTGTTTCGTTTAATATGAAGACGACCCCCTAAGGACTCGAAATTTTTATCATTTAAAGAATACTTCATGACATGAAAAATGACACCTTGTTTGTCTTCCTAACCCAAGTGGTTCGTCAGAAATCTCAACTGAGTCGTTTTTTATTTCCCCAACTGTACGTCGTTGTAGGTTAAATGTAGCTTCTTAGAACATTTACAGGAAGAATTTGAATATCGTAGTAATGTTAAAATTTTGTGGTACATTGAGTGTTTAGGAACAGGGTTTGGGATTTTTTTTACTCTAGCGACTCCATTCCTGAGTGTCTTATAGGTGAAACAGGAATATTACGCTTCTTATACGTGCTTATGTCAAAGTTCTGGGCATAATACACAGTAAGAGTACACAGTACCTAAGTAAAGAGGGAGTTCTGAGTGTCCTCCCTCTGAAATCTTATTGAAATTTGTCCTTCAAAAGTACTATTTGAACTCATTTTTGGACAATTTCGACCATTTGGGAGACACTTCGAAGAGGATCACTCATTGTACTCTTCAGAATTTTAATGGAAAAATCAGTACATAAGTCATAGCAATTTTGAAGAAGGTTGAACTCTATAACCAATTCATATGGTTCGTAATGCTACATAAGGACTTAAGGTTAATGACCTTTACTTATTTGGAACTATGTAGGAAATTTATTATTTTTACATAAAAAAAGCCCATCAACCTTACATGAAAGTTCAGATTTTGTATCTTCTAAATAACCTTGACTTTTAAGAACGGCTAATTTTCACGTCCGTCTTATAAAACAGCCCACGTGATGTACACGTGTATGATAAAAAGAAGCTTTTGGCACTTTTAATCGCAAGTTCTAATTACTTCTAATAATAACAGCATGGCTTTTATTTCTTTTGAGTACAAGGTTCCACTTAGAGCAGCGCAAATTCAATATGTCAATAACGTTGTACGTAACTATCAGTGTCAATCACAACACAGTATTATTCAGATGCGTCGAATAGAAACTTTCGTTCATCAAAGGGTATTTTTAACACCTGTAAAGGTTACTCTGATTCAAAAGGACCAGGAAAAGTCACATTATGTAACGCTTTAGCACATATACAAGTCCGGTTTACTTACACACAATCAACCAATACCTGAATAAAAAAAACTGGAGGAAAGTTGTTTCTATATTAAGATTAATCCTTTCAATTTCAAAAAGAAACAGAAACTTACTTTTTATTAACTTTTGACACTGTCAACTAAGGAGGATGGATAATTACGTTTTGAAGTCAAATTTGATCCAATCTTTCTTTGAACTGTCAATCAAAAATGAGGGAAAGTGCTTCAAAGGGAAAGGTGATCTATTCGTGTTTATTTAAAGCTTTATATATACTTTATATACTGAAGTGAGGCTTAAACTTACTACATTAAGTATAAATGAACTCGGAAATGTCACAGGTTCATACGATGTTTGAATTTTGTATAATGTCGCTGTAAAATTAAATCTATGTGTGCGTGATTTGCATTTTTTTTTTGCTTGTTTTATGATGAGTCTGATTTCTTTTATTTTCAACAATTCACTAGATACACACGTGCGCATTATAGAATTAGAATTTATTAGAATTCGAATTAAAATTTCTTAACACACAAAAAAGCAACAAATCACAAAAGATAATGCATACAAAAACAAAAACAAAAGAAAGGCTAACACACACCACTTACATGGCAAAAAAATATAATGAGTTAAAAAATTTAATTAGTTTTTTTTAATATTCATTTTTCGCATGACATAAATTTATATTTTATTAAAATTTCCTTTTTATACTTCTGTAGGTGCGAGTTTTAGTTGAAACCAAGGGAAATGGAAAAGAAAATAATAAAACAGTCTCATTCTTTGTCCTAAACCTAAATTATACTCGTAACTTTGAACTAAAATTATACTCGAAATATATGAAAGTATATTTATTAGTTCTAGGAACAAATCTCAACGCTTTTCGAAATTTTAATTTTGTAACTGAACAAAACCAAACTCGTTGAACTTCGCTTCGTAGGAAACACTAAAATGTTTCTTGTTGGATAATTTTGTTTCAGTTTTAACTTAAATCAACCCTCAACACTACTGAATATGAATATTGTGTCAGGCATGGACATAGAGAAAACCATTTTGTTCCTTTTGCAACCCTTCAATCGTAACAAAGGAATCTCTGAGAACCGCCTCCAACAGATCAAACACCTTTTTTTCTTCTTCTAAAATTAAACGGCCGCCGGAGGTGCGGACACAGGTTGACCCCAACACACATCCGACGAGCCCTTGACCGCTGGTCGTGCACCTTGGCCTCCTTACCGATGACCCACCTGCTGCCGGAGCTTTTAAAAAGGGAAAGGAGACCGCTGATGCAATTCTGGATCATCCGCACGTGCAGGAGAAACGAGATCTCTATAGCGGTGCTACGGACCGACTTTCTTGTAAGTCTGGTGTACTTGGTGAGAAGGTGTGGTGTTGTTGTTATTGTTTTGTTTGATATAGGATGTTTGAGTTATTACAATGGGATGAATGTGTTTATTTTTGTAATGTTTGCGAATGGATGGTAGAAAATCGTTCGAAAGTTTTTGTCGAGTTTTCCTATGTTATTTTTATCTTATTCTCTGTGGAAACTGGAGTTGGTTGAGATACTGTCTGTCTATCACAAGATGACCTCCCGTTTACATTTCTAAATCCCATTCGTTTAGTATTGTTTCTATAGCAACCGCCACAACCAGGCAACTAGTCTAGAGCTCATCTTGTGATAGACAGACTATAGATGAAAGGTGTTGCTGAAAGGATTCCACAAACAAGTAAGAGTGAAATTAGTAATGTTGTTGTTTGAAATGAAGTTTGATTTGAGTGAGTGTGTGTAAAATATAACGGTTATACGAAGTGGTTATTTCCACGACAGTTGAAGCACGCGCAGTAATAAGAGTTACGTGTTTTATAATAACCATTAAATTTATGTTATTGATCATTCCTGGCATCAGCAGCGATGGTCTAGCGGTATAGAGTACGGCTAGTAACCCAATGGTCCCCGGTTCGATTCCTGGCTGCTACTTTTGTTACTATGCTTTTATTTAACTTGTAATTTTTCAAAAATAGCCAGATTAGAGTAGAGTTGAGTTGTTACCTTCGTGGAAATAACCAGTGCCACGGTTATAATTGAGGTGTTTTCTGCAATAAGGAGTTCACTCCAAAATCAGAATCCACATCAATACCTTTGGTAGCAGCAAGCATTAGTCGCCATGTTAGTGCTATTTTACGGCTATGTGCAGCTGGGTTGGTGACTATGTTTACCATTTTTTTACCGTAAAACAAAGTATAAGATTAGAAAAGTAACGACTTAACAAATATTCATTTTAGCAGAGTTAACTCATTGTTGCAGCAAACACCTCAATTCTTTTTGTGATATAAATGTGTTTCTTATTAATGTCAGATTATTCGAAATAATGAAGGGATTATGATGATTGAAAGGGATTCAAAAGTTTTGTCTGTGTTTTCTAAACTTTTCAATGTTAATCTTATTCTCTAATATAATGGGAACTTATTGATTGAGATAGTTAAAAGCTATTGCTGAAAGGCTTATACTAAAAAGTAAGAATGGAGGAGACAAATTTGTTGTTTGAAAGGGATGTTTGAGTTGAAAGAGTGTGTGCATTATAGCATATTTAAATTCCTGATGAAATAAACGTGTTTCTTCAAATTCGAGTTAACTAATAGTTGGAATCTAAATGACTTTTGACAGCTGTTTAAATGTTTTGCCTGTGTTTACTTAACTTTTCAAAGTAACTAACGTTATTCTCTACTAATACCGTTGAAACTGAATGTTAAATGCATAAATTTAAATAACTTAGTGAGAAAATGTATTGATATTTGAAATGGATTATATATTCGTTAGAAGAATAAGATGAAAGATAAAAATATGTGGTGGTTATGCTTTTTGTTATTGAAATGAAGTCTGAGATGTATTATGAAGCTATGACTGCTTTATAATTCTACAGTGTTTCTTAATACTAATACTAATATTTTACCGGTTGTAATATTTGAATAAATCATAAAGTAAACAATTTAACAGTGAAAGGTCTTTAGGATCTTACAAGCGAGATAGAAAATTTAACAGAAGAGAGACAATGTTATAACAACTGAGACTGTTTGTATGAGGCACAATGGTGTTTCACAAAATATTGTATTGAAATTGTTTTAATGTATTCTGCAAATTGTGTGAAAAATGTTAATGACTTAATAATTCGAATTAGTGCGTTATAAGAATAATTGAGTTTGAAAGAGGTATGTAAACTTAAGAGTCACTTAAATAATTAAAAGTGAGAGAGTGAGTGAGAGTGGTAGAGGGAGAGACTGACTGACTGGCATACTCTCTAATGGGTAGTGTTGCAGTTTAATCGCTAATTTAAAAGAGTGTGTGTATATATTTGAGGTTTTAGAAATCCATTCTGTAAATTTTAAATGGAAAATGAGTGAGGTGTTTGTATAATAATGCTTGAAGTTATCAAAAATTCTTTTAAAGTAATTAATTGATTTCTAAAAAGATTTTACCTTTTCAATTATACCTGATTTTTAGTGAGCCAATGTTATAGTTATATACATGAAAATTTGTATCAATATAGGATGCTCTTATTTTTAACGATCATTCAATTTTTTTTTGGCTCAAATCTTAGCTAAATGTTTCAATTTTTCGCACAGTGAAAATTTTAAAACCTAATAAATAGATACATTTAACTCCAGAGCAGAAATTTAGTAAATTATTTATAAAAACAAATTTTATTTTTACAATGCCCAGTTAAAAATTGATGTTCAATACTTAAGAATTAATATTAAGAATTACTATATATTAATAAATACTATATATTAAGAATTGCTATATTGTTCGCATAAAGAGAAAAAAATATTACAATGAAATGTGAAAAGACAACAATTTGAATGTCCTTATAGAATTATACAAATACCTACCAATTTAATGTGTGTTTAACATATTACAGTAAAAAAATATTACAATGAAGAGACAGTAATTTGAATGTTCTTATAGAGTTATACCTGCCAATTTAATGTGTTTCTTACATATTACAGAAAAAATATTAGAGTGAAAAATATTACAATGAAAAATATTACAGTGAAATGACGGCAATTTGAATCCCCTTATAGAGTTATACATAATACCTGCCAATTTAATGTGTTTTTAACATTTGAGAAAATGCATTTCGTGCACGTATTACCAGTTAAATACGATTTAGGGTAGGTAAATACATTCTTCGTGAATAATTTGCATCGGGCCATTGCTATATTCCCAAAACGACTTAAAGAACTATAACGGTCCAGTTCATGCCAAAGGTTCAAGGCACTGCCACCAGTCAGTAAGGAACGCCAGACACGAACGCCTCACGTTATTAATTAATCAACCCTCCAGAATATCTTTGAAAACAATGAACAGCCATGGGTAAAAACCAGGTTAATTAAATGATAAACGCCATCTCAAAACTGAAATGCCACAAAACATCTTGACCCGTCCAACCTCAACTCTCTCCGTTTCACCAACTTATATGTTCTCAACCGCCACATAAAAGGTTCAAGGTCCAGCAGAAGTATCTCTTTTCTTCTCAACTCAACTCTCAGTAGAGAGTGAAAGTGAATGAATGTGGGGTTGAGGAGATCGCTGCTGCTGCTGCCGAATTCGGTTTCGGGTCCAAGGTCCCGATGGAAGAAGAGTAGCGTCTGGTGGGTCACGGTTACAGAGTCAAGGTAGGAGCCGAGATTTAGGTCCTCAGCCCGTGGTTGAACTGAGGTTTAATTCACCCATTGTGTTGCGCTCGGTCTGAGTGAGTTATTGGGAAATATGGAGAACGTTTTGTTAGATGCTACTTGACAATCACAAGAAAGTGAATGTATCTGTGGTTACGAATGCTCCAAAAGCAATTTAACCGGGTAAGCAATTTAACCGAGGAATTATAGGTATAGGAGGAGGGTAAGAGTACCCCACAAAAATGATTTGGGGTTATGAGATTGGTGGTTTTTAAAGACAGAGACTCAACAAAATTACTGAACGTAAGTTGACAGACTTAAAAATCAATGTAAAAAAAAAGAAAGGTTTAGGTTTAACAAAAATGGGTCTGGTTCGAAATCCCGACAATCAGTTGCCCGACAGGTACGTTTGCCGACATTATCATTGTCAATGCGAAACAACGGGAAGGAAGGAGGGAGAATTTTCGGGCAAATGAACGTCGGGCAGTTGAGTGTCGGGCAAATGAACGAATCCCAACAAAAATATGTTAGAAATCACAAAGAGAATAAAAAAATTGAAAGCGTACTCTTGCCTGACGTTGTGAGTGAGAGTACGCAGGACTTGAGGTCTAGAATGTGCGTGCGCCTCAAAAACTTGACTCTCTAAATGTAAACCATCCATAAATTGCCCTAAAATTCAGTGTATTTTAATTCTAAAGATGCCACGTTGTTTAGAAGGAAGCATAACTCCACAACGATTATTACTTTGAAAGCCTATCATTAGTCCCTTTATTGCATTAAAATTCCTCACAGAAAATTAACATACTAACGCAACGAAACCATATGTAACCGAATAAATATAATACAGAAAGGAGGTAAAGTAATCATGTCATTCATTTAAGATAACTTGAAAGCTAGAAGTGATCACGTGTGTAATACATGAGTTCATATGATCACACTTGCATCCACTTACACTGTTGAAAACAGGGAACGAGAAAACAGCTGCGCACTCTTACCTTTCTCTTATTGTAACTTTTAAAATCGAAAGAGAGTTAAAGTTCATTTGCTTCCATACATTCCATAGTGTGAAATATTTTAACAGCAAAAAATTCAATTGATATTGTATAAAAATCATAGATGATAATGATAAAGCATTTTTAGGTTATACATTTTAAGAGTTTAAGTTTTGGTGCTCAAAATTAGTATTTTAAAATACTTTTATATCAAGATATTTTTTCTCTTACACTGCAAAAAATCGCTACTTACATTAGGATTATAGTTTTCAACCTTTTGTGCAATTCCAAGCTCTCGGCAGTAATCTTCCTGTAAAATCTACAGAGATCTTCCTGTTTCCTATAAAAAGAAGAGCAAAATATATTATTATTCTACTATGCATAAATTATTATCTACAGATAAAAGACTGAATAAGATGGTTGCAAAATAAAAAAATATTATTTGATTATTCAATTTTGGTATGCATAAAACTAATTTACTATTAAAAAAATCGTTAGAATTTTTCTGAAGCGTTTGTAAACATTTCCATACCTATTCCATGTATGTAAAATATACTATTATTAGGAACTTATAAAATCAAAAGGAAAACTGTTTTAAGTTTGGAGTTAACTAAATTAATTTTCACATTAACACAAACAATAAGGGAGTATAAAAAAAAGAATTTACACTTTACTCCCCTTCTCTTTAAGTTTCTAATAATTCAAATTAAATAATGAAAAAACTTTTTAAAAAATTGGTGCTTATTCCATTGTTGTTTAATTATAGTTAACTGATTATTGCCTTTTATTTGTTCAAACTTATTGTTGCTACAGTTCAACAAAACTTGAGTGAACTACCCAAAAGAGATGAGTTCTATAAACTCATCGTACCCTGCTTGTAGCAAGGTACACATGTCAACTCAACTCAACTCATCGTAATTATTATCAGACATAACTACTCCCGGACGAAGTGATTTGATATTTCAAACTCCATAGGCTCTGAAATACCAAATCCCTTCAGCCACCTCTTCTGAACGCAACACTTTCTTAGAAGACTAAAAAAGTACCCAGAAAAACTTCCAAGAACACATCTGACTGAGGATGTTACACGAGGAAGCTCTGGGGTAAATATTAAACACAATATGTCTTCCTCACTTAGTTAATCAATAAGGAGAAACGTTTTTGCGGTGAAAGAAACGAATGGTTTTGGGGCATAATAATTCTTCTTCCCCATTCACGTGCACTCATAGACATCGTCTGAAGAAGCTCGTTTTCCACACGTGATGAGATCGTGTGTATCACCCCACTCATTTGTGGAACATTGAATAAACATACATCGTTTGTGTAAACACTGGTCGATGGCGGAGAAAAACTATCAAATGGTATTTATGCAGTCAAAACAGAAGAAATGATGCAAGGAGCGTTTAATGTTGCTGTAATATGAAACTTTATCCTTATTTAAAAGTTTCTTTGATTCAACACATGTAATTCGTTCATTTCAACTCATTTTGATTGCTATTGAATCGTCAGTTTTAAAAAGGGATTAGGTCCAAAAACCAAGTTTTGAAAAATCGAGAAGAAAAAACTGTATAAGTAATGAAATTTTCATTGTATAACTACAAAATTTTTACTGAAAATTCAGGACCTAATTTAGAGTATAGAATAATTATTCAAAAAATACAAGTACATTCAAAAATTAATAATATCAAAGATTAAGTAAAAAAGATTTGAAAATTTCTATTAGAGAGTCTATTTTACTTTTTTATTTTCATGTTATTTAAGTAGTTTAGTAATAATTTAATATAATTAAGTAATTTTGTAATTTTAATTTTAGATTTTGATTTTTTTCTTCAATTTTTAGATATTTTCCCACATTTGCTGGAAACTGCTAGTGTTCTATCAGAACAACGGACTACAGCCTCTATGAATGTACGCTTATTTTACAAATATTATTAGTTATGCAAAGTTTTATAAATTTATGAACACTTCGAAATAGAATTTAGTATAGCACTATATGTATTATAATTCAGAAATATAAATATTTATAGTGTGTTGTGTCATTATTTCAACATATCTTACTACATATTTGGAAGTTAAAAGTTTTAAAATATATTTGATTTAGATTTCATTAATCTAGTCTAGAATCACAAAATTTCCGTTCATGCTATACAAGTGTTAAATTATTCATAGTTAAAATATAGTTTGCAAAAAATAGAAATGCATTTTGTGATTTTCGTAATAGCTAACCGTTGTTATAAAATGAAAAATATTTAATGAGAGTTAAGTTAAAAAATCAGTAAACATATTTTTACTCTGGGTAAATATCCAACTTATATTGAATTCTATTTTGAAAGAGATACTTAATACGTTTTTGGTTTAATGAAAAGTACCTTACGGCTTCAAATGACTGAATCCAATTATTTATAGTACGACGAAATATAATATAGTATAGATATAAAGTGATAGTCTATAATTTCGTAATGTAAAATGTTAATTTTATTACACAAAAGCTTGAAATGTCGAAAATCTAAGAAAGCTGGCTTTAAAATTGATATTCATGGCGGGTGAATAATAAATGTAAATAAATATTAGCAGAACAGTGTTTCAAGTTCGCAATATCCAAAACGTGATTAAAGGTTAAATATTAAATCTTCAAGGCAGATGTAACTAATTCAAAGCAGCTGAAATCTTAAAGATTAAAAATTGGAATAGGATAAAATGTCATTTTAGACGCATGCAATAAGTGGTAAAATCAAATGCCATCAAAGCAAACCGCTTAAATTCATTATTACATTATCACGTTGAATTCAAAGGAATGTAATTTCATATTTATTCATCTGGTTCAATATTTGAGTCGAATGTGTCTTTTATAATCGTGTACAAGGTGTTTCAAAACGCCGTTAAATGCTGGCTTTTTTTTTTAAACCAACCGTCTCTTAGGATCTTGGAAGTAAGGTGTACTTACCGTTTGCTACGCTCCTAGCTGCAAGATAAGAAAGATTAAAAAATTAACTTAAAAATTGAAGGAGATAGAACGAAAACTTCAGTGAGAAAATTGAGTGCAACATCATGACAAACGCACAGAAAAAAGTTTCATGAAAACATTTTTAATTTTCGAGGAGGTATTAGCATGGGAAAATAGCACTTTTTCAGGACTCAAAAAAGAAAAAGTTCGCAAATTTGCAGTGTTATCATGTAGTTTGCGTCTTTTTAGTGAAATAAAGAAAAATTTTAATTAAAAGAATAAAAAACTTGCAAATTTGCAAACTTTTTGCGTTTTTGAGGCTTGAGAAAGTGCTATTTTCACATGCTACTATCTCCTTAGTTGGGTGGCTTAAGACAAAAATCTGTATAATATGATACTTTCATGAATTTTTTTTCTGTGTATTTCTCATGTGATACACAAACAGTTTTCTTATTGAAGTTTTTGTTCTATCTTCTTTAGTTTTTAATTTAAACTTTTTAATTTCACCGCTACAAGCGCTGTAAGCGGTCTCATTTAATTTAGTATGTTCACTTACATAGGGGCACACCTTACTTCCACGACCCTAGGAGACGTTGGTTTCAAATAAAAGCCGTGAAACAGACTTTTGAAACACCCTGTACAATGCATGATTGACTGTATCTCTAAAGTGAAATTTTCTGAAGTAATAATGTGGAATTTACATCTAAAATTACATTTTATTTAAAACTTTCATTAAAACGGACATAATATCTTTTTTAATTATTTTAAAAAGAAACTTCAGAGCTTTGCGTTAAAAACAGTGATGTTATACCTTATGTTATAATTATAGTAATTACTTTCTTTTCACTAAATGGAAATTTTAAGTTCATATGTCTCAAGACAAAAATACACAAGTGTTATTTTATATTTATATTACTTTTAGATGTTCAGTTCTCTTTTTTCAGGCAAAGTGTTAACAATTTTTCTCCACATGCTAAAAGTATACGTTGTAAAATGTTAATATGTACATACACTACACATACTTATATAAATCTGGCTGATAAAAATATTTTTTTGGAAAATTTGAATTCTAAATTTACAAATTTAAAAATATTTAAATGGGAAGTTTCCACATTCAAAACTTTTGTAGAAAAAGTAGCATTAAACATTCAAATTATTTTCCTTTTATGGGTGTTTTGTGGATAGATTACTTTAAATTTACTTAAACAAATTACTCAAAAAATGATAACCATTAAAACAAGTATTTTACTCTATTTTTAAGTACCTTATCCTATAATACAATATCGAATTTAAATTGTCCCCAAAATCTAATGCATATTCAACATGATGTCTATAAAGTATTTTTAAGCGGTAGATATAGGATTTATAAATACACATATTGATATGAAATATGATATATTAGTTACATTATTATTAAATCCAAAGATGAGTTAATTTTAAATTTAACAATTAACTCTTATCATATAACCATTTAACAAAAACTTAAAATTTCATTGTCTCCATTGTCCATTTTTTACTCAGTACAAAAAAGTTACGAAACTATTGAATAATTGATAAAAAAAAGTGCTTTATTTTTGTTCTCTAAATCACAATTCTTGTATTTTGATATTGGGTTATTTATTTAAGTTTTAAAATAAAGTTTAGATGAGTCTCAAATTGTGTTCTTGTACTTCACTTTTCTTAAACAAAGTATGTGATTTTAACAGTATTTCCATCAGTCAGTTAGTTCACAGTGCCTGAGCTCGCTCGGATATGACCAATGAGTTTACAGCTGATTCTTCTGATAGTAAAATTCCTCACGTCACGTAAAATAGGGTTTCTTTGAGAGTTAGAATTTAATTTTTCTGTGAAGGAATCTTAATTTTTATGTCAATAAAGAACTAATGGTTGCTTCCAATGTGGATACCAATGTGAGGTGAGGTACACTTCCTTTTGAACAACTTGGCATCGTTATAATTTAAATGCAATGGACTTTAGGTTTGATTTAACGACTTAAGAATTAATTCATTAGCGTCTAAGAGTACGCACAGACAAGATAGTTGGAATTTTTGGAGAGAGAATCATGTAATTCATCTTACTCTTTACCACATGAGAATTATGTGCTACAATTGATGAATAAATGTGTAAATTAACCTTTTTAAAGCTTACAATCCTTCAGTAGCTGAAAACTAGCTCTTGTAAAATCCTGTGGAAAATTAAAAGTGGGATTTTTCATGGATTTTTAAAGAAGATTGAATCCTGTTTGGATCATAATTAAAGAGAGGTGACATGAGGGAGGAATCTTCCAATTACGAAGATAGTAGTGCATTTTTCGCGATTAATGCCAAGTTTTTAGGGCGCGTATACACTTAGCCTCACGTCCGTGGTACTTTTAGCTGCAACTTCGGGTAAAAGTACGCATTCAATTTTTTTACTTTCTTTGTGATTTTTAACATATTTTAGTTAAAGCCAAGATTTTCATTATTTGAAGGTTGATTTGTGAGTCAATAAACTTACGTTCAGTAAATTTTAGAGGCTCTAGCTTTTAAATTCTCGACTTTATATAGCCCAAAATAATTTTTGTGCGTGCTCTTACCCTCCTTTCCCCTATATGTAGTTCATGCTATTTCCGTATTTTACTCCTCATAATTCAATTTCACTCCTCCTAAAAAAGTCAAGGAGTATTTTTACTCCTCCAAAAAATTCCTAGGAATAACACTGCCTTTGATAAAGATTGAACTATTTTATTTTCCCACCTTTCTCCTTTCCCGCTATTCTTGTTTTAACAACAAATGCAGTTATGCCTATATTTTTCCTAATAATTTAAGAAATGAGGAATGCATTTATAACCAAAATATTATTAATATTTTCGGATTCAATTTAACTCATGAAACGCAACGCATTACTAATTACTTAAGCTTTAAAAACACTTTATACTTCCTTCTTCAGGATTATACTATTAGTTACATGGACATCGATAATACTTTCCTAAGTCTCTCTTACGCACATGACATTATTATTAGCACCATTTCGATTTGAAACCCGTCATTTTCAGGGAGTGGAAAACTCAACGCCAAATATTTTCTTCATTCGCATATCATTGACGTCATAAGAACTCGTAACGAGTTCCCACCGGTGTTAAAAGACATTCCATCAATCAATGAATTAAATCTAAATCATAAGTAAATTATGAAGCTACGATAAACCCACCATAGAGAAACGTGACGCAAAAACATTTGAATAAAAAACAAGAATGACAGGAGGCTATTCGGACGGTGTCTGGCAGACCCCCGTTGAGCGAAAACCCCATCAGAATCAGATTAGAACGAGCGAATTCCTCAAAGTAAAAAATCCAGTGACGTCAAGGCACCAGGAGGTTCTTAGAAAGCAAAAGCCGAATGCGTATTATGCGTCCCATACTAATGACCATTGGAGAGACCGTAAGAAAGCATAAAAAATGCACAAGCGTCTAATATCAATAATTACGCTGCGTGAATAACTAATACGGATATTTAAATATACTTCGGTGAGAATCTTGCTGCTTCTTTCCTGGAGCAGATGATCAAAGACCTGTTGGGAGATTGGATCCCTGATTGTTAGGAAGAAATGTCGTAGAGAAGATCTGGTTTTGGGTTATTCACTTATTTATTATTTGTGAATGACACCACAGACTGTTCAGCTTATACCTGGGGAAAAAACGGTTCACATTCATCGTCGAAAACTATCTTCGAGTACCACATTAGAAAATATCAAAAAGATTAAGGTATCCCTCAGGAAGAATCAATCTTAAAATAGCCTAGTAGAAATAACACGCTGGATGCCAGACACTAGCAATGTGTATTCAGGCATTGTAATAAACAGCCTGCCAGATGTATCTAGCAGAAGAGTCAATCCAAAAGTATTCTTTCAAAATAGCAGTTTTAAGATCCAGTTTCTCATCCAACTTAACAGCCGAATTCACCGCGGTAACTTGACCGGCGATTAGCCGGGAGTCACACCTCTGGTTGGCGGAGAACTATAAGTTTTCCTACTTTAACTGCCAATCAGAAGTTTGACTGCCAGTCAAGTTACTGGTGAATACGGTCGTAAGAAAGACTCCAATCAGTAAAACTGAACAAAACATGCTTTTTTTGCCAACCTACGTAAAGCATCTTTTGGCAGAAGTTTATTTTTCTTCTTCCATACTGAATGTCAGGCAAAGTCAGACCAAGTCCATTAGTATGCTGACTTTTATTAAATGGACTCTAACCGCCTATCTGGTTCGAGACTATAAAAAGTCACGTGTCGGTGGTAAACAAATTCTCAATATCAAATCATATCTTATTATCATCATATCTCACTACAAACGCTTCTAGTGTTCTAGTGTAGTATCTGTGGTAACCAATTGCAAGCTCAGTAGGTCACGTGTTGGTTCCGTGTGAAGTCTCGAACCAGATAGACGGTTAGAGTCCATTGATGACCAAAAGTGGATCCTGGTAGATATCCTCCTGAGAAAGGTTGATACAACTGATTTTGCTAGATAGCTTCCAGATAGCTACTGGTTAACCGTCGGTCAAGTGGCAGTGAATAAGGCCGTTAATGTGACCGCTGGCGAGTCGTTAAATCGCTGTTTGGGAGCCTCTATTACATTTAAGGACTAGAGCTCATCCCATCTTCCCAAATACCAATGATATGGAACAGATATCTTCCACTCTTCCTTGTTTTGAGTTTTCGTCATTAAATAAAACTTGACACCCTAAAAAACCTGTCGATTTAACAAAGAAATCCTGTTAGCTATGCTACCAGAAAAACCCTGTAATTTGTTCAAAGAAATCCTGTTAGTATATTTATACAGTCTGTGGTTTGTCTGTAGTATACAGAGACATGATGATACATGATGACAACATGTATTGTTTACTATTTCTCTGTAGTTTGATTTTAGTTTCTGTATTAATGTAATAGGATTTCCTTGCACAAATTACAAGGTTTTTTTGGTACTATAGATGACAGGATTTCTTTGTTAAATAACAGGTTTTTTTTTTTAAAAAAAAGAAAGTATAGGTAAGGGCCAAAGGAGATGAAGCTGCATTCCTTCTTTGTCAATTTTTCAACACACGGTGGGATGGATTCCACAGGAGATAAATATCGTGATAAGCGGTTTCAGAAAACACCCATATTAGTTAATATATTCCGCTAAACCCTTGAGTTTATGACAGGTGCAACTTTGTGATAATTTCAAAGCCCTTCAAATTCAAATTTATAAAAACAAGGATTTAGAATTACGTGAAGATAGAATAAAAGCTGCACCGTGTTTGTTACTCGTGAGGATGGTGTAATGCTTCACCATCATTCTGCTTCATTTGTCATGTTCTTTGAAATAATTAGTGTTCGGCAACTAGTGGTCAAAAAATAGTTAACTACCAACTACTAACTAGTCTGGGAAAATCTAGTGGCAACTAGTAGTTAACTATTTTTTCCTGGGACTAGTTACAACTAGTAGTTAACTGTTTCCAAAAGTAGTTAACTACTAGTTAACTAGTCTATTTAATTTCATAACCTATTTTTTGCCCAAATTCTAATACACCTTTCTTATCTATATAACAAAAAACGCGCAAAAAGGGCCTTTAATTCTGGTTATGGTATTTTGAGTACTCTACCATCTTAATTAAATTTGTTACAGTACAATTTTTTCTATATTTGATAAAAATTTTAATAAGAATTTTTTTTAAAGTAGTTGAAATTTTGAAAGTAGTTTCAACTAGTAGTTATTAAAAAAAGTAGTTCAACTAATAGTTGAACTAGTTTAAGCCAAAAGTAGTTAAACTACTAGTTAACTACTAGTTGATCAGTAGTTAACTACTAGTTGATCAGTAGTTAACTACTAGTTGATCAGTAGTTAACTACTAGTTGCAACTAGTTCTAGTTAACTAGGGCCGAACATTAGAAATAATATTTTAAAGAGATGTGATAGTTCAACTGTAATCGGAATTTTTTGCTAGACGTAAGTTTAAGACGTTTGCACAAGACGTAGCTTCAGAAGAACTTAAAATCTGTCGGGTTTTCTAAATTACATGTTTTTATTAATTGAGCGAAATATTTTAAAAAGGAACTACCAAACTGATTGAAGTTTTTATTACTTAAATATACCATTGAAATTATTGGTTATGAATTTATGACACTTTATAATTTCCTCTGTATTCACATTTGAAAAATCATAGAGATTTAAGAAAACTGTAATAAATCACAATTTCTAGCAGTTTTCTCATTCGAAAATCAGTATCATTACTTTTTATAATTAAAAAAGAGTTAATTTTTAACTGATTTAATACTACAAAAAGATTTCTAACCGACCCAACAGTTATAAAATGTTTAAAAAGTACAGAACACTTTTGATGAATATGACTCTTAAACATTTAAGATACAATGCCTAAATTTCCTTGAAAAATGACATGTTCTCTTATAAAACAGCAAGGTTTACATTTAATATCAGTGACAATTTATTTACAAAGATCCTTAAATCATGCATTTCGCTGATGATATAGAGATTTTAACTAATCATTTAAAAAAATTATTGTTTTGCAAATATTAATCTCCTAAAAAAAGGGGGGATACACAGGATATATAAGATAAAAATGTTCCGAATTATAGGAAAGGGGCTTTCTCCCCTTTCAACCATGATCACATTTACCATCAGTTTTAAAAATGTTATTTTTACTCCCAACTGATACTTTTTCAGGACACAAAGAGAATGGCATGGTTATAAAGAATTTCAACTATGAAGTTTTTTACAAAGCAATTTATCTATTACTTTATATCTGATCGAAATGGGTATTTAATTAACAATTTGTGTCTTCCCTTCATACTAAATTAGCGTGCTTACTGAAAATATCTTATTTTACATAATTTCATTACAAGGTTAATTAGCCAGATATAATACAACTCTTCAATAACAAACAATTTCGTTTCTTTCATTTTCCCAAGCACTTCAGGTTATTTGAAGGATACATCCAGCATTAAGAATCAGACGCACTAATATCAAAAACCAACAAGCAAACCAAACCAACTACGGGTCGTCAAATTTTTTTCATTCCCTAAACATTAAAACCCATAACAGACGTCAGAGCAATATCCACAGCTAGGCACTTATATCCTCAACAGACGTCAGTACTTACTGAGAAAAGTCGAAGATCGAGACAACAGCAAAAACTCCCCATTACGCTCAAGTCTTGTTACAAGTTTCCGTGCGTACATAACGAAGACGACGCAACGGCCGAAAAAGCTCCAAGGTTATGGAGGGGACCTGGCCGACATACTGATGAATGCAAACAAACTCTGGAGATAAAAAAGGTTTTTAGTACCTGCAAACACTCGTTATTGGTGTGAAACACCTCGTTATGAAAAGCAAGCAAATCTGGTTGCTACACCAGATAGATTATCTATCTGGTGGTATCATAGATACAGTTGGTTTCCCGCCAATATCTATCCTCAAACAAAGAACCGAATTTAAAATTATTGATTCTTCAATAATTTAATATCGTTATTTTCATGAAAAGTTATAGTAATAAATAATTTATAATTCTAAGTCATGGCCATAGAAACTTTATGGGACCTCAGCCCCACCCAGAAAAAAATACGTGTCTAAAATAAAAAATATAAGTGTCTATTTGGACGGTAAAACCGGCAGTTGGCACTAGTTGGCGCATGCGCAGTATATCTCGTGGTTCCGGCGCTCCAATCAGAATCGTTGTCGGGCAAGTGCCGGGTAAACAGAACTGGAGTTAGAGAGTATATCTGCCGGTTAAATAGACAGTGCCAAAAAAATATTCTAGACTCACTATCGTCCATTGAGTAGATTCTTGTCAAGAAATATCGAGAAAGTGTGTGGTTTGAGTTAATATATATTTGGGTTTTTCCAGTTTGTGGTTATTGTCGAGAACGTGTGTTGGTTGTTGGTATTCTTCAGTGTACAAGCAAGTCTAGAATGATCACCGAGAAAAACCTTGGGATTATTCTACCACATTGCACACTTTTACAATTAAAAAAACCTCAAAGTTCATCGAAAAAAGTACATTATTTCGGGTAAGAAGAATATTCCTTTATTGAAGGATACCCGTATACATCCTCATATTGAATTCTGGGTATTTTTCAGCGATTTTTATCATTACGTTAACTTACAAAATTTCATCCAAATAATAATATCTACTTCTTAACCTAAAAAGTAATATGGATATAAAAAAACCAGATTGATATGTTTACAGAAACGGTTTTTAATCAGTTAGTGTATCTAATATTGTTCTAGAAAGGTTCTGACGTAGCTAAATTGAGGCAATTAATATTTCGTGTTGTTAGGACTGGAGATTTCACAAAATAGCACGTACTTTTGGTGGGTAATTCCAAGCAATAATTAATGTATTATTTTGAGTTCAACTGTCATTCAAGTTATATTTTATAAATAATGGAATATTTATATTACATATAATGACCTAAAAATCTTTATAATTAATAATACTTATTCGTAATACCATTGTATTGAAAAGGGGTTGGGAAGAACACTAACTCGAGTCAATTTTACACTACAGGTATGATAATTCATAATATTTTTCAGAATGTTTTTTTTTACGTTGAAAATGTACCCTTGAGAAGCCGATTTTATCAATTAATAGTGCTCTTCACCCTCTAAAATACACTACACATGTATGCCTACAGTGTGGTCTACAGTGTGTTGTGTAGACTAAGGGTTATTTCGACGGAAGTATGCCAAGGCTAAAGTTGTAACTTGTATACTTACGGGTGTGAAGAACTACGAACACGAATATAAGAACTTGTAAAGTGACTTTAGAAGCCAATGAAGTGGGACTTTTATATTAGGTATTCTTGCAGTATGCGATATACCAGTTTAGTTACGAGGATAGATAGCGACACCGCACCTTATATTTTTTTGAATCCACGTGTTTTTGGCCTTCATAATTAAGAATATTTTATTCTAAAAACATTAGTTGCCGGTGTCGCCATTTACCCTAAATCCAGGTAACTTACCTGGTAGATCGCACACTGCAAGAATACCTTTATATTATACGTATAGTTTTTTTTGTTATCTTATTTTTATGTAAATGCACAGTTGTGAAATATTTAACGGTAAAAAAAGCCAACGAGTTTTTTTAAATAAATGTTGTTGAATTTAATTCTTTTTCTGTCTCTTTTCCATCGAGAAAGCTTAAGTTTTATTGTAATTGAGAAAATGGATGACTTGCTAACAGAAATAAAGGAAGGACAAAATACATATATCTGAAAATAAACAATTCAGAGATTTGTGGAGGTCGTATAATTTCTTCCTTATATTCCCTTATTTACGTCAATGGGAAATTAGCTGAGGTTCAATATGTGACTTACTCCTCTCAAGAACCGTTAAATATTAGATTTTTAATTTTTTGAAGGATTAGTCAAGCACGCAATCTGGGGACATCTAAAAACAGTTTTCGGAGTATGGAAATAAATATGAAGGAAGTTTCAATCTCTCTATATATAATGAAGGTGTCCCTGGGTTCCTGCCTGGGTTCCTGGGTTCCTGCCTGGGTTCCTGGGTTTGTCCGGAACAGATTTGGCTCAATTTCTCCAAAACTACCCGTCCCAATCTAACCAAACTTGGTACACATACGTATGGGGACGGGGGAAAGACAATGACATCATTTCCAAATTTCTAAAACCACCCCTTCACCCCCTATAAGGCCTTTTTGTAAAAATCGCCTTACTTCTCCACTAAAGAAGATCTGTTTAACTCGCATTGTTGCAAATAATACAACAAAAACAATTTTAAACACAAAACAAAGTATTTAAAGATAAAACTTGGCTAAAATTGTTTTAAATGTTTTAAAAAGGTTATTAATAATTTAAAAAATTAAAAACGGCCCTTATAAAAAACTTTATAACAGTATTTTCTTATTAAAAACTTCATTTTCCATGAAACTTTAAGTTGAAATAGAAAGTTTTAAGAATTAGACTGGTTAAAGTAAAGATTACATCATGCAGTTTTTTTAGAAAGTTGATGATAGAAACACTAGATCAATTTGTTATTTAACCTTATAATTTGTTTCTTTGGTGTAGTTTAACGGGATTTTTTTTTTCAATTTAAACAGGGGGTATTTACAAATTTTGGGATTTCAAAAGTCTGTAATAATTTTAATGGATTTTTTTTCACTTAGAATGGATAATTGGGTAACTGTCGTAATTAAATGTGCAACACCGGAACTGGATGGTTAGGTTAGATTTACACAGTTGGAACCGGGAGGGAAAAGGCACAGGGAGCACGGTGATGAAAATGCACCGGGAACACCGAGATGAAAAGGCACCGGGGACACCAAGATGAAAAAGGCACCGGGATATGAAAAAATACTGGGAACACCGGGATATGAAAAACTACCAGGATGATTGGTAATTATGGTTACAGAAAATTAGGCATGTAACTTGAGAAAATTTTAATAAATTGATACACTCCACCCGTGCAAGGCCGGGCATATCAGCTAGTACTTGATAAATACGTTACGGGCAATGTGATAAATTTAATGACATTTATCAATGAGTATTTATCACATTGCCCGTAGCAAGTATACATGTTTTCTTTACAGCATTGTTATTATTAAGTAAATTTACTTTTAAATTAGAGGGTTGTTACAGAATATCAAATAAAAGATATATTAATAAGCCCCCTGAATGTTTTTCAAGGGGGACTGAGCACACCCAAATTTTCAGAAATAAATAAAAAATAAAGGTTTAAAAACATGCAAATGCTGGTAAAATTTGAAAATGCATCAGAGGAATGAAGTTACACGGCTTAAAATTTTCCCATTATCGGAATTCCAGTTTTGGTTCACACCATCCAACAATTTCCCCAAGTAGGTAAGAAAAAAAAAAGACGTTATCGCTCAATCATTCCAATTATACGATACAAGAAACTTCTTGTAACACGGCACTTTATAGAACATTCGCGTGTCTAAAAGAAGACTCTTGAACTCTGACCTCCTGAAAGAGGATAAACCAGAAAAGTGCGTAAAGGTTGGCCAAATAACGGTTTTGGAATTCCAGAACAACCTGCCTCACAAAAGAATCCGAACTTCGTGTTGACAACTGAATAGGGATGGAAACTAGTTGCCAACATATTGCACTTAATTCCTCCATCAAGCCATTTAATTTCATTGAAGATAAAATGTACTTTTATTTATCGCATTCATCAGATGTACACTGAAGTAAATAGAATATAAATGGTAGAAAGGCAGTTTCTGTGTCAGTAATTTTTCATAAAATTAAAGCGTATTTAATTGACATGAGTATCGTTTTTTTTTCATAAGGGATCATGGAGTTGATGTTTACAGTAAATAATTCCACTGATTGTTATCACGGTTAATGTTATCAAAATCTGGTGAAATACCCTAAAAAGCTACTTTATTTCCCGTTTGAAGGCCAATTTTAATAACTAATCATACAAAAAATGAATCATTAATTTATTACTGTTACATGTTCCACTCTCATGTTTTCCTTTCAGAATGTAAAAGCTGCAAAATACATTCTAGCTAGGTAATCGTTTTAAATACTTCCATTAGGACTACATAGTTGTGATTTTGAAGCTAACACTCGACTTACACTGTTTGAAACTTTCCAATATAGTACTTTCGGTCCATACAAACATAGATGGAAATCTTTGGCCCTTTGGTGTTTAAAGCATTAAGTACTACACTATGTTCTTTGAATTCTTCAAACCTTAGACCTAATATGAACCATTTTACCAATTTATTTAAATGTTTTAGCAGTTAGTTATATACGTATATTGCTACAAATTACAGTTTCATGAAGATCATATTTTGTGGATCAGAGGGTGTTGGTCAAAGAGAATAAAGGGTGTTATGTAAACTTGAAGACTTTCACGGCCGGAGGTGTCAAATATATAAAATCAAAACAAGTTTCCGGGATGATGGGCCGTGGTCCAGTTAAAGTTGATATAAATAAATAAACTATAAACAATAAAATGAATAAATATGAATTAAGAATGTTTTTCATAAAACTTATTCCATTGTAAAAGTAAAAGATCTTGTCTTTATTGATATTGGTTGGTCTTTAGAAATATCCTTTTCTAATTAATCGTTTGCTATTAATATGATAGAAATATCCACTAATGTCTATAATACAAACTCAGTTTTTATAAAACAAGAATAACCTTTTTTTTGTAGATAGGACAGAAATATGTATTTTACGAAAGGAATTTTTACCTGAGAAAGTAACTTTCTGTCTCTCCCACTTAAAATTACTTCTATAGTTTCAATATTTTGAAGTAAGCTGACAGAAAATAAGCTTTCTTTAGAAACAAAACCAATGAAAAGAGGTGTCCATTAAAAACTAATTTAAATAAATTTAAAAATTAAATAAACAAGAAACTCTTCATATTCCACCCCCATCTTTACACTACACGCATTTGATACAATCTCGCCAATTTTAAAACTATCCCTTTCACACGTTTTTGCGTAAAAATCTCCTACCTTAGATAACACGATAACATTCTGCGCGAATTCTTCACTTCGACATTCTTATCGTTAGATGCGAGGATACATTTTTCCGCGGTGGCGCTCACGTTTTCGATAAAGATCAGCATCATTTCCAATCCAAGGTCGTAGCGGTTTTCTTCTCTTCTTCCTCCTCTCCGCCTGAGACAGTATTGTTTGGCCGTCACTGACAATTAAAACAAACACGACGCCGATCTCTTTATGGAGTAATTAAACTCTTTCTGTCCTGACCGCCCAGAGTTTTCCGTAAGATTTTATTGCAATGTCGGGCGGTCTAGGATTTAGAGTGTTAAAAGAGAACTGGTAGGATTCTGGGTATTGATAGCGTTGAGGCACGTAAAAAAGAGCAAGGTCTCGACAGTGTGATTGGTTTTTTCATAATGTGAACTTTTTATTTTATGAACTGAAGGAAGAATTATTGGCTTTGAACTGTAAAAATTATACGAGTTGAAAGTTGTCTGTAAAAAATATACAAGTTGAAAGTTGTCTGTAAAAACTGTAAAAATTCTATAAACTCATAAAAGAAATGTTGAAAATTTCTTGGAAACATTTAAGAGTAAATAAAATTACATTAGAACCGCACCATTACAATACCCAGATGAAAAAAAAAACCCGTCGTATTTATAGAGATATTTTAGTTCGAACGGATTAAGTTATGCAATTTTTTATGTGCCGAATAAAATAGTAGCTGCAATTCGTATTTTAGTATAAAAGCAATTAAAATTATAAAATAAATTGACGGTTATTTTCTTAAAAATCATATTGTGCACTTACACAAAAACTGAAAACAGCAGAGTTTTTTTTAAATGGTGTCATAATAATTTTAAACTATTAATATTCACGTTATACATCTTTAAATGAAAATATAACAGAGATTTATAAATTTGAAAGGTTGCATTTCTATGCTAAACCTTTGTTTTGCTCCTTTTGCATCACAGATGTGTTCAAAGGAAATAATAAAATTAATTAATTTAAAATTAAAATGAAACTGAGTTAAGTCACTCTAACCAATGCTAATGAAGTCGATCACCCATTAAATATATAAACTAAAAATTAAATTTTCTCCAAGTGTATAGCTCAAATGTATAATACATAGGAATACTAAATAAGAGAAACATTCTGGCCTATGGCTTAATTCTAAGACTGATATCTCTCAACAGGGTGCAGTTATAATCCCTTTAGTCAACATTCAAACATCAAACACGCTTCAAAGATTCACGTGTAGAGAGAAACGTGAAGATACTTTTTTAAAAAAGTAATATTTCTCTATTATTGGTCGTATTCCTTTTCTGACTATTCAATATTTTATAGGACATTGCAAAAGGTGAAGTGAAAAGGAAGGTGATCCGAATTTAAACCATCTGGAAAAACCTTTCTCGGTAGGCATATGCCGGGAATATCATTGAGGCCATTGAAAGAAATTTTTTCAGCAGAGCAATAATTAATGAGTCCTCTTTGGCTTAGCGCCTCTCCGAAGGCCCTTTCCTTCAGATGACGTCTTTCCAGCACCGACAATCCGTCTGTGGGGAATAGACCTAAATTAGTTGCATAATAAATAATAATAATGGTGGTAATCCGAAGGTTTTTCGTATAGAGATGCTGATGGATCTATCTGCAGAGTTAGTAATCTGAGAGTCCTTCAGTTTCTAATTATTGAAGCTAAGGAGCAGAAGAAAAAAACTGCCTCGAGAAAAAAGAGGAATGCCTGGGAAGTTGGCTCCGGGTCAGAAGGGAAGTCGAAGATTTTTTTTTCGTAGTCTTTTTTAGGTATGAAAACTGATGAAAGATTTTTTTTATTCTTGAGATGAATTTAGGACTTCCATGTAAACTATACAATGTATTCAACTTCATTTTCACGAAATGTTCGTAATATTTTGGATAAAAAAGAGTGAATGGTGAAATTGAAATGAACTTCACTCGAGATTAAATGATTTTTGACCTCAGACAACATTCTTAAATTTAACAAAGCCTTCTACGTAAAAATAACTAGTTTACGCATTCATAAAGCGTAATAATATATAATTTTAATACGCTTTATGAATGCGTAAACTGAAAATTATGAATGAAATTATAATTATAATTTACTGCATTTGCATATGGTATTTTTTAAGTTGCATAGTTTTTTTTTAAATCATCGGGTTTTTAAGTCTATAGTCGAGATAACGAATTTGCATGCATTTAACCCTATCAGTCCTAGACCGCCACAAATTGTCATTAAATTCTATGTAAAATATAGAGCGGCTGGGACAGTAAGGGTTAAATTTAATCCCGACTCACCTGGTTGTGTCTTGGCCCATCCATTGCATGGTGAGTTCGGAACATGAAAGATGATGATGTGTTAAGAAATTATCGTGAAAATATTGGTGAAATTTTCCGTAATCTTTAGAGCAGCAGTACCTGGAATGTCGTCAAAAGCTCTGACACGATTAGAGCCTTTATTGAGCGCATTCTTAAGTTTATGGGTCTTATGAAGGAAGACTGGCTTATCAGTATTTCACCTTTTAACAACTCTGGACTCCTGAACTCGGTCTAGACTTCAATTCATGAGTCAATTACAATGATGAGTTCATTACAAAGAGTAAACTTCATTAACAACTATACCAAGGTTTCCCAAACTTTTCTTGATTGAGTTTGTTTAACATTTGCCATTGACTCCCCATCCCACAAACCACCATTCTTTAGAAAAGGTAATATTGATTAATCACAAATTTTCCACTTGTTTATCGAATTGGTGTATTCTAAAGGTCGAGTAGACCCCTTTCATTTTTAAGCAAAAAAGACAACAATATTTTCTCTTATCTTTAAAAAATATCAGAAATGTGTAGCGCAACTCAACTCTACTCTGTAACTTTTCTGCGGAGCTACGTCTCCTCCTGTCTCTCTCAAATATTGCTAAGCATTTCACCAGAAGGAAGTTATACACAACAAATATTTACCAGCTTCCTTTGCAAACCAGAGAGAGCTTGAAATATTTCCTACACACACGTATCAAAGCTTACACACGACCATTCCAGAACACGCGAACTTCCTTCCCTATTCCTTCTTACTTTATAAACATAAACCTGAAATTGAAAGAATTAACAACACCTTAATTACATACACACTCCCCGCGATTTTGTCGCTCTCTTGTCAAAAAAAAAGACTTGCGAAACAAAACGGAGATGCACGTTCTTCAGGGGCGGAGGAAGAAGAACAAAAAATCGTTCCATTCGGTCAAGATCACCCACCTTCATTCAATCAATTCACTTCCCCATAAATCAAACTCAATCAAACCAACAACGGAAGAACCCGGAATTCTTAATTCACATCATCCATCGGCGTTGACAAATAGACTTACGAGTGAGGACTTCACAAAGGACTGGATGGTTGTATTGACGCCGTCTTTTCAAACCGTGTGTGCTTGAATATATGAGGTGCTCTGAATAAAAGCGGTCTAAGCCCAAAACTACAAAAATTTGAGAAAAGCAGGGATTTGGGATCTTTTTTAAGTCCTTTTTTTAGTGGGTTAGTGACTAACCCATTAATGGCCATGGACTAACCCAGTGGCGGCTCGTGAGTTAATTAATAGGGTGTTCACACATATAAAAATTAAAATTTCCAAAATATCTAGAAAGAGAAGGGATGGTGGATCAAATACATATAAATCTAACTTTTTTTAGTAGAAACATCTTTCTTGGATATAATTTCAAAAAAACCTAAGTTATTCAGTCATTCACTACAAGAACTTTTATTTTTAAAAAAAAATATGCTTTCAATGGAAATTGAAACCCCAGAAACTGTTTTGGCGCAATCATTGCACTCTCCACTCCACTCTTGCAATCATTGGATATCCCTAATAAAATTATAGTGGTGAATAGAATCAAATTTAGGCAACACCCTTACTAGTAAAAAAGTGTTGAGTTTTTTGTTCAAATTTCAAAATGTTTAAAATTTCATAATAAAAATCCCCATAATTCCAACAAAAGAAATTGTGCCAGGGGCACGATTTGGTTACCTTGATTTTATGATACAAGGATAAGGTCCATATCAGTGAAAAAAAAAAGTGCTGCAAAAGAGTGTTTTGTTCACTTTTTATTCGAATTCCAATAAGTATATTTTAATAAGAAATATACCGTAATTTTCTCGTATGAAAAATTTTTTCACAGGGGGGGGGGGCACGGTTAACATAAATATCTAAGCGTTATAATACAAGATACTTTTTTAATAAAAAGCGCTATAAAAGAAATTTCATTTTTTCGTTCAAATTCCAATAAGAGAGTAATTTCATAAGAAAAAAATCCCTATTTTCCGTATCAAAGATTTTATGACGGTGGGGGGCACGGTTTAGTTATCTTATGATTTATGATACAAGGTCAAATGCGCTTTGAAAAAGTTGTTGAAAATTTTTTTTTCATAAAAAAACGTATTTTTGAACAATTAAAAAATGACAGTGCCCCCCCCCGCTGGATCCGCCACTGAAAGGAAAGCTGTGCCTCAAAAGCGAAGGCCTCGGCACACGAAATCTGTGCGCGCGGGAATCCAAAATGCGAGGACGTAAGCTCAATATTCCCCCGGCAAGCAGTCGGTGTTTCTTCGGAATCACGTATTTTTTACGCTCGCACGTGCGGAAGAGGAAAGAAAAATAAGAGTTCATTTTTTCTTCGATTTCTTTCGCGTTTCCGGTAGTAAATTTTTCTTATTGAGTAGAGAAGGGGGGGGACATAATTCTGAGTATAAAAAAGAAATTGAAAATATATTTCCATTGATATTTATTTATCTTTATATTCGATTTTTGTTCTACTTTTTCTGTGGGTGTTCACGTGCTCCTGTGCTCCTATGGACGAGCCGCCACTGGACTAACCGTTAGTCCATGGCCCTCTTGTCACATATGGCCACAGAAGCTCGAAATCTTGAGTGACGTTCTGCCTACTATATTTCGCTTTATCATCGCTATTTTGGACAACAGCGCAACTCCAGTCTGAACGGAGCGTGAAAGATTTCATACTGGAGTTGCGCTGTTGTCCAAAAAGCGATGATGACGCGAAATGGTAGGCAGGACGTCACTCAAGATTTCGAGCTATTCTGGCTTTATGTGTCTGGATGGCAATGGTTAGTCGCCTAAGTCATAAGTTCAATAAGTGACTTGTAAGAGCCGTTTGTAAAATGTCTTCTCCGTAGGATTACCAAAGGCGCTGTTACAGAAAACCTCTCTTCACTCAAAACGAATATCGGTGGACTTACATCACTCTCATTCTGAGTTAATCCATTGAAGCATATGAGCTGGTTAGAATGAAAGTGATTTAAGTCCATCGATGTTCTTTTCGAGTAATTGGAGGTTTTCTGTAACAGCACCTATGTTAATCCTACGGAGAAGGCATTTTTAAACGGCTCTAACAAGCCACTTATGATTTAGGCAGGCGCAGATCCAAGGCCTGCTTCAAGATCCACTGCCTTAAACCCAAAAGTAGTTCGCAAAATGAGTTAAAACAATACTTTTACAGGTCAAATTTCAAAATTTTTTTTCTGGAAGAGGACCCCCATACTTCTAGCGGGGATTTTGAGGGTTACCTTTTAGAAAACTCTCAACATTTTGACATTTTGTGACAAAAGGTAAAGGTAATGGTCTGGAAAAGTGCCCGCCTCCTCTTGGAGCCTTGCAGGATCCGCGCCAGGATATAGGCGACTACCACACTAAATAAAGGACTTAAAAAGGAACCCAATTCCATGCTTTTCTTCAAATTTTGTAGTTTTGGAATTGCACCGCTTTTATTCAGAACCCACACGGTTTGAAAAGACGTAGTCAATACATCTTCTATGTGAAGTCCCTAAGTTTTTTTTTTCTTTTGAAAAGGCATTTTCGGGGTTGCTCATACTGGCTAATTATTGAAATTCTGACTTAGACAATTACTACACTAAATACGAGGTCTAAAAAGGAATCCAAATCCGTATTAGCCCCAAAATTTCGTTAATTTCGGACTTGGGCCAGAGTCATTCTGATCAGCTCGAACGGCCTTGAATTGGAAAAATGACAGGAACCTTGATGGCCGGGGGAATATCAAGATGGTGTGTCTCTTAGAAAATAGTGCGCAAAAGACAATAACGAAATGGCGATGGCAGAGAGAATATTATGGCCTCTGGAGCGTGAAGATGAAAGAGATATTAGGCTTAAGTTGTAGATTATTTTTAGCTACTGGAGTCTGGTTGAATGTTTAATGAAATGGGGTTCAAGCAGGTAATAATACGCTTTATTTTAAAGGTTGTGTCATTAATATTAGCCGGTTGGGTGAAAAAGAATAACATTTTCATGGACATTACAAGAACAACACTGTCTGGATGTGGTATCTTTAAAACAATATACTGAGATGTGAGATATTTTCCTTATGAGATTTTAAAGAAATGACATTTGCACTACATCAAACGCTTTTATGAATTTGAAATAAAGGATTCTAAACTAATTTTAATACAACATTAAATATTTTTATTGTTAAATTGCCTATAAATACTATTCCCATTACAATAATGTAAAATTAACTGCTTAAAATAAAGCTAAAAACTTAAGAAAAGCTTAAAGCTTCCCTAAATCATTTGAGTATAGAATGCATATGACAAACACCCCAGAAATTACAAAAATCGTCCTATAAATTCAAACCAATTTTTTGTTATTCGTAATTTCTCTCCATTGATATAGAATTAAGTAAGGCAAAAAACTATATATTCAAGAGTATATTCAACCAGAATATTTTAACATAAAAAGAATTGTCTTATTTAAATATTTCTGTCAGTAAACATAATTTTCCCAGTAAGCTTAACATTATACTATTTCTTTTCTGAAGGTAAGCAACTTACGTAAATCGGTTGATGCATTAGCACTCGATATAGGGAAGGAGTAAATTTGGAACGGAGTTCTAGGAAAAAGAGTCTAATTAGTACGCGAATTATGTCTTAAGATCACTAGCAATGACATTTGAAACTAGTTTTTGTCCACTAAAATCCAGTCCTCGCTAGTTTCAAGTGATCGATGCAACAATAATAAGAAAATCGAATCAACTAAGTGCGTTTTCTTTAGAGAATTACACAGATAATTCAGATCATAAAATTAACCAAGTGCATAAACATTAATTTAATTTTAGCACTGACGAAGAGGATCCTGTGATCCCCGAAACAATTGTCTGCATGTTATCAACATTTTAAAATAGTGTGGATTATAACGTTGCTTTTATCATTTGTTTATCAATTCTCCACAAGAACTTTTTAGCCTTCATTAATTACTGTTTTTGCTTTAGAAATAGGGTTTTTATTATTTCGTTTGATGTGCGAAATTAATTGCGTTAAAAATATGGATTGTGTAAATATATTTTAACAAATGTTAATAATGTGAACAAATAATGTCTTCTAATTAATGATAAAGTCAGTTTTGTAAAGTATATCAAATAGATGCAAAAAAAAAAACAAATACTGTTCCAACTGACATTTTTTTAAAGTTTCCATAAACAAATTAAAACAAAAATTAGTCCAGTTTTATACTAATTAAGTCTCTTAGTCAATTTTTTTTAAGTATTACTGCTCACACTATATGAATCGTTTAAATATTAAGCCAGCACCTAAAAAGAGGAGTGGGTTTATATTTGCTTGATTTTTGCTAACCAGGTGGAGGGATATAAAAACACTGTATTACTTTTGAAAGTCTCTTATAAATTGCTAAACTAATTTAATATAAAAAGTAAATTAAGGAATGAAATATATTAAGAAAGGAAGCATTAAAACCTGTTGCATTAAGAAATGAAGCTAAGTTAGCCAAGTTAAGCCAAGTTAGTTTATAATTAAAATAAAATTATAATTTTTAAAATTAGATCACATTGAAAATTTCTTATGTAGTCCTTTATATGAGCGGGTATTGAAAATTCGCTTGTTTTTGCTGACAATTGGAGAGGGGAACTTTAAAAGCACTACAAACATATTACATTATTTTATTATTTAAACGGCCCCATACTCCTGGATTCGTCTTGAAGCTTCCTCGACTTCTTTAAGAAAGGATGTTATAGTAAATTAATTGGGAATTGATAAACGAAATTTGTACTTTTAGGTTAATCTTAGCTTTTGAAATTTACTCTGTAACAGATAAATCTCATTCGGTTCTTCGTGATAAACCAAAAACCGCGTTTTTTCCGCGTCTCCTCGCGTGAAATCCTCATCTAGCAAAGCCTTATCTACCGGTATTGTTCCGTCATCCAAAAAAGAATGGACACGCATCCATCTTGCATTACCAGTAGTAACCCAAATTCTCGCGAGAATAAAACAATCCAAATAATCGTCGTCTTCCTGAATGAACCACAATCGCCCCGCATATCTCGGATAAACATCTTTTGGAGCTTGTGGAGAATAATTCTGAATGAAATCAAGAGGAAGGCTTCTTTAAAAAAACACTATAGAAACGGGCGACAGGAATTTACTATACTGCTCCCTTGTTGACAAAGATGAGGTAAGAACTGCTGGAGAGAAAGTTAGAAAAACGGATGTGTCTCTTATCGAAATATGCTTGATTTTTCAGGAAAGTGGGACAATGTTATTGATGTAAGAGAGAGGTTAAAGGAGGTTTTGACAAAGGTGTCAAGAAAACACTAATGTGGGTGAAAAAGAGAGTTAATGTTATCAAATCTCTGAAAAACATATTTTGATAACATTTTAGAGGCAGTATCTGACTGTTATTAAACGCCCAAAAGTGTAATCCCGAAAGTTTAAAGGTTAGTTGTTGACACTTGAATAAGTTAGAAGTCAAGGGGTAGTACAATATGCGGGGTAGCTTCAGTGGGTTGGTAAACTTGCCGAGGGTGTTTTTTTTTGTGTGTGTTCTTAATAAGAAGTTCAATTTTCTTTTGGCTTCTAAAGGTAGTTTAGTTGCAGTGATAATTCAAAATACAAGAATATGAAGTCACAAAAGTTTTTGGAATCAAATTTTCAGTATTTTACAATTTTAAAATTATGTACTGTAAAACGGGATGAATCGGAACACTTTGTTTTTGCTTTTACTTACTTCCCTTGCAAATAACTGTCATGAGGAATTCACCCATAGGTTAGTATTATAAGGATATAGGCTATATTACAATTAGCCAAACAAAATGCAAGAAATGTTTTATAATTAGTATTATAATTAATTTAGATATAGGGATTTAGTAAAAACAAGAAAAAAGCTGCAATGCAATGTCTTATTCAAAATTTTTTTATACTTAGAAAATGTATTATATGTATGATAATATACACCTGTCAAGGGCAAAACCTGAGAAAGGGCCTATAAAGGTGTAGCCCCTCTAAAGTTATGAATCACAAATATATTAACTAAATTTCCAGGATTTATGAAAATTTCTTTCGCTATTTACATTTCAATCTCCTTATATTTGAGGCCCCTAGTTTCAAAAACGGACTCTTACCAAAAACAAAATTTTACAGGAGGGAGAAAAAACTGTCATCATGACTAAAACAAGAAAAATTTGAAATTAAAATTGAAAAAAAATTGAAATTCAATCTATTTGCTGTATACAGCAAATAGATTGAATTTCAAATTTTTCTTGTTTTAGTCATGATGACAGTTTTTTCTCCCTCCTGTAAAATTTTGTTTTTGGTAAGAGTCCGTTTTTGAAACTAGGGGCCTCATTTATGAAAAAGGGTGATAATAAGGCATTTCTGACGTAAATTGATAAAAATTACTTCATATTTGAAAAATAAGGGTGATACTAAGCTTTTGGGGTCTCAGACCCCTCCAAACGCGACAATATAGCATAATAAGACATGATATGAGCATGTATTACGCATTTGTATTCACCCCTCATCAATATTGATGTCTATTACACAATTTGAATCAGAAAAAAAGTATTTTAACCGGTTAAACACGATTTTGCATTAGTACCACAGCAGCCTTCTGTAGAACTATAGCAAAATAACAGAAATGCTTTTTTATCTATCTTCAAACATTCTTATCCCTCATCGCAATGCACGTGAGCATCCCACACGTGTTGTGACCAAAAGCTATGTGCGCATGGATATAAATTGGCTTATAGAACACAAGCAAAAAGACCCGTTACTGTCACCAGACGAAAAAACCAGATGGTATATTGAAACACCCCTTGAACCGTCTCATGGTAATTAGACAAACAAAAACCATGATGGCGGATGGATAATAATAAGACAGCAACCAAAAAAACTCCACTTTCCCATAACGAGTACCTGAAGAAATCGTCAAGATCGTCCGTCGACCCACGAAAGTGAAATGAAATTATTTGCATGTTCCCAAGTTCGTATTATAATTAATTATTATTAAAGGCGCGGGTTTTACCAAACAGGTATGCAGACGATTATGATGCAGTATCAAAAAATGTCTAGTAATTGAAATATTCTATTGCTATTCCGGGATGCTTGATGGTTATCGCTTGGAAAAGAACACGCGACATTGCTTGGGTGAAACGTGACATAGACCCTGTTAATGGGCCTAGTAGAATCTCTCTCTATTCTAAAAAAAAGTTTTTGGTAAAAGGTTTCCGGGGAAAAACTTTTTAATTACTGATCTGTATAACATATTTTTGATATCAAAGTGTCCGGATTCTTCCAAGGATGGGCAAAACGCTGTTGGATTAAAAAAAAAATTATCAATTTTAAAGTATTTCTATTTTTTTCTTTTTTTTTTCTTTCTTTTGGATTACTGATAAGGTCGCAGTTAAAAAGCAAGCACTCTCAAACAACTTATTATGCAACCAATCACAACAACCAATATCGCTATATTTTATGATGAAGCAAAGTTTTTCAATTTTAATACAAGCACTTTCTAAATTAAATATCATTCAAAGACTGATAAAAGTATTCTAAAAACTTTCATACATGTATGCTATTTCATACCAAAATTTCATACCATTTTGTTTGAAATTTATATATTTTAGTCTGATTGAAATTGAAATTGGGGAGTGTAGAGGTATTTGCTTGCTCTTAAGAGCCGCTTAACCTTCTATATCCAAAGTATATATGTAATAGTTTTTTTTTCTGTTTAGTTCATATTATGTTGGGTTTTTTTATTATTATCCTTTCTTAATTGATGTTTTCTTTGATCTTCATCTCTCTTTTGTTGCTTTTTCGCTAGTCCTCTTCTACCTCTTCATCCACCATGTTGCCTTCAGATTCGGTATCTACAGGCTGTTTTGTTATAATGTCTACTAACCTGTTATAGAAATCTTTAAAAATTCCAGCAATTCCTTTAACCATACCCTTAAGTTGACCGTCAAAAGATTCAATTAATCTATCTAGCGCTTTCTGTCTTTGGTCTTCATTTTCCTTTGTGATCACTTGATCTGATTTAGTCTGATTATCGAAATTAATTGTAAACATTGAGTGTCATGTAGGTTTTGTCTCTTAATATTTTCAATGGCTTAAAAGGTATTGTTAAACAACTCTGGGTTTAAACAAAAATAGGAATGATAAAACACTAGGTATACTAACGAGTTATTAGACGGTACAATATTGAATTTAAAATATTCATTGGTGTATGCTTTTCTCAGAATGTTGATTAACAATAGTTATTAATAGACGTGCTGAATATTTTTAAGGAAAACATTTTGATTAAATTATTGATAGGTTAGAGTTAATAAATAGTCAAACTTTTAAGAGAATGTTATTTATGGAGATGACCTGTGACGTATGTTTGAAAAGTTGGTTGACGTTTCTTCTGCTAATTTTGTTATTAATATGTTTTATAAAATGAGTTAAGTCCAGTGAGTTGGGTTTTGTGAGGATATAATCCAAAAGGTCCTGCGTAAGCAGTGTACGGGGGTTAGTGAACGATAACGAGCAGGAGGCGGTAGCTTCCTAGTGAGAAAAATAATAGAGTGTTTTCAGGTGACGTCACAACCGGTTATTTTCTTTTAACTGTGTACCTTCTGTAGGGCTTTTAACTGTTGCTAAGGCCGTTGTTTATCTGTTGCTAAGGCGGTTTTTAGGTATGGGATCACGTGATTGCAAATGCTCCAACAGAAGAATTCCACGACTAGTCATTTTCTGTAACTGTTAACCTCTGTAGGGCAAAAAACTATAACATCTTCTGTTGCTAAGGCCGTTGTTAGGTCCGAGTCATGTGATTGAAAATGCTCTATTACGGCCTGTCTATCACAAGATGAGCTCTCGTTCACATTTCTTACATCCATTCGTTTAGTATTGTTTCTATAGCAACCACCACAACCAGGCAACTAGTCCAGGGATTATCCTGTGATAGACAGACAAAAATATTTGAATTTTCTAGATGCATTCGCTGTATCGATGATTTTTATAGTATGCAGTTCTAATTTAATTTGCATAGGTATATCCGTTTTATTTGTCTTTACCGGAGACTAGACAAAAACCACACTAGTTGTTTCATTGGTATAGCCGAGGGAAGGTCATTGCTTGACCGTGCCCAACCCTTTACTTAATATTGAGAGTTCGTTTTCACTTTCATTTAGTCACGAATCCTCTAGTTCTTTATAGCGTCACGCGAAGGCGTGGATTCCGATTGTCTTCACTTACGACGACTTATCGCAGCAATCGTCTCCTATTATGTCCAAGAAGCGTGTGACGGAATGCCCCGTTGTCTAAATTTATTTTTCTTCGACAATCACAACAAGGGCTGGTCATCAACATTACACGGTTCATGGATCAAAGGATCTTTGACCTATGATGATGAAGACACGTGGCTAAATATTTGTAGTACTTGAATACCCGGAATCTAACTCTAGGATTACATTACTAGTACAATGAACATCAAATCAGCGCGAACAACATCCTTAAGATTTCCAATATTAAAATTTCCCTATTTCCTTTTTCTCTGAATTTTTATCTATTTTTATAGTTGAGGTCTAGGTATTTGAAAGCCATCTCTGTATATAGTTTCTATGCATTTGAAGTCAATGAAATTGTATTTTGATAAATATTTCGATAGTTCTTTCTTTTTACATAGGTCTGATGACATAGTAATATTGTTTTATTATATCCACTATGAATTCATAGAGCTTCTAAGAGTTGTCCAGTGAATTGTCGTCTCTTTGTTCATTCAATTCACTTCAAAACCTATCCCAGGTTTATTAATAAAATCTTCGTAATATCTCTCCATTTATGACAGGTCTGGATGGAAGTATTATGTCTGTATATTGTGTATAATTTTTAAAAATAGAAAACCTTATTCCAGAGTAATGGATCAACAATGAGATTTGGAAAAAATTTTCTAGAAAAATTCACCAATAAATTGTAATAGAAACTCATTGTTGATCGGCAGTTAAGTATCACAACCAAAATATCATCTTTAATTTACAGATGTTTTAATGATGCAGCCCATAAACCAGACAAATAAGATGTAATTGGATAATAAAACTATAGACCTGATTTTACTGCGGAAGATGAGACATATGTTCCCATAAAGGGTATAAAGTGCGAGAAGATTACTTAAGCATAAATGTCAACTCTTTGCTGAAACAAAGAGGGAAACAGAGACATTAAAATATTTAGTTTATGAATCACTCCATTGAATGAAAATAATTACATCTACTTATACTTTAATAGCATTTTTAGAATATTTTAGTCCATTTAGAAAGATGAATAATGTAAATTGCAACTATACTGAAGAACCCATTCATAAGATCCAGTTATAAGTTCTCTTGTAAACTATTTAAAAATTTTAAACTTGCTGTTATGACTGTAAATACACATTTAATAGCGCTAATTATTCTACAAGAAAGATTACAGAATTAAAAAACAGTTAAGTTTTAAAACCTGTTTACTTTTTTATTATTCCATTGAAGAAATATAAAAATGCTAGCTTGAAGATTGAATCGAGCAATGGAAACAGGGAACACTGATGAGCATTTACTACTAGACATGTAAGAATTTCCTTGTCTCGATTTCATAACTTTTTATTTTTTAAATAGTTCCAGACGAAATGTGCCTGTGTAATTAAACATGTGAGTAAAATTTCATTGCAATATACTGGTTATATTATGCATTTAAATAAAAGGAAGTTTTGATAAGATTTTACTAAAATTCAAACTAACATTAATCATAATTTTACTACAATAACAATTTTTCCTAATAACAACAGATATCTCTATACATTATTATTCAGCAATACCCTTTACCATTGAATATAAACACTTTCTTCAGGAAAATTTAGTACACAAAAACAAACTAATGAGGTAGGTTGATAAAAATCAACTGAATACAATCAACCAAGATAAAAATTCCTAAACTCTTCGACGCTTTTGATTATGCACACTTCAATGAGTATGAAATGATACTCTCAATAATATTCAACGATATATGAAGTATTTTTAATTCGTGAAAGATTTAAATTTGTGACAGAAAGCTCAAGGTTAAGTAGATTTGGTGTTCTCTGCTCGAGGAGATTCGAAGAAGAAAATAATGGTGACATCTGATAAGGAGTTTAGGTTAATTAGTTTCAAAGTGAAACTCAAACAAATAAAAAATAAAGGTGTGTCATTAGTTCAATTGAAATTAATAACGACTTGATTAATTGATATTATTAGAGTTGTCATTTTAAGGATAACGCTACCTGGTACTTGTTTCTGTAGAAAAAGGTGAAAGGGAATTGATAAATTGAATTCGAAATGCTACAGTTTTTTTTTATAAAGTGAATACTACTTTTTAATTTAAGTTAATGAATATTAAAAAGTTAGACATGAATACAATTATCTTTATACTTTTTTTTCTACTATAAAAGTTTAATTTAAATCTTAAATGTTTGCAGGAATTTCTTTGACTCTTCTATTTGTAATTGTAAAAAAAAATAACTTCGTTTTTTCATAAAGAATAATTGTTTTGTTAAAGCATAAAAAACTTATAAGTTCAATTATCTGATGTTTTCAGAAACTTATAAACATAAACAAATTTCTCACATTTGTAAACCATCAGGAATTTTAAACATTAAAATCTAAATACCCTATGTTTAATAACATTCGGATAAAAACTCCTTCAAATATGAAACCATATGCATAAAACGATTCCAGGTCACCATTCATAACTTTGAAAACATTTTATCACAACCACGATCCAAGAGGAACCTGAATTTGATAGTAACCTTTTATTGCATATTTATTCCATTTTCCGGGATTGATGGTGGTGTCAATTTACACGACCATCAATCCCGGAAACTGGAATAAATATGCAATGTTCAGGTCGAAGTTTTCATTGTTTTATAACCTTTTATTCTCTAGTATTCTCTAAAATCAATTGCTTGCAATCGTCAGAAATTGCAATCGTCAGAATAAAGACCGACTCCATTTAAGTAGATCAAAGTTACATAATGGACTCAGGTTTAATTTTAATCTTGAATTCTATTTTTCAATCCTTCTATATCTCACGTTTTTTCTGTAAATTAAGTGAAAATAAAAATTTCATTTTAAATTCATAAATAATAGCTTTAAATGACATTCAATGAACTAAAATTATGACTATTTCAAGCAATTGTTCACTTAATTTTTCTTAGTCCTTCTATTTTTGAGAGTTGGACTGTAAATTTAGCAAAAATATTATTAAATTTTTATTTCCCATAGACCAGTGTTTACCAACCGAGGGTACGCGTACTCTAGGGGTATGCCACGAATTATATTAATTTTTCAACTTTCAATAAGTTTCAACTTTTCAAGTAGTTTTAAGTTTATAAGTTTTCAAGTTTTTTCTGTAGCGTTTTCTTTTTACTTTCATATATTTCAAGGCATTTTGACACCAGTCAAAACCGAATCTTGCCCAATCACACACACAAATCATTATTTTTATCTTTAAAAAACTCCTTCCTCCTATCACTCAATATTTCATGGATATTTTAGTACATAATATATTGTATATTTACGTAATATATTTAAACGAAGGTGATATTTCAACTGCTGCAACTGCATGCGAGGGTTACTCTGGGAAATATGTTTTTCCTTTGGGGTTGCAATCGTGAAAAAGGTTGAGAACCACTGCTGTAGATCATTGACTCCTTTGACATACAATCTTAAACTAAATTAATGACTCATTTTTATGCTATTTATTATTTAGTTTGTCTTATGTTATTTATGCATCCTATTTTCTCACATTATTATGCATTAAACTAAGACAAAATATAATTATAATTTAAATATTTTTAGTATTTTGTCCCAATAAAAAATAAGTGTAAAAAAGAAATAAATCCATTAATTTTCTTCAAATCTACTACTAAACTTTTGAATATATTGATATTTTTCAAAATTGATGTTCTGTACTTTAAATGGAATTCTAAATTTCCAGTAAAAATTGTTTGTGGTTATAGAATAAAAATTCTATCCAGTATTTTTCTAACTTTCTCAAAACTAGTCCATTGGACTAAACCATGGTCATTTAGACTCATAAGGCCATAGAAACTCGAAATAGTAGGCAAGACGTCACTTTTCAACAGCGCAGGGTATATAAGATTTCAGACCGGAGTTGCGCGGTTGTCCTAAAAAGCTATGAAGAGTGACGTCTTGCGTACTATTTCACGTCACGATTTCGAGCTTCTCTGGCCTTATGAGTCTAGGTGGCCATGACCAAACTCCCTTTTTCAATCAGTGGATGGAATTATGAGATTGTTAGTAAGAAAGAGTAACTTCAACTATACTCAAGACACCCTTTCAATTAATTATAAAGAACCACCGACTGATTTTGTTTTCTTTTTTTGGATCCCGCTGTTTGTGCAAAAGTGGTTTTCCGGATCGAGCTCGTCCGAGTGCGAAGGGAAAAAAAACTTTCCCTCTCACGTTTGTTCAATAGTGAAAGAAACTAAAAGCAAAAAAACCTGACAAACCACAGAATAGCGGGAAATCCCTGGTCCCAAGGTCATTATTAAGAACACTCTGTTATAAATTATATTATTCTGCTCCTTTGTGAGTGTCTCTTTGCATAAAGAAAACGAACAGGAGACAAGCTTGAGGCAACGACCTTTGACTTAACCAGCAGAGGCTGCAGTACAAACGTAACAATACCACTCTGGTAATGAAAAAAAAATCAAGTCTTGGAACAGAAAAGGTAAGATGAGGTAGAAAAATTCAGAAACTGATTATAAACAGTTTTAAGCTGTGGTTAGTGAAAGCTTAAAAGAAAAAGTCTCCATTTATTTTAAAATCAAGATTTTTAGTAACCGATATCATTGTGATAAAAATAAAATCAATCCCAACTCTTTGAACATTTACCACACTATTTCTTAATACTAGAGTTATGAACTGGTATTGATACAAAGATTATAGAGAGCAACATAAAAGTTATAGAAGTTAAACGCTAAAACGAGTAGTAAATATGCAAGTTACATAAAATTAATAAGGAGCATAAAATATTTTGGAAATACGACTAATGCTTACCTCAATTATTTAAGTATTAAAGAACAGAAAACTCTCCCAGTTCTACACTACATTCAAATTCACATTAAATTTACATTCTGCTTATGGTATTACTTACTTATTTGTATGAATTTTTTCTATATTTTTTTTCTCTCCTAAAGACATTTAAGCTCTCCTTATACAGAATCTACTCTTTCTATGAAGACACAGGCAATAAGCATCTGAAAGAGAACATTTTTCCTTTATATTTTTAAATAAAAGCTATTGCAAGATTATTTATCATTCTACCATATTTAGCTTTCTTTTAATAAAAAAAATCTGTAAATTATGTGTGCTAAAATTGCTGGGTTAATAAAATATTTTTACCTCACTAATTTATTTCTTTTATAAATCATTATTTTTTTATTTTATTTACCAGTTAAATAAATATTTTTTTTCTAACTTGCGTTTAAAACTGGAATGTGAAAATAAGGAGCAGCAGAAATATTTTTTAAATTGGCTTGTGGAATTTATATCATGAAAACAGGTTCATAAAATATTATTACAAGTTAATATTTTGTTTCTTGAGGAAAATATGCTCTGTTTTTGAGCTAATTCAAGTTTTGTTACTTGTACAATCATAACATTCACTCTTTAAATGCAGTTTTTTTTATCAATACCTATAGTATACTTAGTTTTAGAGCATACATTTATGTTAATGATTATGAATGTCTATTAATTAAACAAATAATATTACAAATACACTCTTTTGTATTCTCTCTTGTCTTTTGTAGACACTCTTTTATTTCTATTACTAAGACATAATGGCTTTCTCAATTCAGTCAGTTCTAAAGATTAATTTAATGTAAATCAAACACATCGCTTAGTTCCATGGGAAAACTTGCACAACAAAAGGGAAAACTGAACAGAAGAATCAGAAGTGGTTTTCCATCGCAATTAATGGAAACATTTTTCTCGCAATATTGTGGTAAGAAAAGGTGTCGTAACCCTGAAAATTACTTCCGATTGAAAAATTCTCTCTTCGGATGGCCATCAGCGAGTGGGAAAAAACGCGAGGTCAAAGTTACGGGAACGCCGCGAGGCACCCAGAAATTTCATCGCTGACCTGTAAGTTTGGTTGGACGCAGAACAATGCGAAACGACAGAAGTCCTTGCGAAATAAACCACCTTATCAGATGTGTTCTCTTGTAGGTACAATCGAAAGGGCTCCAACATAACACTTCATTTGATTGAGATATTGATCCTCTTCTTATGCAAGTAAAGGGTGGTTAAGTGTTTCTTAAGTGTTGGAAATATTATTTCTTCACAACGAAACCTGTGCACTAACGAAAATTCAATGAAGTGCAATATTAAAGTGTATATATTCAAAATCTGAGCTGAAATTCTAATTTAATTTTTGAATAATGCAACATGTCACTAATTTCTGCGACTTCCCCCTTTTTAGGTCTTCTAATATTGTGTTAGCAAGTTATTTTTCTCAAGTAATATTTGACTGTTTCATTACCCAGTAAAACTGCTTACAGAACAGATGATCTTTCATTACAAAACACTATAAAAGTATAATTTTTAAAATGTTGAAATTTTAATATATATTTATCTATACATCAAACAATAAATGCAAAGAAAGGCACAGTTTTCATCTCTAATAAGATATCAGTAATAACATAAATGAAATTTACTTATAAAGTCTTTATTATGAATAACTGAAACATAATTTGAAAATTTACATTTAAATTCGTGTTCAGACATTTTGTTTGATTTCAGACAGGTCAATAATTTTATTGCGTGAAGTGAAAGTATTTGTTATGAATTATAAATTACGAAAAGTAAAATGTATGTAGTTTACTATTCGTAATTTATATGTATAAGTTCATTTGTTTAAATCTTTTTATTTGCTTGTAACCCGAATTGAATTAGTATATTCTTTACATAGTTTTTTGTCTACATAGTTAAAATCTCTGAACAAAATATACATTTTGAAACTCGTCTAGACATTCCCTTTTTTACACACAAAAAATTCATCAGAACTTTTTTCCCGTTTTAGTAAGTACTAGCAACTTATTTTTGCTTAGAATTCTTTAAATGCACCACATTTTAAAAATCTTTTGTAAAATAATTATTCAACTGATAGGTTTTTTAAAAATCTTACTCTTCAATACGTTGGTTAAAGAACAGAAGAATAAAAACAGTCACGGTAGAAGCAAAATAAATATAGTAGTCCTAGTCATATCCTATGATATAAAGGTGTGGTGTATTTTTTTTAACTGATAAAAAACGCTTTACGTAAAATGGCAAAAAATGGTATCCTCACACGTAATACTTACGCAAAAAGAATAACATCCATCAATTGGAAGTCCTTAGCACAAATTAGGACAAAAATTACCTTCTAATCACTTTCATTGTCAAATCGATATACTGGCATAAGCGGTTCGTGGTGGAATGCAGCTTCAGACCTTGATCGAAACGAGCATGTCCTTACCGCAAGTCTATAATTGACCGCTTGTAATTGTTCATAATGAACGGTTTACACAACACTCGTGTATTCACAGACATATGTATGTGAATGAATGAACCCATCGGTGTAACTCGTTCACTGACTGTCTGATTTAAATATATATCAAAAGATTGCGGAATAGAATCGAAGCCTTCGTTAATGGCCAAAGATTTGAAAATCTTAACAAATTGTATAAGGAAAGAACACCGTGGTTGCGTTACCACACGATTAAATATAATCCTGATTCACTTAAGTTTTAGGTTTTGAAGTTCTTATTTTGTATAAGGAAGTCTGGTGGATTCGAAATTTAGAAAGCCTTGGGAAATGTAGTTAGTTTTGTCGTTAAAACCGAGCTGTGAAATAATGATATTGAATTTAATGGAAGAAATTTAAATTACTTTCATTCAGTTTTTCCAACAATCAATTTGTAAACTAATAGGGTAGTAAACTAATAGTTAACTGTAGGATAGTTAACTAATTCTGACGTAAGAAATTTCATGTCTGCTATTGTGTTAGCAAAAGAAAACAATAATTGAAATATGTTTACAGTGAAAATAATGAACCTCTACATGAAAATTGAAATATGTTATCATATATGACTAAAACTATATTTTTGTCTGTTTCAATGGTGAGTGAGAATCGTAATTTTGGTTTTGAAAAAATTCTTAAATAAAATGGTTTTAAATTAATGAATAAAATTTTTCAGAATTTAGAGAAGTTACAAGTAACAGAATAATTTAACATGCGTTTGAAAATAATCAATTTAACACTATTTAATAATAATAATAATAATAATAATAATAATAATAATAATAATAATAATAATAATAATAATAATTTTATTTATCTTTTTTTTAAAAAATACAATTTACAAAATAAAAATTGGTCACCAAGAGCCAACAGAGCCAGTATTGGTGACTACTTGCATGACATAGGAAAAAAATATAGTTTACAAAAATCAAAACACAAATGATAAAAAACAAATAAGGATTTAGAACTAGGAAATTAACACAATATGACATAAATTCATAAAAGTATACATAATTAAACAAACTGGAAAATATTAAGTAAATTCGCTTCTAAATGTGGAAAAATAAATCGATATCGTCAATTTCAATTAAAAATGTAAATAAAATTTTCTTGAAATGATAATAATTGTTTTCCGACTGCAACTCAAATGGCAAACTATTGTATAACTTAGAAGCTAAATAAAGAAAATGCTTGCGATAGATTTCTTTACGTATTATTGGTAATTCAAAAATTATATTTGGACGTCTATCTGAAAGTCTATCTACGTCTATCTGTCTATTTGAGAGGGCGAAACTAAACAAAAACCATATTACCCCATGATAAGAACCAAAACCAATATACAGGGTGTTTCGAATGTCTATTACTATTTTATGTGGAAAAGGTATTTATAAAACATAGTATGATTTGAATAGTTTGAAATTTTAAGGACCACCTCAAAAATTCAAATTATCCAAAAAAAAGAGTGATATCGATGCAATAGGATGTTCAAGGGACCAAAGGAAATCTTTCTTTAAGACTTTGAAGCAGATAATTGAGAAGAGAGAGTAGAAGAGAGAGAAGAGAGAGTAAGCCCTCAATTTTGAAACATGCGTTCTAAAAGTCATCACATATTCAAATATTGCTTCGTCTGTCTGCTACGATACCTACTAATTTCCTAAAATTTGCCGTGATTGACATAAACCGACAAAATAAAGCTCACGAAACATTAACATTGACAGTGAAACCGCTAAGATACCCCTTTACAAAAACAAAAACCAAACAATTCCAATTATCTCTCTATGAGGAAGTGTAGAACCTCCTATATCCAAGTCTACTTTGATTGACAGTTGAATTTTTCCAAGACATCGAAAAAAAAAAATGAAATACAATTCTTAGCATATCAATCTTCTTATGGAGAAACGAGAGTTTAAGAGAAAACCTCACGTGTCTCCAAACGTGCCAGAGGTGGACAGGAAAGATATTTAACAGACCACAGCACGCTTTCGGAATTCTTAATTAGAGGGATTCGGTTGTCTCGTGGGCCTTTTTATTTGTCCTGTAATCGAAGTTTGATGTGATTTCCTTTCGTAATTATTAAGGGAAGGTTTTGTGTCTTCTTTTTTTGAGAGAAATTATGTACAGTCGACTCTGCTTACTTACTACTCACATTTGTCCAAGAATAGAACAATAACAATATCCGATTGATAACAATAAGCGATTTGATATTAGACTAGAAAGTTTCAAACAGTGTAGCTCGAGTGTTTGCTTTAAAAGCACAACTTTGTAGTCCTAATGGAAGTTATTCAAAACGGTTACCTAGTAGGATATATTTTGCAACAACTTTTACATTCTTAAATAAAAAAAATATGAGAGTGGAATACATAACACCAATTAATTAATGACTCATTTTGTATGATTATGTATTAAAATTGGCCTTCAAACGGGGAAAGGTTTTTTAATGGGTTTCACCAGATTTTGATAACATTAAGCGATATATATCGATCCCATAAAACGATACATTTTGCAATAATTTAAATTGGAGTGATCGGGACCGTTCAATTTTGACAACTTTATCCGATTGATAATATTAACCGTAATCACAATAAGCGGAGTTGACTGTAGTAGCTACTTAACTTTGCAGGTGGTTAGTTCGTTTTTGTGGAGTGCCAATAACGTGACGAAGTACATGGATGCTTTTTTTTTTATTAAAAAGGGGACAAGGTTAGAAACGTGATCAAAGAAAAAGGATGATGGAGTACGTAAAGGAAGCTTTAAAACGTATGTGAATAACTATTCGGAATTTTAAGTTTGCAACTTCTAAGTTATGTACCACTGCTTGAGTTTTGTGTAAGGAAATACAATCAGAAATTTTGAGAGGGTTTAAGCGCTAAAACTAAAATAAACAACATATTTATTCGTAGTCAGTTCATAAGTGATAACCTCAAAACACTTCTTAAACTTTTTCGAGACTTTTTCATAGCAGTTATCTGATAAAACAAATGCTAGATGCATTAAATTTTAAGAAAGAGATAAAAAAGGTTATCTATGAAGGAAGAGATGATGTTAAGAAATTCTTAATCGTCTTTTATCGCACTGACTATCATTTTCATCGGCGTTTACCGCATTACAAAACCTTTTTTACACTTTCAAATTCCAAACAATTCAATAATTTCCTCACTAAAAAATTACTATATGTTCATGGGCGGATTTATGTAGTGGACCCTGGAAACCTAGGGGAAGTAAGCTGTCCCGCATGGCTTTGGATACATGATTTCCCCTTATAAAAACGGAATTTGCTCAAAAAGTTAGGGATCATTGCCACCCTATGACCCCCCTAAATCCGTCCATGTATAAGTGTTACTATAGGTTAATACAAGCATATTACAATTGTTATTATTAAAGACAATCTTCAATGAATGACTAATGCTCTGCTCATGGCTAGTTAGGTTTTATACTAAATTGGAAGATTTTATGTGTTTGCAGCTCTACTTAAATAATGCAAGACTGTATGGACCATCACAAAAGTTCGAAATATACTAAATTTCGGATTAAAAAGTATCATTAATCTTAGAATCTAATAATATCTTAACATTAATATTAATCTTACAATATCTTAACTGTTTTATCATCTTTATTCATTCGGTTCCGGATATATTTAATATTAAAATTACTTATTGCAAGATTACAACCAAGATTGCAAATTAGTTTCGAAACTTTTCCATTAAGAATACTTCCTTCAGTCATCAATTTCAATAATTTGATACAAAAAAAATCAGCCTTCTTTATAACCATGCATCATTTATAGACATTTCATAAACTTTCAGAACATTATTTCTTCATAGATGAAGGAAGAACTTTGACCAAAGGTCCATCGTACCAAAATTGAGGGTTTCATACAATTAGCATAATTATAATATCAAATTAGCATACTTAAAAAAATTTTGACATTGACCCAAAAAAGGTTCAAGGATAAATATTCAAATAGACGAGCATATCCTTTCATAAAGGCGTAAAATACTGTCATTTCAGTGATAAAACAAGAAATACTTTCACTTCCCGACCCAAATAAATTAATAATCTTTACGGAAAAGCATTAAATTTCACTCCCCATTTCCACTTAATCTGCAACTACTCCACCCACATGATACCGCATTCACAGTCGTCTGATGACACCGAAAGGCAGGGTAACAACCGGCGGCCATCTTTGTCCACTGTGTGGGAGTATACGATAATAATGCATTTATTAAATCCGTTGGTTTCGGGTTTGAAAACCCCGTCTGTGACGTAACCTGCGGCGAGCTTATGCAATTGGTCAAGATTACACACGCGATGTGGCGCGAGCTCGTATTCTCGTATCGCCTCATGCACCCGGCTTCTTTGCCTAATTCGTTTTTTTGTTCGAATTATTTTTTTTTGTGGTGTCGGTGTGTGGTTGTTAATGGACTTTTCTTCTCAATGAAACGCTCTTGCGAGAATTTCGGGTTCAATGCTTGAAGCGTCTTTCTCTTGATATGGATCGGAGGGGGATATCGTTTACCGTTTGGAATGGATATTCTTTAATCTTAAAAACTCTTATTTGACATGGAATCCGAGGGGTATTGTAATATAAAGAAATAAAAGAACTTTTGTTGACAGTAATTAATTTTTATACTGCTCTAAAATACCCGCTTTTATACCAAATTAATCGTTTTTATATTGTTTAATATTTCAGTCTCCATTATAAAAGAATATTTCATTCAATTACTGTAAAATTATGCATAAAAATTTCAACCCAGTTTAAAATGATTTTAATAAAAGTAAAATTTTTCATTCTATAATTTTCTGTACTTTTTTTAACTACTAGTAAAGGTGTTTTCTAAAAATGAAGTTCTCTAATATAAGAGAGAAAAAATAACTTCGAAACTTATTTCACAACATTATTTCTAACAATATTTTATTCAAGTTTAATTCAACAAAATTACCCTTTGCCTAAATTTGTGAAATACCTATTAAAAATAAATGAAGTAATTATAATTAATTAAATAAAGTTCGTTTTATATGAACATCAAAAAAATTTCTTTAGTTATGCTCTTTTATTTTGTGTTGCTATTTTTGATAAATTAAAAATCACAAGAATCAAAAGCTTTGGAACGATTTTTAATTAAAAGAATGTTTAGTTTTAAAATTGCGTTCATTTACCTGAAACTTACGAGGATTAAACACTGTGAGAACATTCATAGAACAATAAACTGGATTCACTCATAAAAAATGCAGTGGTACGATTAAGGCTCATAAGCGAAAAGTGAAACCGAATAATTTGTCACGCCACGATTTCGAAGAATATCAGTTTCGTGGAGTAATAACTTCTACTTTTACTTCGCGTGATATAGCTGGGTTTGTTCATAAAACAGCTTATACGATAGACGCCTCTCTTACAGCGCATGCTCTCTCTGAACAAATGAAAAAGCGATTGTTCTATGAAACAAGGAAAACGCATTTTTTTTTTTCGAAGCGAAAATGTATCATAACTCTACATTTAATTAATATGTTTACTGTTTGAAGGAAAGCACTTTATATACACAACCGAACTCTTTCTTTCTTAAGTACGCCTACAGTCCACTCTAAAAGATACGTGCATCGTATAAGGTGGTATTGGAAGCAAAATAATGATTGTAGAATTAGCGGAATTGTAAATTCGATAAAATATAGGGTTGTAAGTTTAGTACAAGGTGAAAAAGCTTCGATAAATTTTCCGTTTGCCAATCTTCTGTAATGTTTGTAGTACTACTTGGAGAATGAAACATATCTTTTGAACTTCTTTCAATCTTTATTACAGCTCTTTTTGATATTGGAATTAGTTCATATTTTCTGCTTTACTTATCCCTCGTTATGGTTATGGTTAGTTTTAATAATTTTACATCAAAATTTTTCATTTAATTAACATTTATCAGTTTAATTTAAATTCCGTGAATGCTTTCAATATAGGAATACACGATTTTATAAGTGCTAGTAAAAGTGAACGTTAGTAAGTCTCGTTATTATATGATTAGTTAGTAGTTCCTATTAAAAATAAAAAGGAATAAATTCGATAAGATTATTTTTCTATACAATTAATTACACACTTCCCTTCTTTGTTTTTTATAATGACAAATAGATTTTTTTTACAAAAATAATTATTGGAAAGGAATATACTATAACGAAATGGTCTCTTAAAAAGATAAATGATATAAATTAATATCAATTTATATAAAAATTTTGAAACACTTATTTTAAATGAAAATAAGTAATAGTTTAACCTAAATACTCGTTACTCAGAGATTATTAAGTACGCAACGCATTTCAAATCTAATAAATAAATTTTCAATTTCGATTTTGGTTAATTTTTTTCGATTTCTATTTTTTTATTTTTACCAAGTAGAACTAAATTTTATCCCAGTTAGTTTTTAATAAGCACTCATTTAGATAACATTGCATTTTATTTTCCATTCTTTAACACCTACTCATTGAAAACTTTTATTTTGTTAACATTACTACATATTGTTTTGCATCATAAAGTTCCCGGAAAACGGAAAAACTTTTCTTAGCTCATAAACATTTACGCAATTTCAAAAACAGTACATGGTTTTAAAAGTCAACACTTGCTTTCATTCCTTGAATCTTATTCCTACAGGAAACTTGGGAGTATGTACTCAGATCAAAAAGACGAAAATACAAGATCTTTGTCTGATTTAAAGAATGTTTTCACTTCTCTCTCAATCTGATATTAGAAAATGTGTCTTTTTTACGAAGGGTGGATGATGAATTTCGGATTTTTATCGATTATAAAGCATAGTCTCTCTTAAAAAAAATATTCAGTAATTGCAACAGTATGCTTAAATCTGTCCATAAATTTTTCCTTTATATATTTAAACTTAACTTTATTACTCAGTGACTAAAGTATTTTAGTTATTCAATAACACAATATGTTGAAATTTGAAAAATTTAATCATCTCCCTGAAAAATTTAATAAGATTAATTTTACTATCCGAAAAATTTCGGTTGTGAAATGAACCTTGAGAAATAGGCCAAATAATAGTAATTTATTTATTTATGTTTCACTCATGATTTTAATTATATTTTGAATAGATTTCGAAACTTTATTTACGTACTTTGTATTTATGAGATAAAAATCTAATTCGGTTAAGGTACATGCTTTTTTTTATGAGTTTATATAATTTTACAACTCTACTCAAAACAATTATAGTTTATGTCAATTGTTTTTAAAACTATATAATTCAAATTTTAAACTTTAAGTTCAAGTAAAACAGTTAACTAAATAATTAAAATAATTTTATAGCGTCTTATATTCTGGTGAATTCTTTCAATTCTTTAAAACTTTTTCATACATGAAAATTATTTCTTCAATAGATGTAATTGTTTTATTTATGAAATTTGGTGTAAATTATTTAAGGAAGAAGATAAATGATAGATTTATTCTTGTAATATTATTTAAGACTTTATTTTTAATTTGTAGGTTTCCACTTAATACACTCAATAGAAGTTTTTGGAACTTGTTTAAAAAATTTGCACATTTTAGTATGCATTCAATTTATACTTTATCATATTGCATAATGATAAAAATGCAATATCGTTATGAAATTAATTTGGTTACTAAAAGGTATGTGGGTAAAGTGGCCACTTTAAAGAAAATTTTCGCTTAAATTCTCGATAAATATTAATCGATTTGCTTGGAAACTGATATATCATCCTATTTTTAGGTTAAACTGGATCTTCTTTTTATATTATTTAAGGTTACAGGTTAAAGCAGAACATCCTATTACTCAATTTGCATAATATTTAAACAGCCAATATAAAATACTACTCCGGAATTACAAATGCTAGAAAATATCATTATAATTATATGATAATTTTAAAAATCATTTAAGCATTAAAAACCATCTATAGAATTTTCCCACTCTTCTTTTATTTTCCAGTGAAGTTCCCATTAAAATTCAGAGCTTTCATGGATAAATATTTGACAAATAATTCAGCAAAACAATTTATACAATTTAATCTCATATAATGTACTGAAACTCTCACTGAAAAGTAAGTTCAATCAGGCATATAAACATAAACATTCTTTATATTATTAAACCAACTAGAAACCGGCTTTTTTGTTTTATCAGCCATAGAAATGAAAAGCATTAGCAGCCTGCGGATCGTTTGTTTTAATGAAAATCTCATGCTAAATATTTCTAATGAGAAAACTGTTTTATTCAAGGGCTGATGAATTAAATTGTGTTGCTTTTAATAGTTACTTGTTCTATTATCGTGAACTCATGAAAACTTTATGATTGAAAGGCTAAATATGTTCAATAAACATGTTCAAATAGAAATATAATAAAAAATTTGGTAGAGATGCTATGATTATTAATTGAAATCATATTCAAAACACAAAAATGCTCTTAATTTAAAATGAAAGAATTGAAAACAATTATATAAGATAGTTGATAGACAAAAATAATTATTTCTAACTTACTAATTATAAGCAATATCTTGTGAAAACTTGCTAATATATTAGATGTTATATACCATTTCTAGTAAAAATTGAAATAAAACACAGTCTGTAAACATAAAATATAAAACATTAATTAAACTCATTTTACATATCGAATAAGGTTTTTTTTAATAAACAAAAGAGAGTGTCTCTGGTTTGCTAAGCCTTGGTTGCTAAGGTGGGTAAACCTAAACAAACAAGCGTTCTCTGGTGGTTAGGTGTTCCAATAATGTAAAGAATGTTTATATGCCTCAATATGACTGAAAAGACTAGTAGGTCTACCAAATAAATAAAAAATCATAATCTACTCCATACATTCCAACAAGCTCTAAAGCTATCTCAAACTAAAACAAAGTTTAAAGACCAATCCTTCATTTTCTACACTTAAAAAACAGATTCCCATAAAAGCAAATACTACTAACTTCCAATCCATCGTGTTTACTCACCTATCACCTAAGGTACGATTTCCTTTGCCTTCTTCTCCTAAACTGCACCGATCACCTAAGGCTACGAAAGAGTAACAGTAACGAACCAAATCAACAAAAAAAATTGTAACTGGTATTAAATGTTCTGCCGAAAATCTGCTGGTTTTTTTTAGGGAGGGTTCACGGAACGGTTCGATTATGACATGGGACCAGGGGACTCGTTCAACCTCTGGCGGACATGTCCTTCGGCTTAAATGGTCGTTTTTAGAATCTGGATGTGGAGTTGAGAAGTGACGTAGGTAACGGTTTTCTAGAAGCAAGGTGTGGAAAACCAGATTTTCCATTGGAATTGTGGATGGTTTTTTTGTTAGTTTCATTGGATATTTTTTTTGTTGCTATAAATGCATTTAATCGGTTACATTTTTTTAAGGTGCTGAGGTCATTTTTATCGTTGATAGGGAAAGTTGACCTGTGAAATAAAATAATTTAGAGATAATACTGATACAAGAGAAAGAATTCAAATTTGAAAGGGGAAATTAAAAGGTTACTGCAGTCAGTGTTATTCCTAGAATTTTTTTGGAGGAGTAAAAATACTCCATGACGCTTTTAGGAGGAGTGAAATTGAATTATGAGGAGTGAAATACGGAAATAGCATGAACTACATACACAGAGCCACGAAAACCGCAATTAAACTCCCTAAGCATCAGAATAATAAATGAAAAAAAAATACTATGGAAAACACAGTTGAAAAGTATGGAAATTAGGGTGCAGTAGCTTTTGGCAATTGGCTTTGGCCAGAAGCAATCCAGAAGTCGGGAGAAAATGTCTCCGCTGAAATCAGTCGGTGATTTGAGTAGAAAAATATTATTTGTTGATTTCGGTGGGGCACGGTGCATTTTTTTAGCTAAACCTTTGTGAAAAATTCAAAGAGTGAAAATACTCCTGGCTAGTTTTTCAAAGAGTATTTCCTATTTTCAAGGAGTGAAATACTCTCTCAGAGGAGTTAAAAATATGTCTGACTGCAGTGCTTCCCAATCGGGGGTCGGTAGAACCAGTTTTGGGGGTCTGTGGAATTTCTTTTACATTCTACATTTTAACATTGATTATACAGTAGTACAATAGTACATACAATAGAGTCAGTCAGGAAAATATATTTTATTAAGGTACACTTTAAATTAATTTTCCCAATGCAACTTAAATCCTCAACTTTAAGTAACTGCTAAAACGTGCCGTTTTCTGTTTCCTCTCTTGGGAACATTACTTAAAAGGGTTAGTTTTGTGAGTTTTCGTTTGAAGCAGCTGATGAAAAACAACACTAAAAGTTAGTGCTTTGAAGTTTCTTCCCGTTTTTATAGTTTGCAATTTAAACTCATCCTCAAAAGACAACAAAGCCGTAAATTTCATAAAAAAATTCCTTTAAATGTTTTGTACTATAGATACTAGCTAGCTATACCTTGTTTCCATTCATCCTTTACCCACGAGTTTAAACAAACTATCGTTTGATTACTTTTATGTATAGTGGCCATAGGGGTAAGTTGGTCCCCTGGGGGTATTTAAATTTTTTTTTATCGGATTGCGTTGTAAGTCCAGCCAAATGGGTATCGTTTCACTATCCTTCTCTTACATCAACGCCATTGAAATCGAAATGTCTGTTGAAGAATTATCGAAAAATAATCGATATTTTGAAATTTTTGACTCATAATTGACCTTTTTGGTTTTTCATGGATTACATTTAGTATTTTGATAATCATTACTAATTTAAATAATTATTTAAAAATACAATCGAAAACTATCCTATGATTACACTTTTTCCGAACTGATTATAATCTCTTATTTCAAAATATGGACACAATTAGGGCAGGTTACCCCGTTGACTTGATGTCAGTTTAAGCTTTAAATTAATAAAAAAAAAAATTAATTAATTTAAACTATTTTTCAGTTTTACCACGGGGAAAACTACCTTCATGAAAGTACATTACCACTGATAGTTTTAGCATAAAAAGCATTTAAAATTAAGGAATTCAACTTTTTTAAAGCTCCTGTAGAAGAAAAAGCCTACTAGCCCCGGTCTACCTAGGTTTCATTACTCCGAAGACATTTAAGGGTATTTGCACTGTTTTAAATTTAGTAGAACATTGAGGAATTCTCACGTTTACGATAACATATTTTCTGGGAATTAATAAATTTTGTATTAAAAAAATAAAGCATTAAACTTGAGAAACCATTTCACTTTCAAAATCTTTCTATTTTTGTTAATATTTTGTTGTTATTTGTTGTTGTTTGTTGTTTTGTTATTATTTGTTATTTTATTGTTTTGCATTTTCTTCATACATGTTCTATTTTCAACTCAACATGCTTACTTTTTCCTGACAAAATCCTCGCAAAAAAAAACAAGCTTGAATCAAGTGATACCAGTCCTCCAACACCATCTCCATCAACCAAAACACTAATAACAAAGGTTCATCAAAAAGAGTCAATCAACTCCATTACCTCCCATAAAACCAACTCATCCGTTACCCAACGACATTTCCATCCGTCCCATCATCCATCCTTCCATTCTGGAACATCCCTCCCTGCCCTTGAGGAGACTGAGACTCCATCCTCCCTACTCTGAACTTTCCAGATCCCTCGCGTTGCCACGCACGTGATGTAAACACAAACTAGTTTCCTCAGACGATATGTTGTTCGGTAATGGGCCTTTTTCGAACACAGAAAGACAATGTAACGATTATGCGGTCTCTCTCTCGTGGTAGGCCTTGATGGAAGGGTTTTGTTGACATTTTTTTTTAAATGGTGGTCTGCGTCCTTAATACAAATAAGGCGGCCGTTCACAGGTGGGTGAAAGAAAGCGATATTGTGATAAGTTGAGGTGTTTTTTTCAAGCGAGGACCTGTGATTTGGTTGTTTGGTTTTTCTGGAACGCAATTGTTTCGTTCGTTGGTGGTTTCTGGAAAGATTCGATTAACTATATGAATTATTCGTTTTATTACATAAAATGTTCGTTTTACTATTTAAAATATTCGTTTTACTACATGAAGTATTCATTTTACTACATATTTGCATGATTCATAGATAAAATTTCTTTTCTCATTTATTCTTTCGTCAGAGAGCAAATGAAGCAAAGAAAGAATAAGAGGTATAAGGAGGGATATTTGAAGAGGAGAAAGATTCGGTAGAAAACTGGGAGAAGAGAGAGAGAGAGAGAGAGAGAGAGAGAGAGAGAGAGAGAGAGAGAGAGAGAGAGAGAGAGAGAGAGAGAGAGAGAGACAATAGAATAATGAGGATAAAGGAATGAGTGGACTAAAAGATGAGTAGGAATTTTATTACTAGAGCCTGTTTCATCATTTAATGATATGGTAAATGAGGTGATGCAAAAAGAGGTAAAATGATAAAACAGTTTATTTAAACAGTTTAAACCCTCTACCAGTTTGCTTGATTACCGAAAGGATTGGTTGTAAATCTTGACAAAAATTGGAACGTTTGCCCTAGAACATCTTGATTCAAACTTACCCGTATTACTTATTCCAAGTTATGATACAGAGCCGGTCCCTAGAATAGAAATTATGCAATCTGTAAGTAGTCCCTACCCTAGTACCAAAATTATTCTTACGAATGAAAGTGGATTGACTTACTCAACCTCCCGAGTATCTGCTGACATTTTGTTTTAATAGAGTAAATTCATATGTAGTATTAATTCTGTTTTACACTACAGGCTTATTTTATTGCTCTTTTTATATATTATTTGGGGAATCTCTCACTCTTTCACGACACTCTCATACCTTATTTCTCATATTTTTCCCTCTCAATTTTTCTTCTCATTTTCATTATTTATATAACATACTACTATCTCATGTTCTTTCTCTGTGTATAGCTCTCTCACTCTCTTTTTCTTGTTCCCTAAATTAAAAGATCAAGGAAGGACTTCGGAATTTGAAAACAATTAAAACACTGAGCGCTTAGTTTACGAAAGGAAGCATGTGCCACTAATATGCCTAAGAATCAATTTCCCACATCAATTTTCTAGTTTAGACTAACAGCCATATTCACATCCATAAGAGTCGGTGTTATCTAGCAGCTAAAAAAAATAGCTTTTCGCTGACTCTATTTGGTGGAATCCTTCTTTAACCAAGGATTTAACACCGACACTGAATATGGCTATGAATATGGCTTTAGTTCTAACAATGTAGCGTCTCTCTTAAAGTACGTAATCCTCAAAGAGACGAAGCAAACTATGCAAGAATGCCTCTTTGTTTCTACTTTCACTGAAAAAAAAATCATATGAACTCATTTCAGTTCCCCATTCAAATAGCTCAAGCCGATTTCACTTTCCATCTCACCTTCCCAGCCTCAGTCTCACATTGCATGGCATGTGAGCTTCTTTTCGTGTCAACAGCCGACGGGCGAGTTCCACTGGCCAGTGATCAGTCTTCCATTGACTGGCAGACGAGCTACTGGCGCGTCGCAGCACGAGTGCCAGTGCACTCTCACTTTGCATTGTCTCCCATCCTATTGACTTCCTCGTTCCAGATTTCCAGCATTGATTTCTCTTATGTAAAAAATTCAAATGAGAGAGAAAGAGACGGTTTCCCGCTGAAGACCTTTGAACTGGTGAAAGGAGACAATCTCGTTAATCGCCAGGAAAAAATCACTTTCTCAAAGACTTTCTTTCTTCCCGTCTTATACAATCGAGTGAGTGAGACGTTGTGCTAATGGTTATTCGGTGGTCTTCTTTCTTGCTACTGCGACTTGCGGTTACACACTAAATGACGACACTGAGGGAATTTGGATGCTCTTTGTAACTTGAAATTGGATCAATTATGGTAAAGAAGCTCTTTGGTTGGACTAAATCCCATTTTATACGCTTGTTTTGACCACTTTTGAAACTTTCCAGTTTAGAAGCTCAGTCTTAAAAAAATTGTTTTATTTGCATACTAAACTAATACTAGTGCTGACTGCTGAGAAGACTATCGATCTTTTCTTGAATTCAAAAATCGATTTTAATTCCGTTGTGTTTTGCAATATCAATATCAAATACTTTACTTTCTTATCCATCAAAATATGCTGATATATATTTTGATGGATGTAAAAAGTTATTATAAATTTATAACTGAACTGTAATAATATCTTTATGAAGTAAAGATTTTCTAAGCTGTCTTCTTCAGCTAATATTTATAAAAATATTATTATAAGCTTCAAAACTATTCAAATGAACACTCACTCAAGAAAATTGTTTCCGTTACTGGAATAATCTAATAAGATTTTAATGCAGCCCTAATAAGTCATAATATTTATTTAAGTATCAAATTCTTATATAATTCTCTACATTTTTTGGTATTCATTCAGTACCTAAACATTTATCTGAATTAAGGTAAAATAGTTTTTGAAACTAATTACAAAAAGATCTCTTTACTCCAATTCCAGAAGCAAGTATAAGGTATTGAATGAGCTTTTAATGATGAAAGTAGTTAAAAGAAAAGATTCATTTCCTACATTAAATACAGATTCCAGAAGACATCACGATAAAATCAATAACAAGTTCTAACGAGAAAATTCATCAACACACAGTCAATATGTTTTTCAGTACTTCCTTCATAACTGTATCACTACGGTACAGGTAGTAAATTGTGTGAGGAAACGATATTTATAGACCTCTTTTTAAAGTAAATAAACAAAACCGGAAGGGTGGGCTGCGAGCTTCCGGTTGTGTATGGGCGCCAAAAATAGTGTGTTTTCGCTCTTTTGGCGACATAACGAAGTATGGTTTTGAAATTATTTCACATAAAAACAAAAGTAAACAAACCCCGATCGGACTATTATTTTTAAATAAAACGTTTAATGTGTGAATCTTTTTTTAACTTTAGAGACTGCAAAAGCTTATTTAATCCCAAAGTTGACTAAATTAATTTCAAAGTAAAAAAAGAAGAATGAAAAAAAAAAAAACCGGCCTAAAGCCAACGGAACAGAACAGTATATTCCGTGGTGAAAGAAAAACAAGGTAAGCTTTTTTTTCTTAATTTGTAAAAATTAACTATTTTTGATTTTAATCAAGTCTTACTATATGATTACTTATTCTATAAGGAGTTTTAAATTGTCCAAACTCACAATGTCTCGATCAATTTAACCATGATTTATTGAAATGTAACTCGAGAAAAATATTACGGTTCTACTTTGTTATTTTGGTAGATACCTTAACAATTCTTCCCCCAACTTTGGTTATCGTAATATATATACAGTTTATAAAATAAATTGCTGAAATAAAACTGTGATCAACTAGTCAAAAGTTATTGAAATTTTTAGTAAATTGGTAACTTTTAAGCATATTAATATATGCTCTTAAAAGAGTGCTTTGAATTATAAATAATACATCCCACAAGCTAAAAATAGATTTTCTACATGACAACTCATTTAAACTCTTACTTATTATTTGAGATAATAGAATTAATTGATTTATGAAATAAACGATTTTGTTTTTAAAAAAAATTATCTGGAAGTAAATGCGTTTCTTCCATTCTAGGTTCTATGTAGATGTTAACACAGCAACACAGCCTATCTTGATGTGTCTGGACCTCAGACCTAATAAAACTGCTGCAGAAGTGACAAAGTATTTTTTGAAAGGTAAAATGACATTTTATTGAAATGTAGAGTGTGAATAAGTAGAATGCTTTTAATATAGTAATGTACTTCACAAGGATAATATTTAATGAGTTTCTAGTTTTGCTGATAGATATTACAATGATTAAATGTTATGTTTTAGATAAGATGACTTTGTTAGTTTCATTTGCATATTTTATCAAGTTTAGTCATGTATTTTTGTCAAAAAGGACTGTTGATAAAATAAACAATTGTGAATTTAAAATTTTAATCAAGGATTAAACTGATTTGGTGTGTAACATTTTAAGGTAACGTGATAAGCCATTAAACAATTCGCCAAAATCAAAACAGTTACTAAAAAATTTTCAATGCTCTACTCATCTATATATCTTTTTCTGTTTTTTTGGTGACAGTCACAGTTTTAACATTAATGAAAAAAGTGGACAGCTTAATACCCAAAAAATCTACCCATTTCATCATTAACTAATTTATTTTTGAAGTATGCTAATTTTATTCCTCTTATTATAATACAGTAGAACCTAAATAAAGCGGCCCCCTTCTGAGACCAAAAACATGGTTGTTTTAACAAAAGAAGGGAATTGTACTTAACGAATAAAACTATTACTGTGATAAAACAATCAGTACTTTTATCAGGTCGTATCATAGGTTCTAATATACTAATATAATAATACAAGCTACTATTATAATACTACTAAAGAATCTTCAGATAAATTAAATTAGAGCTCTTTAACTTGGTTCCCCTCTTTCTGTATGTTGCTTAAGTTTCTACAAACTATGTTTTTCAATTTAATGCTTGCTTTCCTTGTACTCAATACTATTTACAAATATCATTTTCCCATTATTTCCTTCAAATTGATTAAAAAACAGTAAATATTTTAGCTTAATAATACTAACAACATGTTTTATTTAAAGCTTGAAGACTTTTACTGTTGGATTGAGGTATATTCTGAGCCTATATAAATTTGATTTAAAATGCAACATTTTTTTAGATAGTTACATGCCACATTTACAAATATTTTGAAGAAAAAAACATAACTCAAGCTAACCATAATCTGTCAGATTTAGATAAATTGTAGAGGTAAGAATAGAAATGGTAAAAGTAGCACGATACTCCTATTTCATCTCGCTAAAATCCTATTCATGGACAAATTGTTACACCGAAAGACTATTTCCCCACCAAATTATTTCTCAAAATGGACCATTACACTAACAGAATGTTTTCCAAACAAGATGCTTCTCCATATTCCAGTACACTCACTGTAAAGAAGTTTCACAGAATTCCACAACACTGTCAAAGCGTTTCAACGAATTGATCATTACACCTGTCTTTACAGTCAGTTATTAAGTCCTGTCGGTGTTATGGAATTCAGTGAAACAATTGTCAGTGAATTGGCTTTTCAGTGTAATTGAATTGGGGGAAAGGTCTGTCGGTGTAATAAGGCCATTTAATGAAACGAAGAAATTTGTCTGGTGCAAGGTTCTCGATAATGTGGCTTTTGATGATATAAGTGTGATGATTGCAATAGTAAAACTAATGTTTAATTCTTCAAGATAGACTTATGAACAACAGCCTGAATGTGGATTTAGGAGTAATTGTTTAACTGCATTAAAGTTTTGGTCAAAATTTAACTTCACTCCCTGAACTGGCAAAAAAAATGGAGTGAAGAATACTTATAAATTAAGTAAAATCTTAACCATTTGCTAAGGGGAAATATCAAGAATGAAAATGACATGGGGAATGTGTTAAGTTATTGTGAACAACTTTTATAATATTCTTTGTTTTTTTTTTATACAGGCAACATCTATCCGAGTAACCCATGACTGGAATTCCAATTACAACAACGACGAAGGATTCAGTTGTTCTTTCATTCATTCTTTCATGCAGATGAATATTCATCTTTAGAATGCACATGGATCTTCATTCAAGATCATTTTAAAACTGAAAGGACCTATGTTGTGACTCTGGCATATCTTTGGAATGTGATGCTATTGTGTGTACTAGATTTAACATGTAGATTAAAAGAACTGCCCACATAATTCTAAAAATATTGATGGTTCTCAAATAACTTCTTTGAATAAATTATGTTATTTTAATAAAATATTTATTTTAGAATAACTTTGTGTTCATTTCTTGTAGCTAATGAAAATGGTACTCTAGGCTAGGATTAGCTGAGTTCTCCCTATATTTAACTTATTGGCAGACTTTTACTAATAAAAATATTTAAAGCAGCACTGCTTGTTGAGATATTTTAGTTATTTATTTTCATATTTGCAAATATATGTTGATTTATCAAAAAAAAAAAAAAAAAAAAAAACATATTTGGAAGTTGCTTGCGCCCCAACTTATCCTAGAGTACCGAGAAATTTTTTCAAAATATTTGATATTATCTGATAATCAGTTGAATTTTCAAAGCATACTGTTACATGTGGGCTTAAATCTTCTACTTAAGTAGGATAAGGATTGAAACAAAGTATCATTGAAAATTGGCAACCTTTACTTTTGCTCGAGTTTACTATCATTTAAATGCAAATTTCGATTTTTAAAAGCAAGCTTATGGTTTTGTCTTGGAGAAATCACCATAATAGGACATCAATAAATCATGAGAGATCAAAAAGAGGGAAGGGGTCTATTTAAAATCTCATGTCAACTTTTAGTTTGGAGATAAGCTTTATCATTTTTACCACAAGTTTAGGGAAAATATCCATATTAGTCAAAACAACAAATCATTATCCAGTCAATCATGATAATTACAAACATAAGACCACTTTTTAAAATTTAAGTTATAGAGTAAACTCCAATGAGAATTTGAAGGGGGGAGGGAGGGCTCCATAATCTCGCCTCACATAATTTATGGGTATCCTCAAATGTGTTAGAAATTGTCAGTTTTGTGTGATTTGGGTTCAGTGTCAATTATGAGAAATTAGGTTTAACCAGTGGCGAAGCATGAGTTGCAAACAGGAAAAGCGCTATGTAAACATGACATACACATTTACAAAAATTATACTTGAAACATCCAAGAAGTTACAAATTTCAAAATAAAACTATAAACACTAATATTACAATCAACCTAACATATGGCAAAATAACAATCAACTTCCAGTGCTTCTCCTCTTTGCAATTCATGCTTCGCCACTGGGTTTAACATGCATTTCAAGAAAAGTTATATTTTAAACTAAATATATTTGCAATGCAAATTTCTTAAAAAAATTTTTAATGGAAAAATAGGACCTTACCAGAGGGATTGAGGTTGTTCTCACAAGCTACTACGATTAGTTAAGTGAGTAGCAAGGATCGACTTCCACTAGTTTATCTGCAACATTTTACGAAGTGAAACCAATCCATATGACTCACACCCAATAAACCAATCCAACACAAGGAGAAGGCAATGACCTTCAAGCGAAATTCCAAACAAACTTTCTGCCTCTCCCTGGGAGGGAATGAGTAAATGGATGATGCAATACCATGAGGGGATCAATATTTATACTACATTTTAGCGAATTCCAATACACTGAAAAGCCATTTCACAGAATCGACCATTACACTTGACCAATCATCCAATGATTGGTAATGAAGTCATGTCCGTTTAATGGTCGATCCAGGAAAGTACAAAGATGTAAAAAATCCTAATCAAAGTAATAATTTGAAAACTGAATGCCCTTTCCCTCCAACTTTATTGTTTTTTGACACTGAGAAGCATATTGTTTTAATTTATGTCTCTCTAGTGTCATCATGTAAAAAAATAGGAAGAAAACAATTCTATCATCCTCCAATTTTAAGAAATTTAGAATATAAAAAAGAAAGTGCAGGTCTAATATAAAGTTTCTTTTGAGGAGTCTTAAAATACTCCATCACTTTCAGATTACTATTGTGAAATAAAAACCTTTTGCAAAAAATAGTCTAGAAACAGTCTCTTAAAATTGGAAGATGATTGACATGCTTAATTCAGCACTCTGAAATCTGAAAAAAAAACAATGTGTCAAGACAGAAAAATGAATCTTAATACAATCACACTTAAACTTAAATACTGTTATTTAGAATGAAACACAGACAGTGGATTTAATTTGTTTTTTAATCAATCCTAAATGGACATAAATGCCCATATGAAATACAGACTTAAAGAAACTTCAATACCTATATAATACCACCAGATACGCTACATTAATAATGGAATTGGAGAATTAAAAAAATAGGGAAATTAAAAACCTGATTTTACAGTTCACAGGGCAATGAAAATAAACCCTGATGTAGTATCTTCTGTAGTATTATTACTACCAGAAATACTATAATACAATATATCTGTATTTTATAGCTGGGTTTTTGTTTACTATCAAACGGGTAATGTAAATAAAAAGAGACAGATTGGTCGCCGCTACTCCGGAGTGGGAAATAAAGTAAAAGTAGTCTTTCCAGATTTCGGTTTTGATTAATTTAAAGAAAATAATATGAATAAATTAATAAGTATTAGCTATATGCTCGTTAAATCCAAGAATAATAAAAACAACACACGACGGAATACAAACAAAAACAAACACGGCCGCCAATATTAGCCAGATCAAAGAATAGCCAAATACAACGCCAAAAGAAGTAACCCGGAAGTAATCCAAGCGCCCGGATCGTAGCGCCACCAAGTTCCGGTTGAAGAGGTCTATGGATGGGTTGAAAAATGTAAACAAAAACAAAGTCCTAGAGACTTCCGGTACAGAACCTCAACATAGTAGATGCATTTGGCAACTTGGCGAGGTTAAAAATATTATTTTTCTCTCTAACCCTTTGCTAATAAAATAATAATAATAAAAGAGTGAATGCAAGAAAAGGCTGATTACTGAATGAATAAAAAATAATACATTAAAAAATTAATACGAAAAGAGCAAAACGAATTTACGTGGTCGAAGTTGACTTCGAAACATAAACAAAGAACAAACAAGAATGAAAAGGATGCCAAAGCAATGCCAAGAATAACGCTAATGTGGTAACCCGGAAATAATATATTAGCACTGCCAGATGCAGAACGAAGCTAGTGAAACCCATCCATAGGGATTTTCAAGTGTTGAAATCCGATGTTTTTTTTTTCTTATTCAAGTAGCTAAGTAACAACGTTTTATAACTGTAACAAAGAAATTTCGAACATCTCCTTTTTGATTATTTCAAGGATGTATTAAAAGGAAAGCAAATGAACTGGAACTCCTCTGAAATAAAGTTAAACGGAATTCAAGAAGTCATCATAAAGTATGCTTGTATATTTTTTTACCATTACAGTTAACTAGTAGTATAAGCAGATTATTGACTCTTGACCACAAAATCGAATATAATTAATCCTTTAAAATTTCGCTTTTCAAAATAAGGTGTCTATTCTAAAATTAATTTTTATAGTACTACCTACTGTACACCTCTATGGGATATTCTTAAATCCAACTGTACGCCTCTATTTCGTTTTTTTTTTACATCACACAGTCATAATGGTTTTTACTTTAAATAAAAACCATTATTAATATAAGAACCAGTCTTTCAAACTAGAGAAATTCATCGAAAAAATTTAGAATTCTCAACCTTGGCATAATAGAGCATTTTCAATCACATGACTCGGACCTAACAACGGCCTTAGCAACAGAAGATGTTGCAGTTTTTTGCCCTACAGAGGTTAACAGTTACAGAAAATGACTAGCCGTGGAATTCTTCTATTGGATCATTTGCAATTACGTGATCCCATACCTAAAAACCGCCTTAGCAACATATACCTCGTTACCTAGCAACCGCCTTAGCAACAGTTAAAAGCCCTACAAAGGTTAACAGTTAATAGAAAATAGCTGGTCGTGACGTCACCTGAAAACACTATTGGGTCCAAAATATTGCCCAAAATTAAAGGTAAACTGTTGGAAGAACTACCACAACGTAAAACATCTCCCCAAGAAATTCAAAATATGATCTAGTGCTGCTTTATCTTTAATGGCATTGTAATTCGACAAAATCCTTTCGCATATTCAAAACACAGCAGAAAATATTCAAATAAGGAGGAATTTTGCTAGATTATGATTCATAAATTTGTAAATAATCCGGGTTCAACAAAAGCTTAACAGATTCGATCTTTCAAGTTCATGAATCAAATTTTAACAAATACCCATCAATGTTTTGTTTTCTTCTTAAATGACCCCAGCCTTCCTTATACCTATACCCTTTTACGAAAAGCTTCTAGAATATTCAAGAAGAATTTCAAGTTCGTGTTCATTGTTCTGGAGAAACACATTCCGATAAGGACAACTATAATTGACCACAAACAAGTCTGGTAAGTTCGCACGAAAATTCATCGAAGTTTGGTGTGAGTGGCCCTTGAGTGACAACTCCTGTAATTTGTAAATCTGAAGCAGAGACTGGTATTTTCTTGGGAATAAATAGCCAATGACGTCAAAATAAAGTGACGTAAAAGAATATAGTCCCTTCTAGAACAACTTCCCACCGAAACTGCTTTCTTCACGCATTGAAAATAAAGTTTATGATTGTGCATGAGAATGATTGTTTTTTTAATCAAATATTGTTCTCTATCCCTGTCAGAGATATGCTCTTGGAGGAAAATTCTGTATCTGAGAAGTCTTGGCGGAAACGCGTTGGTGGACGGATGTTTACCAACATTCAGTTATTGTTTTGGCTTTTTGGTAGTATATTAAGCTTGCGTGATCTTGGTACGAGGATATAAGACTTCAGGAGGTATAATGAGTTCGAGAAAATTCTGGGCGATGTTGAAATTTGCTTGGTGCATTATTTGTGTCCTCTACCTGGTCGGTATTGTGAATTTAAGGAATGGAATTTGGTATAGACTTAAGAAGCTTACTAACTTTCTGTTCTCCAAAAGTTGGAAGATTATTTAATAGGAATATTCATCTAGTAATTCCTAACCATACCAAAATGCTCATTAATGATTTTATGAGCATTTCGTAGAGCATTACCAGTCGATGAGAGTCGTCCTTACATTTAATACAATTACCCTACTACTTTCACCAATTAATAACCTGGAGTGCAAACTCAGCGTGCCAAAATTAAAATGTATCATTACACCAAGGGGGCAAAGGTTAAAGTTCCCCCTATTGCTTGCATGTTAACAGAATCTAACAACACGTTTATTTATTTGAAGAAATTGAGCGCTCAAAAGTTATGTAAAGATACCTATATAATTACAAAATTTCTTTTGAAAAAACGGGAAAATCTTTTCTTAACTTTTCTATAATCTAAATATTTTACTTAATGTCAATCTCTTTCTTAAACTCACTTATTCCTGTAGAATTTACTCTTATTTCTGACACTGCATTCCCTTTATCTGCCACCCCATTAAAAAACAAAATAATGCTTTTGATGATGAATTTGAAGTGTTTTAATAAGATAAGAGGGACTGATTACAGCATTGTATTGGCCAAACAAATACTAGTTATTGATTAAATAGAACCTAAAAAATCATAGTACGCTTTCCAATGGTAGTTCTAAAGAAAAAAAACCTTAAATCTGAATGTTATTCTTTGAAGTCTACCGGCATCTCCCGCATGGGGAGAGAGCGGACGATTTTTTGTAGTAGAGGATGGCAACGGGCCAATGAAATCTCTATTTTTAAATGCTGGGCGAACGGGTGTAACAGACGAGCTTATCACCGGTCTTACTTTTCTCATAAGATGCAAGATGGAGTGACACGGAGGTGGGATACGAGTGGGACATAGAGGTGGGCAACCTTTTCGTCATATAAGAGTTGCATTTTCCACACGCACAAATGTCAGGGTGTAGTCGGCTTTTGATACAGAGACGCATATAAGGGGTTTTATGGGCAGTTCCCAAAAACTACAATAAATTCTAAAAAATCCCTTTAAATTTATTTTTCGCTGATCTTTTACCCACATGCTTACAGTTTGGTGTGTAATATGTTGTTCTCATTGTTCATATCTTGTAACTAAAACTAACTAAAACTGAAGATAAAGTTTTGTATGAAGAAAATAAAGATTTTTGTTAATGTAAAAATCTTCCCTGCTACACAAATTTTACTCAATTACTACTTTATTTTCCTAAACTATTTTTTTGTGCTATAAAAAAATTGTATAAATCGTAATGATAATAATTACTGCCAAGAAAATTAATATTTTATTGATAATAACAATAAAATATTCCAAAAAATTATCGTTTATGTCAATACTTTATATTTTATCTTAGCCATTTAAATAGCTGACTACTTACGTAAAAAATGTTTATATCCTGTAAGTTTTTCATACATTGAAATTTATATTTAGTTATTTGTTAAGCTTCAAAATAGTTTAAGAATTGAATTTTCGTATTGTATCATACGATTTTAATTTGTCAAACGATGAATAAATGTCTTAATATGTTACAAATTTAGCGAATTAGGTAGCTCAAAGTTTTAAAAACTGTTCATAATAAATAGTATAATGTAGAACATTTTTAAAATAAAGAATTGAAGGTAAATGTTTCGATTAACCAAAAGTATTCAATATAGTTTCTCCCGTCTTCACTCATGACGGCAACTGGTAAGATCAAAATGTTAGTGAGAATGTTTTTTTTTTTCATTGCATTCGCGTATTTTTATCACAGAAAAGTGTGTTTTGATGGCATGGATGGCTCTAGCAATCACTGACTGGTGTGTCTTATCTTATCAATCAACTTTCAGAGAAAGTGATTACAATGCAATCAACCAACAAGCAACGGCCCATTCACCGAAAGAATTAAAATAAAGATAAACAGAGTTTTTTAAAGTGTAATTGAATTATTTCACACGGAGGCTGAATTCATAGTATTTAATAAAGATAAACGTTTGTTTCATATTATCTTTCATGACATCAATGGTATACTTTGCTTAATAAAAAATTAATATAAATTCATAGACGCTACAAACTATCAAATGTAAATGTACCCTTAAAAAACCATAGGACACTGAATTTTTACGCATGTCTAAATACGCTGAAATTGAATAATCTAAAGTTACAATGAAATTAAATTTGATGAAAGGACAAAAATTATTAAAGAACAATTGAACAAAGACCAGGAAGAGCGCAGACACTAAACAATTTCTATTTTTCAAAAATGTACACAACATTCATTAATATCTATTTATTGAAATTGTTAAAAATTCATTGAATAGGATGAGGGGATTCCACTTAACGCTCTATGCCACATTAAGCGACAAAAATCAAATCGATTCAAAATAGAGTGCCTTGAAACAGTACATACGACTTTCTTGAAACTACTTGAACGGCAGGACAATGGTGGTAGACAAATACCAATTTGCATAGAGCAGTTCCCCCTTTCATTACAGAGAGTGGTATACGTCGTCCGTAATAACGCAAGGTCACTGATGCAATCTGTTGCCAAAACAAAGGGGTTTGCAATTCATCTCACTCTGCAAACACTCTTTTGGGGATGGATTTTTTTTTTCATACGGGGTTGTAAAACTAGGCTGTAAGTTGTCTTCGTAAAACAAATTTTAGGGAAAGTGCCAACAGAGGCTGAGATAATATGGAACAGAGTGGTTACAGAAAACTTATTTCAAAATTCCCTGATAATTCCACATTTTCCCTGATAATCTGGCGTGATTTTCCTTGATAGTTTATAAATATAATAAATTCTAATAATCTTCTAGAAAACGGAAAAACTACTTATAAATTGGAAAAACGTGAGAAAGAAGGACGATATAAATGAGATTATTTTCAGACTTTTATCACAAAGGAAACCTCGGAAGCTTATTTTATTAAACATTTGCTTTGAAACCACACTAATTTATATGCATTCGAGTTTTTGTTTTGTTGGAAGGAGAACGGAAATGCACATTTAAAGATTTGAAAATAAGATTTTCAAAATTTCCCAGATTATTATCAGATTTTTTAAAATTCCCTGATTTTCCCCTGATAATTCCAGGTTTTTAAGGTTTTCCAGGTCTGTGGCCACCCTGATGGAATGAAGATTTGATATTAGCAGGATAAGTTATTCTTATTGCATTAAATTTCACTGAATATGTTTGCTGCCTCCAATCAAACTCTTATTAAATTGAAGAGAACTATAAAATTAACGAATTATGATACATCGATTTAGGAAAAAAAAAAGATGGCAATATAATCCGGGCTGGCTCTAAAAAGGAAACAATGGGGATTAATTCAAAAATTTGAAAAGTTTCTGTTACAATTTGTAGCGAAGGTAGAACAAATTAGAAAAACGGAGGATTCACATCTCTGAAACTAATAAAATTTCCTCCATTTTAACTACAGGAAACTACAACAAAGCCATCATGATGTGTTTTTTCCAGAGTTGTTAAAATTGCGCAAAGCAATTGGACCCTAAACACCGCAAATTATGAATAATTAAAAACTATTTATTATTTAATATACAAATTAAATGTAATTGAATAGTTATGAAAAATAAATTAACTTTCATGGCATTCAGAGCAAGAAGTGACAAATAAAACGAAAAGGATTTCGAAAAACGATCGATATATTATTTATTATCGATATATTATTCGATATATTATAGTATACGTAGATAGAGGAAAGGAGGGTAAGAGTGCGCAGTTGGGTAAAAGTACGCAGCGGTTTTTTCCATGTTGGAAAAAGTATATGGGTGAGAGACTGTAAAACATGAACACATGTATCATAAGCTATCTTAAGAGACTGTCACTAATATTTCCATACATTCGGCATTTTATTTATCAGGTAAAATATGGTTTCTTTGAGTTAGCATTTAATTTTTCTATGAAAGAATCTTAATTTTTTTGTAAATAAAGAACTAGTGATAACCTAGAAAGTAAATAATCTATATCTATAAAAGCCAAATACCACTGACTGACTGACTCATTCACTCACTGGTAAGTAAGGAACACTCAACACGGAATCTCCGAAACTACTGGACCCAGAGCTTTGAAATTTGACAGAGACGTTCCTCTCAGCTATGCGACGCGCACTAAGAACGGATTTTAAAATCGAACGACTCCTTCCCTGTTTTTCGGCGCTTTTTCGACTCCGTTTTTCGCATTGAAATAGCATTGTGCATTGTTGAAATGCGTAAATTGCAGTAGGTTTATTTCTCTCTTGAGGTTTCGTCTGGCCTCATGTGATAAAATATAATTTCAAAAATTTCAAATTTATAACAAATTAAGACGAAAAACACAGTGTAAATTTCTATTTCAAAATTATAACAATTTTCAGGAAACATATAAATTCAAATAATTAATTTTGAAACAGCATTTTCCTTTATTTGTAATTTTAATTTTTTTCTAAAATAAATATATTTATGGAAAGGCTAAAATAAATGGTTTCCATGGAAACAGAGCTGAAATTATTTCATTGTTTCATGGGGCATGGTTTACTAGACTTATACATTCACTAAATTTTTATTGTTAAGTACTAGAAAACCGTTTTTACTAAGAAGTTGGCTATCATGATAAAAGGAAAATGAGATTTATCAAGCATTTTATTATTTTGATAAAAATGTTTTTATTATTGGAGATGTAGGATCATGCATATAAAAATGGATTCTTTATCATTTTTGAATATAAATTAAATTAGGTATAGTTAAATATTTTGCTTTGGCGGCGGGAGTTGTTGACTGAATTACACATAGAGATTATTTTTTTTTTGATTAAATTAATATCATTTTTGGAAAACGATAGAAACTTCATATACGGTTTGTAACATCCTGTAGGAAATTATTCCCAAGGGGCTCAAAGAGGGTTGTGATTTTTACTTCCTAAGTTTTTATCAAGTGATTTATAAAAACCGAAGCGTAATTTTTGAAAAGGACATCGGAAATACTTCATAGAAATTTTGTTTAAGATTTTAAACTATAAATTTCAAAAGACTGATGATTTCAATCGGATTGTTCTTTTACAGCCGCAGTAAAATGCGGGACGGGATACGTTAGGGTATATTTTCACAGTAAGAAACCGGGAAGAAAAACACGACGGGGGTGACGGGATGATAAGTGACTGCTAATCCAGAAAAAGAAAAGACATATAACTTGATAAACCTGATGATTTCAATTTGATTGTTCTTTACAGCGAAGGTAACAGCCAAATTTAAATGCGGGACGGGATGAGTTAGGGTATATTTTTACAGTTAAGAACTGGGATGAAAAAGACGACGGGGACGACGGGATGATAAGTTCCAGAAAAAGAAATCCAGAAAAAGAAAAGACATAACTTGAAAAACTTTTTAAAATATTTATGAATTAACTCAACCCGTGCAAGGCCGGGTAAGTCAGCTAGTATTGTAATAAATACCTATATGGTTTATTATTATTCAACTGTTAACATTAATTAATTAAACTGTTATTAGTCAACTTAATATACAAGAATACAAGTTTACTGTAATTAAATAATTATGAAAAATAAATCAACTTTCATGGTATTCAGAGCAAGAAGTTCCAAAGGAAACATAGGATATTAAAAAATATATTATATTGCATAGATAGAGGAAAGGAGGGTAAAAGTACGCAGCGTTTTTCCCAAATAGCAACCGTATATGGGGGAGCGAATGTGACACATGAACACAATATATTAATAAGTTATCAAAAAGACTCTGTCACTAGTATTTTCATACATTCCTAAAATAGTCCTAATTTTTAGCAAGCAGCGATCCACGAATATGAAAGAGCACAGTGTGTGGAATTGTTTTCCCAGCTTAACAGTCGGGTCACACGCGAGCTTCTCAGCCATACACGCACGTTTCGACGATTTGATCAAAAAACAGACCTGTCTAGTTCTAGTAGATATAGATTTTTAGGGGGGGGGAACTGTCGGTAAATAAATTTGGGAATCATTTTTGAATGGACCGGGTTGATTCCGGGAGGAATACGAGTTCAATGTGCCCGCAGCAAAATATAGGACACCATTATTATCAAAAGGCCATTATTTTGTTTTTCGATTTTTAAAAATACAAGATTTACGAGGCTTTAAATTTAAAACAACGTCTAGAAGAGGCATGGAAATACAGTCCGTAAGTAAAGTGGTCATTCAGAATTCGGCTTACAACGTTCCTATCCCAGCATAAAAAAACTATGAATTTTAAAAAAATACAGTCGACTCCGCTTAATGGGATCACGGTTAATGTTATCAATCGAATCACATCGAAATTGATTGGTCCCGACCACTCCTATTTAAATTAATGCAAAATGTATCGTTTTATGTTATCAGTTTATCATTTAATGGTTATCAAAATCTGGTGAAATCCTTTAAAACATCCATTTTCCTCCCTTGAAAGGAGTTTTAATACATACAAAATGAGTCAATAATGTAATAATATGGTCCGCTCTCATATTTTTCTTTAAAAATGTTTAAGTTGCAAAATACACACTAGAAAATATTTCCAAATACTTAAATTAGGACTACACAATCGTGATTTTAATGCAAACACTCGTGTTATGAATCGGGTATTATCATTCTGATCTTGGACAAATGTGATCACATTAAGCGGCGTCGACTGTAATTGAATAATTAAAGGCGACAGAAAAAATTCAATTAGAAAAAGTTCCGCGAAAATATCTTCGTTATTTGTGAAGGTATTGGAAGGTGGAAATTTCCCATCACTCATTGTAAAAGGATTATCGACAGTTTTTTCAAGGTTTTTTTAACCTTTTTATGTGCCTTTGCTATGATGTTTAATTTTTTTTAAAGATGGAACCCCCAAAGGAAGATCTTCTCCAAGTCCCAAAGGTATCAAGGTCCCACCCTAATAGCCATAGTTTCCGAGACTGACAGGAGCACCGCCTGAGGACAGTAAAGAGAAGAGAAACAAAAAAAATTCTCAGCAGCCGATTTTTTCAGGGTCAGACTCGGAAATGTGGATGAAGAACCCGACGGGCGATGATTCTTTTTTTTTTCTCTCTTACAGGTTTCTCTTTATTGAACAGCGTACATCGCTTAGTAGAAAAAGCACGCTTCCTTGTATTGATTTTTAAAATGATCAATAAAATTTTGACAAAAAATAGTTTATATTATTAGCTTTGGTGTTTTTTGAAGGAAAGAATGGATTGTAAAATTAACTTATACAAAATTACCTTCGTTGAAGGTAAGAAATAAAAGAGTGATTTAACAAATTTTAATTTCTTTAAGATTATTTAATAAACAGTAACTAACAAATTTAAAGTAAAGTTTTTGAAAACAAATAAATAAATAATATCTTAATTCTGAAAAAATAGTTAATTTTTTAATAGAAAACGACCCTGAATAAGTTCCAAGATGCTTGCTCTGTTTTAGAGTTGATCCAAAAAGTAGTATTCATAAGATATGTTGTATCAAATAATTTTTGTTTAAAAATCAAAGGGAGAGGAAAAATATACGATTACTATTTTAAACCCTACTCTAACACTCAAAAATGAGATCTTGTTAGCTTAACTTTTTATTTTTTAAATTTTAACACCAATTGAAAATAATTTAAAACTATATCATTTATATTAAAAAATAACTAGGGTCCCTACGAGGCCAGGAAGATATTAGAACATAAAAAAATCATGTTCAAGAACTACAAAATATTACAGGTAAAAGAGTCAAAGGTATGTATCACAAAAAAAAGGGGTGATCATGATCTTGTGCATTGATTAATGTGCCAAATGGAAGGGAAATTTTAAGTGTTATTGAAGAATTTGATTACTTTTAACAATGAAACCATTTAAACACATTCTTATTTTAAATGAATTTCCAAGGTTAAAAGCTAATGAAGATATAGTTCACATACCTGATAAGGGAGCTAACTCGTGTCATTTTTGTTGAGAATAAAAATTATGTCACGGTGGAAAGTTTTACATCTTATTGTGTTACCTGTAATATTTAGATTGAAAATTTCAGTTAATTTTTGACAAGTCAGCAAGTGACTTAAATAAAATGTCTGGCCACACTTATCATTAAAAATATCCTTTTTACTGATATTTATCTAGAATTAAAAGAAAAGGTTAATTTAATTTAATGTATGAACTCTGAATTACTAGTGGCTACTATGCAGAACCACCGACTTTCATTCAATATTTCTTGCATAATAATCTCATAAGGTATTTAAAGCTTACTTCATGAAGGTTTTAAAATAGAGGAAATTTACCCAGACTTTCTTGTAAAATTAAGGATACCATAAAAGTTGACTTAATTCCACCAGAATTTCAGTACCAAACTAGCACATTTTATATGGAAAGAAGGATGAATGACTTCTCTCTGAATTTTTAATATAAATATCTATTCACAGAAAGTCACTGCATTAACCTATTTTATTATTAAAACTTGCTAAAAAAATATTTTTTTACATTAACTAAAGGGATTTAAAAAATATTTTTAAGAGTAAAATAAGGGATATATACAAAACAAAAAGGGGTAAATCCAAACAATTCTGGCTTTAATGATTTTTTTCTTTGGTGAGTAAGCAATTTTACTTCTATTGAACTAAGTTGCCAGAACCCACCAACTCATCGCCACTTTTGGCACCAGGCCAGAATTTTTTTAGATTATCAGAATGAATTAAGATAGTTTTAGAGTAATATATTGATTCATTTACACATTAAGAACTAGAAATTATTAAATTCAAATATAAATTGCATGTGATGAATTAAGAATGAGTTTATAGTTATTTCATGTATTTTGGAACCATCTTGCCTAGGAATGTTAAAAAAGTGTGGAGAAGGAGTAAATTGTTAAAAGTTTTGGGTGTACCTAATCAAAATATTACTAACAAATTTAACTCTGCTTAAACTTAAGACATTTTATCCTTACAAAACTAAGAGTGAACTAAACAATCAATTTGAGAATAAATATTATGGAAAATAAATTAAAAATACTTAATGAAAACAAAAGCATGTATCTCTCCCAACAGCTTATATTTTATTAGTTAGACCATCAAAGATATACAAACAATTTAAATACTAACATTTCAGAATGCAATATCATGATCTTTGGTTGATGAAGTTTGGCATGCAAAAATGTCTAAAGCTTAATTGTCCAATTTTTTTATACATTGATCCTAAGTAGTTTCTGTTAAGTGAAGACAACTCTTGGTTCCATAAAAGAACTGTGTTTCAAAACATACAGCAACATAAAAGTTTGTTTAGTTACAATTTTTTAATCTCTATAAACATTATTACGATTTAATACTTCAACAAAAAAAACTGTTATGTGTTTTATGTTAGTATAACTAGATGATTTTCGAAAATTCAATTTTAAATAATGAGAGATTGGTCAAGAATATATTATATATACTTTATAATTTTCAAACACTTTAGAATAATTATTTAGGGCAAATACATTTTATGAGTGCCCTTAAAAGATAAATAATAAACTCCAAATACTATACGAATCAACAAAAAACACTTTTAAACTATATAAACTATCATTAAAAATAAAAGAAATAAAACTAATAAAATAAAGTAGTAATTCTTGTCAAATTTGTCCTTGCCAATATAATGAACTTATTTTAAGCTCATTTAAGTTTGAGAGTATTATTTAACAAACATTTAAAATTTTGCCATTTTAAAGTTATTATATTGCAGAAATTTTTGGATTCAAACATTTTAACACTTAAGCATTCACCAGCAGAAAATTTAAAAACTCTGAACATCACAAAAATTAAAAACACAATTAAGTAGTCTTGCATTTCGCTCTTGGTTCTTTTCACGAGACTTGTGTTACAAATTGACTGCGTCTCGCACAGCAATTGTAACACATTAAAAAGATAAAATACAACTCTAAAATGCCCTTAGATTTGCAGAAACGCTAGAATTAAAGTCTGAACCCAAAATTTTTTAAAACATTTCTGTTGATGCAAGCTAAATTATGAAACCCAACATGGTATTGTGATTGGCATTCACTAAAACCCTATGTGGCTGTGTAGTGAATCTAAGCGTTTCGTATAAAAAAAACTAGCCATAGATGAGAGAGCTAATTATGATTAGACCACTCATCTTTTCAACGAGCATAACACAAATACCAAAAATAAATATGCTACTCAACGAACAGTTATGAAAAGCTAGGAATGTGAATTCTTTTAAACGTATACGACTAGGAACTCTAATTTAGAAAATAACCACTGGAGAAAGTATCATAAGATGCGCTGAATTTCCCAATGTCAAATAGTTCATAAGAATCACTGAAATGGCATAAATAATGACTATATAAGAATTCATAACTCATTTTTTTCAAGACACATGTAGCATGCAATGCAAGTTATCAAACAGTAATCCTAATATACACTTTATAGAATACTTAAACAAAATGAGAAATGCAGTTCTTTCATACACCGGGTTTATTTTCGTTACCTGAAATTTTGCTGAACGACTGGAGAAAGTGTCCGGGGGGGTATCTATTGCCAGTTCAAGGTGAAGGCCGATATAGAAAAAGCTATATAACTTTGCTCGTGGAGTACCAGCATTTCAGGAGTCGAGGGGAAGGGATAGTACATAGGATTTTCTGCTTTCTAAAGTTTTTGCCGCAGTTCGCTCTCGGCTGGCACGATCACAGAGAGAGAAAACCTCGTGGGGGTGCCTAAGAGTCAGTGGTCCTTAACAAATTTATTATTACATACACTTATGGCAGCAGCAGGTTAAGAGGAGGGGGCCTCTATCTCCTCCTGGTACCTGGAAGATAGATAGTCCGCTGAGTCTGCCAGTTCGTGCAGAATGGTGTGCAGTCCTAGAAGGTGGTGCCTGAAGGCGGAGGCTAGGTGGTTGCCCGTGGACGACGACTGGACGGACTGGTCGTCCATGCTGTCGCGGTCGGTGACCACACTCTCGATGTCGCTGTCCGTCTCTTGGTCGGAAGGGAAGCCCGTGCTCCCTCCTAGACTGTCGTCCGAGGGCTGCCGGACGTGGGTCTTGGGGGAGGAGCGCCCGCTGCCCAGGGCGGGGAGGGCCGGGACCACCGAGGTGGGGCCCCACAGCAGCTCGTTCTTCACGTCTTTGAGCATCACGTAGAATCGGAACACGTCCGTGTTGTTGAGCCCTGCGGGGAGGCACTTGGCGAGGCTGTTCTCGTTGTTGCTCACCACCTCCATGTCCTGCAGGCGCGAGGGCACGAGCACGGTCGAGTCCATGTTGTTGACGGCTTTGACGAAGCGGTCCATGGCGCTCAGCACCGACTGCTGCGAGCACGTGAAGCTGTCATCGCCGCGGCTGTGGCGGCTGGTGCGGCGAGCCGCTTGCCGGTTCAGGTTGCTCTGTTCGTAACGGGAGTCGTGCATCATGGCAGGAGGGTCGTCCTTGTTGTGGTTCGGAGAAGTCGTGTTGTTGCTGGGGTGCGAAACGAAACCGCTCTGACCAGCGTCGGAAACTCTGCGCGACTTTTGTTGAGGTGGCTTCGCCAATCCCGCGTAAGACAGTCGCCTGAAGCGTTCCATTACGACGAGCAGGTTTTTATAAAACGTGTAGCTGAGCCGCCGTGAGCCTTCTTTTTCCTCGATCCTGCACGGCGGAAGTACGTCACCAATCTCTCATACTCTCCACACCACGTCACCAGGGCGGCGTTCGTTCTTTTCTAATTCTCTCCGACTCTCCATCGCGGTCCATTAAGATACGGTTTTCTTCGTTGGGGGGAAAAAGGGTTTCCTTGATTGTTAATTAACGAGGGGAAAAGGGCGGTAAATATCGACGGGGATAATTAACCGGCTTCGAACGGTCGACCCTCGCCGATAGTGGATTGGTCCACATCCGCTACGCCGCATCGCTCCACGATCAGGTGAGTTGCGGGCGATGTGATTGGTGCGCGCCAGCCGCGGGCCACGCCCCTGGGTGCCGCCGGGCACGTGCTCGAGGAGTGGGGAAGATGAGTTTCGGAATCGAGGCCCGATCCCATCAGCTGTTTCCATCTTTTCGTCCGGACTCTCTGGAGCAGTTGGTTCTTTACCGGCTTTTTCTCAAATGGTGGGCCTCAGAATTCTAGTTTTTTAGCGTTGTTTGGATTGGATCTATTTTTCGAGATAGTATATTTTTCTACCAAATTTAATCCTTAATTTAGATTTTAAAAAAAATATTTTTTTATAGGAGCAGTTGGTTCTTTACCGGCTTTTTCTCTCAAATGGTGGGCCTCAGATTTCTAGATTGTTAGCATTGTTTGGTTTGGATCTCTTTTTCTAGATAGTATATTTTTCTACAAAATTAATCCTTAATTTAGATTTTTCAAAAAAAATATTTTTTTAATGGATGTAAACGTAAAGTAAGGGGGTCCCATATTCCCTGTAGTCTGTAGTGCGTAGTAAACAGCTAAGTTATTGATTTTAAAAAAGAAATTTAAATAATAAAGTAACAAATTTATATCCCAGTATAAATCTTTTTCTTTTCACAAGCTTTGTTATTTACATAAATATTTTTTAATGTTCTTTCATTGATAGCTAAGAAAAAATGGGCATATTTTAAGACGATATTCCTTCTTGCCTAGACTTATCAATAAAAAGAAAAAATATCTTATTATAAAGGTTTTTAAAGTAAACTTATAAATTATTCCTGTAATAAAAACTTTTATAGGTACCTATTATAACTAAATATTTTCTTTTAATAAAACGGATTTTTCGATTTTGTCAGATTTATTTTTCTATAGGTAGAATTTCAATTAAATATAAATGGGAAAAGGGTTATTTTTGAACATATTTTACTGTGAATAAAAATATTTTTTTCAGTCACAAGGAATACATTTTCACGATCAATTCTCCAGCTTTCAAAAAACTTTACCTGTAATTTTAGGATTCAATTTATATTGTATCTAAGGTTTTGGAACTCTTCAAATTATGGAAATGTGAATTAGTTGGGATTTTTCATGTTTATTTTTGTACTGCCGGTTTTTAATTTCTTACATTTTTGAATGGTTATTCCATCATAAAAACTCAACGGAATTCAGAGAAAAGTGAGGAATAGGCTGGTTTGAAAATTTAAAATTTAAATTTCTGAAATAGTATCAAGAAAAATTAGTATGCCACTTTTTTTTTATTTAACAACTTCAAAGGATACCTTATTCAAAATGTTTTAGTAGCAAATTAAACTGATACTTGATCAGTTTATAACAATTTGATTATCTCACCTTCAAAAATAAAACATTATGTTCAGATGCAATGGAAAATCTATGGTTTAGACTTTAGAGAGAAGAGAATCTTTTAAACTCTTTTTCTCTCTTTTATGTTTTTTAAAAACATAAAATATCGTAGAAAAACAGAGAAAAAAAGTTTAAATAATATCAAATACCTTTAAAAATAAATTTTAAATAATTGAAAAAACTTCCATTTGACCTAAATCCAAATAATAAAATGGAATTAATGGAATAATTACTTCAATCAATGATATAGAGACCGTCGCGTAAACGTTGAATAGTTTTTTTTTTTAAATTTTTAGTTTAGATTATGTTTGTTTAACTTTAACTGTTACATATAAGAAGAAAAGAATATAATAAAATACATGTTTGTCACCTTAGTAAACTTACTCATGAGAAACACGTGAAAGTGTTTAAAAATTTAAAAAATAAATAAAAGTTAAAAAATAAAGGGGCTTAATTATTTTAAGACAAATTCATATGTCAAATTAACTACAACACAAATAAAACACACAAACATATAGATACATACAAAAAATAAAAACTTCTAATGAGGATGTATAATAAAAAGAAAATTGACACAACATTACCTAAAATTACTAAATGCTTCTATATAACTTTAAAAAATCATCTAAATAATCAATGTCAAATATTATTAAATGAAACAATAAATGCTTAAATTTAATAGCATTTTTTTATTATTTAGCAACTCAAAAGGTTAGGTATGAAATAATTAAGGTGTTAGAAAATAAAATTGCTTGCGAAAATTTTCTTTATAAAAGTGGGAAGTTTGATACATTTCACTTGGTGTTCTATTGGAAATTTGATTTTTATACACAGAGGTATTTTTTTTATTTTCTAATAACAAGTATAAAGTACACCACCAAGTACATTTAACTTTTCTTTTCCCGTTGTTATGAACGACTGATGTCTTTTTCAAATTACCCTTTCAACATCAAAACAGTTCCATAAAGTAACAAGTACAGGGTGTGTTTTGTGTTCTATTTTGTTCTTATGACGTGTGGTGTACGTCAAAGCTGTAAATTTGTTTGTAAAGGGTACAAACAGAATTACAACCATGAAAAAAAAAGTTGTTGTTTCACATAAACAATCCCGTTACCCATAAGGACGGCTTTGATTAGTTTGATTGGTTTTAAAATTATTTATTTAGAACACTTCCCTACATTTATTATTATATTAAAAAAATAATATATATATTTTAATGATTATAAGACTAGGATAGGGCTTTGAGGATTCCCATACTCGATTTTGAAATAAGTATCTTCATCAGGGCCGTAACCAGACTTTTGTTTCGGGGGGGGGGGGGGTTTGACTGAAATATTTTCTGAGGTAGTACCTCCTTACGGGGTACTTTTATATGTGAAGTTTTAGATGACAACACTGGATTGAAATTTTGATGCACTGAATTTCAATATTGTATAAACAATATGTATGAATTCGAAGTAAAAGGGGGGGTCTGGGGGTCCTCCCCCATAAAATTTTTGGAAATTTGCCCCTCAAAAGAGTGTTTTAGCTCATTTTTGAGACCCTTTAGATTACACCCATAAGAGCACCACTCGTTGTAAGCTGCCGAATTTTCAAGGTAAAAAGAAGGTATATTGTAATAAATGGCGAAATGTTAAGGGGGTTTTTAGGTTCCTACTCCAGAAATTTTTTTGAATTTTTCCCCTAAAAGTGGCATTTTAACTCAATTTGAGACACTTTAGGTTACATTTAAGAGGACTACTCCTTGTAAATCACACAAGTTTGAAGGAAAAACCGTATACTTAATAGATTTCAAAATTTCGAGGGGGTTTGGGGGTCCTGCCCCAGAAAAATTTTGGAAATTTTACCCTTAAAAGTAGGGTTTTGACTCTTTGGGTTATACCCGAAGACGATATCGCTCCTTGTGAGACATAATTTTCAAGAAAAATAGCTGTATAAAAATTGATGTCAAAATTTCGGGGGGGGGGGTTGAACCCCTAAACCCCCCCCCTTGGATACGGCCCTGATCTTCATAGTGGTATTTGGATTTTATAAATGCCAAATAGAAAGACGTAGAGTGAAGTAGAAGAGTGAAGAAGAAAATTATAGGAAAAAATATCTCCTAAAATTATTTAAAATAATTTTAAATATGGTGGTGGGACGTATTCAACTTGATCCTAGCCTCAGGCTAGACCAAGTCCACGAGACCGAAAACCTTCATAAAGTCTTAAATAACTTTAATTAGGTAACTTAACATTTTCAATACATTTACTCTACTACATTACACATAATTTACATTAATTAATTTAATAGTTGATAATTTACACATAAATTATTAAAATGTAATATAAATTACATGTGTTCTAAATGAAGAAATAGGTAAGAAATAAATAATGACTAACTAACTACTCAAAATCTATTAGAAGGAACCCGTGAGCAAACACTTTAAAATATTAAATCCTCTCCCTAATGTGTACTTCTAAGAAATTAATGTTTCAAAATAGAAAGTTGAGAAATACTACATTTGCCTGGGGTATCAGACTACCTTCGCAACACTCCTAAATACCTCAGCTAAATGGAATAAATAATTACAACCCCAAACGATAGTGAAAAAGACTTCGTGATCATTTAAAATTTTTATGCTTAAGGCAAATAGCTAATAGGTCAAGATCAGATCTATGCGAAATTGCACCCTTTCCCCTTGAAAGACCGTTTTTTTCCTACAGAATTAAGCTTAATTGTGAGGAATCTGCATATACGTGAATTGATGGGCATTTCCTCCTCTAACAAGCCATGCTTGCTATTTAATTTAGGCGTACTACTCTACTTATCTTTATGAAGAAGGAAAGCTCACTCAAGAAAATCGATAGTTATAGCCTCCTGTCAAATGAGCTCCAAGACAGCATGGGGGAAATGTCACGATGTCAAAGGTCTTGTTTTTTATGCAGCTTTCATATCTATTCAAGATGGCGAGTGTATTTCTTTAATGTGCAGTTTACGTGCCTAAAACCTCATCCCCCATTGGCCTGTTTGAGGTACTAGGTATACAAAATGATTGAAGATCCAGTCCACAGCCATCGATAACTTTCTTTGACGTAATATTTAGCGAATTATCTTATGAGTTCTTCTTTAGTTTTCTTTTGGAACGACCTTGGAGCGCAAAAAGGTACCCAGAGGCAACCCTGGCTGAATGTCAGATTTTTGTATTTCCCCCCTTTTGCGCTAATTAAAGTATTTGATTGATACGTATCTAACAGCCAGTTCAAAAGTTTCAGAGCTTTTCATAGTTTCAGATGCGCAGCCCACTACGGGGCCGATTCTTGTATGCAAAAGGAGCAAGATTTCTAAATCTGCCACCTATAGGCTGAACCAAAAGTTGTCTTCTTGCTAACAGTAAACTTATAATTTTTATGAAATTAGCATCAAAACATGATTCTTCCAAGCTAATTCCTTAAAAACTTTAATCTGAACTTGCCAATTACCTTCATTAGATTGCAAAAAATGATGGTAGATTTGTTAGGTCTTAGTTCTTAAAAACGTTTCCATCAGAGGCGCGTATGTAGAAATTTATTTCGGGAGGAGCCCAAAATTATTCCTCAGACCATCACATGCATAAATAATAGGATTAATGTAGGTTTTTAATACATTTTTAGGTAGAATTTGCGTCTTAGAGAACTTAATATAAGAAAAGTTGTGAGTATAGAGTTCCAAGCACAAAAGGAGGGTCTGGGGGTCCTTCCCCAGAAAATTATACTCTAAAAAACATGTTTTGAAATAGTTTTCTTTTAATACACTTAGTCCGCATCAGGGGCGTCATTTCAGTTTTTGGTTGGGGGGCAAGGATTTTTTTTAAGTGGGGCTGATCCACGCTGTAACCATCAGACATGTTTTTTTTTTGTGGGGGGTGACTCAACATCATGAGCTCTAAGTAAAAATGGGTGGGGGGGGGTCTGGGGGTCACACCCAGAAATGTTTTTGAAATTTTGCCTCACTTTTACAACATTTAAGTCCCATCCGAAGAGAACAGTCCCTAGTAAACCACATAATCTTCTAGTGAAAAAAAGTTACAAATAAACGTCAAAGTTTCAAGGGGAGCTGGAGGGGATTTTTGAAAATCTTCCTTTAAACTAGTGTTTTATCTCTTTTTCAAACTCTTTGGGGAGCACCCAGAGGGAACCGCTTGTTGTAAGCGGCTGAATTTTCAAGGGAAATATAGATACTGTATAAGATATATATTTACAAATTTTAAAGGGGGGGTCTGGGGGTTTTCCCCCAGAAGATTTTTTGAAATTTGCCTCTTAAAGTAGTGTTTCAGCTCATTTTGAGGCCCTTTGGGTTACATCCAAAAAGAACAGTTCCTTGTAAAGCATAGAATTTTCTAGGGAAAAAAGTTATAAATAAACGTCAAATTTTCAAGGGGGCGGAGATCCTCCCCCAGTAAAATTTTTTGAAAATTATCCTTTAAACCAGGAGACTCATAGGGGCTTCAAACTCTTTTGTTCCCGGGAACTGCTTCTTGTAAGCTGCAGAATTTTCAAGGGAGACACATTGTATAACAGGCATCAAAGGTCAGGAGGGGGTTTCGGGATTCTCCCCCAGAAAATTTTGAAATTCACCCTCAAAAGTAGTGTTTTAACTCCTTTTGGGACGTTTTGAGTTAAATCTGATGCTCCTTGTGGAAGTTACAAAATTTTCAAGGGACTCTCAGCAACTTTTCACTTAATAGTAGAAACCTTGGGGGGGGCAATTGCCCCCCCCTGCCCCCCCCCCCCCTAACTGACGCCCATGGTCCGGATTTTAAATATACATTTTTAGGTAGGATACTTAAAGTTCCAAGTACCAAAAAAGGGTCCTACCCCAAAAAATATTTGAAAATTTGACCCTAAAAACAGGGTTTAACTTGTTTTAGTCCGAATTTCGGGGAGGGGAGTAGGGCCCCCTCAGCCCCCCTTATATACTCCCCTGGTTTCCAAACACAGAATTTGAAATTAAGAGTTAGTTCAAAACAATTCACAAAAATCTATAAATGACATTTTATTAAAACATCCTTCTACAAATGTTTATTGCTGATGTAATTTCGATTAATTAACGTAGATTTTTCATTTAGGAAGCATCCACCTTAAATATTTTGGATATTTACCACTGTATACAAAGCGTTTTAAAGCATGATTGTAACGCAACTTCGATTAGGGAAAACGTAATTGAAGAATAAATGCCTCCCCCATCGTATTTATCATCAAATCTCTAGATGAACTCTATCAATTTAGGAAAATATTATTTATTAAGTTCTCTTGAATTTAATTGTAGACCAGACTACCCTTTAGTGAATGATTCTTCAAAGGTTTGGAAAACTTAAACCCCCAATTTTTTTTTTTTTTGAAATATTACTGTAAATAGTGTATTTTTAACACATTTTAAAAACTTTCACAAACTTTTTTTTGTGTCAGAAGAATAAAATGTTTTTCTTTCAAGATTTACTTTCAAGATTCGAAAATAATCCGCCGTATGCTAAGCTATAGTCTATTTAAAAATTCGCCACCGACTAAGTAAAAGAAACGAGATTTCAGAGACCAAGAGAGGACCCAGAAGATATCTTAGGAAACCAATCTTAATCTTATCGAAACACTTTTTTTTTAATTTCCCAAAATGTAATTTATTTTAAATTGGAAAAATACGGAAAGAAGGACGGGTGGGAGTATCCTCTGGGTGGGAAATCCTATTTTTTTCTGTAGATATACTTGGGCGCTTTAGTTCGAGATCGCCGTTCAGGGGCGTAGCCAGAGTGGATTGGGGGGATATATCACTACCTTGGAGAAGGTGGCGGATGTATCCCCCCGAAAGTCTGAAAATTTCCTTTTGAACCAGGGATGAGAAATTTACTCCATATCCTTTCCAAAATTCCAATACCTCCCTCTGAATTTTTCTAGCTACGTCACTGTTGGAAGTTACTCTCTCTCTTTCTCTTGAGTGAATATATTTTATTAAAGACATAAAAAGAATTTATTTGTCCGTTTTCTTATTTGCTTATATGTATAAGCATAATAAAATGTCAACGAAATCGTTTAATAAGTTGTTTTTTAATTTCATAGACAACATTTTTTTTTTTTTTTTTTGAAATTTTACTCGGAATCAAATCAATCCGAGTTGGCAGATAAAGAGAAGAAGATAATTTTGGAAGCAGAAAAAAAAAAGTCTTCAGAATATCCATTAGCAATACTGCAATACATGTACATCTGACTACTATGAAAATAGTTTTAAAATTAATTTTTTGACTTCATAAGATATATTAAGGGAGATATTTTTTTTTTCGAAATAATGTTTAAATGAAATAGATATACAACACAAAGAAAAATAATCATGAAAACTGAATTATTTTTAGAAATTCAATACGAAATTGACTGAAAAAATTTATTGAATTGAAAATTTCTTTAAAGGTATTAAAGAGATACAGAGCTATATTATATTTTATTTACGCAATGATAACGAAGATAGGAAGATCAGTATGAGTTAAACAAAAATGTCGTATTTAAAAACATTAGAAACTTGCATAAAATGCATAAAATTTAAAAATTGTATTTTAATTTCAAGGGATTAATTATGTTTTGGAAAATTTTACTATTAATGCTACATATTTTTTCCATAAAAAAAAGAAACCTAAGTAAAAAATTTATTGGGGTTATTTTTTTAAGTAAGGGAGTCTGTAATAATTTGAAAAATTTTAAAATAGCAATACTCTTTTACGTAATTACTGTAGATGAAGGGACTTAAAGGACTAAAAGCATTTCAAGTTCTTACCCCTTGAAATTTATATACAAAAGATGTTTAAATGTTAAATTATATTCAACTCATTTTAAAAGATACATCTTTTGATAGATGGCAGTACTGATTTTTACTTTTATTTCCCTTTGAGTGACAAAGTAAAGTATTACTATTCAACTGAAACCGTATGGTTTTAATAATGATCATGCTACATAAAAGTTTTTAAAAAAATTATTGATTTTTTAACAGCAATATTCAACCATTTTTTATCAAGTTTAACAACTTTGAAATGGTGTTAAAAAAACTGTATTGAATCTAGTATTGTAATATAACGTTAGATGTCACCACTTCTGCATCTCTTCGACACTCTTCGATTGTTTTCAAAAGAATTTTCCAACTTTTCAAAACTTAAAATGTTTAAGGAGAATATTGATTATTAAAAAGAAATCCTGTAATTTATATGTTTTATTTATCAGTAAAAGGGTTTCGGGGAAAGCTAAAAGTACCCACAAAATGTAAAGACCCATCCTGGAATTAAAACTGAAGTGAAGTAATCATAATTCAAATGAAGTGAAGTGAATGTTTATTTACTAAATAATGAAATTTTGTAAATTTCCCCGATTTTCGACAGACATCAATAAATAAAACTATACAAATTCTTCACATTTTAACGACAATACTTTGATAAAAATGTTTAACTTGTCTTCCTCTCTCTGCAGGTTAGAATGTTTTTTATTTATGTGATCTTATTCTCGCATTATAATACTTATGAAGACGAATCGACTGAATCTCAGTCCGCAGATGTCTCTCTACATATCAAACTGTATCTACAGTTTAATACTTATGTTTTAAGTAGGAAGTGCGGTGTTTTTATGTAACAGAAAAAAACTTTTGTTTTATTGGTTGTATTTCATTGTGGGGATCTTTATGTTATAATAACAAACTTTGATTACTAGAAGAAACTAGAAGAAATATCAACCTAGGATTGATCAAATCAATATCAACCAAAGCTGATGCAAATACTCTTGAAGCAAATGACTAAATGAAAGTACAGTACAACCTTTTTATAATGACCCACTCAGATATAACGATCCCCTCGTTACAACAACTGGTACGGTATGGTAGTTAAAATACCTATTATCATAGGAATAATGGGTACTTACTTATTAACGCCACCGCAGCTATTTTGAAAGTGTTTTGATTTTAAATAAAACATATTTAAATTTTATTTGTAGAATAACTATTTATCTGAACAACACTTTATCTGTGAAATAAAACGCCTTATTTTAAATCAAAACACTTTCAAAATAGCTGCGGTGGCGTTAATGTACTGAAGTTAGTGACCCCGAACACTTGAGCTTTTTTGTTATAGCCACCTCAAATTTCAGTCAGAATTTGTAAAATTTGTCTTTTTAAGAGGCTAGAACCGATGAGAAGAGATATTGGGAGAATTTCTGATAGCAAAATTCCTACTCCTAATGATCATGTCCTTGATGTTTTGGAATGTTTGCACTGATTGCTTTACATTTTGCACCTTTTGAAAAAGTGTTATTTGAGGTATCCATCATGTTCTATTTCTTTGTTGTTCTAAGAGGGTTTTTTTCCAAAATTCATTGTAACGTCCCTCTTTTCTGTCTAGTAAGGGGTAGCTATAAATCAAAATTCTACTGTATTATCTCTTTTCAGAACCAAATAATTATTTATTGGCAATGAGTTAGCCATAATTTGTCTTAGCTGGTTTCTTGATGTGCTGTTGTTCTACATTAACGTGTAACTGTGGGTAGAAGGGAATGTTGCACATGGTCATAAATGGACTGAACAAAATCACTTCTGACAAAGATTTTGAAATGTGTAGCTATATGACTTAAAATTATTTTTTTATCCTTGAATACTTTCTAAAATTCTCTGAATTTATACTAACGTTTTTAAAATCCTGGTGCCCCCCAAAAGTTAAATCTACATGTGCCTCTGATATCAACCTATTCTAAAGGTTCAAAAAATATCATGACTTAGGTACATATTGTAAAAATTTAGAAACAAATTCCAGATTACTATACCTATTGGTTACTAATTAATAAATTCTCTTAAATCATGATTCTTCATCAAATCCTGAGATTTTTACTGCATAATAATTAAAATAAATTGTTGTTTCTACTTCTTAATGTTGATTTTTATAAAAATGAACCTAGTATTAAGAGATTAATTTTCTTTCAGCTTCACATCCAACTGCCTTAGAACTATAGTGAATCAAAACTGGAATATTTACACAAGGACTCCATCATTATGGTTTCATACTTCTCCAAATCTCTGGTAAGTATTGAGATGTTATTATTTAACTTTAAAGATTGATATTTTTTTCTTATGTGTGTGATTTTAAAGGTAACTTAGTTTATTAGATGTTTGAATATCATTAGCTGAAACTAATCTGCAGCAAAGTAAAAAATAAAACTTTTATTTATGTATCCTTAAAGAAAAATTATTTGGGGTACAATTTTATTTATTCTGCTAAAAAATGCCATAAATGAAATTGAATATGCCACATATTTAAATTTTAAATTATCAAATTGTTTTTTATGTCATCATTATAACTGAATATTTTAATCAGTTGGTTTGCAACTTTAGGATATTGCTTTAAAAACTTATGGCAATTTTTAGTGTCATAGATTAAAAAAGTACTCATAATTTTTTGAAATATATTTTCCTAATTATTAGACTTCCTTAGATACTATTAATTTGATTCTTACATCTTATACCATCAATCACTAGTTTCTACAGCACAGTTAATGGGTTTTGGCTATACAATTTTGTTTTCAGTGGCATGGTCCATGGGATAATACAGAAATACCATTGATTCTTTCTAATGAGTAGAGAAAAGAAAAATTTGTTGGCTGGTCTTATTAAAAAATATTGTGCTAAAATTTTTATTACAGATGTACTAATGTTATACATGTTTGTAGAAACTTAAATTTAAATAGTCTTATTGTATGACAGTACATTATCAATGATATAGTTATTCATTATTATTAGATCATTTAAAGTCTAAATATTTTATTGTAAGAGCCACTTTATTATAATTATCCATTTGTTCAATTCTCAGTCTTTCTTTACTTTAGTGTATAATGATTTTTGAATATTTTAGTGCTGAGCCTCTAAAAAAGAAGAAAAGAGTTGATCCCCAAATCTTACGTGAAAGAGCTGAGAAGAAAATTAAAAGAATTCAAAGAGACATTAGACGATTGGAAAAAGTATCTAGACAGCTGAAACCAATAGCTGAGATGGAACTTCCAAGAAAAGTTTTAAGGGACAGGTATAAGCTTCTTTTACTTCTTACTACTATTTTGTTTCTTTATTTTATTTGAAAATAAACTGGGTAATCTTTGTATTAGTTTCTGTTTACCTACTTATTATGATTTCAAGCAAACAATTTCTCTTAAAAGTTTCTTCATGAAATGAAGCTTAATAACTCTTACAGTTTATTCAATAAATTAAAAATTTCACTTAGTTATACTTGCTGTTTTAAATAATGTTAACTTGTGATTTCAAAGATATATACCTAATGTATTTTAGTAAGCATATTATTGGTATTTATCTCTATAATTGTTATTCTATGTTGTTGTTTTTTAAATTTAATAGTTATGCAGTTTATTTTGTTCAATATGATTAAACTTAGAAGACTCTTTTAGTGAATATTTAGAAAAAGTAAAATCCTACTTAGCCTTGCTACGTAATATATATTTACAAAGTCATACATACAGAGTCCTAGTAACAGCAAAAAATACATGATATAGTGTCGATAGGGCATAACCTGATCTGCACTTTCATAACAGGAAAAAAGTGGGGAAAGTAAGATTTATCTTTTCTATGCAACTGAAACCATAACATATTTCTTGGTAGGGAGGAACTCCGGTTTTTCTAGATTAACAGAAGTGTAAGGAAGATCATTTACCCATTTAGAAGATAGTAAATAAGAAAGATATACACACACAGGTGTTAATGGTTGAAAAGATATAATATCTCAATTCTTGATTTTAATTTTAAATTGTTTGAAAATCAATATTTTTCAATTTTAGAAAATCTAGTAACATCTAATTTATGTGTATTGAGCTGTGGATATATTTCTTTTATAGAGTTTCACTTTTAGTTTCAATACAAAAACAATCAAATGTTGTGTTGAAATACATGTTATATACTAACATGCATTTAATGCAATTTATATGTTTGTCTTCTTTGAAACAATTAATTTAATTTTTTTTTGTTACAGTGAGAGAGTTAGGCAATCCCCTGCTTTGTCCGATGCTGAAATACTCGAAAGATGGGAATTGAGGGAGTTGTGGGCCATCTACAAGAGAAAGCAACATGTGGCTGAGATAGAAGCAATTCAACGAGTTGTGTCTGCTCAAGAAAGAGCTTTAGATGCTTTGGAAGAAGCCTCTCCTGAACTGTATCAGGAAGCATTACAGGTACTTTATTCCTTCATAAGTGATAGTTGGAGCTATAGTAAGGGAAACACATGTATATCTATACATGTATTTCCCTTACTATAGCTCCTCCCTTCCCTTACTATACTTCCTCTATCTAGAGGAAGTTTCAATGAGGGAAAATTTCACTCAGAAGTTCTTGTTAGTAGTTATGCATACATGTGATTCCTCCGCCAATTGGCGAAAATCCGGCAATTCACTTGGCAAAACTAAAATTCCTTTAAAATTCCTTTCCGATGTCTAGTTTTTACACTGAACACTCTAGCCGTGAGTGTTAATATTAGCATTCATTGCCTAGTTATGAATTCTAAGTAAAATTGGCACTAAAAGAAAAATTGTGAAGTAACTATGTGAAAAGCAGTTAATATTTGAACAAAAAAATTGGACTCTTAACTTTTGCTTTGTGATAAGGTAGCAGATCTTGGGAAGTAGAAGCTGATAGACCCCTTTACTTGAAATAAAGGAAAATTGAGAAGCCCTAAAAATATATGTAAATAACTTCATCCAATTTATTGTCAGAGTAATCACATGTATGGTAAATCACACCTACTCGGTAAAAGAAAAAAGTTATGGATACTATAAACTTACTTTACTTCTAACATATTGGAAAAATATAAAGAAATCTCTATTTAAGGCTGCCTGAATATGAAAAGTGTCCTATGAAAAACACATTTTGTGGGCTGCTCTTACAAGGTGATTATTTGAACTTTTGACTTAAGCAACCCCCACAGTAAACAAAAGGTTTAAGGCAATGTTCATAAATTATGTAAGGTCAAAGAGGGGGAATGGGAGAGTCCATTAAATATCACATAAACTTTTAATTTAAAGAATATATACATTTTTTTCTTTTTCCACCACTTACGAAAAAGTGCAGACATAAGTCAAAACAGTGAATGATAAGTCAGTCTACTATCAGATATATGGGAATTTTATTTATTTCAAACATGAATTTGTATCAAAACTTTTACTATGTGTATGTTAATCTTTACTCTGCCAAGATGAGAACCACATATCAAAGAAATATATTTATTTAGAAAAGTTTCACATGTGAAGCTGAGAGGGGTCATCCCACATCTCACAAAATCACCCAAAGAGAAGGGAGGGGTCCAAATTTCAGAAAAAAAAACTCACATAATTTATATTGTCCCCTGAAAAGGAACCCAAATCCATGTATACCACAAGTTTCATAATATTTGACTCTGTCAATCCTCATCATTCTGAGCAGTTCATTTACAAACATAAAAAAATATATAAATATGTCTGGGGAAAATTTAAAAGTTGATGTGGTAACTGGTGATCAGGTGTTGGGGAACCCACCTTTGTTCATTTGTAAATGTACCAAAGAATATCATTCAAATATTATACAGGGTGTTTCAATAAGTACACACAAACTCTGTCCAGAAAGGTTTATTGTGTGAAAAATGTCCAAAGAACTATACCTCTATGATTACTTATTTTTAGAAAAATGTGACATCATATCCAATAAAAATTTAATTTCTTTCCACCTTGCGTGCATGAATGCACAATTAATATATTTACCATCATAGTTACCAAACATATCTATGTAACCATGCTTGTGTGATATCCATAAACCTTTTTTAAGTGTGAACCAGATGTGATGTCATACCTTTTTCTGTTGGGATTTTTTCTAAAACAATGGGTCATAGAGATATAGTTCTCTAAGCCTTTTTTATACTGTATCAAACACAGAATGTGGCTGTGCAGAGTTTGGGCAGACTTGTTGAAAAATCTTGTATAATTACATTGTCAATCAATAAATCAATCATTAATCATTAAAATACCCTATCCATCTTATAAGATGATTATTGAATGCTGTGTATATTTTTGGAATAGTTTCTATCAATTTCATTGAAATAAATTACTTAACATTTATTTTCCTAAATCAGCAAATAGTAATTAGTTGTAATCCAATTAAAATTTGATATGGTTAGTGGTTCATATTGTTTTAATATTTAACTTTAAAATGAACTATTTATTAAATATAAATACAAGCTTTAAACTTTTTACTTTTTTGTAACATTTTGGCCCCATGCTACATTGAATTGGTGTAACTTCAACCCAGATCTTAAAAAACAAACACTTAAGTTAGCTATAGTCAGAGTTAGGCCATTTAATTGTCCAAGGACACGATAAAAAATAAGTAAATAAATCAATGTTTTACTATGCAAGACTTATTTCAATTTTAAATTGCCAAGTGAAATTTTCAAAGAAAACAAATAAATGACACTAAACAAGAATTTAACAATATACATTTTGATTAAGTGATAATCATTATTATGGAGAGGAATCCAGTTCTAGAACAAAAAATGTTCTTGTTGATAAAACTTTGAAAACTTAAATAAATTTTAAGAAGTATCACAAGCTTTCATTGTATTTTCTGCCCTTAGTTCCCAAACATTCATCAAAGTTTTTAAATAAAGGTTTACACAGTACCCTCCGACATTATTATAATTTTTACCCATTGTTTTCCAGTTTGATTTCACACTGATCCCATTCAAAATGACGGGTCCTGTTGAAACTCCACCCATTGAAAACTATGAGTACCCAGAAGGAGAGTATCACGATGTCACTAAAGTATATCAACCCATTATCCCATCAGATCCCAAAAAGCAAAGGAAATTGGGTTTACACAAGAAAAAGTGATCATCTCTGCATCACATTTGTAGTTCTGTAAATACATGAGAAGGTTAAATTAAACTTATATTGCCCTTTGAATTTGTAATCTCAGTGCTTTTATTTGCTTTTTTTTATAAAAATACTTTTTGTTTTAACTGTAATTTAATACTAAAGAAAAGTATGTAAAAGTGTATTTTGGAGAAGGTTCAGTATTTTAGAACAAATGTTTGTGAAAAGCCACAACCATATTCGCAGCCATTAGCATCAGTGTTAAATCCTTGGTCAAAGAAGGATTCCACCAATCAGAGTTATGAAAAAGCTAAATTTTCTTTCTTTAGCTTCTGGTTAACACTGATGCTCTGATGGCTGTGAATGTGGCTGTAAGTAGTGTTGATGTTGTTGTCGTCGTCTGTAAGACTTAGTGCACAAATTACATACAAATCTCAATAAAACACACAAGAGCTCTCATTAAAACATAAAAATTACTCAATGGAAACTTAAAAAACACACACATTTAAACACACAAAGAGCTCACAATAAAACATAAAAATAACTTAACGAAAACCTAAAAAAACCTTATAATTAAACACACAAAGAAACTCACAATTAAACATACAAATAACATGGACACATAATAAAACAAACAAAAGAACTGAGAAAAATACAAATACCCACTAAATTTTGAAACGTGATATCCATTTGTACTTTAATAGTGAGACGAAATTGAACTGCTAAAAGTTTAGTAGTAATATTTGTTTGTGGTATTCCATCATACCTTTAAGTATTTAGTTGCTATTTGACACATTACTTACGAACTTTCTTAACTTGAAACTTTTCTGAGTTTCAGCTATAAGGGCAAAGTATTCATGCTAGTCTACATGATTAATAACAAATTCTTTTTTAACAAAATTAGACAGTTTCATAAGATTTTCAAGAAATTATAACAATGAAATTAAACTAGTTCTTTTACCTCATTAAAATAAGGTATGAAATGTAATAAAAAACTTCCAAGGAACATACTATATCAAAATGTTTTTATTAGTAAACAATCATGACCAAATTCATAAACATCAAAGGGACAGTCTGAATATGTATCATCTTCAATCCTATTAAGAAAGATTGCCAAGTACTTTATCTAGCTTTTCGTTCTCATGAATTGATCTCTGAAGAGTTACTAGGGTAGGTATACTATTACAATTATTGCATGTTATGATTAATCAATGTATTGGAAATTAGAATTCATCAAGTAGTAGGTTAACTAAAGCAATGGTGTTATACAAAGAGACTGTGTTGAGACACAACTTAAAACAAAAGAAAAGTGTTTGTGTGAAAGACATGGAGATTTTGTCAAACCTGCTGGCTACTATTGTTTAAAGTTTAAATATTCATTCATAACTTTTAGCATCTTTGATTTCATCAGATTTATAATTTTTTTATTCTTTTTATCATAAAAAATATCTATCATGTTTTATAAAAATGTAAAAAATTCTAATAATCAATCCATAACTCAGACTAAAGTTAAGAACTAATTTAGTGCAACTTAGATAAATTGAGCATCTCTTACTTAAAATCATGTATGTATATTATTTGAAGGTGATTTCTTGGCCCCTCAAGCTTTTATTATTATGTATCAATTTTATTTTTTAATTTGAAGTACTATAGGATCATTTGAACTTGGTTGGTGGTCCCTTCAGCTTTGAAGTATCCAAGTTGCTCTGTATTTAAATAAAACTACTAAAAAAAATGCTAAAACTAATTGAGCCGCTCAGAATAAAAAAAGATCAAGTCCAAAATTATTTTTTTTTGAGATTATGTGGATTTGAATTTCTTTTTAGATATTTTATTTAGTTTATTTTCCTGGGTCTAATGTTCAGTACTAGGTTTGTAAGAGCAGCCCAGTAAAAAGCATTATCCATAGGAACAACACTATCCATTACAGAAAATCTTAAAATTATGTCCAATGCACATATAAGCCCTGATGGCTGTAGAAATGCTCTTTGCCATAGGAAAAGATAAAACACTTTGAAAGGGTTGGATGCACATACCCACTTTAATCTTCCAATGGAGGGTTATTCTATAAATGTGCTGAAATTACATGATTCTTCAGTTTTTATAAGGGGATATTACAAAAAAATGCAGAAATATTTCTGGCTGAGTATTTCTAAGCTTTGCTCTACACATGAGTAATATCTGTTTCTGTTAAGTAGAAAAAAAAAGATATAGTGCTCCTTTGAGGATTAAGAAATTATTTTCCTCAAAATCAATATAATTTGTTCTAGTATTTTCATGGTGTTTGTGTTTTGGAATTTGGTACTTCAGCAAATATTAATAACATTTATAATCTGTAATATACAGCCTCCTGTATGAGGGAAGTTGGAATAAATCCTACATAAATCTGTGATAACTAACTTCAAAACTATTTCATTCCTCTCTTCTAGTTTGTGCTGGCATCTACTGTCAGATCATAATAACTACCTCTCTCTATCGAATGTATCATCTCAGGTGGTATGTTATTTTTCTATGTGTATGTAAACTAATGAGATTTGATGAACTAAATGCAGCAGCATTTTAATAGGTATAAAATATTTGGGTGTGATCAAAAATGCCTGTACAAAAGGAGAGTTTTTGTTGTTATTTAAACTTATCTTTTTGGAATTAAAATAATCAAATTGAGTAAAGATAATGTTCATGGAAAATAAATTTTATTTAGACATGTGTGTGAGGAAACAGAGAAACAGAATTAAAACATTACAGTTAAAAAACAGTATCAAGAACGATTCATTATCACATACGATACTAATGAATTTGAAGGGAGCTAACCAGTCAATTAGATAAACCTATATCCCGAAAACGTATATTTAACTACAATATACGTAGTTTCTTTTTTAAATGACTCTGAAAACACATTAAATTGAAGAGCTCTTGGTAAAAAAAAAAAACATCTTTTCTCTATCGTAATATGCTGCATGAAAACTGAAAGGTTCATCTCTGAAAATTTACGGTAAATTAAAAAAAAAATTAATTGCTTTTAATTAAAAGAAATTTCGAAAGGAAGGTACTCTTATTATGTTCAGTAACATTATTTCACCATATTTGAGATGATACTAAATTCTTGATTAAATAGTGTGCCACTTTCGTAAGGCATGATTTAGTAAAGTTAGTTTTTCTGCATAGTGTTAACTATGAAGGAAAATCTAGTTTTACAGGAATCCCATACATCCCCCCCCCAAAAAAAACCTACCATGCAAACTAGTTAGTCCTTTTGATAGGCGGATATTTCTGTCCGATTTAGAGCTAAGTTTAGCGGTTTGTGTTTATTCATGTTGTGTTGACAATTTAAGCTTTCAAGATGAAATTTTCATGAAAAATAGAGCTCGTTTATTTTAATACAAATGTTTAAATTAAACTTTTTTTTGTTTATTGGGTTCTTATTTTAGGTTACTTAATTTTAAGTTCCTCCCAGCCATGGGGTTTTATGTTTACTTTTCTGTATTTTTATCATTTTTATTTTAGAAAATTGTTAAAAAGCATCCTGTATTTTTATTGGGGGGGGTGTTGTCTTTTTATTCATATTTTTGTTGTATACTAGACTGCAAAGTTTCTTGACCCTATGACGTCACTACGTGGAAGGAAAGACTGAGTAAACAGAAAGCCTGTTGGGTTGCTATGAAAAGTTGTGGTACCCAAATCGTGATATAAAGACGCTATGGGTTAACAAACTAGTCATACATTTTAGTGGAATGAAATTTATTGTATGAACAATAGTAGTATTTTATAATGAAAGTTTTGGTTATTTTTCTAAATTTTGATGAAGAAAATTTATTTTAAATATAATGTTTTAACAATTCTAAAAAAAAAGGCTGTAACTGATTTGTTTAAAGCCATAGATACGTTACTCTTCTTTGAACCTTTAGTAGATTTAACTGATTCAAACCGTGAAAAATAGTAGTTTTTTTTTAGTAAAACATGATTGGGGTACTTAGTTTTAACAATATTAAATTGAAATTTCTGCGGCGTACAAGGAGCTATCCTCTTCAGGTGTCCTAAAAAGCAGCGTTAGAAATTGGGGGGAAAAACCACTGGTCCAGCGGACCAGTGCTTCGCCTATCTTACTGGTCCGTAACAAAAATTACTGGTCCGACAAATTAAAAAGGACTTGAATAAATATTACTATTTTAAATTAACTATTGCACTGAATGTGAGTACCAAGTAGTAATGTTGTAAATTAATACATATTCAATAATATTTTTTCTTTTTCACCGGGGGCTCCAACTCGTAGCGAAAACAAAACGCTGCTAGAACGGGAGGGTGGGATATTTTTTTCACCACACACACACACACTGGTCCGGCGGACCAGTGATTTTCTTATTTCACTGGTCCGAGCCGTTTTTTAGTTGTCCCGGACCAGCAATTCACCCCAATTTCGAACGCTGCTAAAAAGGGGTCCTAAATGTCCAAAAATGAGTCAACACGCTATTTTAAGGGTAAATTTCGAAACATTTTTTTTAGGTGAGGACCCCCCTGAACCACCATCTTAAAAGTATCATTCCCAAAACTAAGTGCACGATACGATGGTGGATCAAATTTGACTTATTATACAGGGGGGTGTTTCTTAAGTCCGTTTCACGGCTTTTATTTGGAACCAATGTCTCCTAGGGTCATGGAAGTATGGTATACCCCGGTATACCCCTATGTAAATGACCCTGGAGATTCCATTGGGATGACTTACAGCTCCCAGGCAACGAAATAATAAAGTTACAGAAATTGATTAAAAACTATATGAGATGGAGCCAAAACCTCAATGAAAATATTGTTGCCAATATTATATATATTATATATAATTATTATTATATTATTATATATAATTATTATTATATTATTAAAAAACCTCACAGAAAAAATTTCATGAAAATATTTTCAATATTAGAGGAGATATTAGCAAGTGAAAATGACACTTTTTCAGCTCTCAAAAAAGAAAGTGTTAAAGATTTTTCAGTGTTATTATGAAGTTTTGTGGGGTTTTTTTTAGTTAAATGAAGACAAAATTTTATCATTAAATTAAAACAACTTGTAAATTGGCGAACATTTTCATTTTCTTGGCCTGGAAAAACTGCTATTTTTACATGCTAATATCTCCTCGAATATTCACGATATTTTCATGAAATTTTTCCAATGAGTTTTTCATAATATTGGCAAAAATATTTTCATTGAGGTTTTTGCTATATATCTGCTTTAGTTTTTTTAATTAATTTTTAAACTTTTTTTTCACCGCTAGTGGAGCTATAAATCATCTCTATGTATTATCCATGGTTAATAGTTACCCAGGGGGGTAGACTGGTAGACCTTACTTCCATGACCCTAGGAGATGTTCTTTCCGAATAGAAGCAGTGAAACAAACGAACTTTTGAAACACCCTATATATTCGCGAAGCGATGCCTAATGCCTAAGAAAAAAATCTGTGGTCAAAGTCCTAAGCCCCTCCAAAACCAAAAGTCTAATTACGGCCCTGAACCTCGCACGAACTAGATAACCCTTCAAGTTCAATACCCTCCAGAAAGTATTCCTTTCCATAAGTATTCGTACGTAGAACAAATAAAAAATAGTTAGTTGATAATAGTCCACACTGCCCACCATAATCCCATCCGGAAAAATGGTTTCGCATGACACGCCATCTTGAATTTCAGTTTTTCGCGCCCATGGGCCCGCCGGTCCGAGCATCCGGTGATTTCGAAGGAACATGTGCGGAGGGAGGTCGACCCCCGCAGAGCGACGCGCGCTCGTCACGCGTCACACCCCGGGAGGCTATCGTCTGAGCTGCCAAACGATTTTTTTCCCTGCAGCAAACCCCTGTGTTGCAAAAATAACCGAAGGCAGCTGTTTTTCCGTAAACAATGGTCGTTCACCCACAAAGAGATATTTTATGATGAAGAAGACGTTGAACCATTTGTCTAGTTGAGGCTTGTCGTGAATATATTTTTGGTATGTTCCGAGAGAGGTTTAAGAAAAGAAGAGTCCGATTTGAAATCTGACAGTGACTATACTAGACTGTAACCTTACTTGACCCCGGAGAAACAAAACAAAGAAATTAGTTCCCAGCACAGTGTCGGAGATTTAAGTCAAATTAAGAACGTCAATCCTTTTCTGACCATAGAAATGGACAAAATTTATTCCATATCACCCCCAAACGCCATTGATGTTCTGAGAGGGTTTCTGAAAAAAAGATTCCTATTTTAAATCTGACAGTGTCTAACGTTCTGTTTACCAGAGGTGCACTTCTGAAGAAATATCTTTTAAATTCCCTTTTATATTATGGCGGGTTAGTAAAACCATAGAGTAAAACGCTGTTTTTCTATAGTCAAAAAGGAACATTTTTGAATTTAGTAAGATTTAAAAAAAAATTAAATGCGTACCCGTGCACCACTTAGCTCATATATGGCCTACTGAACTAAGTACAAAAAATTGAATGCAAGAAAAAATATTTAAAAAATTAAACTATGTAGGATAGTGGATAAATTAAAAGCAACTTTATACCGAAACAAATTTGACGATGATTTGGAGGCCATTTAATATTAATATCTTAAATGGCCAGTTTTAAAATATTTTATTAAAGAATTAAAAAGGCTTTTACCAATATTTTAAACTAAAGATTTAGGTTATATATGTATATTTTTAAAAAATCTATAAGAGATCCAAAGCCCCGTGAGTTTAAAAATAAAATTTTCAAGAAATGTCTTTGTCATTGAATTGTATTTATATGTATTTTACAAGCTAATATCAGGAAGAGAACACCTACTATAAACATAAACAGTACTCTTTTCTAGCAAACTTTACACTACCTAATAGTTTATAATATTTACAATCAATTAACGATTTGTTTTAAGTATAGTATTTATTTTAACATTATAATATTGGATTTTGCACCTTAAGAAATTCTTTGTCTCAAAAAACTCCATCAAATAATTCTATGGATTATATGGAAACCTTCTTTTGTTTCTTCAAATGTAAAAAAAAAAAACATTATCTATCGAGGGGCATTGTACTTGGAATTTCGACAAGTATGCCCTAATACCCTTAAATTGTCAATACCTTCATTTTTCTGATTACCCCTTGATTGTTGGAAGTTTATTATTCCTTTAAATGAAAAAGTACTCGAGAAAATTACACAAAAGCCGTCCTGTGTCCATAGAAATATCTCCTTCATGTGTCAGCATAAAATCAAAGCAGATCAAAGTTGTAGAATGTAGTATAGATGCTTAACGTTTATGATTTTTCCTTAACAAATCAATTATAATAAAAATTTATGATCCAAGCCCAATTTTTGCTCAAACTATGTAACCAATCGTAAAAAATGTATCCGTTAGAAAAAAGTATTTACTTTATCAATATTTGTTTCAAATAAATTATTCAATGAGCTAGAATAGGGAGACCAAAATAAATTTTCCCACTTGGGGAACAAGGAAGCGTATCTTTTATAGAATTGACTGAGCCATTTCATTATGCTAATGGCTAAGGACTTTTCCTTTCATTTATCGTACATTTGGTGCTGATTATCTGGAAAACGTCAAAAAATTGGTTTTAGTATTAAACTACTTAGCTGATTAGAGTAGTTGCTCGTTTTTGAATTTAACGTTTGAAATCCGACTTGTTTTGCATTGAAAATAATCAAAGAGATTAATAAATTTATTAATGAAATGTGTCTCAAAATTTGTCTTGCTAATGAAGAAAAATTATAAAGGTACGGATTAACTGTTTATAATGGAAATTTATGATGTAGAGTAAGTTTGATTGGAGTGGACATGAGAAAAAAAACATATTTATCAAACAGATAGATAGAGAGATTGATTCCAATTTCTATAAATACATTCTACCTTACCAGCTAGATTACACGCCTTTGGCGCTGATGCGAGCTTCGCTCGTTACTACACTACCACACGCTTGCAGCGCTGTTAAATGTTTTACAATTTATTACTTTTTTTTTAAGCTGCATCGTCAGCGCTAAACTGTTCAATAATTTCAATCAAATTGTATGTTTTTCTAGCCACAACTAATTTATTCTTATGCGTCATCTGAAGAGAAAGAAGTAATACTTCCTGTACCTGACCTGAAATAACCTGTACCAGTATTTTTATTTATAAATTCCTGTTGCGACAAATCTAGTAAAACCTCAAAACATTGAAGTTTGATAATTTCAAAGTAGATTTTCTTCACGCTCTTTAAAAAACGTTTTGCCTGTGTTGGTAAAAATATTAACTAAAAACAATGGGGCAAATTGAAATAAATTTATAATTTAAAAATGGAATGCTTTGAAGGAACGTGACATATTATTGGCTCATCTAGGGTTGGAAATCTTTCGATCAAGACCGAGTTTGTCCAAATCGGTTCAGGGGTTCGGGCTGGCGGTCGACCGAACGGAACCTCCCCATAGAGTTAACATGGGGGCAAAACGAAAAAACCGCATAGTTTAAAAATGGAATGTTTTGGAGGAACGTGATATATTATTGGCTCATCTAGGGGTGGAGAGCTTTCGATCAAGACCGAGTTTGTCCAAATCGGAACGGGGGGGGGGGGGGAATTATAAAGGAACGGATTAACTTTTTATAATGGAAATTTATGATGTAGAGTTGTAGAGTAAGTTTGGTTGGAGTGGACATGAGAAAAAAAAACATTTTTCAAACAGATAGATAGAGAGATTGATTCCATTTTCTATAAATACATTCTAGATATATTTCCTATATCATTGGGGACTAGAGTAAAGAATGAAACTTTTACTTTTCTAGCAAGATGTAGAATGAAATCGAATGTGAGAACTAGGTCAGTTGAACCCAAAGGAAAGGAACATTATTTTTTTTTAAGAGAGCGGTCAAGTGACGATCATTTTTCAGAGTAACTTTAAGACAAAGATTTGAAAACGAATGATGAAAGAAGTAGAAATATTTGGGAATAGAGCCAAAGAGATTTGTACGACGACGTATTTTGTTCAATAATCTTTACCTAAACATTCATATTTTAAAATAAAATGCAAGAAGATGGTTTTGAAACATAAATCTTCAATGTCTGTCTTGTTAATTTTTAAAAGACCACTTCAAACAATTTTAAGAAGTAAGTTTGCAAGTCTAACTGCATTCTTAATTTATATTTAACGAGGAACTTTCTTATTACAGAACAAGTGAAAAGGTTGAAAAATACATATTAACGGTGAAATTAGAAATTGATGCATTTGAAAATGCATTATTTTGTTTGTAAAAATAGATAGTTTATTCCGAAAATTTGACTTTTGTTTTACGAAACCAAATATTTAGAATTTCCAATATTTTTTTCTTCTGTTAAGTATTATTCCCTTATAAAATGAGTGTAATAAATAATATGCAAGTTTAAAAAGAGCTTTACCGGGTTATAAGCATATTGTAAACTGCTATTTGTTTTTATATAGTTTTTATACTAGTATGTAAAAAGAGAAGACTTAAACCTACAAGAGCAAAAAGCAATATAGTGCAAATATTCTAAGGGTTAGAATCTAACTTTAACGTTTGGTATAAGTATCTCTCTTTCAATTTGCATTCTTTGTAAACAATTTTGCACTCTGTTTCCATTTGAATTCACTTTGGATACACCCATATTCCATTAACAAAATGGAATGGAAAGAAATTCCTGTGATGGCGGATAGATCGTTTTGCATGAAACCCAACTATTTCGAGATCCACATATTTTATAAAACTCTAGGGAATTGCAAAAACAGAAAACAAATTCGTTATTTATATTAGAAACTATTCAGCGATCACAATATTTTGGGTAAATTCATTGGAGAGGAAACATACTTTTTATGTGGTTATGCATAAAAAAACATTGATTGTACTTTGAATATGAGAGTTAGGTACTTTGCTTTTTTTTTTGTTGGGAAACTATTGACTGGACTCAGTTTTTTATAGCGTGCCTGCTTCTGTTTTTTGAAGCATAATTTTCCCTCTGCTACAGGCTAATCAAATTGTCATTTGTCATTATTAAAAGGGAATTTCCTATCAAATAACCCCTTTTGTTGTTTCAATTATGGTTTTTTAGCGTCTTATATTTATAAATTGGATTTATGTTATTCGGTATACTTAATTAAAATTATCTTTACTGCTTCAAACGTGAAAATACTTTATTATAACATATTATAAGATTTTTTAGCTCTCATTTTTATTTATATGAATTGGATTGTTTTTATTCTCCAAGATTCAGTATTCAAAATTCCTTTTTAGCCCCTTCAAATTTTAAAATCATATAGGGTTCTCTCTGGTAGCCATTCTTTCAAACTGAGTTTATGTTTGAATACAGTTCATGGTATGCTGAGTTTTCACTGATGTTTCAAAATCAGTTGAAAGGATATTAAAATTACTCAAGATATTATATTAAACGCATTTAAAGGGCCAGTAAAAACTAACTTAGGTTCTTTGAAGTTTTTACTGCGGAAATAGTAGTATCCCAGGAGTTTAAAAAATACTGAAATTTTTTGATGATTTAATTTCAAACACCAAGATTTTAAAGTAAAAACGTTGAAGTAAACGTTTAAAGTAAAAAGGAAAAGTGTTGCAGTAAAACAAAAACCAGCGAATGAAAGTTATTGATATCAAACTATACTTTATAGCAAGTTTATAAGGTTGTATGGATAAATCTGTTATTTCTAAACTACGCTGAAATTACAGTTTATTTCATTCTTCACTTTTTCCTGCCAAAAAGTACAAGTACTTCCCAGTTTCCTTTATCCCTGTTTACCTTAAATGTTTACTCTTGAAACCTTCTATTTGTCTCTATTATCTGATTTAACAATATATTGCGGTAAATGATGAAAACTAAGAAAATTCTATTTCATCGTTTAAAAAGCGTTTATTCTTTGCTTTGTCTTAGTTTTTCCTTAAGCATATAGATACTTTTAACTTAAGAAAACCCCCTTTTTAAAAATTTGTATACAATTGGGGCATAAAGGAAGAAATTATTGCGTATTTTTGTAAACAAGGCATTGAAAGAGTATTTTTTTTTGTTTCCATATAGACTAACGCTATTATAATAATCAAAGAGTTTTTGAAAGGGGTTTGGTGATAAGACAAATAATAAACGACTTTGTGGTTTCTTCATCGTTATTGCATTATTTTCTTGCAATCATTGTAATATTTGTTTCGGAAGGTAAACTGAATAACATTAAATTGTTTAGTGTTTAATGGCATCACACCGTGTGTGTGGATTAAATAGAAAATTTATTTAAAAATTTTTAGATTTGAAAATTTTGGATAGAAAATTTAGAGCCCTAATACTTTACAGAAAGATTTATGAATTTTTGTGGAGTCCACAGCTATATTAAAAGCGAGCCGTTTAAATTTCTTACATGAGAAAAATCTTTGACAATTAACCGAATAAAATGACTCATAGCTCCTCTTCTCTTTTTTTCCCTTAAAAAAAGAACGAACAAAAGAGGTTTATAACTCTTCTTCAAAATTCGGTGTTTTCCCCTCTTTCATTCGTACAATAGAGTATTTTCAATCACATGACTCTGCCTAACAACGGCCTTAGCAACGTTGTTTATTCGCCAAGTGACGTCATGTGCGAATGCTGCTATTGGATACTTCTATGTCCCGCCCCTAACAACAGCCTTAGCAACGTTGATTTTGTCCTCCAAGTGACGTCATGTGCGAATGCTCTATAAATTTTCATTATTGTTCTTCTAAAAAAGTTGATCCTTCTGGAAGACAGCTGAAAAGAGCAAGAACTTAGAAGATATCTTGAAATAGAGGCAAGTTGAAGAAAATTCTTGTTACGAAAAACAATTAAAAATAAATGAATATAATTAATAAATAAATTAATGTGTAGAAATCTCTATACAATAACAAAGATTTTAAGTTAAAAAATAGGGACTATATTTTTATAATTTTGAATTTTTAACTTAATTACACATATCAACTTGAATATCAATAAAAATTAGAATAAAACATTAATTTTTATTATTAAAATACTCTCTAATTGTGCATAACTTCAAGGGTATAACTACTATCACTTTTTTCTTGATTGGATTCTCGGAAATATAACATATTTTAAATAACTATGTAATATTTTTTCTTGATAATATCGTAAACTTAAACTTTTTCTTTATAAGTTAGGTTTTGTGGTGTTAATTATAAACATTTTTCTTTCAGTTGAAAATAATTCAAATGCTTACATAATTAACTTCGCCTTTCTTTGTAATTAAATAGGAATTAGGAAGGTAATTTAGTTTAATGAAAGGGTATTCAGCTAAATTTAATTACAGGAATGTAACAGGAATTTAATTTTAACGTATTCCGTTTGAATACCTTAGTTAACCTAACTAACAGGCACATTTTTCAAAATAAATTTCCAAGCCAAATTCAAGTTAACATTAGAATTTAATATGCAAGATACTTTCTTACTTTTATATATAGCTTCCTTAATACATTTCCTAATAGGTAAAGGAAGTTGTTTGAATGAACAAATTACTAATGTGCTATTTTCAACTCGTAAGTATATCTTACAGGAAAGTTCAGTTAAGGAGTATCTCATCAGTATAGTATATGGGTCAGATATCTAGCTTGATCTGAACTGTTAGTTAAGGGGCATATTTGATTATAATTAAAAATTATTCTTTATTATAAGGTAACCCATTGAAAAAATGATGAATGAATGATGAATCTGTTAGTTAAGGTGCATATTTGATTATAATTAAAAATTATTCTTTATTATAAGGTAACCCATTGGAAAAATGATGAAAGTAACAAACATTTTTATTTATGCGAAATATTTATTAACTTTCATAGCTAAATATTTACCAACTTATACTTTCATAACTGTTCTTGTTCTTAAACTTGCTCCCACTTTTCATATATAGAACTAAAATACAATTCTTCAACCATATTAATCTTGCTACAGTTGACTCCGTTTAATGTGATCACTTTTGTCCAAGAGTAGAATGATAACAATATCCGATTAATAACAATATGCGATTTGATATTAGAAAGTTTCAAACTTTCTTTCTAATATTAAGTTTCGAGTGTTTGCTTTAAAATCACAACTATGTAGTCCAAATTGAAGTATTTAAAATGATTTCCTAGTATTATATTGCAACTTTTACATTCTTAAAGAAAAATATGAGAGTGGAACATATATCACTAATAAATTATTGACTCATTTTGTATGATGTATTAAAATTGGCCTTCAAAGGGGAAACACGAGCTTTTTAGGGGATTTCACCAGAGTTTGATAATATTAAGCAATACATTGATCACATAAAACGATACATTTTGCCTTGAGTTAAATAGGAGTGATAGGGACCGGTCAATTTTGATAACATTATCCGATTGATAACTTTAACCGTGATCACATTAAGCGGAGTCGAATGCATTTAAGTTTATATGCAAGAAGAAAATATTTTTAGTGAATATTTTTATCAATAGAGGCAGAAGGCCTTCTAATGAGAAAGAACTAAACCTACACAGCTACAATGTAATTCGAATGGGTTGTAACGGGGATTAGCGTTACAGAGTCTGAATGATGAGAGTAACTATATCTATATAAGACGATTATACGTTACGAATGTGATTACATAAGACGACAGACGATTTCCTCTGTCCTTTAATAAAAAAAAAAAACTCCAGTCAAGGTTAAGAGTCCATCCTCCATGACCGATCGAAGTTCTTGGTCAAGGGTAACATTCCGTTTTCGAAATTAAAAGAACTTGCTAATTAAAACCGCGCATAACATGACGAGCTCTAACAGATGAATAAGAGAGTCCATAAGAGCAGTCGAACATTATACTCCGTATAAGAAGATGACAAGGAAATTAATAAAAAACTTAATTTAGCAAGCATCAGAGGGTATTCAAGAACCGGAGGACGCCAAAAAAAAATTATCTCTCTTCTCGAAAGAAGAGAGGCGTCTTAGATATCAGTTTTAACCCTTCTTCGCAGCTGTTTCATGAATGAAAACGGCGAGCAGCAAAAACAAAGAAATAAAAATGGTGAATGAATATTCTTAACTTCACCTTTTCTTTCGCGTAACGAAAGGGGTTACTCCGCCATTAGCCGGCCGAAATTCCCGGGCCCGGACCGTTCAGCCAATGGGAAGGCGTCTCGGGAGGGCAGCAGCCAATGGGATCGCTCAGGTAGCTTCGTCTTTTCGAGTTTTTGGCCCTGGATTGGTCTGGAGAGATTTTTTTTTTATGTTGCGTCTTCTGCAAGAAGGAAAGGGATAATTTTGGAAAGGATTTGCTAAAAGGGTACTTGATTAAATTTTAGAAATGCTAACCACGAGAAGAGTGTTAAGAAGTTAGATACTCTTGTTGGTGAAGAAAAGAAAAGGATTGGAAGGTATGCATTGAAAATTCTGTCTCTATCGGCACTTTGTTTAACTTAATTTGCATTGAAGTAGTGCTTATTAAGTTTTGCAATGTTCATTATTTCTTTTACTTTCAGTTATGGATATCTGCAAGATTTATAATTTTAGTTTTGGTTGACACATGATCAAGTATAGATACAAGTGTTGTATTTAACTATGTGTCTGCCATTATTACTATGAATCACTATTAATACAGTTTCTTAGCATATTTTTTTTCCTTGTAATAGTTAGCGTAAGTGAATTTAAAAAAATAAACTCGATGGATTCAAGTTAAATAGCAGCTAAGGATTCATTAGTTTGGAAGATACAAAAAAACAGTTTGTGAAAATTTTACTTAAGAAGTTAATTCAATTTTTTTTCAATTTATTTTTAAATCTCTCTGACAAATCTTTTTCCGTTTCTGGAAAATCGTCTAGAATAGTTTCGTTTCAAAACAATTAAATTACGAGTGCTTTACTTTTAAAGCATCCTCTCTTACGTTTTTGAGTACAGTAAAGAAATCTCCCAACTGGTTTAATGGCAAAGTTTTACCAGCAATGTCGAACTTGTAATTTTTTCCGCATCGTAATATTTATCGTCAAAAATAATTTGATGACTTTTAAGTTGATTTGAAACGGAAAGGACTATTGACACCAGTTTTTTATTCCACTTCTTAAACTAGTGTTGATGATGGCGTGTCCACGAGTCCGTCAAGATTCGTGCCGTGGGCACCGATGGCTATTCTCGCGAGTTGGTCACTATTATCTTGGTAGAGGTCCACCTCTGTGTCGAAGGACACTCCGATAGTATGGAGAGAGGCAAGGACCGCGGGGCAGTTAAAGATGCGGGACTATGTCAGCTCAGTGTCAGGGCTGTTGTTGCAATTTCTATAGGATTTTGTATTGTCAAAGTTTATTTTCATTCCTCTGTGATGTCCAGTTCTTAATCTTAATGTGGTTTTTGTTATTTCTCTATAGAGTGTTTTCAGGTGAGGTCACGACCATTTATTATAGGGCCAGGCCCTGATTACTGCCTAGGCCTGCAAGGCCCGGGCCTTGGGCCCATGATTTTTGGGGGCCCCCAAATGGTCTGAAAAATGTTTTTTTGTCACGAAACATTAAATTTCATGTGATAAAATTTTATACTTAAAAAATATAAGAAAGTTATTTTTCTAGAAGTGCATTAAAACTAAAATAAAAAAGGGTGGTGTATAATTTTTTTCTAGGTTAGCATTGTATTATATGCATAAGTAGCAATAGTAACCCAATGACGCAGTTTCTTATGCATTTTTATCGTGAAGGGGGCCCCTAAAAGCACCCGGGCCTTGGGCCCGGACTTGCCTTAATCGGGCCCTGTATAGGGCTATGCGTCTGTTGCTAAGGCGGTTGCTAGGTGACGAGGTATCTGTTGTTTTATGGCGGTTGTTAGGTGTGGGGTCACGTGATTGCAAATGCTCCAATAGAAGAATTCCACGACCAGTTATTTTCTGTAACTGTTAACCTTCTGTAGGGCAAAGCGTCTGTTGCTAAGGCCGTTGTCAGGTCCGAGTCGTGATTGAAAATGCTCTATTGTTGTTTATGTGGCATGTTTGTTTGGATAGGATTGGAGCGGCATTGAGATTTCTTTTACCTTATACTTTAACTAGTAATTTTTCCTGAATAATTAATTCAACAACTCAAACTTTCAGATTCAAAGAAACGATCCACCGAAGCCGCCAGGATGTTCCTCGATCGAATTCCGTCCGAACATTCGAAACAGCCGCACCCGGAGCCGCCCTCATCGCCCCTCTACTCGACGGTCCTCGACATCTCGGAGTGGTGCGACATCACAGATGACCTCTCCGCCCTCCCCGATTCATCCCCTGAGGACTCTTCCGACCTTCCCAGCGACCTGGCGGACATTCCGTTTGGCACCCTCCTCTCCCCTGCCATCGGCATCGACTTCGACCACCACTCGACTTCGCCCCTCTACTACGACGAAGACAGCGACGACGATTTCGACCACCCCGTCGAGAGCCCTTCCGGCGTCGTTCCGAGGTTCCCTGAAACACCCCCGGATGCCTGGAGCAGCGACCTCCCTCTGAACATGTCGTGCGGTCGGAGCAAGAACGCCGACAACTGGGCGGACTGCCGGAACAAGAACGTCGACGACAAGCTCGACAACTGGGTGGACTGTCGAAGTAAAAACGCCGACAAACTTGAAAACTGGGTGGACTGCCGGAACAAGAACGCCGACGACAAACTCGACAACTGGGCGGATTGTCGCAACAAGAACGCCGACGGCAAACTCGAAAACTGGGCGGACTGCCGAAACAACGACAAACTCGACAACTGGGCGACGGGTTGTCCCAAAGCGAACGAGATGTGCGGGCTGGTCGACTTCGACGAACGCCTGAAGGAGTTCTACTTCACCAAGACCAACGACACTCTCTCATCGACGAACTTTGTCAACTATTTCTCGAAGATGACGAACCAGGACATCACCGGTAGCAGCGAAGTCCCCCTGGAGCACATCTATCCGGACCATCTGACCAGGACTCACATGCACTCGTCAGAGTTCTTCAGAGTCCGTGAAGAACTCCTGAAGCAGGAGTACGAAACCATGTCCGAAATCGGTGAAGATTTCTCCGAACTGACCTACTCTTCGTCAGAACATTCTAAGGACCAGAGTCTGTCCGCCAAGCCCACCAGGACCCCTCTCGTCTGCCAGTGGGTGGACTGTAGGGTCGAGTTCCCCAGCCAGAGCTCTCTGGTTCGCCATATCGAGAAGTGTCACGTAGACCAGAGGAAGAGGGAAGACTTCAGCTGCTTATGGGTCGGATGTCCGAGGAAGTTGAGACCGTTCAACGCGAGGTACAAACTCTTGATTCACATGCGAGTCCATTCGGGGGAGAAGCCCAACAAGTGTATGGTAAGTTCTGATTTTTGAGTTGCAACTCTGTGGTTCTTTGCATGCATCCATTTTTTTTACGAATTCCAAGCCGAATTCATTGAAAAATAGTCATTACAAAATCATAGAAAAAGTTTCATGAAAATACCTTTGATATTCAAAGAGTTATTTGCGAGTGAAATTGCCCTTTTTTGGGGTATTGCAAAAGAAGCTGTTAAATTTTAAAGATTTTTTTAGTTTAAATTTGTCGTCTTAAACTAAAAAAAAGACAGAACTATTTGATAACACTGAAAAATCTGGTAAAATTGAGAACAGTCCTTTTCTTAGACACAGAAAGGGCAATTTTCCCTCTCAAATATCTTCTCTAAGAGTATCTAAGAAAAGTTTCTATCTATGAAACTTTTTTCTTAGCTTTTATTATAACACAGCATATATTTTCAAAACTGGAAGTTTTGTTCTATCTACCTAATTTTATATATTTTTTTTGTAATTTTCTTATTTTGCTGTTAAAAGCACTGTAAGTCCTCTCAATCTATTCAGCATGGTCACTGTACTTTAAGTACAATTTATTTCCATGACTGTACACGGTGTCATTAAAAATTAAAACCGTGAAACATACTTTCGAAACACTTTTCATATTTCCATATAAAATGAACAAAATTTAAAAGATTAACAACTTTAAGAACTCGTATCTAAAAAAAATTAAATAAAATATTAAATTTAGAAAGCATGGTAGCTATTAAACTTCTCTAAAAACTGTCTTTTTTTCTATCTAAGTATTCTCTCCGTGTAAACGCTGCACATCTTACTGAAAACTTTTTCCTAATTACAATATTTCTACGAAAAAAATATTTTTGCTGCATGAAGAATGTAGCTGCAATCAAATACACTTTACTCACGTAGAAAAAGGGGAATTTCAGGTTCTCTACACTCTTCTCTGGATCTACGTAGAATAAAATCTCCCATTAAGACTAAGTTACGTAACTTATGAAAAAAGGATTCGCGAAAGATCTACAAAGCGTATGTACAAATATTTGAGCCTTTCTGGGTCAGAGGCGTTCTTCCAACACTTATATAAGCTTATATCATTCCCTTAAAAAGTTTTTCACAAGGAAAATAAAGATTTCCTTTAAAGTTTCTCATATGCTTCAAAGGGATGCTTATTAGACTATCTTCGTTCACTTAAATATATCTAAAAGCCTTGATATTTCCTTGCCTTGATAAAGCCTTGATCCCAAATCAATTTTAAGAATTAAATGAGTGCCAAAAGGAATGGGCTTTAAACTTTAAATTTAAAATTACTTAAATTTTGAATCAATAGAGATTTATTTGGATAAGAATGTAATATAGTTTTTTTTCCTGAGATAAAACTTAATTAAATAATTCCGTGCTTTACACAGGAGTTACAGTAGTTGAATTTAGCGTTCAATAGTACTTTAAGAAATTCTTTTGGTAAACTTCAATAATATTGCTATGTTTTTATTTGAAATTCTACAAATCAGCTTCAAATGATTCAAAAATAATCCTATCTTACCATACAAAAACTTATTAAAGGTTATAGGGTTAGGATTTTTTTTATAAATTGTTAGAAAGAATATTCATTTGTAAACATTTTAACAGGAAAACCTTAACTCTTCAAAAATTTAAAAAAAGGAGATGTATTAAAAACCTTTTGTGTGTTTGCGATCATGAGTGTGTAAGTTAGACAGACTCTTAAAAAAGTAAAAAAAAAAAAGCATTTCAGAGTCCACACATAAGTACAGCGACTTTAAGATGACAGAATTAAAATGTACTATTCACTTAATTCCCCATATTTTGCTCAAAGATACGAAGTAAAACAATGATATAATTTATGTTACATTAAATTATGTTTCAATAATATTAAAATGAAAGGTTCATCCCTCTGTTCTTTAATTTGAAAACTTTATAAACTTTAAATGTACTTCTTTGGAATGAAGATAATTGATATTAGTAAATGTAATTAAATTATCTGATGAGGATAATAGCTCAAATTACATACTAGTAAGTTAATATGTTAATCTTCATAGATTACGTTACTTGATACTACTCTTGGAAATTTTTATTTCACTAACTTTTATGAAACAAACTTTCTATTTTTAAAGAAAATTCTGGGAAACGTCTGGAAAATGTAAAAATTTCATTGCATGAAATCCGTATTCATCCGTAATCATTCATCCGTATAGCAGCAGAAAACTTTTAATTATGCTGTGTTATTACGTTGCATATTATATGCAAAGATGTGTGAAAAGACGACATTCTTAACAACGTTAGAAAATGTTTCTTATTTATTACAATAGCATAAGCAACGGGAGTGTAATTAATGTTATTTAATGAGAGGAATCTGAAATGGATATTTTAGAAAAGAAACGTTACTGAGATTAATTGCTCGTTAGGTTTACCTTCCTGAAGATCAAGTTACCTCTTCTAGTTAAGAATTAATTTCATGATGATAAATCCTATACTTAAGGTTCTGCGAGTTTTAAGGTAGATAAATGAAATGTATACTTTATATTTAATTTTCAAACTTTGTTTACTGTCTGTTTATGTCTCAAAATCGAGTTTTGAAGTTTAAAATAATTGTAAATGAAATGCACAAAAGGGATTTAAAATGCTGTATTTTTTGTTTATGTACTAAATAACGGTTTAAACTATTATTTTTTTATTTTTTACTGCTTTTTTTTATTACACTGAAAGAAGTGTAAAAGTAAAGTTTTCTTTTTTAAAATTAAGACTGATAACAACTAAAACATAAGCTATGTTTTTTTTTGCATTCGTGAAAGATAATTATATTTCGGTGTTTAATATTCTAATTAAATAACTAAGTGAATAAGTTTACTTAAAGTTTTAAAACTCTAAGGTGATTCCTTTGAAAAAGTTTGGAATGTAGTTTGAATAATAATTAAATTAAAAATTGAAGTAAAAGTTATAACTATAAAACATTATGTGCGGAATGTTAGTAATCTGTTGCCTCTAATACTTTTTAACGGCTCTGCAATAAATATAAGTACTAATAGAATTTGGTTAATGTTAATTTATGATAATGAAAAACTAAATATCTAACAACCACATTATACCAACCACTTTTTAATCAATCTTAATCTATTATCTAATCACATTATCTATTATTATTTAATCACAATTAATCTATTATATCAATTAAGCGAAAGTAATACTCTTGATATAATACATTTAGGCCGTTGAGGGCTAAAATTTCACTTCCAGAGGAAAGTGAATCCGGGAATAAAACAAATCCAGGAACTCTCTCAGTTGAAGTCGTAAGGAATTACCCTCATCAAGGGAAACGTCTCCGCTATCTGTGATTAATAGTTCGAATATAATTCATGAGAGAGGCGGCCGGGCGGTTTGAATTTATTGCGGACAATGTGGCTGATGGCCGAGAGATAAATGCTTATCGCTTTTAGAAATAGTGCAAGTTCCTACATATTTCATGTGCTTATTAAATTGTGCAATGAGAATATTTGTTTTATACCTTTAATTTCAGGCTGTTATTTTCATACAGTCGACTAAGCTTAGTATGATCACGGTTAATGTTATCAAAACTGACCGGTCCTGATCACTTCTATTTAATTTAATGTAAAATGCGCCTTTTTTATGTGATCAACATTACGCTTAATGTTATCAAAGTTACGCGAAATTCCCTAAAAACCTCCTTTTTCCCCGTTTTTAAGGCCAATTTTTATACATAAACATACAAAATTAGTCAGTAATTTATAAGTAATATCTATGTTCCACTCGCATATTTTTCTTTAAAAACATATACATAATTTGAAAAATACAAACTAGGGAATCATTTTATATACTTCAATTAGGACTACATAATTGTGATTTTGATGCAAAACTTTAGTTACACTGTTTGAAACTTTCTAGTATCAAAACGCTTATATATATTGTTATCAATCGGATAAATTATTATCATTCTACTCATGGGCAAAGGTCGCGTTCTACATTAAGAGGAGTCGACTGTATGTGAAATTTTTACATAGCTTGAGATTGAACTATCAGGTTATAGGTGAAAGGTTTTTTTTTTTATAAAAATGAAACTATTTGGGGGATGATGAATAAGTATAAAGTATTACATCAAATTGTGTATCAGTCATTTAGAATGTAAAACGGCTTTTAACTAGTTATTTTTTTTACCTGAGCACTTTTAACTAATTAGAATCTAAATTCAGTTGGAAAATCAATATTTTTTCCAAAAGGGCTTTTTGACAAAATTTCCCTCTAGTGAAGAAATTGTCCTTATGAACAAAGAGTTGGGTAGAAGTTAAATTCGAACGTTAATATTCTTGGTTTAATACATTCCCACACATTATATGAATCATTTGTCTTTAAGGGTACGGTCTTCATATTAGGTGAAAAAAGAAGCTCGTGTTTTATACACTGTAAAAACAATCCCGTCAAATTTACGGTTTTAATCCTTTAAATCCTAGCCGCCCCAGAATTTCCATAGTATGAAAAAGTAATCTTGGGCGCCTTAGGATTGAAAGGGTTAAACTGGCAGCTGAGTGGGTTGTGCAAAACCGTAAAAATTACAAAGTAAATCTGCACCCACAACAGATTTTTACCATTTTTATACATGATTTTGTTTCCATATGGTAAAAAACCGCTATGATTACGGATTTACTCTGTAATATTTAAATTTACGGTTTTTTACAACCAACCCAACTGCCAGTTTAAATCCGTAAGTTTAACGGGATTTTTCACAGTGTATTGGGCAACTGTTACTAGCATAACTCATTCACTGCAAGTAACAGTTTCAGGACTGTTAGGCTGTTTCAGTGTGGATGTTCCACCTCGAATGCCTTCATTGCTTACTGTAATCTCCAGATAAAAAAAAATACTGCGATATGTGTTTTTTCAATGACCCATTTTCCCGTTCATTATTCTCCCATACGCCTATCATACCACTTCTCATATCCCTCTGATACGATCCAAGTATCGTTTCCTCAAGTTGTGTTGTCAAACAAAATGCATCCATTCCCACCCGACCCACCACTAAGTGACCATCCAAACCGAAGGGTCACTGAAGATAAGGCTCCTCCACCCTCAAACGATCTCATTTGGGCGCCGAGACGCTCTCTTGACCACTTGACGAACGTCCTTGGCGCGAAACCCTATCCTACTCTCGGCCCGTGGAGTAAAAAGCGGCGGCGATTCATAAAACCGGGTTCCCACGCATCGAGTAACGGAAGGAAGCTTCATTCATGAAATTTAGTCGCACCCAGCGCAGTTTGACGGCTCATCTCGGTACGGACCGGAGTTTTTTTTTCTTTATATAAAGATTTGAATGAGGTGGCTCGGAGGTTGAGGTCGTGCGTGATTTAGTGATGCGTGTGTAAGGGTGTTTTTTTCTTTTAATTTGCGGTGTTGGTGCATCTCTGATTTAGGGATGTTAATAGTGTGGGATTTGCTCATTTGCATGGCTGAGGATGGTGATGGAGATGATTTTTTTTGGATGAGTGGTGTGGGATGTCTGATGGGGTGTTTTAGGAATGGAATTACCGGTTGTCGCTGTTGTGGTGGTGTGATGATGTGAATTTTAGGAAAGGTGCATGTGTCAGTAGTGCTTACAAAATTGAAACTTCTCTGTTTTTATGGTAAAAATTTCTTTTTGGGAAAGGGAAACACATTGTAGAATGTTTAATTGATGAATGTGAAAAGAGTTGAGAAAAATTGGGAAATTTCATGAATATAAACTGAAAACGAATTGGGGAATCTTTTTGTACAAGCGAATCTTTTTGTACTAAGAAAGTAACTGAACATTTTTTTTCTACATTTGGCTGAATTTATTTTAAAAAGAGAACTATTGAAGTGCCTGGATGACTTAGAATTTGAGGTTTATTTGCAAATTAATTCAAGATTAAATTTGAAAACTTGATGAGGGTTGGGAGAGTACCAGAGAACTTTATTATTCCATAGATAGACATTATCCTATTCTAAATTAAATTATCCTAAATTAAAGGATACACTTGAAGGTATTAAAAATTATTATAGTATATCATTATTTGTTGTCTTATTAAAAAAATTATTATAATATTGTCTTATTAGAACGTCATTAAAGCTTCGCTTAGATTATCAAGTCAAAATTCGACTTAAATAATTCACAATGTTAAGATTTTAATTTACACTTAATATTTTTTAACGTAACAGATTTAAAAAACTTCTCCATCAAAAAACAATCAAGTAATTTTAAAATAATAAAATACAGATTAATACGTGAAAGTTGCTGTAACATAGAGTAATGTAACGGTTAAATATCAACTTTTTAGATCTTTCTTCAAATAAATCAAACCTTTAATTCTCTTTTCTTTATTACTAATCCAAATTAATTTAAAAAACAGTAACTCCCAAATTCAATTACAAATCTTTCTTTTAAACCTTCCACATAAAAAAATGTATCCACGTTTAAATAACACCATTAATCCTAATTCCTCTTCATTTTAATTGCAAAAACCTCCAGACCCATACTAATTCCTCCCTTAATTGTTTTCCCTCTTCAAATCCACCCCGACTACAACAAAAAAAGATAACAACAATTCCTCCAGGAGCCCCAAACACTAATACACGTCGTGTAGAATCAAGCTCATCACATTTTTTTTTGTGCTTCGGAACAAAAAAGGCGACTTCCATCCTCTTCAACCTCAATCCTACTCCTCTCAAAGATGAAGAGCTTTTTATGTAATCGCAACGGCTCCTTCCTTCCATGCTAACGATGAAGAGAAGGTTCTCGGTGTCAAGGTTAGCTTTTTTTTATTTTTTAATTTGGCCTTTAATAAAAAGAAGTGCACCACTCGTCTTCTAGGATCGTTAGTTGTTGCTGTTGCTTTCTAATTTGGTTTTATCTAATTGACTTTTAAAAAGGTTCGCTTTGGAGGGAATTTTTTTGGTTTTGTAGGTCGCGATGAGATGTGCTTCTTTTGTCGTTGTGGGGTTCGTGAGGTTTGGTTGGGGTGCTTTTGGGATGTTTAAAGTTTGATAAAACGTGTGAAATAATTATATAATTCGCTTGTTAGTGGTCATCGGCAGATTATGTCTCGCTTTTAGGGAGAAGAGGGGGTCAAACTTTGTGACATCCCACTTTTAAAACTTTTTTTTTTTTTTTTTTTTTTTTGCGCTTTTTACTAAAAAAGACATTTGGTATTCTTGCAGGTCATTTTTGACCCCCTCCTCTCTTTTTAGCCAAAATAAGCAAACCGCAAACGCCCTTCTCTTAATTACGATTTGGGTAAATTTCAGTTTAAAAAGCATGACATGTGATGTGTGAACTCCTAAAAACTAGTTTCGTAATTTCATAATGCCCCCTTATCATGTAAAATGCAATGGTTTTTATAAGAATAAAACAAAATAATAATAAAAAGAGCATTTTATGTTCAAATTCAAGTAATAAGTTTCATCTATAATAGATTGAACTAGATATACATGCTTCAGAAATTCCTTGAATAGCTGAGTTTAGAAAAAACATCTTTTGGAACTATTTTCTATCTTGGAAATGTTTAAGTATAAAAATAATACATTAGTAATGTGAGTTTTTACTTTAAAGCTAACGGAATGTATTTATTCTGATAAGTAAAGAAAGTGTAGTTTTTATGTCTAAACCTTTTTGAAATTCAATTTCAGTAATAGTATTTCCTTTTTTATATGTCATCCTATTCGGAACTTAACTCAATGAATAAACTAATTTTGTTTACATTTGAACAGAAAACTCACTGGGATGCTAGAATTTTTTATTGAAAGATTTTACTTACCTTTGAAGTTGTGTTGGTTTGTATAAGATCCTTTAAAAATTAAAACCAACTAAAACTAAATTTTAGAAAATGAGTGTGAGTTTTAATTTTTTTTAAATATAGATATATTTTATCATTTCTGAAATAAAACTTTATGAACATAATAAAGATGTACTTAATAATGTCATGTAATAAGTAATATTTTGTTTTAGAGCTGAGAAGTAAGAGTTAAATAAGTTTTAGAGCTTATATGCCACGGCTTCTCTTTCATTGTGTAAGAGTTAAACGATTCTAATTTGAAGTTTCACTAATTACACATAACAACATAAAAATACTAGTAATTAAAAACAACACTTAGTTGAAATCTTTTGGACTGTTTTTGATACTCTATTTTTCAACACATGGTGCTAATCGAAAACTATACCGAGAAAACAGGGAATTGCTGAGGTTCAGTTTTAAGCAACTAATTTAATCCTTTAAATAACTGTTTGCAGTTATTTAAATCTGTTTAACCAGTGCTCTTATCTCTAGTCCAAACACTTCATTATGTGCCCAGTTATGAAACAGTCTCAAGTTACCCATTAAATTCAGAGAGAGGGGGGTATTAGATTGAGCTACCCCTTCATTTGAGTAATGCACCACTCTTAGGGATTTTGTGTCCCTCAATAGCCACCAAACTTTAGCGCGACACTTTACTACGGTAATCAATTAAAAGTGTCGGATTCAACTCAAGTGGTTTTGGGTTAGAACTCGGTCAATAGCTAACACAGATTCATTGGGAAAGGAGTTTAGAAATAAGTCCGTTTGGTTCTTGTGGTAATTTCTCAGATGGCCTCTTGGTTTTAGCATTTTTTTACTTACTTTGTCATTGAAAATGTTCTATACACTTATTATTATGAGATAACAGTGTAAAAAATTATAAATTGTGAAAAAAAAGGATTTTCTATAAGACAAATACTTAGACTCGAATAAGTTATACCATAGGACTATTAGGAGTTTTTATGAACTTATTGAAAAGGCTTTTCAAGTAGATTCAACAGTTATTAGAGTCGTTAGTGAAAATATTTGCTTTATGAAAAGTGTTTTCTACGAAAGAAATACTACTCTAACGAACTTGCCTACTACTAGAAGCTTTTGTAGTCTCATTTTTTTAATGTTACTCAATTATTTCATAAATATAGTCTGCTCTAAAATAAACATTCATTAAAATATGACAACATGAAACGTTTGATTGAATCTTCTTTTATTGTGCTGGTTGAAAATATTATGTTCTAAAAATAATGAAGCCTGAGAGTTTCATTCTGGCATAAATAATATAAAATAAGGTTTATTACTCATTAAAATGGATAGTTTGTTGAAATTAAGAAAAAAATTCAATACTATTTTGTGTCACGGTATCAAGCTTCTATGGCCTTATGAGTTGTGATGGCCATGGTTATAAGCGTATTTCCTTTATGAAAATAATTAAAACTTCTCATTTTTATGATGAAATAAAGAATGTTTAGTTTAATATGAAGCTTGCTCTTTTGTTTGTTGAAGTAAGCATTGTATTCTTCATTTAATGGGTAAAAATACCCAAGCAAAATATTATGTTGTGTGTTTAAGTAGATCGTATTCAAAACATGCGCTCGGGCGACTTTCAAAATCAACTCCACATGCACTCCAAAAAATATTCTCAACTGCTCAGAAAACTATTACTTAGTTCCCCAAACACCGGAAACATTTAATTTCGTTATCTGTGCAACAGAAATTGGCCTGAAAAAAAAAGAGCTCCGCTGTCCCTTATCGTAGAGCGACCTTAAGTGAGTCGCGGCTTAAACAAATTACGAGTGTCACCAGTACGGGGATGCGTTGACACACAAGTTAATGCGACTTCTCCTCCTTCATTAAGGAAAGACAACATTCGAAGGAAAAAACGAGAATCTTCTTTCTTTATTTTGTCATCGTCTGGGCCTACTACTGTGTTACGGGGCACCCACTTGTTTCACAGTCGGTGCAGAGAGCACCCTTGGGTGAAAGGTGACACCGGACACTTGCTTTTTTTATGGTGTGGGAGACGATGCTATGGGAAATTTCGGTCCACCGCAGACTGGGTTCCGCAAACAGTCGTTTTTGTCGGTTGATTGTGTCTACGGTTACAGTGAGGCGACTTTTTTTTTTCAGAGATTTATTTTTTGTACAGGCTGTCCGTTATCGACGTGGCAACTTTTCTGTCACTAAGCTGACAAATCTGGTGAAATTCTCGCTTGACGGGATGAGTCAAAATACGATTTTCTATTTTGATAGAGTGTCAGTGAATGGGACAGAATTTAAGGAATCAACTGGGGATACAGTGATGTGTTTGTGAGAGCTGGAACAACTAAGTAAAGCACCAAGGTTTGCTGAGGGGGAGGGAATGGTTTGAAGCGATGTCCAAAGAAATTCTTTATGACCATCAACATTTTTCACCATCTCTAGCTCACTTTTGAAACGACATTTTTTTTGTCAGCCTTGTCATCATTACAAAAAATAGCATTTTAACGCTTTCTTTTTCCTTCTTTCTATTACAAGTTATGAAACCTTTTTGTATTGATATTCATCTTGAGTAAAGAACAGTATGAGGACTATGGACCCCTATTACATACTGATGATTCGGGTTGCTCAGTTATTCTTTAGGGAAGATGTGGTTTCATAGCCATTTAGAACAGCTTGCCTCCCAGGGCTTCCTTAATCTGCCCAAATAGAGATCAGTTTCTTAACTATCCGTCTTAACCACAGCTTCATCCTAGGGGATGTTATTTGCGGTTTCACCGGAAAGGAGAGAAAATAGAAAAATATTCAAAGAGAGACACTAAAAAACATAAACTCTAATCCCAAAATGTCTTCTTAATGTGCCGGTTAACTCGAAAATGTTAGTTTTGAAGATGAGGTACTAAATGTTAGTTCAAACAGTATATAAGGGAAAGCTGAATCAATTAACCAATTTGGTCAATCTAGATAAGAGCTAATAGAGATAAGAGAAAAACGAATGATATTAGGCAGAAGCTATTCTTTATTGATATCCTGGTTATCCTCGTGTAAAGAACTGAACAAAAAAAAAGAGGAAACACACTATGGACCTAATGGAGGGAAATGTTTATGAAGCACACATGGTTAACTAATTTAACCCCAAAGTAGAGGATAGAATTCCTCTAGATGGTAGATATTGATTCCTTGATGATTCTCAAGGGAGTCAGTAAGTGAGACAGTTGATGTTATAGGAAAGATCACAAGAAATTTATAGTTAATGAATCTTTAAGATGATTGATACTGGTTAAGTTATGAAATATTTCAATTTCTCCCTCCTAGTTTAAAAATTTCTTTGACGATTCGCATCAGTCGCATTGTGTAGATTGGGTAACTAGTATTTTTAATGTTATTATTTTTAGCTTTCTTTTAACCTCTTTAGAGTAAAGATGGCTGCACACTTCGATCGATTTCGGCAGTCAGACATACCCTCTAGACTAGATCTAGAGATAAGCTCAATGATTGTCGAAGCGAGCTTTGAGGGGATGGACTCGTGGTTGCAGAGAGTAAGGTTTTTAAAAGTGCCTATTTTCGGTTTTTAGAAGCGACTATTTTGGGAACAACTCCTCTTTCTCTGAGGTAGAAAATCCCGTTGACTTCTACTTCCCGAAGCATCCATATTCATAGGCAGATTTAAGTGGGGAACCGTGGTTGGGTAAACTGGAAACCTTGGGAAACAAGCTGTCCCTCTCTGATGCTGATGGTTTTGGAAACATGATTTTCCCTTACAAAAATGGAATTTTCTCAAAAAGTTGGAGGAGCATTGTTCCCCATGACCCCCCATAAACCTCCTTCTGGAATGACGGGACCTTCTGGAATGACGGGATCTGGACGTAGTCTGCACGCACCTTAAGAAAGAAGGTGAAACGGGGAGAGAGGAATAATTAATAAGCGAAAGATAATATGGATGGAGAAAAATGAGAGGGCCTTAATAAGAAAGAAAGACGTAATATGGAAGGATGGTGAGGGCAAAAAAACCCAGTGGAATAAGGATGGGGCACCACATGACACCATGCATAAACTAAGCCTAACATGACCCCAACATGTCCGCACAGTTCACGACCCCCTGGCCTTGATGCTGCATATGATGGACCTTCTCCCGTTACAGAAGGCGTTGGGTACAGGAACATGGCGAGACACTACCGTGCATGTTGCGACACGCTCTCCGCGCGTTTTTTTATCAAGTCCGGACCTGACGGATCACCGGCAGCTGAGGCAGAAGAAGTTCGTTGCTCGCCTCGCACCGGATGCGTCCATCGCACGTGGTTTCGTTCTTTTTTCTTTAATTTTTTTACGCCTTCACCCCAAGCACGCGCTGTCTTCTTCCACCCCCTGTTTGCAGTGGGCCATCAGCAGTGGTTTTTGCACTCATTAGGGTTAAGAAATTTTTTTCTGCTTTTTTGAGTGGATGGTGGGTACTGTTTCTTCTGTTCTGAAAGGGTTGAAATGAGACGCATTAAGGAAGGGGAGGGAGCAATTATGGAGGGGGGGAGTTATGGCTTTGTTTGTACGGGGTGGGCGAAAGTGATTCTTTTTAGAGTGTTGAGTCTGGTAATTGAGGGCAGCTAGGGTTGTTGTAGTGAACTGCTAGGCGATGAAGATATGAGCTGCTCAGGATAAAAGTGGTGTAAGTCCAAAAATATAAAATTTGAGATAAGTGTGGGTTTGGATTTATTTTAAGGTCCTTTACCTAGTGTGGTAGTCGCCTAAGTCAAAAGTTCAATTAGCGACCAGTAAGAGCCACCTAAAAAATACCTTCTTCATAGGAGCACCACAGGCGCCGTTAGAGAAAACCTTGTGTTGCTCAAAACTACGTTCAGTGGACTTATACCACTTGCATTCTTACCAGCTCATATGTTTAAGTAAGTGTCTTTAGCAGTGTCTTTGGAGAGCTCGGTGTTATGGAACTGTATGACAACCTTGTAACTGAAGCTATAAAATTGATGCATTGATTTCAAAAGTGAGGCTTTCTATGCTTTTAGACACTTGTAGTTATTCTTATTTGGAAGTACAGAAAAAAGCATAGGAAAGGAAGGACATGATAAGATGGATCACAAGATAAGCCCACGGCACCATAAACTAGTATGTTTTACAAGACCTTCCGCACAACCCTGGTCTGATCCCCTTACCTTGATACCAGGACTCTTCTCCAAGTCCTTTCCTTACAGAAAGTTTCAGAAAGCGTTCATATGGCATATTCTTTAATTCTTTCTTACTACTTATTTTCGCTCTCTTTCATTTTCTCCATTACTCACATTTTCATTTTCCCCATTTCCTTTCATCTCCAATCTATCCTTAGGGCATGTTCAATGTTCATATCAAAAATTGCTACCCTATCCTCATCGTAGCCTACCGAAGCCCAGATACGCGGGGACACGGATGACCAGAATGCTGGGTCAATGGTTAAACCAATGAAATCTCCACACGGGGAACCTGGAGGAAATAATCGTATCCCTTACTTCTTGTCTCTAATGCTAAACTTTTTAAATGTGTTTTCCCTTGCGTTTGAGACCGAATGTCCAAATGTGATTCTGAATAGTCTGGATAGTTTACACCCCTTGGAAATTTTATAACTTTATTCATAAGACACACGCCATGTAAAATTATGCTTATAAGTTTATATTTGGCAACATACCGTATTTATAAAGTTAGAACTAGCCAATCATAATGATATTCCAACACTGAGTATTTATAACATCAGTCGTCTAAATTTATTCTTCGCAAGTCACTCTTAAAAACAGAAACTCAAAGCTTCCCGAGCGCATTCCAGAAAATCTTATTCTCCTCAAAAGGAATCCCTTTCATGGCTTACTACCTCAATTTTTAATCCCCACAAACTCCAAACAGGACATTTCAAAAACAGGGTTTATTTATAGCTCCATTTTTAAAAATCTCCCATTCCAATATATCATCAAAGACTAGCCAGGGTTAAAAACATGAATATTCATAAGCAGCCGGACTCCAAACCGAAGAATCTCAACTTCTTTTCAGCTCATAAATCGGTGAGGGAGGGATTACATGCAGCGAATAGAGCGGCATGATTGGTTGAGAGTTTCCTATAAATGATGACCTAGCTACTATACGTCATAAAGCCGAGAACCAATGGAAGGTCTAGATCAGAGGGATGGCCAAAACGTAGAGCAGTAGCACATAGTCAATTAACTAATTTGATAAATAGAATTAATTCATTCAAAATTAAATTAAAAATAATTATCTCTGGTTAGAAAACGATTATTTAAGTCAGTTACATTACAATGCTTAAAGATCAAAACGAATGTGCTGAGCATAGAAGAAATTTAATTAAATGTATTAAAAAAACTTCAAGACATTTAAGATACATGTTCGGGATTTTGGTATTGAAGAAAATTCCTTTCGCTCCTTTAAAAGCCAGTATTTTCTGTTTAACTTGTTTAAGTGACATACAATAAATAATACAGGACCCTCTCCAAGAGGAGAGTTAACGTTTAACGATTTATGGCAATCATAATTTTTTTTATTGATAGGCGTTTTAGTGCGGCGATAAAAAGAGCAATCCTCTCGGGTATCACCCAAATGTCAAATGTCCAAAAATGAGTTAAAACACTACTTGTAAGGGTCGAATTCAAAAAAAAAAAATCCTGGGGGACACAAATCTATTTTTGTTCGGAAATCAGTATTATAAAAAAAATTAATTTAATGTTTCGGAAAGGTTTTCTGCTTTCAAATTTGTGACAAAGAAAAGTGAAAACAGTGGCTTTGAAATAGAAAAACCTGTGACATAAGAGAGGGGTTTAGATTAAAAACCTAAAATTGTTGTGAACACCCCTTTCCAACCCCCCCCCAATTGTACCTATCACAGTAAGTGCTCAAGTAATAAGGCACATCTAAACTCATATACCAAATTATTGGCGCATGGTACCCAATAGGTTGAACCCCCCCTGGACTAGATTCTACAATCTACATCGATGAGGAGAATGATAGAGAATTTTCAACAGTTTTTCCCTCATTGTCCCGGCCGCGTCGCCGTAACCGCTGCATGCAAACCCGCCTTTAGAAACCTTGTGGTCAAAATCGTCCCCGTTTTTGTCTTACCTTTTTTCCTCCTGTTTACGACTTTTCAGAGGCGGCCGTTGGAAATCGAATCTCGCTCGCTGTGGAAAAAAAATTGACGGGTCCGTGATTTGTTTGAATTGTTTTGAAGTCGTGTGGAAAGTTGCGAGGGGAGTGAAATCGGAAACCGAAGAGATTGTGGGTTTTTTGAAAGTTCGTGTAGTGTTTTAAGGTTTATTTTCATTTTATTATGCGGGTTGGGCTGGTATTTTAGATTTTAACTCGAGAATTTAAACACAAATCCTTTATTTCTATCTGAGAGTCGTAAAAAGGATAAAATTTCTTAATCTAATGCTTCATTGTTAAGTAATAGCTTTTCTCTGTTATTTTTATTGTAATGCTATGTACTACAATACAAGTGTGATGATTCTATGATGTTATATATACTGAGATTAGAAACTAAGTACTATGATATTTTCTTTATTGTTTTGGGTCATCGAGTAATATTTGGTTTAGTTAAAATAGGTATTACAGTCGTTACAATATAAAATATTTTATCCTTCAAAGTTTCTCTTACTTGCTTTAACATGGTACTTTTGTAACGTACAGACAGTAAATTAGTTTTAAATCATTCAAAATAGTTATATTTTAATTTTTCTGTATAAAGGATAAAGGTCAGTCCTGTCCTCTTAAGCGATAAATAAAATTAACCCTGAGTGATACATATTTTATTTGTATTAAACTAAACAGTAGAGTATCGTAACATTTTTATAATGACTTTAGTGTGATTGATTTTTAAGTCATGTGTTTAAATGTCTAAATTTAATAATATCCATTACCGATATCTTTTAGTCCACTAAAGGAGAATTTTCCTTCGAAGCAGGTTTTTGTATACCCTCTTCGCATAAGCCACAAGAACGAATAGGGTGGAGTGGAATAAAATGGGTATAGGGATTTTAGTGGTTTATATTTGTAAAATTTAATGTTTTTTGGCATGCTGATTTTTACTGAGACTCAAGTAAAATCAACATGCCAGAAAAACATTATGTTTCATAAATATAAACTGTTAAAATTCCAACACCTATTTTACCCCACCCGACCCTACTTAAACACTACAAAGGGTGTGGCATTCCAATACTTATTGAATATGAAAATAAAGTGTGGGGATTCTTCTCCAACTCCACTAGAGAATATTAAAAAAAAAATATCCGCACTATTTGCAACATGATTTCAAACCATTCATCCAAATAAATCCGATCTCCCCAGCACCACTCGGCATAGAAGACCAACCTAGCTTTGGCGTATTCACCGAAACGAGATCTCGGTGAAGAGCGGGGGGTGATTTGTCTGTCACTTCCTTCTCCTCCGATGATCGATGAATCACAGATTAAAGCTCCCAGCTTGATCGAGGATGAAGCTTAGCCGAGATCCCGTCCCGTGTGTTATCGCAAGGGGGAGATATAATTCTCCTTCGAATATACTGCTCGACATCTTCTGATGACTGCTCTCCTGGATATGTCGGTGCAGTTTAATCGTACCTTACCTATGCTCACTCAGACTTTTGGGTTCAATTCTGTTAGAGTCCCCCGCTAAATATCGCCCGGTTCTTTTAGACAACAAAAAGTAGAAATATTCATAAACAATTTCAAACTCCTGAATTGAAATGTTTAATTATATCAATAACTATTCGGTTTATTAATAAAAGTAAAAAAAAATTGTTGATATTTGGATATATTTAGCGATTTGGATATTGGCAATATTTAGCGGGGACTCTAACGGAATTGTACCGACTTTTGATATGACGCGTTTTGGTTGTCTCTATTTCTCACACTGTTGATTGGTTTGGAAGTGCTAATATGATTACCCTGTATGCATTGTTTAATTCAACTGTGATACTTTTAAGATATAGTATAACGCAGTTGACGACAAGATATCAAAAATATTTTCCCGGAATGCCTAATTGGTTTATTTACATGTGCCTTTCATCATTTGTAACGAGACTCATTAGTAATTACAGTATAATTTTAGGGAATCATTCAAAACATCACAAAAAGGGTATTTTAACTAATTTGAATCAACACACAGATGAATAAGTCATATTTACACTTAAATTCTTAACAAAAGTACAAAAGCCATACAACTTAGTTTTCTTGGGCGATAAATTATCTTTTTACGTTAACAATGCAACTAAATGCTGAATTTTCAATGTTATGTATAAATGAAAAGATAAATTACAAAACACTTCATCTTTTCACTTGGTACTTAAAAATTTATTCTAGGGCCTATTGCTTAATTTCTTGTTCTTACACTGTATTTCACCTTTACATCTTGTTTGTAGCTTTTAGACCCAATCTTGTTTCTCATCATAAACACCACAATCAACCAAATCCCTTTCACTTTGTCAACTTCAAATAAACTCCATTTTTTATATCCGATAAAATATAAAGTTCTTGTATCCACTTCTTTTAACTATCGAATAAAATTCCTTCTTTTGGTAAACTTTACATATTTGAAAAGGGCCTTCTATCTATGTTTTTAAATGCTTGGTTTCAGACCTCAACAACTATCGGATAATGTTTAAATTTAATGTAAGACTACATTAACTTAATGCAGTCCTTCGTAAAAGCCTATTGTGAATGCTTTTCACTTACTTGAAGGAGCAGACTTATAATAATTTACTTGAATACGTTCAATTAAGAACTTCAAACTGAAACTGGAGCTCAGAGAATAGATGCAAAGAGGCTCTATATGCGGGGTATATGCAATTGAGCGTTTGGTTATAACCAGATTAGTAAAATAATAGTTAGGATGAGAGAAAATGTCGGCCAATAATTTTATTACCTGATACATGTGACTAATTGAACTAAAAATAGCGATACTTATTTACACTTTGATGATAACTGAGGGAACACCTATAACATAATAAATTATCTACGACACATTTCAAATAATGTTAACTGGAAAATGATTAAGAAGGATTACACGACAAATGTATCGTAATTTTTTTTTACATGGAATGTGTGTCCTTTTAGATTTTTGACAAAAGTTTAACTAAAAATTATTAGCTCATTTTTTTTAATTCTCTAAATGGAATTAATAATTTTATTTAATGAGGTTTTTTTTTACTAAGGAAATTTTAAAAAAGTTAAGTTTTCTACAAACTCTTTATTTTAAATCTAAAGTTTAACTTGTTAATGAAAATTAACATTTCTGTAGCATCCTAAAAACAAATCTTTAAACTACTCTGGTATCCTCAAAGTCACTAGTAACTTCTAGGATAAACTATCTAATGTTTTGTACCATATAGAGTGTTTTCAGGTGACGTCACAACCGGTTATTTTCTTTTAACTGTGTATCTTCTGTAGGGCTTTTAACTGTTTCTAAGGCCGTTGTTTATCTGTTGCTAAGGCGGTTTTTAAGTATGGGGTCACGTGATTGCAAATGCTCCAATAGTAGAATTCCACGGCTAGTCATTTTTTGTAACTGTTAACCTCTGTAGGGCAAAAAACTGTAACAACCTCTGTTGCTATGGCCGTCGTTATGTCCGAGTCATGTGATTGAAAATGCTCTATTGAAACTTTTCATGACTACATTAAAGAATATCCCAAATATGAATATTGGGATTTTCAAGAAATAGTTTTCTTCTCCGTGTCAAATATTTCATTAAATGTTTATCATTGATTCCATTTCCAACGAAATTATTTTAACGGTTGAATTCCAATATAAAATTGGATTGTGAATAGCCTGTTATTCAGCTTAGGGAATTCTAAATAGCTGATAAACACTCCAAGTGATACTACACACAAAAATAAACACATTATGAACACATTTAGGAACACTTTTTTGTTCCCAAATTAACAACACTTTGAATGTGTTGCTAAGTATAACACTTTTATTTCTTACTGTGTTGTGATAGTGTTCTGAATATGCTTGAAAAGTGTTAGAAATGCACTCTATCCAGAAATGCGTTTTAAAAATAGTGTTGTAAATTATCTTTAGAATCTGAAAGTGTTGTTATGTATAGTGCTGTCCTTTAAAAACAACCCACTCCAAATTGTACCCTAAAAACAACCCATTGAGATTTTTTAATTAAATAATTAAAATAATTTAACCATCTCATATACCCTGTCTTTCTATGGCCTTTAGAGTGTCAGGGATGTAAAAACTGGTCAAAGAACGGTTTATTTACTTACTTTTTAAACAAGCTGAGATAATGTAGATTTTTGGCAAAAAATGTGCTTCAGATTTACAGATTTCGTAAAAATGTATGTTATAAAGACTTAAGAGCAGTTTTCGCGCGTTTTTATGTTATCCCATTACTATGAGAATAAAATATTAAAGTTTTAGCTCAGTCCGCCAATTAAGAGTCTTTCTAGGAAAAAGTGGGTTTTTTTCGAATTCTTACTTAATTGACTGCCAATTTGTAATGAATACTTGGAATTAAACATACTAAGCACTAAAATGTTAGGGAGGATGAGTCGTTTCAACAGTTTTTTGTTCGATTTAATTATCCTTTTTATTAAGCTTTTAATGAAGAAAATATGAAACAGTGGGTTGTTTTTAAAGGACAGCACTATACTAGAAGAACACATTTTTTGTCTTTGTAATTTTTAGCAGCACTTTTACAAGATTATCTTTTTCTTACACGACACAATCGCAATTACAATCAAATTAAATACTACAATCAAAACTCTTTTCATGAGGAGTGTTCATTATTGTGTTTACTTTTCGTTGCAACAAAGATATCACCCATTTACAGTGTACTTATTTTTTTATGAAAATTTCCCCAAGAAGCTAATTTATCTCATTTGTAGTTTGTAGGTTGTGAAAAAGCCTTTTCTCGATTGGAAAATCTGAAAATACACTTTCGGTCTCACACTGGAGAAAGACCCTATCAGTGCCAATTCATCGGATGTCCCAAAGCATTCAGTAATTCATCAGACAGGGCGAAGCATCAAAGAACGCATCAAGATTCCGTGAGTACAAAAAGCTCGATCTACTATCAGTCAATTTTTCTTTAAGTCACTTTTAAATTTGTATATAGGATTTTGGTTACTTTCTATATACGTCGATGTAAAGCAAGTTAATCTTTGGTCTAAAGTTACAAATTACAAGTTTATAAATTTTAAGTCACATTAGCTAAAAAAAAAGAAAGAAAACTACCCTCAAATTACATGAAATTATTGGTGCGCTGACAAACCACTTAAACGGTATTTGTTTAAAAAAGTATAATTTAAAAATCGTTTAAAACATAATTATCTTTGAAAAGTATTACTTTAGTTATGAGATATGTATTGTCTTATAGAGTATTATTCTACTAACCTTGAGATATTGTATAGTTTTACTCCTGATAGTGAATATATCTGACTACTTCAATAAAACCTTTTAAACGTTTTGTTTTTCAGTATTCAGTTGCAATGATAAATAAAAAAGTAAATATATTACTTTTTCATTTGAAATGATTTTGAAAAATAAACAAAAACAAAAAGGAGAATACGAGAATATTGCGTGATTCTTGAAATTCAATTCGCATCTTCAATGTGCAGTCAGTTGCGAGTGAAGAATTGCGTTGAAGATAACAAAAAATAATAGAAAGCATCCAAACTACTATTGATTGCCCGAAGAAGTTCAATACTAGGTCACGAAAATTGTACAAAAAATAACTAGCGAACATAAGAGATGATATTGAATATATGTTGACAGATACAGATTGTGTTTGCGTGAATACATGATTCTAGAATTCATAGAATAAGTTGCCTTGAGATTACCTAGAATATTTGTTATTGGAACTTGAGAACACATTTCTTTAGTTTAGAGGAAAAGTTAATGAAAGCTTCATGGTATTTGTAGCGATTTCGTGAATTAAGTTTTTTTTATGCTGTGCCAAAAAGTGTAAATGGTTACAAAAATATTCTTTATTCTTGTAATAACCAATGCAAAAAAAAAAAATTGCGAAAGTTACAGGTTATCTTATTTATTAATAAAATGTTTTTTTTTTCAAATATAAAATTTAGAGCAACTAAAAAGAAGTTTAAACTGATACTTTATACTGATTTAAGTAACCTGAAAATAAAAATATTATTAAATCGCTATTTTAGCTTTTATTTCAATACTTAACATCTTTAGAAGGGCCTTTTAGGGTAAGATTTTTATGTTGGTACAAAAAGAGAATATTTAAATTTTAATAATTCACAAAATCTAAAAGGATCGAGGAAAAAACTATTAACATATTTTAGACCAGCCTAAAAAGTAATAAGACAAATCCACTCTTCTTTGTTTCTTGAGAGTTTTTTTTTTTGTGTAATTGAAAGAAAAGTAACATACATTGTATATAAATAAACTATAAAAGTATAACTAATACAGAAACTATCCTTTAAATATATTTTTATGATAAATTTTGAAACTCTAATAAAGTATTACAAACACCATGGAATTTTTGAATGTTATAACTACATGTAACTTAATTTTAATGTATACATTTTCTATCTGTTTTCAGAAACCATACTACTGTCAGGAACCTGGGTGCAACAAACGTTACACGGATCCTAGCTCGCTGAGAAAGCATGTGAAAAACCACGCCTTGAGATTAGAGCATCTGAATAAAAGGGTGAGTATTGCTCTAAAAATAAACCATTTTTCTGGTGTAGATAATTAATTGATAAAAATGCTTACCACATCGGGATATGTCATCAGTGATTACCTGACTCCTCTATATAGTACAAATAGTCCTCCTAATCGTTTGTTAATATTGAATTTCGTATGAAAATAAATTTAAGAGTAAATGCCAAAGATTTAGTTCAGATGATTTTTTGAGAGGGACACAGTTCTTAAAATTCGCGAATATGATCAAACAATTTACAACTATCATTCACATAGACGAACACAAAAGGTTTATAAAAAAAGACGAATGTAATAAAAAGTACTCGACTTGGAGATAAGCATATAAAAGCCCAATAAATGGTAGTATGAAATAGTAGTTTTTAACTTCCAAAAGATGGATTCTCAAAGAAAGATCTCCATGGTATGTAGAAAGAAATAAAACATTTATATATAATAACAAATCTATGTTAAATGTATTTTTGAACATTTTTGCAGTTTAAATTGTAACTTTAATCAAGGGAAACTATGAAAAATTAACTGCGAAACAATGAAAAATTCAATGAATGGATTTATGCGTTTATTCTTTTTTGACAGAACATTCATGTGCAATTTTACCGAAAATTCCTAAAATATTAATAGCTTTTTTTGAACACTAATTCATCTTTTTAATTTTAAAAGAAAAAGCTATCGCATAACAAAGTTGCTAAAAAAATTACGAGTTATCCAAAACTGGAACTGAGACGCTCCTTTTATTAAGGATTCAATTTATAAAATTAACTTTATTTCAAATACATTATTTAAAGTTAAACATGAGAAACTCAGCTGCAGTTTTTTTTGCGCGCCTTTACTTGTTCTATTAGAGTGAAAACGATGTATAGTATCTTGTATCTATTCGATTAAATTAAAATATAAAAAAATGACAATCAGAACGCCCTTCATAGCTTGACGATATGCACACTACACATATGTTCATCATAAAACTATCATTACACATATTAGTATATAGAAAATGAAGGGTTCATATAAGGGAATATTTGTGCATGTAATCACGCAACTTATCGTGTTTGTTGAAACATGATAGATAATGCCGCGACGATTTCTTTAACTTCATTAATATAACAACGTTTACTCCATCGTTATTAGATATGGGTGATATGGTTAGTGCCAGAACTTGTAGTACATTAAACTAATTACCTAAAGTGTTTATCTGCTATAGTAATAGTTAATTAATGAAGATGTAATTATATCGAGACAAGTATTGATATTGGAACTACTCAAATAGACGTTTTAAAACTAAATTTTTGTGTTGACGGCTTCCGTTAGGGTGCCAAACCTGATGTTTATGTATAAAGACTTAAGTTCTTTTTTTTCAACAGGCAAGATCTTCGAAATCATCTTCATCTGTGGAGACATTTTTTGTAGACTACAATGAAAACAGTGAATTTAGTCAAAGGACCATTTCAGACAATTCATTTACAGGTAAATAAAAAAAAATAAAACTAAATTAAGTATTTATAACAAAAGTAATTTCCTTTTTATGATAAATTAAAGAGGTTCATGTTGATTAAAAAATATACCTGTTTTACTGTAAGAATGCATTCATCTTATATATTAATTCAATAAATAAATTTTTCTTCATTGATCGAATTTAAAGTATAAATTCTTGTAAAAAGACTTAACGGTTCAGTAAAATTCTTATATTTAAAATTTTTTTAATGTTTTACTTATATTTTTTAGATAATGACACATCAGGAAATTTTTCATCCGATAATGAAGATGCTTATATATTATCGTGGACAAACAAAACCTTCGTAGAAGACAATAAATGGTATGTTTCTGGTGAATTATATTATTTTTTTGGGGTTTCCATTTAATTTGATTTTTTGTGAGACAGGATTTTAAAATAATGTATCATGTATCAAATTGTTTTATGTATTATGAATGAAATGGCTGCTATAAAGTAATTTAGAGATATAACAGTGAAACCTGTTCCAAAACATGAGACTAAAAACTAATATGTATTTAAATAAAAAATATGCTATTGTAATTAGTGAAAGCATCATCACAACATGATATGCATTTAATAATTATTGAATTTTCTCAGCATGTTAGTTAAAATTTATAATGTTACACGCTGTAATACTTTTCTTTCTTATCATTATCATTGAATCCTTTGAACTAAGTTTTAAGTTTAAATGAAGGTTTAAAAATTTTTTTTCTATCTAGGAACGAATACTTAGTTCAAGAAGAAGATACAGCAATGTCATCTCAGACTTTTCAAGATTGTTACATTTTGGATCCTTAAAGGAACTTTTAAAAAGATCTCATACTCTGATAAATGGATGCATGACTTCATAAACTAAGTTACCACAATGATGTGGGTAAATGCTAGTATGACGAGCATGATATTTATTGACATTACAATTTACATACGAAGTCTTTATAAAATTTAAAAGACTGTTTATTTAAAAACATGACGAAACATGAAAGCTATGAGAAAAAGTACTGTTTTTATCATGTTTATTTGAATCAAATAGCTAATATCCTAATAATAAAGGGATTCATTTCAATCGGAAACCTTGAAAAAAAATCTAGAATAGACTACATAAGTCATATAATGAATTACTTGTTGCTGTTTCAAACAAATAAATAAGCCCGACGTTTTTAAAGTGTAAAAGAATTGGGTAAAAAAGAAATTTTGAACATTTTAAAACTTAATCAGTAAGAATTTATTTTTTGTACCTATTAACAAATAATTAGTCCATGTTTTCTTACTCAATTTGTAAGATAAAAATATTTTTATACTCAACATACATAAAAAATAAATAATTAAAAATAATTAATTATTTATATAAGGATAAATTCTAGTTATAAAATGTATTTACTATGATAACTAATATTTTTATAGCTAGAAATTTACTGGGTTTTATAAAATTTAAACTGTTTATATTTTTTTTAAATGCATCTTTTATAGAACTAAGTCATAAACCATCTTTATGATCTCATTACTCATGATCTCATTTGTAAATACGTATACGAAATTTTTGTTATGGATGTTTGATATATTTTTTATTTTATTAACCTCATGTTTTTAACATTTGAAAGAAAACACTTGTGTGTACTCAGAGAAAATATTTACATTATCTCTGACATTTGTGGACCAATTTACGATGAATGTGCTATTTTTGACTCATTATTTATAACATTTAAGTGCAATAAATGTTTTTTTAATTATTAAGATTTGTTCATTATTCACATGGAAAAATGCATTGAACGATTGATTTTTGATTTTTTAAGATTTAAATTACTAAGAAATATTTTAATACCTAAATTATATTCAAGGATATTTTTTTACTTAGTGGAACTTACTTTCTAAAATTGGTTGATCATTGCAATATGACTCTTCTTTAAGCATCTACTTAGTAAATTTTTAAAAATTAAAGTGTACTCTCCAATCATGTCTTTTAATCACTTAATCAAATCATGCTTCAATACAGTTTTTAAAGTCATGTTAGATATAAGCAATTTATGTTGTCAATGTATTCAAAACATTTGAAATTTAATTTTAGTTTTGTAGTTCGTTTGTAAAAAAATGAAAAATTGGAATTTAATTGGGGGATGTTAACGGTAACTGAGGCGATGTTTTGTTTTTATTTATTTACCCACTGCAATTGAATTTTTTTACCAAAAACTCTTTTGGCCTTAACACAGCTAGAGTTACCCTGTATTGTTGTGAAAGTTCCTTAGTGTTCAACGCCATGTAAGTTATTCTTTTTAAAGTTTTAGTCATAGCTCTGCAAATTGCATTTTATCACGTATAATAGCTATCAAAACTCCTCTTTGTTCATGTTTTAAATAACCTTGATAACACTGATGCAAAAGTAGATACGACTGAGACATAATAATTTGTGATCAGATCGCTTGTTAGAGGTTTTCAGGTATTTTCATGCTTGAGTTGAATTTGAACGCCGATCTCTCGGAGTTTAAGGGTATTGAAGGCAGAATTTATAACTGGGGGGTTAGAAGCCAAAGAGTAGAGGTGGAAATGGGAAGTTAACAAGGTGAGTTGTTAAACTTTCCAATTTTTTTTAACAAGTGTGTTCTCGATAAGAATTTGCCTTGACATACAAATATTTTTAAAAGCACTGATGGTTGGTTGGTGTCGTGTCATGTATGTATTTTCGGAACAGCTTTAGAATAAGTCCGCTTTCCGCCATGTTTAACTACAGTTCCGAAAACAACATGTTAAGTGTTGTCATTATAGAGATCTAATCGTACTATTAGATCTCTTACAATATTATAATAATTACTATTATTTTAGGATCTAATAATAATAATAATATTAACAATTAGATCTCAATAGTTGTCGGTCATAAATTGAGTTGTGGTTAAACATGGCGGAAAGCAGACTTATTCTAAAGCTGTACCGTATTTTCTTATATAAGACCGAAGGTTCCATAAATAGCTTCAGCGATCTAGACACAATTATCTTCATATACGCACTGATGAATCGTAATACAGAATACCAAATCTACAATATAATAATTCTCAATACTCAATGCTGCTAATCCTACAATATTACCAGAAGTTTGTAAAATTAAATCTTCAGTATTCGCAACTTTTTCCACAATTTTCAAACTACATCTCTCAATTCTTAAACTTTTCACGCATCGTTACTTGCACCTTTTGGTTTTCTCCCCGACTCAAACATAAAATTTTGGCTTTTTAATTTTGACCATGAATAAAATAACTTTCCAATATTTTCTAACATCTCGCTAGTGTATCATCGGTGTCTTATCATATTGATCAAGCATCATAAAGTTTTGTCTATTATGTTTTACTCCGAGCTTCAACGGATATGGAATTAATGTGATTTAAGGATTTGTAGGTATCGTTGTGTGCGTTAGGAAATTCCAACACCAGTTTGAGGAATGGACAGAAGTTTCAGTACTACTTCAGAAGTTTGTTGAGAAAACCTTCCTTTGCTTTTAGTCGTCATATTAGTTTCCGACTCTAGTTTTCTTCGCTTAAGGTGCAGGATGAAATAATTATTTTACCCTAATTTTTATGAGAAGAGTAAAACTAGCTCCGTTTAAAGTGGCTTTGTTTGCTTTAAGAAAAGTGTTTATTTCAGGTAATTCGGTTTCAAGATTTTAAAACAGATTGGTGCAAAACTCAAAATTGCAGAAAATCGAGTTAGGTTGTGTTACGTCTTTAAGTTCGCTGAAACGACGTCAGAACTTTTGCCTCGTTTTGATCAAAAAAATTTAATTGCATAATTATGAGAGTCAAAACAGTTTAGATAATCATTTACTAAAGGTGTTAATGTTTAATTATGAATGTAAAAGTGTTTAGATTAAAAAAAAACTATTTATAATTATAAACCCGGGGGAAATACAAATTAGAGCCATAATAATAACTATAACTATAACAACCCCATCAATATTAATATTTCAATTTTTACCAACTGTGTAGAAAAATAGAGTTGGAAAAAACTTTAGTGGCTATATGATATTCCCTTTTAGCTCTAAGCATGAGCCCCATGTTGTCTCTTTTTTTACAGATTGTATGGTTTAAAGTTTAAACCTTAGACTCCTTATTTATAAAAAATAAATATATATCAGTCTAACAAAGCATTTCAACTGTTATAATTACAGAACTGCTCAAAAATTTCTAAATCTTAATTTGCTATGTCTATAAAACAATGTAATTTGGATTAACTTTCTTATAAGGAAATTAATTTCTTCAGAATGAGAGAAAAGCATAAGCGAGATAGGTGAACAAAATTTCCTTACTATGAAATTTAGGGAGATAGTAATAGTTATCATGGGGGAAAATACAAATTTTATGAACTGTTTTTCAATTCCTATCAAACAACTGCATAAAATAAAACCAATTATCTGAGACATTCTTTTTAAAAATTAAACTGCTATCTGTTTTTACAGAATAATTAAAAGTCCATACATGGAAATTAAATTCAAGTTTAATTTTCCATTTTATAAAATTGATATATTGAGTAACTTTATATAATCCTTAGACCCAAAAAATATGTCTAAATAAATGTTTTGAAATGTGGTTTTAGTGTAAAATTACTGCATGAAATATTGTCCCGTAAATCCTTTATTTATTAAAAATTATTTATTACTTAGTTATTTTTTTTATTTCTATCCTCTTCAATGTATGTATATCTTCTTTATCTAATCTAGTATTACAACATTTGCGCCTATTTCATTTTATTCGGATTAACTTTAACTTGTCTTTCATCCTTTGTAAGATATTTTCAAAATCATTGTTTCTATGCTTGAATTATAGAAAATTGAGCAAGGTAAATGAAAAAGTATTTTAATTTAAACAAAATGTTCTTAATTTGCAACAATAGATTTCTTGAATTGCCATAAGAAACCTTAATTTACAACAATACATTCTGTTAAATTTATTATTAAATCAACAATGAGATGATTATCACAGCAATTTGTTAAATAATTGGGTACAAATTGCAACAAACAATTTGGTCAGTTTCTGCTCAACTATGAAAAGTGAAACAGGGCGCAAAATCTTCTCTTCAAAATCACGTCTTCAAGCTGAAATTAATAACAGACGGAAATTAATTTCAGCTTGAATACGTTTTTTTGGTCTAAATTTATTTCAAAAACAGGACAGTAAATGTAAGTAATTTATTGATTGAAAAAAAAAATGAATTACTTGTTGAATTTAAAAATTTAATTGATTATTTATATGTTAAGTTAGAGAAAATTATTTATTTTTGTATCTTCTTTTATCGTTTTAGATATGATTTTAAAAGGAGTTATGAAAAAAAAATTAGTGATGCTTTTTTAATTACTACTTGGAACCTGATAACCTCAGATAAGTTTTCTTTTCTCATACTTAAATCAAAGCTGAATTTAAATTGCTAGCATACTAAGAAATTTAAGTTGCGTTGTTATATTCAAATAAGTGTTAATTCTTGTTATTTCTTCTATCATTATAAAAGTTAAAAAAAAATATTTAAAAGCAAAATAGATATTTAACAAATATAAATGAACACTTCTGTAAAATAAAATTAGGGTTTAAACCTAACTAATGCTTTTTTTAAACTAAAAAAATTACCAAGCTGTTTTGAACGTCAAAAATTTGAAATATCGCGGCAACAATTAAAACTATAAGATTGAAATATTCAGTTACATATATTGATGACAACGATAAAAATAGGATATTTCAAATAATAAAAAATATTGTGATCATTTCAACGGGATAGATATCGAAATTGAACCTTATTTAAAACCAATATTTGAAAAATCAATAGGTGTATAATTTATTTTATTAATTTAAACCGAATAATAACGTTCTCTGCATATTTAACCTTCCACCAGTGTAGCCCTCGTGGCTCAGTGGTAAAAGCCTTGGCTCTGTGGATCAATAGGTACCTGGTTCGAATCATAGCTAACTCTGGCCAAATAAATTCCAAATTAAAATGGTTAGGAAAATTACACCGATAGAGGGCAGTGTGTGTGGTAGTAAAATGTGAACCTGATCACTCTGGGCCGTATACTCGGTGCATGGGGCCCTTGGTACCGAAAGGCCAGGGGACTTCTTTCTCCCTCCTAAACGTCGGGTATCGTCCCAATTTAAGAGTTGATCAGGTTCACTGAGCGAAGGCTGTTTTATTGTTTTTGACAACGCCTCATTTGCATGTTTCGGCGCATATGCGCAATGACATGCGTGGTAGACTGATGACGTGTGGGGGCGTTGTCTGCCAGATGGAATTTGATCATTTGAGAGTTGGCTGTCAAGCTGGTAGTTTGCAGCTGTTTACTCCGGTGGTACAGGTTAGTCCTAACACTTTCGTTTTTCATTAAAAACGCCCTTTAATACTCTTTTTATAAGTGTAATTTATAAATCCATTTAAAACTTACATTTAGACCTTTTAGAAACTTGCAGTATTGCTTTATTACGAAAATCTATATTTTGAACAGCTATATGTTATTGTTTTGTTAGACTTGTCAGTTGACAATGATTTACTTTGAAATTTTGGGCTTAGTACTTGCTACTCAATGTAAATATAATTTATTAAACTACTTCTCATCATAGAAGAATAAATGTAATTTCAAGGATAAGCAGTTAGCTTTATTGAATTTTGGGCAAGTAGCTCTTTCGCTTTGTGAATACGCATTTATGTCTACAAAGCAATTGCGTAGTTTTCATTTTACAATTCGAATGTTACGTGATATTAAAGTTTACTTTTACTACGATAAAATTTTTTGTCTAAAATAAGATATACGGTTAAGCCACCTGGTACTACTTAAAATTTAGTGAGTAGTGTAAAATTTAACCTTTATTTTTATTGATTAACATACGATCATACGTGTTTGGCGAATATGACAGTAATTACTCCAGATGATTGATTAGTAAAGTAGGATTAAATCTATCTTAACTTAAGCATTAAGACTTGCACTAATCAATGTTTGATTGATTCTATCGATCAATGTTTGAAATACTAAATCAAAGAGTCGTATTAATCAAAAGCTAATTTTATGAATGTTAAAATAAGACACTAGAAATTAAGTTTGCTGATTTTTTTTACTTGTAATGTGATACAAGTTACGTTTCGATCCCAAAGGATAATTTACATTTAAACATTAAAAAAAGCATTTGGTTTTTAATTTCAAAAGATATTATAAAAATCAATACTATGATGGGGTAAATAAATGCTTAGCATCGTGAGTAAAATATGCTTGTTTAGATAGATCTGAGTCACTTATTAAGAAATTTCAATCTTTCAGATGCTGTTGAATTCCAGTTGGTAAGAACCAGTATGTTCCTGAAAAATGATGGAACAGCTTTAGAAAGAGTTCTCCAGCTGCCATGGTTACCACAGCTCAAATGACCACTGAGCCAACTATTAGTAACTATACAGGGTGATTCAGATAAGTGTTTCATAACTTCTAGTTGAGGTAGGGTACATCAAGACGAACAAGAATCGGTATAGGTTAGGGGGTCGCAAGTGGGGTCTAAGGGGTTAAAATCAAGGGTGAAAATTAGCAAAAAAACTCGCATATCTGGGCAGAAAGAGATACAATTGTTCGATTCCGACATTTTTTGCATTCAACCAATTCAAATTTTTCGTGTAAAAACGAGATGCAATTGTTTATTCTAATCAAAAACAGACCAATAAATGAAACAGGCATGCGTTGTAAGTGGATAGACTGCAGTAGAAAGTGTCACGACAAAAACATCTTAATACTGAGTTTTGTTGGTTGTTTGGAGTTATATGGCGCAAAGAACTAAAGTCTGACCAAGAGACAATTGTAACTTTAATCTACCTACAACGCATGCCTCATTCAATTATTGGTCTGTTTTTGATTAGAATAAACACTTGCATCTTGTTTTTACATGAAAAATTTGAATTGGTTGAATGTAAAAAATGCCGGAATCGTACAATTGTATCTCTTTCTGCCCAGATATGCAAGATTTTTTTGCTAATATTCAGCCGTGAATTTTACCCCTTAGACCCCACTTGCGACCCCCTAACCAGTATTGATTCTTGTTCGTCTTGATGTACCCTACCTCCCTTAGAAGTTATGAAACACTTAGCTGAATCACCCTGTATAATGAGCTGTGTAATGATTTTCATAATGTTAAGTATGGGAAGTTTTCACTCCAGGTTTTTATGTAGCTCACAGTGATAACACTTAAGCATGTAGCTGTGGTTACACATGGCGACAGGAGGTCTCTTTCTAAAGCTGTTCCAAAATGATCGATCCAGTTTAAAAGTAATACAACCATCAGTTTTTTAAATTTTAAACAAATATAAGGTTTTATTTATTTAAATACTCTCCTGGTAATCTGGTAAGGTAATATAGGTTTGGAATCCAGTCCGGAAGTAGATGTGGGATCCAAATCGGCAGACCGATCCACGTGTTGAGTTATTAAAAATTAAAGTTAACTTTATGCCTAAGTTTTGTTATCCTGAAGTATGTGTTACTGTTGAGATTAATTTGTGAAAGCTTATTTATTTAAGTTAGTCATAATTTCACGTAAAGTTGAGTTTAGGATCTGATTGGGGTAATACTAAATATCTATTGCAGATTGATAAGCGGGTGATAAAAGGGTAGTTAAGAGTACTATTTGATAAGTTGGGTACTTTTAGTTTTTTTGTGTACCAATAAATTTTCCAGAAGGGAATTTACACCAGTAGTAAATTTTTAGTCTATATTTCATCCAGCATTAATTTTTAGCATTATGTAGTTGATTTAAATTTTTTTTTAAATGCACCTTAATTTGAATTTGTAAGTTCATGAAGTATCTAAGTTAAATGCTTGAATTGGAGTTTTATCATTTTTAATATATTCCTGGTGGGACTTTCTTAAATCATTACGATAGGGGGATATCTCAGAGGCGTTTCTCCCCATCAAGCATGAATTACATTTTAACTTAAATATTTTAGTTAAATGTAGCGTATGTAAGCTTATAGGGCTATGACCGATCTAGAGATCCGATTCTGTCCTAACTGCAGTCCCTTTGCTATACTTTCTTTTTTTTTGGGGCGGTAAACTCACAAAATTTTTATGACACCCCCCAAGCTTGCAATATTACGTATATATTAAAATATATCCTTTTAGAGCATTTACAGAAATGCAGTACCGTATACTATAGGAATTTTCTTGGAGGAATACACTCTCAAATGAGGGTTTACTCCCATAAAATTTTTGGATATTTGCCCCTTTAAAATAGGATTTAAACTCGTTTTTATCCACTTAGTCCAAATTTCATGGATACACCCATGCAGGAATGTTTTAAATCGTAGTGGATTGAATATAAAATTTAGTAGCTTCTAACAAAAATGGCTCTGCCTCATGTTGTTGGCTCTCCCTCAGAAAATGTTTTAAATTTGCTTCTTGAGGGTTGCGCTTTAACGTATTTTATCTGTATCTGGGTATTTTGTGGTATCCCACAATGTAGGGCTATCGCCCTCCCCTTAGATCCACCACTGATGCAGGGTAATTCAAAACTCATGGATTAGAAGGGGTGTAACCCAAAGGGTGTTATAAGGGCTTAACCCAAGGGCAATTCAGAATCATTCTGGAAAGAGGAGACTCCGAAGCAATCCTGAGGCGCTAGAGCTTGGACCAGTAATGAAAAATGGGTTATGTTGATCAAAGGTTGGGGTAGAAATACAATTTCGGTGCTAATTATCGTATTTTAACTTATTGAGAACTTTATAAACCTTATAAAACTTTTATAAATAATTCATGTTTAATCAGATAGTAAAAAAGTCGCTAGTATTGTAATTTGAATAGACGACATTAGTCATTACGTCACTTGCTTGTTTGGAAACGTTGATTCCATCCGTGATTGGTTCCGTACGGATTTACTTCCAATCACGGATAGAATCAACGTTTCCAAACAAGCAAGTGACGTCACACTAATGTCGTCTATTTCACCTCTGTGACAAAAACTAAGTTGGTCCGCCCTTTAGCGCCTCATGTCATGTCATAGCCTTCGGGTAATCTACACTCCTTATCGCTCATGCGTTATGAACCATCCCTTATTTTAATACTGAAAGATATTTTTAGACTTTTACCTATTACCTATTAAACCTGTTTGGTAAATAACTGCGTAATAGGATGACAATATGAGTTGATGGAATTATTAGTTTGAATATATCCTTAAATACTGTAAATATATTAAAGTATCCAAACTATGTAATATAAGTCCTAGATGCAAGAGTTTTTCCCCGTTAAAAAGTCTATCAAATCAGTATATAAAAAAAAACTCAGATAAGCTTTTATAAAAGCCATCATGTTCATGTTATTTTAAATTTAAGGTTGTTAATCCTGTTTTACAGAGGATATGGTAGAATGGAATATTTTTATCCCAATATATATGAATGTAACCACTTTACTTTGACTAACAATTTAGTTTTTAATTATTTATTTCAGGTGATGGAGGAAAGTGGTTTTTAAAATGCTCTTAAATATGTTTCAATAAAGAGAAATCAAATATTGCTTATGCATCTTTATTCCAGCTTTCATACACAGGACAGATAACTAGGTAAGTAGACAAAGTCCCAAGGGAGCCAATCACTCCTTAGGGGTGGGTCCATTACCCGCTCTTTCCAAAACAGTGGAGGGGAGCCCTATTTCTGCCAAGTCCTAACTTGTAAACAAAGCAGATTTGTATACATGGTCAGTGTTTCCCTCTAGCGGTACTCTCTTGGGACTTAGTCTACGTATCTTAAGCAGCTTAGCTTACTTAAACTTAGGTAGCATCTACCAACTAGTAGTGGACTAAGTAGGTAAGACCTAAAGTTAATAGAAACTACTTTGTCTATAGATGGAAGGCTACTTATTAAGCTAGTAGGCTTGCTCACTAAATAGTCCACCATTATTAAACAAAGTAATTTCTATATAGAAGTTTATCTACTTAGTTTAAAAGATATTACTAATTGGGAGAGGCTAATAAGCCAAGATAACAGTAAACCACATAAGTTAAGCAGTCTAAATACCAAAAAAATACCTATGTAGTATACTACTAGTTGGACAAGCCAGTATAAAGTAGTAGCTACGAAGTCGCCATTAGGGGCAGGTCTCTAATAGTCAAAGCTTACCAATAAGATATGAGCTTTGTTGCAATAGGAGAGGCTTTCAAAAATCTAGAACTCAAAATGGCGGCTGATGATAAAATATTAAATTAGATACACCATAGTTTATTAATGAAGGGATGGCAACTGATAGGAAGGCGAAGAAAATTTCAAATTACATAGTTGGCATCAGTAAGGAACAGATGCGTAGATCCAGCATGCGCGTGGACTAGTTTTTCCACGCGCATTTCAATTGAATATCCATTCCGTATATAAAAAATTGATTCGTGTAAACTTAGAGAGGAGCCAAATGAAAATTTGAAATGGTGGCAACATTAGAGGGATCAATCTGCGCCTGCTCATGGACTTATAATTTCTGCTGAGCCTATTATAACATTAACATTGAAAAATTTACTCGTTGAAAGGTAAAAACCCGAGGTAACATTACAAAAATTTTTGAAACTCATAAAACTTTTAATGAGTTTAGATGTCAAAAGTTGGGTCTAGAATAAAATTAAATAATTTTGAGACTTTAATCATCAGTAATCATAATTAATAAATTTTACCCATCTAAAATTTGAGGATTAAAGAACGACAATTTATTCACATCGGATTGAGGTTGCCTTTATATCCACTTTCCTGAGAATACTTTAAAGTCTATAACTATTGTTTAATGAATAGAAGACCTGATGCTATAGTATTAACCATGAGAGAGGAATCTTAATATACCGTCTGAAGAGGTGAATTAATTCCCCCTTTTAATTAAAATGAGGGATTTAGGAAACTGAGTAACATTTTATCACCTTAAGAGGAAAAACAAATACATTGATTTGCCGCTTGCTGACGGTCGTATTTCTGTTACCTGATCAGCGGTAAACCTGTAATCAAAGGTTCCTTCAATCTAGTCTGATTCTTTCTATGTTTGCTGGTTAACCGCTGGTCAGGTAGCAAAGAATACGGCCGTAAGACTAAACTCCCACCAATCCTTGCTATTCCTTGGAAATAGCAAAAGAGGAGGAAAACTACGATCTTTCCCCAAGTCCAGTCTTCTTTGGATCATCTGAAATGGATTTACATCTCATGCCATTTTACAGCTGCATTCACCGTTAACATGGAATCAAGCTTTTCGCTCAATTAAAAAAAAAACTCACATCGTACTAGTTACATTGACAATAATGAACGCCTAGTTCCATCTACACAGCATGCTAGGTAAAATTTTGAATAACTACACTACTTAAACTCAATGACAAGTAAAGAAAAAATAATCTTAAAAACAAGGAAGCTGCAATACAAGCCTACCTATGCACAAAGTACTGCTGTTTCAGGCGTTCATTTTTGTCGCCGTCAAGACTAGAATTTTTAACCCTGGAAAATAAAGACATCGAAAATAAAACTTATGATTAAATACAAAAGCAATAGCAACTCGAAAGTACAGGTGCATATTCTTTAATAAATCGTTTCTTAATATACAGTTAATAACGACCTTAGACGGTCTTAATTCTTAGTGGTTCTTGTTAATAATAGAAACCGATAAAATGTTTAAAAGGATCTTGAAGTAGACTGATTATGATAACTCCATCTTTATGAAATTTGGTGGTTTAGATCACACACGCACAGATAGATGGTTCATGTCTGTAGTTCTTCAGAATCACCTATTACGTCGTAAAATATACCAAACCTAGCATCATAGTCTTGCGAACTTCATTTAATCTGTATCTCTTCCCCGCACCTGTAAAAAAAATTGAATTAGAAACGGGTTTAAAATTTTGGGTGTTTCCATATTATTCCGTCGACCGTGCCGCTGAAACTGACAGTTGACGAAATTATACGCAAGAACAAAATTTTGCTTCAGTGTACAGGGTGGGCAAAAAATCAGTACACTTATAAAAATTATTGTAAAACAGGAAAAAAAAATCGGAATAAAAACGGTCTTCAGTCTCAGTAGCCTGGGGTCAAGGGTCTTTTAAAAAATTTAGCTCCAAATAATGTTAATAGATGGAGCCAACTTAATTCACGGGATTCCGAGTTCGATTCCTTTTTTGGAATCGAACACGGAACCAGTGTATCAGATCACTGAACTGTGAATCAAACCACATCCAAGATAGGATGTAGGCAAAATCGCTTCTTATGAAAGTATGGGTTCGATTTCGGTAATTAGGGGATTTACGGAGGGTCATGGGGAAAGTTTTTTTTTCAGGATATTTAGTTTTTATTTAAAGTGAAGGACGTTTTCAATGTAATCAGTTTATTAATCCTTCTCTTTAATGCGGTTTTTTTACATCGAACATGGAACCCAGTGAATCATGCTGGCTCCATATAGTATTAACATAATTTTGAACTAACTTTTTCTTATTGTATTAAAAAATCACCAAATAAGACTGAAAACAGTTTTTTATTCCCATGGTTTTCGACTATTATGGAATTTTCAAAAGTGTTCTGACTTTTTGCCTACCCTGTACAGTCGACTCCACTTAATAGATGTGATTATATTGTTCACAGTTCAAAATTATATAACAATATCCGATTAATAATAAGCGGTTCCAAAATACGAAGTAACAAAGAGTTCAACACGAGTTTTTGAACGATCACAACTGCGTAGTCCAAATTTAAATATTTAAAACTATTTTTATGTGTGTTTTGCAACTTTAACATTCTTAAAAATATATAAGAGTGGATTATGTAACAATACATCATTAATGATTCATTTTGTATGTTTCAGTTATAAAAATTGGCCTTCCAACGGGAAAAAAGTTTTTTAAATGGAATTTCATCAAATTTTGATAACATTAAACAATATACTGATTACAAAAAACTATAAATTTCGCGTTTTAGTTTAAATTGGAGTGATCTGGACCAGTCAATTTCGATAACAATGTGCGATTGATAACATTAACCGTTATCACATTGAGCAGAGTCTACGGTATATAAAAATTGTTTGAAAGATATAGGTAACAAGGATGTGAAAAATATGCCTAGCTACTATGACAGTGTGCATCTAAAAGTTTCAATATCTTCAATCTTATTTTATTCCAATTAAAATACAGGTATTGAATGACTCTAAATCTTCTTAACCTATTTTTTAACCTTAATTTTGATTTGGATTAGCTTATTTACAAATGACTAACAGCTTAAACACGAATCGTGTGAGTTTATTCCCCCAAAAAAACAAAGATAGATTTTGAAAGGTTTGATTTTCCCCATTTGCCTTTTTAATGAAACTTCTGTAAAATCAGTTTTTCCTTTATAGCATACAGTAAAGATCTTATTTTAAAAGTTTGAATAAAAATCCATTGCAATGAATTGCTTTACATATACTTGGTTTAAACCAAGGTTTGGAATCATTATACAAATACTACTTGATTATAATCAAGCATTATAAATTTAATATCTGTTGTCTGGGTAAAACTTATTGATTACTCGTTAAGAGTTAGGGGTTCTCCTTAAAATGATGATTTCGTGGTGAAAACATTTTGAACAAAAATTAAATTAAATTATTTGATTACTAACTATCAATATGAGAAAGTAGCGTATGTAAAAAACAGCAAAAACTATTATAGTATCGATAGTCCAAAAACTAATCAGTTATTTCTCTTTATACCTTCCCAAAATAATCAAGTAAACTTAATACTATTTCTGATTTTAAATAGAACCTGTTAGATAATCATTATTGTTGATGGGAACAATTTTTGTTTAAAGTAATGATCAAATGGGAATTTTTGGCTTATGATAAAAAATAAATAACTATTAGTAAAAAAAAAACAAAAGAATATTTAATGAACCTGAAATCAGAAATAAACTTTGAATAATGCTAGTTTTGTTTTTATCGATTTCAGATCCCTATCTAAAAATAAAGACTGAAAACTTTGAACCACTAACTTTCTTTCACAGGTGGACAGTTTGTAGAAAGAAAACATGTGCTAAGCTTTATGAACTTTTTTTCTGGTTGAAACCTCACTAAAAATATCTTAGTATATTTTATTTATCGAAAGCGCACTATAAAAACATGTTTCATAATAAGGCAGACAAAATTCACTATAATTATATAGAAAATTTAGGTTTTTATTTAGTATGGTTCTTAGAAAGGTTACCCCTGGTGACCTATGGTAAGTGATCGGGAAAAGCTTAAAAAAAACAATTGCAAAGATCTAAAGCTGATAATTGGAGACAAAAAAGCAAGATATTTTAAACTAAATTAAATTCTAATCATATTATAAAAACATAAAAATCATAGCATCGAAATTGACTCAACTTACAAAGAGCAAGTTATTTTCTGAGCTACTTTATCAGCCTTATAAACGTGACATACTAATATTTTTTTTTTGTAAGCTGGGTAATAAACCGCATAATTACATTTCACCTTTAATACACGTTATAAACTGTTGATAATGTACTCGAAATTACGATGCAAAACAATATGCAAGATCAAGATGTTGATTAACGATGGAAAAATCAGACAATAATTCGATACAATTAAGAATATCAAAACTGAATATTTCAAAACTACACGCAAAAAACAGTTCTGCTCCTACAACCAGAAATCCGGTTCCCCCAACCCGACTGTTCAGTTGCTATAGGACTGAAGGAACTCTCCGTTTGCTGTGACCAAACCGGTTCGATTGGGAGAGGTCGGGTTAGGAGAATCGGACTGATCGGTTGTACCATTCTAACCTAAGTTCCTCAAGTTTGATTGAGGGAACCCGACTGTCGGGTTGGCGCAAACGGTGTTAGTACGTTTGTCGTAAACGGAATAATAAGTTTGTCACAATCGGAATAAGGATTTCCTTTATACAGGATAGTATTTTTAAATTTGAATTATTATTCTAGAAATAACATTTGATACTTACTTAACCATGACACAACTAAACTTACTCAAAAATGTCAAAGAAATTTTCCGGTTTCTTTCATGTTTACATGTTTTGTTTACTATTTTTAGCCTTTCATGATTATTAGCACTGTAAAAAACTCAAGTAACTTCGCAATTTCGAAGATAGTAATAGTTTAAAAATAGCCTTTTAAAGGAAATCTACTAAATAAAACATCTGCTTAATCATTCCTTCAAAGAAAGGTAATGATGTTGGTTTGGTGAATCATAAAAACAAAACTTTCAACCTATTATGAAAACGCTTGTAGGTACTTACCTTGCATATTCTTTCGTATCATTATACATCTTTAATCCTGAAGAATGTTTTGATAGTAATATTTACAACTTTTAAATCTGGGAAAATCAGTTCAATTCTGTTATCTGTGCAATCAAAGATTATTCAAATATTTTGGGATGCCATGTATCACCTAATTGCTATCATTGATATAACTATATTTCAATTGTTTGGTAGTTTCAATATTATTTCTGAATTTAAGCATCTGAAATAGCTTGGGGGGCTTAAATGTAGAAGTGGGTTCCAATCGCCAAGCATCCATAGTGATTTTTTTGGCAAGAAATGAGTGGCGTCTTAAAAGCACCAACCCGAACCCACTTCCAGATTTTTACCACTTGGGGAAATATAACAGGACAGATAATGGAATTGAACTTGGATGTATTACCTCAGAATCAACCTTCATGTTTAATTACAAACAAATCAACCAAACAGGTTTTTTGATACAAAGTTATTTTATTTTTTTTAAAAGTTTCTGGAAAAATTAACTGGATAATCATACAGTAACCTTTGCATCTAAATATAACTAGGCTATGTCTTTACCTATATTAAAGTGGTTTCTAAAATTACCAATTCAAATATTATTTTATACGTACGAAATAACAATTTCCTACTACATACACACAACTTTCATAATCAATTTATATAATCAGCACAATTACAGCAAATTAAACAGTGGCAGCAAAAACCAACCAATCCCTGCCATCAGTAGTAAAGTAACACAGACAAATTCAGAGTTATGCAAGAGAATTGATTATATAGATTTGGAAATAACCTCAAAATGTTTTCCCAATCCTCCAAATTTTACGGGAGGGGTTCATACTGAATTTTACAATAAAAATCATGAATTAAAGGAATTTATAAGGATCATTATGAAAATTTAAACAATAAAGGTTAAAAATAAATTAAACAAAGTCAAGGCACAGCTTCAATAAGAGTCCTCCAGCCGCTATATTTACCCACAGCTCAAATGATGACAACACTTAAGCATGATTCTGTCGGAGATGTGGGCAAACATGGTGACTGGAGAACTCTTATTGAAGCTGCGCCAAAGTCAATTTTTGAATTCTTTGAGGAAGGATGGCACCTTCTGAAAAAAACTCACGCTTTAAAAAAATTTCACTTAAAAAGTGCCACATATTTTTGCATAAGGGGGTAAACTCTAAACTTAACACATAGGATAACTTAAAACAAATATCTACTGCTTTATGTAGGCAGGGTGGCTAGTTATTATCAACTTCAAAATTCACTGACCAATAGATTAATTTTCCCTGACTAATGATGTTCTTTAGTACACTCCAAAACTACCTCCAAATGTTTGTTAAAAATATAAAGGTAACATAGCCAGGTGAAATCTTATATTCACAACAGAAATTATCAAAATATTCCTATATTTTAAAATTGTAAATTTATGTACCATTTTTATTTATTTTTAAAGACATTAAACACAATTATTGAAATTTTTAAAAGACCAAAAGCTTAGTTTCAGACCTGCTCCACAGCTAAAATGAAAAAGAAATACACATCAGGAATTAAATATATGTTATTATACACAATTGCAGGAATATTTCAATATATTTTTTCTTCAAATAAATTATTCAGTACTTCGCATAAGCAATTAATAGAAAATGCAAAAAAAGAGAATTCAATAAAATTTGACTTGATTGATTATTTGACAGGTGTAAAGTTTTCTGTCAATGTTTGCATCTGGCAACTGAGGCACTTCACTTCACGCACTTCAATAGGATCGGTGATTCCATTGCTTTCTAAGCTCCTTCACCGAGAGTTAGTTTTCACTGAGAGTTAGTGTGGGGGGGCATCCTCCTCTCACGAACCTGAGAGCCGATGGGAGGTCAGGTGGCAGTTCCTTGTGGTGAGGGGATGTCAGCGGTGGCGCCTTTAGCCCTATCCCGCTGCAGGCGAGAGCGATCATCTCGTCCAAAATAGGCTTTCAGCTGTGAGATGGGCAGAAAGGTCTCCAGAAGACTCGCTGCCTTGGAACCCGGCATGACCACCTGCAGCAGGTACTGGATAACATCAGGCGGAATCCTTGAACAGACCTTTAAAAATACAAAACATCTCATTAATAACTAATTAATCCAATGTAGATAATTTTGCAATTAATTATATGCTAAAAAACACCTGGATCAGCTGGGATAAAAGTCCTGAACCATGGACGCCCATATGTTTGAATTCAGGAGGGGCCCAAGAAAAATTTATGTAAGTTAACCAGTCAAGGACGCTTTAGTTTTCTTTTTTTAATGGGAGGTTGGTTCATAATTATTTCTAAGGGGCCCCTCACGTTACTTAAGGCAAAAGGTTAAGTAGGTATGTAGGGCCAAAAGGGTGGGTGCCCGTGCTATACACTAACACTACAATTAATTGTGATATACCGCCAATGGAGGACTCTTATTCCAGCAGTGCGAAGAAACTCCTTTTTAAAAATGTTGATCGCTACAAATAAAGTTGAAAAATATAACAGAAAATTGTTATTGCTAAGTAAAAAAAATAGACAAATAAAAAAGTGGAAATGTCCACAAATGTCAAATAATTTGTAATTTGCACGATTCACGTCCGACACCAAAACTTTACTTTTGATACCGCTCCAAAACTTATTCAGGTAATTATTACACAATTGAATTAATAAAAAGTAAGTAATAAATTATTCATATTTCATCTTCGCTCTTCAAGATTTAAGTGTTGAAAATAATAAAAAAACAACCCAATGAGCTGAATTTAAGGTTTTAGCAATGCAAATGAAACTGCGCTTCCCCTTTCATTTATAAATGAAAGTGGAAGTGATGATTTATTGATGTATTTAAATACTAGGATTTTACCAGCAAATATTTTACTATTAAGTCAACCAAATATCAAAAATTTTAGGGTTAACCAATTTTAGAAAGAAGTTTAACCTAAGGGAATAACGCAATAGAAGAAATTCCATTTACCATGACAAAAGCAAACAGAAATTGTATTTAATGTGCTAAGCCTTAGATTATAGTCTGTGTAAATAAAATCGGCGGTTTCACGTCATGCTTTACCATGGCAACGCCAGAAGAAATACATGGAGAAAAAACTCAAGGTCAACCGCCGATTCTATTTACACAGACTATAGTGGGAGATAAATGGTGAATACCTAATAATGGATTTTTCACAATTCACAAAAACAGTGACTGTTATTACAAAGATTCTATAAGGCAGAAACGGCTTGATTACCAAAAAACTAAATTGAAATACATCTATTGGAAATGGAATACTAAATAAATATACAAACTTGTAATGAATACACATAGGGTTGTCTATCATGAGATGAATAATGAGATTTATATAAATATGCTTTTAAGATAAAATTTACTGTACTGTTAAAGAACACTAATATTATTAAACTAAACAATAAGAATTGAAAATGAACATTACTTACTTCCAAAAGTCCTCAAGAAGGTAAAACTCGCTGTTTAACAACAATGTCGACCCAGAGAATCATTGGTCATCATCATTGGTCATTCATCATTGGTCTAGTCTCCTTATACAATAACACCAAAAGGACAGAACACCTACAAAAATATAAAAGGTCAACAGAAACCAATTTGGAACTTATTGATAGTTAAAAAAAGTGAAATAATAGTTCAATTAATTATTATCTGTAACAAATTTGATGTAGGTCCTCCACGGCAACTTTTAACTAGAAAAGTTGGCAATTTAGCGACTGTGCTCTAAAGTTGGTCTTTCTTTGCTAGGCCGTTTGTAACGGGGAAATCTAAGTTCAAGTAGGGGAGCAGGAAATCAGGGTAGCTAGCTTGGCTACTTAAAATAAGCATTCCATTGGAGATAAGATATTATCGTTCTTCTCGAGCCTTCCCAGCCTCAGAGAGTATGTTGGTATGGTGGGGGAGTGCTGTGGTGCCGCACGGTGGATCAGCATTGTATTGTTTTAGCGTCTTTTGTTAACTCGTGGCAACACCACCTTTTCTTGTGTATAAAAGCTCGGCATCATTATTGCCAAGGCACTCCGTTACGCCAGCCTCCAGAGCATTCAAAATCAAACCAAATTTTAAACACCAAAATTTTGATTATTAAATATCACATCTGGGTCACCAGTTATAAAGGAGGGTGATCATAAAGGCTAAACGCTAGTGCGTGTTCAATTGAGTGAAAAGCCAAAAGTTTAAAAACAACAAGTTTATTAGTTAAAAATCCTTTATAAAAAATGAATGCTCTGGAGGCTGGCGTAACGGAGTGCCTTTGCAATAATGATGCCGAGCTTTTATACACGAGGAAAGGTGGTGATGCCACAAGTTAAAAGACGCTAAAACAATACAATGCTGATCCACTGTGCGGAACCACAATATTAAGCCTCGACTCCTAAAACTTCTTCAAGGAGAGGGGAGGGAAGTGGGATAGTTCTTGGTGGGACACAAACTGCCTAAAGACTTCAGCAACTAGAACTATAGCAACAGCCATTCACTGGTCACCAGTTCTTTGGAATTATCGCCATGGAAAACCTACATCAAATATGTTCCCATTACCTCAATTGTAATATTTACAAATAAATTATCCTGTAATTTGTGGATTATTAACCTAAAACACAACTTAGAATCCTTAGAATAAATTATAGGTGCATTAAGTTATTTCTGTGAACCAGATTAACCCGGCGCTGGTGTATAGCAGCATCTCACCGTTAGAAGTAGTGTTTTTACACATGCAGTTTAAGTAAATAAAGAAATAAGTTCACAGGAAAGGAGATTACTGTTGTACTAATCACAATTACACATTCATACAAATCATCAAAACTGTTCAATTAGATGTAAAATGTAAACAGTTCATGTATTAGCTGACAATAATCTTCTACAGTTTCTCTGAATTCAAAACTGAGAAAATGTCCCATAAATCTTACAAATGTAACAATTGCCTGTCTTAATGGAAGTAAAATTTGTTTGAGCACATAAACATTTGTCAATCATAAACCCAAACTCATGCTAACACAAGAGGTTTGGGTTTCCAATAAAATTATACTTGACGCTACACTATCACTAGTAAAGGCTGAAAACTATTATAAGGTTTCTTTCTTAATAATAATAAATTTTAACATACTTATTATGAATTATATGCATTCATAACACAAAAATATGTTCGGACGGAGTCTCAGACTCACGCGATCGCTGTATGTAGGGTTAGGGTTAAGATATACACATGAAAATATAGTTTTAGTTAATAAATATAGTTTAGAAGTATTAGAACTGTAAAAACAATTCAAAGCATACAAATAAAAACCGATTGATTATGGCGACTGTAACGCCGTAATTTTAAAGAACACTAAAAATAAGAATTGAAAATGAACATAACTTACTTCCATGCATGTTCCATTCTTGTTCTTGTTGGTCATTTAGAGACATTTGCTGACTCCTATGGAGCTGCTTGGTCTTCTTCTTTCGAAACTTTTTCTCTAGTTATATTGAAGAGGGTGTTCGTTCTCAAAATTATTAAATATTTGCCCCTTTTTGTTAAATGTGTGATTTTAAGCGTGTTTAGCAAGTGGCTCATGCGTTCGTGCTAATCGAACCAGTTGGGTTCCCTGGACCGAACTAAGTGACAGAATGAGTTTGGTTGAACGAAACAGACCGGTGGGGTTTTGGGAAACGATCGGTCTGGTTTTTTCAACTAAACCACTATCAACCGAACTGGGTTCGGTTGGTTGAAGACTACCATTTTTTTGCGTGTATTTCCTATGAAAACACACATGACTTTTTAAACTTAAAGTTATTTTAGACTATGATCACTAATAATCAAAACTATTATAGGAAAACTGCAAATTCTTCGTTTAAATTTTATAAATAACAAAAAAAAATTGATTACTTAAACTTCCCTAATTTTTAAGAACTGTTAACTTAAGTTTGTGTACGAAACCAGATTTCTAATGTTATACACAGGATATCAAACACAATAAAAGCATGAGAGAAATCAAGTTAAACTATTTTTAAAATACTTATGCTTCCTCTATTTTTTGACTTACAAGAGTTCATTTATACTCACTAAACTAAATGAATACATTTGGAGTTCTCTGACAACAATGTCATTTACTCTGATTGAGGTAAAAATGTGATTATACTTACTCTCATGAAGATCCTCTGAAAAATAAATCTTATTCTAATGTTTAATGAATATTTATAGTGTTCGTATAGATTGTAAATTGGGTTGAGTAGAAACAATTGCTTGCTCTCCTGTCACTCTAAAATTATTATTATAAGATAATAGTTGCAAACAAGACATGTCAGTTAAATATTTTTCTCAATAACACTATTACTTTTACAGAGTCCCACTTTAAAAAAAGAGTAATTTTAAATCTTAATTACTGCATCCCAAGCAGAACAAACTTCCAAGATTTGTCCAATTTATGTCATGTATGGCCACATTTCGTTTACTTCTAATCACAGTTACGTAAACTTGACATATTTGATATTAGCTGTGTTACTGTAGGGATATTGCCCTAACAACAAGCACTCAATAATGTTCAGGGCACAGAGAAATATCCTAACAGAGGGTCCACGAGGCTATTTTCAAATGCGTTACTGATGTGAGGGCGCCACACTAGAGTCTGGAACGTATGCCGGCCGCTTAAATCTCTCGCCAAATTAGAACTCAGCGCATGCGCAAAAAGGTGTTTTCGATCTCCCATAGGCAGCCGGCGAACGATTCAGACTGGATCCAGACGCTAAAGAGTTTAGTGCGATCCCAGCGCCACAATTCTCCCAACCTGTAACAAGATGTCATGATTTTCGATTTCCATTATGGCCTATGGCCGTGGACTCTCTGTTCTAGTACTCTGTGGTTCAGGGTATAGGCATAATCTTGACAACTCAGAATCATTTAACAATAATTCATAGTCAAAAAATGCACTCCTAACGAAAAGGGGCGTTTTTAGGGGATGAAAAATCTTGAGCAGAAATTTCCTTTTTTTTTTAATTTGGACTTATAAAACCAGCAAAATTGTTCGATTCCGGCATTCATTACAGAAAGCCAATTTAAGAGCAGAAATTTTATAGTTAATACCCAACACATATAATCGCAATTTCTACATCTTAGAAACTCATAAAAAATCAAAATAAATTTTCGGGTAGATAGGCCGTGTTCCTATCTGCCTGGAAATTTATTTCGATCTTATTAGTAACACCGGCCGTAAAACTCTTCAAGTTGTGACCTAGTTTATGCCTTAAGACTGAAAAATTGAGATTAGGTGGGTTATTCATCCATTAACTGAAAATTCAACTCTTTAATTGAGTTTTATGTAATGAAGGACGGAATCGAACGATTTTCTTTCAACCCCTAAAAACACAAAGAGCACAAAAAACGTTCAAGACTCTTCCAATATTTATATCATGTAAGGCCAAATTCCGTTTACATCTCGTTTCAGTTACGTAAACTTGACATATTTGATATGATCTGTGCTATTAGAGAATACCCACATAGGAATGCATTTCCGAAAATTCAATTCTATGTGATTCTGAGTCGTCTCGGTGTACCTCACCCCTCCTAGCATTTTTTCTTCTAGTTTCGAATCCCCTTCCCCTTGTGTAATACTTTTGCTTAAACTGCACACCCATTCTGAAGGAAGGAAAAATAGTTGATTGTTTTCTTTTTAAAATATTGATATTGAATTTATAATAGAAGCTACTTATTAGGTCGAAAATAAAAGTCACAGTTTCTAAAATAATCTGATGGCCAAAAGGGTTCGTTTCCCAAACAATAACATAAGGTAAATCAGATCCAAGAAGCACAAATGTTCAAGTTTCGTCCAATTTTTGCCATGCATATGACCAAATTTCTTTTACTATTAGAAGAAGTTACGCAAACTTGACATGTTTGGTATGAGCTGTGATACTATGGGACTGAGATTCAAATCCTCACCCTCCCATAAAAAACTTGCATCAACCCTAGTGACACAGGTCATACTAGTAAATATGTCAAGTTTACGTAACTACAACTAAAAGTAAACGAAATTTGACCATACATGACATAAATTTGGACGAATCTTGAACGTTTGTGCAGCTTGGGATGATATTATGGTTAAATTAGGAATAGGTATTACACTCTTCTTCAATCTCCTAACGCCCAGTGGCGCATGAGGCTGCAACGTATCAATGTACTCGTTACAATGAAAAACCTTTTACCCTGCAACCCTTTCACGGGTTCTCGCCGGATCGCGGTAACGCAACCAAACGCAAAAGTGGAAACGCTCCTTTAGAGAAGAGATCCAGTAACATTGTACCCCGACTAATCCGTTTCCCTTCAAACTTCAACCCGCATTACTCAAACATTGATTCTGGCGTAACGCAATATGTACGTACAGCGGCACCTGAGGAGAATGCGTCTGAAGGATAATTACCCACTTTCTGTCGGGAAAATCCCGGTAATTGAATATCGCGAGCGGAGAATCGGGATTAGTTTAAACTGAATGTTGGGCGCTGAATGTGAATAGATTGTAACGTTTCTGTCACTTGGAAGGGAAATGTTTGAGTTCACGAAACGCTGTGGGCATTGTAGAAAACTAAATCTGGAGGTGCGTATGAGCCTCATATGTGGACTTCAAAAAAATAAACAGTGTTTTATATCGATGGGTTTCCTAAACAACTTAATTGGAAAAAAATATTTTACTTTTTAACTGTAAAATTGGGTAAATATCCTTTCTTGTGTTATCAGGAAAGCTCAAAAACTGATGAAATGGTTTTTATCTGAACTCGTAATATGTTAAATGAATCGCGTGTTTTGCTCACAAATCGTATATTCTTGTTGAAATTTTTTTTGAAAATTATAATTAATAATCCATGATATATTATTCAACTATATTAGAGGTCAAAGTTAACTCCGCATGCATTTAAAACTTGTGCATTTGTCTAAAGGAAAAGAAAATATTATTCAGCGCAGGTTCTAGATTTGCTGATGTGCCAAGTTGGCAACACATGTTGAGCAATAAAAGGCTAATTATATGGCTAAGATTACCAGAAATTGGCTAATACAACGCCAAAAGATTCAATATTTCCAAGAATTAGTAACTTTGAAATTGTGCTGAATATTTTAACTTACATAAATTACAATAAAGTCTAAAAAATGAACTATACTATTGTAAGATATTTTTCAATACAAAACACAATATGTCCTTTACAACTTTGAAGCAATTTTTACCCTTCCTTTAAAACTAAAATTCTGAATGCAATACACTTCCATTAGGTACGAAAAATATGGAGTGCTTTTGAACAAATCTTTTCTGTCGCTTCTAAGGCTTACGTTAATGCTCATCTACTTTTCCAGGAAAAACTCAACTAAAAAAAAATCAAACTAGCTACCTTTATTACATCAAAGTCCTAAATCCTTAACGCTGTTAACGATTCCCTGCATGCTCACTCCATTTTTAAGGCTTTACACTAGCAGTTCTTTTTCCTCCTTATACAGCTGTTTATGAGATTTTTATTGGCAACGGACGGCTTATATTTGAAACATCCTCCAGTGCCGTCAAGGTAAGTCATGAAGTCTCATTTTTCAGAGGCATTTGGAGAGAGAATTAAATGTTTTATGTCGGTAAATATGTTACAACGTCACACTGGCTTGCGGGATTTAGAGGATGAAGTTGCTTTTACAAGGACTTAAAATATTCATATCTGGGAAATTTTCCGAGTTTGTAAGATCTAAGAAAAGAAATGGAGCAGCTGTTTCAGACAATCGGTTGAAAAAAAAAGATGCAAGCCGGGCATCAAATTTTCATCCGGAAAATTTCGCAGTTTTTATGGGGATTTTCTGTTGTGCTGTTCGTGTTTTCGAGGGAAATTTTATTTATGACTTGGAAGGAATGAGAGAGCAAGAGGTATTTACCTGAGAGGGAATTTTGATTAAAAGGAAATATTGTTTCTGACAGGGATTTGAAAAGAGTTTTTATCTTTGCGTTTAAAGAATTCAGGGCACGAATTTTTAAAGTTTGGTGTGTTTTTTGGTATTAAACAAAATATCAAGATTTGGATATGGTGGTATTTAAGGCTTAAGATGAAGAGAGAGTTAGAAAGTACGACGTACAAACAAGAAACATTTTTGACGGATAACTTAAAATATGTTTTTATATAAAAAGAAAAAGTTAATTACGTAAAATCCTTTTATAAAATCTTCACTCCTATATTTTATTATTCATAATAAAATATAGGGTTCGTTATATATAAAAATATAGGGTTCGATTCTTTGGGGAAGAAGAATTACTTTTAAGCCAATTGATTTGTAATTGTGTAACAATATTAATAACTAAATATCTAACCTATCTACTAAATATAAATACTAAAGTATGAATTATGAAAGGAAAGCTTTTAAACTGATTTTGTTTTCATTCAACAAAATGTTTTTTTATGCATTCAGCTTACACAATATTAATAATATTACCCCTAAGCTCTTGAATAAGTGTAATGGTAATACATACTTTTCTTGTAAGACTTATCAAAACTTGAGAGCCCTCCTGAAACATAAAAATCCTAATTAAGTAATAATTTTTAATAGAACCTTTGAAAATAGAGTTATTTTCATTAAACTAGGGGGATTACCGAGAGTATTTTTAAACATTATTTGAAAATCATTAGCTATCTTTTTCACTACAAACTCGTGGGCTAATTTTGGTCCATCATCCAAATGTTTTTCGGTTTCTTACAGTGATCGTCAAAAATGTTAGGTTATTACATACCATCTCTTTCTCTTAATCCTTCAATGCCTTGATGACGCGATCCAAAAATGTATTTCAGGTTATTATTTTTGACCAACTCTCCTGCACTTGGTCAAAAATACTAACCTTCACGTTGTAAGAAATGGAGTAAGAAACAAACTATCGAATACTTTTTCTGTCGGTTAAATTTTTCAGCAACACCTTTCCGAGATTTGAGTCGAAAGAAAGATAACTTCATTAAGATTCGCATAACAATGGACTCTGCAATAATTGAAACAAGTGTTTCATTGTTATAGGATTTCTACCAACAATAAAGTTTGAAAAAGTATAATTGTTCGCAACTAGAGGATTTCATTGTTATAAAACTTAAGACTACGTTAATAATGTAAACGTGGGTATCTCAAAGCCCTGAAAGTGTTTTTTTACTGGAATTTGACAGTTTTAATTATACATACACCCACATAAATTATTTTATAATGATCCATTATATACCATTCTTTGAAACCCCCGATTTAAATGAATGTTCAACAGTGAAATGTAAAAAAAACACGGACCCCCAGAAATCCCCGAACCACCGACTGTGAACTATACTGTCAATCTATACTCTCGTATGAATAATGAGAATTTATCGTTATTATCAATTGGAGGAAATGGGATAGTGCAGTTGGTGAAAAAGCTGAAATTTTACAAGATAGAATAACGGTGTATGAACGATGAAAGTTTTTTTTTTTTGTTTAAGAGGAGGCTTCATAAAACTGGCCTTATAAAATAAAGGTTGTGAAATTTTCCAGTAAAAAATTTAGAATTACCTATAGCTTGTATTTTTAGTGAAAAATATACTACACACGCAATAAATAATAGTACACATTCAATTTTTAATTTCCTTGTGATTTTTTAATATATTTTTGTTGATGCTGAAACTTTCGTTTTTTACCTACATTTACAAGTTAATAATTTTTAAACTACAATTATAACTTTTTAACTTTTGTTCGGTAAATTTTTGAGGCTTTGGCTTTTAAATTCTCAATTTAATAGCCCAAAATAATTTTTATGCTTACTCTTACCCTCATTTCTCCTATACATTTTAAATGTATAGGCAGAAATATTTTTCCAAACCCCTCTCAAATGTTTCCAACACTACATGTTAACTAGTACCTAATCCAGAAAACAGAACCTCCACAAAACAGCATAATTGATGAGAAGAAACTATTTCTAAAAATAAATCGCTGCATAATAAGTTGCCCAATTAGATGATAGGAAATCGATGATGTTTTCATTTTATACATAAATTGCATTAGATGGTGACATTAATTGATAAATGACATTACTATAATATCCCAGTCCGGTCATACGTTATCTTTATTAAGTAGTTCTCGGTAGGAATTTTCAAAACAGCACATCTGTGTTATAGATTGTTAGTAATTTGGGAAAATATGATACAATTAAACAAACAACAAATTTAAGATACTCAAAAAATAAATTACTTCAACAATTCTACAAAAAAAATCAATTGTGAGATTCATAATAACTTTGAAAACAATAGGAGTAAGTACGAAAACGGTGATAGATGCATTGAAAAGTAGCTAGAACGTATTATTATGTATAACCTCGTTTTTTAAACTGTTTCCATCATCAGTTTAATTTATTGATAACAACACCGGCCCTGAGAAACTACTTTATCCTCTGAGCTATATAAAAGAAAGCCCTGTCGGAGGTTTTATACATCGAAAATACATTAACACTCTTTTAAAAGAGGGTAACGGGAAAAAGAGAGAAGTGGTTTACATCAACAAAGGCTTTGTTGTTCACGGTTTTGTTTTCAGTTCAATAGCTCCAAACTTAGAAATGGATGAATATAATCCACCTTTTTTGTTGTGGGGAAATAAAAACCGGAATAAACTATAACGAGGTACATTTGATTTGATGAGAGTTATAATGGCATGAGTCCGGAGAACATAGTTTTGGGTAATTAAATGTTTTCTCTATCGACAGCGTTGTTTTTCATTCGGGGAAAACATTTCCAGGGGCAGCTCTTACAGTGTAACTGATGTTTTACTTAGTGCACTCCGCTTAATGTGATCATAGTTAATGTTATCAATCAGATAATGTAATTAAAATTGACCGGTGATTGACTTCTACTTAATTTAACGCAAAATGTATAATTTTATGTTATCAATATATCGCTTAATGTTATCCAAATCTAGTGAAATCCTCTAAAAACAACCTTTTTTCCCGTTTGAAGGCCAATTTTAATACATAATCACACAAAATGAGTCATTAATTTATTGGTGTTATAATATTCCACTCTCATATTTTTCTTTAAGAATGTAAAAGTTGCAAATTACATACTATTTAATCGTTTTAAGTTCTTCAATTGGAACTGCGTAGTTGTGATTTTAAAGCTAAAACTCGGGTTACACTGTTTGAAAATTTAGAATATCAAATTGCTTATTGTTATCAATCGGATAATGTTATCATTCTACTCTTGGACAAAAGTGATCACATTAAGCGGAGTTGACTGTAGTTTAATTCAAAATGAAGTTGAGTTGTTGTCAAAGAGCTGACAAAAGTGGCGTCAGGTCTACTAACCATATCACACGTCACAGTTTTGAGAATTCCTGATGATCTTTTGTTAATAATGCTTTACCTCGTATTTATTTTAAATTTTGTAATTTCTGGACATATACCACAGTTATTCCGAGCTCTTCATTTATTTACTCTTCCAAAGAAAGAAAAAAATTTTGGATTAGAATCGAAATTGTACTCGGTACCTTTGTTTCTCCATAAAAACCACCAAAATAGTTACAGAAAATATTCATCCTTTTCCTAAGCTTCCTTCACAACAGAATTCACTTTCAAACGCAGAAAAAAAAAACGTTATTATTAGCAGGGTTTTGTTTCGAAGTAATGGTTTACCTGAAAAGATGCAGAGAAAGCTTTTTAAGGAAAACCTTTTCAACGATTGTTTATTTCTGAAAGCTTTACAACGATTACAACTAAAACAATTTAGGGGTTTGGACTTCCATGATATTTTTCAATTGCGATTTGAAGAATGGTTATAATACTCGTCTTTATTCCTCATGGTATTAGGAATATCCAAACAAAGAACAGTTTAGTAAGTAGTTTTTAAAGAGATGGATTCTTGGGGTTTATTTGAATGCGAAAACTGGAAAAAATACTCTTCTAATGGAAAATGTCTATCACAATTTTTTTTACCGTAAAAATCAATTTTCCGAGTGGCAATAAATCTAACGTTGTATTATTTTTGTGAAATTCTCTGCTTTCCTCGAAAAGTTATTTAACAAACTATTAAAATTTAACGAATATTTAATCCTTAGGTATTGTGTTTTTATTGGAGAGACAAAACTTTAAGAGATGTTTGTCAGACTTTTTTTTACGAATTGAAGTAAAATTGTACAAAATAAGAAATAATTGCTAAGAGATTTTTTGAAAAAAGTTACAGCAAAGTTTCACCTTTTTAAAAATTTCAAACGGTAACTAATGCCTGGGGTCTCAGGACTCTTAACTGTTAGTCGTGTGTGCAAAATAGTGTCTTTTTTCGAACCACCACAGATTAAAAACTAAATACATCAGCCTCATGAAAATTTTACCCCTTAATATTTAAACACATTTTCATAAGCACACAAAATTATGAATTCAACAAATAAATATTTCTTAATTTATAAGAAGTCGGAAAAAAAACATATTTTTGATAATCCCGTGAATTAACATTTTACGGAGCGCAAGATTTCTCAAAAACTACTTATCCTTTTCATCTAAAACTTTACACACATGCTCATTAATAGTTACTGTAATAGACATACATCTTTTTACCTTCAAAAGTTCAGTAAATTTTACTTAAGAAGGAATTTAAATCTTAATTTTATGAAATTCTCAATTGTTTTCAAAAATCAGTACTAAAAATATTTATTGGTTATATTATTTTATAAAACTTTATGTATGTCTTGAAAAGCATAAATTTATCTATTAAATAACACAAATTTTGTCAACCTGGGTCAATTATTTTTTCCAAAATCTTGCGCTCCGTAAAATGTTGATTCACGGGATTATCAAAAATATGTTTTTTTTCGACTTCTTATAAATTAGGAAATATTTATTTGTTGAATTTATAATTTTGTGTGCTTATGAAAATGTGTTTAAATATTAAGGGGTAAAATTTTCATGAGGCTGATGTATTTAGTTTTTAATCTGTGGTGGTTCGAAAAAAGACACTATTTTGCATACACGACTAACAGTTAAGAGTCCTGAGACCCCTTAAGAAGAAACAGAGGAAAATGCTTGAATAAGTTTAAAAATATAACAGATGTATTAAAAACATTTAAGTATTTCAAATTAGCATTAGAGTACTGTAGAAAACAATCTTGTGCTTTCAAAAGCATTTTTTCAAGCAAAATAACAAGATTTCTTTGAAATATATTACAAGGATTCAGTAAGCAGAACTTAACATTATGTTTTACTATTCATAATAATAACAACAATCATTGAAAAGAAAAATGCAAAATACGAATTGAGTATTTATTTTTTCCATGAAAGTATTATAAACTAATGAAAAAAAAAATATAAATACCAAACAGTGGATTAAGAAACTAAAAAAGGATGATACAAATATGGATAAACAACAGCTACTTAAAAGTAAATTGTGAAAGTTTTGATACTAAAACTTTTTAATCCTTTGTAATAAGTTTAATCGAATACTCGTGAGTGGGATGCATTTAGGTGTTCTTAAAAGAGTTCTTTCGGTATCATGAGTCGTATTACGGTTATAGTTACAGATCAAAAATAGAGTTTTCTATTAAAAACCTACATGTATTCTGAAGCTTTTAAAGTTAAGAATAACTTAAACATTTCTAAGCACGTAACACAATTTTTACGCCTATATTGTTTCAACTTTTTCTATCTAACAGTCAATTCGACCGTCTTGAGAATGTCTATTAATAGAATCAAAGAAATATCTTCAAACTCGTTCCATTCAACAAACTAAAGTTGTTTATTTATTTTTTAAAAAGAGAGAGTCCCTCAGTTTACTCTACTTCGTATATCAGTGATCAAAATACAGGGAATTCCACTGTACAAAGAAATCCCTTTCAAAACACAAGGATTCTACAAACAAAAGCGCCAGACAGTGTGGGCAGAATCGATGGTTAAAAGGGGGAGAAAAACCCCTCACAAAAAAGAAAAATGAAGTTGTTAGAAAATTTTTCACTTCCTATTCTGAACGTGTGATATCAGGTTTCGGTGGAACGTGTTGTTTACATTGATGAAATCAATTCAGGAACGTGGAAAGTTGCAAATTGGGAGGTACTTTGGCACAGAAATAGCTTCCATGCAAAATCTGTTTTCGGTGTGCTTGCTGAATATGTTATTTCTGAGTATCGGTAAAATAAGCCTCGTACTGTGTTTAGTTATAAAATTATTATGTTTTTCTCTAGTGAAGTAACTTTATAATAGAAAAGTTCTCTTATATAAGTAATATATTTATATATTCTCCGAAAAACATGTATAATGTGGTGTATAAGAGGAATATCTATTCATAGACTTAATTAGAACTGTGCTTTGAAAATTTATCAGAATTTCGCCTTCTAGAATTTTTGGAAAATGTTGTGAATGCTTTTAGACTGAAAGAACAATAAGTCCCATTAAAAATGCACATGAGTATTAAGTAGTTATTTATTTTTTATTAAATTGTTTCATAAAGGAATGAATAAAAGAATTTAAACGTATTAAAATTTGTTTTATTTCAGTTATAATTTAAATCTAGAAATTTCAATTCATAGTTTTAAAAATTAGAATAATTTTTGAACAAGTGCAAAAATACTAAATTTGTGCAAATTATTTTAATTATATTCTCTTAATTAAGTAAATATACCGAATGAAATAAATGTCAGAAAATATGTTTAATAAATTTTGCTAATATTTTAAATTAATTTTTTAACTCAAATCATCAATTAAATATGTTATGCACAACTAAATGGAGACCATAAAATGTTTCAGAAACAAAACATTCCTAAATTCAAGTTCATATGTTTTGTTTGATTTAAATATTCTTTGATAAGGAAAATTATTTAACTATGATTAGTTAAAATAAAGTAAAATACATACACATTTTCATTTTGTTAAAAGCATGCAAACTTCAAAATGTCGCTACTTAAAACTTACTAAATTAATTTAAAAATCAGAAATTAAGCTTTTAAACTGAAAGAAAAATTAAGTCACATCAAAATTGTACATGAGTATTAAGTAATAATTTATTTTATTTCATTAAACTAAAAAATATTATTTACTAAAATAATGAGTTAACTGTAATTATTATATGGACTATTCTAGTTCGTTGCTTTGCCCAATTCCCAGAAATACCCAGAAAAACATTATTCGATTAAGTTAACAGTTTTAAGTAACTATTAAAGATTAAAAAAAAAGATAAGTCTGCCAAATTGTTTTTAGTTCTTCACTAGAATATAAAATGTTTCAAATCACATCCCTCTTTTTATTACAATAATGTTTTATAGAAAGATTTTAAAATCAAAATACTGCATTGATGTAGGTGGATAACTTTTGTCTGATATTTTGCTTTCTCTTTCAATATTGCATTATTAACAATGAAAAAAAAAAGGAATTACGCCTCCATAATTTTATTGAAGAAAATTATTCTAATTTTAAGTTGAATCATTCGCGTTTTATTTGTTCCAAAAGATATGAAGTCTTTTGTGAATTTCTTTCCCTCGTCTCAACAGACGTATAATCACAAAACTGATTTCACTTTATAGGGGTCATTCCTTAAGTATATCTCTCATTTAAAGGGCAGAATCTTGTTCGATTTAAAACTAGGGGAGATTTTAAGTATGGGTTTAACTGAGCAACTGAGTTTGATACCTTTCTTTCTGCATCTTGGTAATGGTAGTATCTTGATTTTAAAAGCAGGGTAGGATTTAGTTTCATAACAAACACTAATTTTAAGTGATATATAATTTTGTGATAAAAACAGTGCTTTAAAATGTTTATGCTGAAAAGTGCTCCGACTAAATCTATAAACTTATACATCTAGAGGTGGTTCAGTAGGCACTTGGTCCTTGAGTTTTTCCACAAACATTTTATTAAGTTTAGAGGTGTAACTAAAGTTTTTTGACTTAGGTCCAAGGTACACTACCCTTGAAACCAAGGTACAATGCTGGTGTTGTTGACCTATTTTCATTTTTTTCTTTCATTAATTACGTACTGAAATACTTCAATCAAAATTCCGAAAAAAAAATATAATATATATATTTTTTGAATATATTATATTGTGTATGAAAGTCTAAAGTATTAAGGAAAGTTGTTTAATCAGTTTATTGTAAAAAAATACAGGGTAAAAAGTAAAAATAGGTCCGAGGTACAATACCTTCCCCTATATCAGGGGTTCTCAAACTTTCCAACATCACGACCCACTTTTTATAAACAAACTTTAACGCGACTCACCACATCTTCAGTTAATTTTCCTATACCCCTTCAAAACATTGGCTTCGTATGTGTGGGTTTTAGTCATCAACTATTTTGTTACATTAATGTGGTGTCAGGTGAGATGATAAGACTTCCACAGACAACAAGTTATAAAAAAATAGATATTTAATGATAGATACACTCTCAACGGTCACACAGACCCGCCGTAATCACACAGATTTTTCAGAACAACCACCACACAACACAAACCCAAAACACGATCTCCTCACTCCACTTCAAACATCCAAAAAGTTCTCACAGTTAATATCCGCGCCATCTGGCGTGAGTTCTATGACATAGCAGAGGTCTGGCCCTACAACTTCTCGGGCATCCGACGTTTTGTGACCTCACACTTTAGCATACAGGAACCTGGAAAGACAAAATAAAAAAAAAGAGTAGTTGTTCACACACAGTATCTTAAGTACTTAAAGTTTCCCAAGGTTTCATTAAATCTGCAGAAGATGAAGTAAGATTAGGTCCCTCGTGATTTCCTATCTTTCTGACATCGTAACGATCATGTGGTTTGGTCTGGATCACCTTGTATGGACCAAAAAATTTCGCTCTCAACTTTAAGCCTGTTCCATATTGAGTACGCTTTATCGCAACCAGATCTCCAAGTTGATACTTCCTTGCTTTCTTACATTTTCTGTTATAACATCTTCTGTTCTCACTCTGAATTTTCTGTATCTTTTCCTTAGCTTCGGCTCGCAAATCCTCTCTGCTTCTGATGAAAAAATTGCAGTACTCTTCCTCTAAAATCTTCTTAATCTCCATCTGTTCTTTACTCTTCATTGGGATACCAACCATGAGTTGAAACGGTGTGGTATGAGTGCTTCTTGATATAGTACTGTTGATTACCTTCTGCACATTCGGAACGTACTTAAACCATTTGGACGAATCATCTGCGGACAATTTTGATAATATTGGGATCAGCGTCTCGTGCAATCTTTCTACTTGTCCGTTTCCTCTTGGTACTCCGGTGGTGATTTTTACGTGCTGAATGCCTTCTTCTTGACAATAGGTTTCAAAGAGATGTGAATGCAGATCCCCGGTCGGTTATTATTCGTGTCGGGTTTCCGAACACTGCTTGCTGGGCTTTCAATTTCTCCAGAACGTCTGAGGTACTCGTAGATCTCACGGGATATAGCCATACAAACTTGGTAAAACTGTCGATAACGGAAAATATATGTTGATACCTTTTGTTGGTTGTTGGGAAGGGTCCGATGAAATCAATGTGGTATGTACTTAAAGGCACATCTTCCTTTGGGATAGGGTTAAGAAATCCCTCTTTCTTCCCTCTCTTGCGATTATACAAGATGCAATCGATACAGTTAGAGATGACTTTCTCGATCTTTTTCCGTAACGATGGTATGTGGTAGTCTCTCTTAATTAATTCCTCAGTCTTTGCAACTGCGTAATGTCCATTTCCATGAATCTTACGGATCAATTCTGTCTGCATTGACTCCGGGACGACAATAAGTTCTCTTCCATTTCCATATTTAAAGAGCACTCCGTTCTTGACACGATACTCGTCGCTCTCCGTTTTCTCCAAAAGTTTCTTCGTCATCTGGATATGCTCGTCCTCTTCCTGAGCCCGCGCAATCTGTGGAGTTACTTCGTCACACAGTATCAAGGCGACGTTTCTACTTAGGGCATCGGCGTGCCTCATTTGTGTTGCTGGTCTGTGACAAATTTCATAGTCAAACTCTTCTAGGTATAATGCCCAACGTGCTATCTTCGGTATGATATCCTTCTTCTGCATGGTCTTTTGAAATGCAGAGCAGTCTGTTATAATCTTGAATTCGTTACCCAGTAAATATACCCTAAACTTTTTTAACGCTTCGATGACGGCTAAGACTTCGAGTTCGTAACTACTGTATTTCTCTTCAGTAGGGCTTGTCTTCTTCGACATGTAGTGAATAGGATGGAATTTTCCGTCTTCGCCTTCTTGTAGAAGAACGGCTCCGAATCCATGCTTGCTAGCATCTGTATGCAATTCCGTATTTCTTCCTTGTTTGAAGATACTCAAGACTGGACTTTCTGAAAGCAGCTTCTTCAATTTCTCGAACGCTTCTTTTTGAGGAGGTCCAAACACGAATGGGTTATCTTTTCTGAGCAAGTCACTAAGTGGTTTTGCTACTTTTGAATACTCTGGGATGAATTTCCTGAAGTAACTGGTAAGCCCTAGGAAACTCTGTAGACTCTTCTCTGTTTTCGGGACTGGATAGTTTCTCACTGCGTCTGTCTTCGATAGGGATGGACGAATAGTTCCTTTCTCCAGGATGTATCCAAGAAATTCCACTTTCCTTTGTAGCCATTGACACTTCTTGATATTCAATTCCAATCCAAACTTAGAAGCTACTTCAAGTACGTGCTTTAACTTCTCAATCCCTTCACTCTCATTTTTGGAGGGAATAATGATGTCGTCCATATAGATCACAACAACTTTTTCTTTTAGTAAATCTCTAAAAACGTGAAAGATGTATCGCTGAAAGACACTGGGACTGTTTGACAATCCAAACGGCACTTTTAAGAATTCGTACTGTCCATTATGGGTTGTGAAGGCAGTATACTTGCGGCTTTTTTCTTCTATGTCAACATGGAAGAATCCGTTCTTTAAGTCTATAGTGGTGAAAAGTTCGGCATCCCCTAAGTGGTCAATTACTTCTTCTATCAAAGGGAGTGGGAAGCGATCCTTGATAATCTTTTTGTTTAACTTCCGATAGTCTATGCACAGTCTGTACTCATTGTTTCGTTTTTTGCATAAGACAACAGGAGCTGCATAATCTGAACAACTTTCTCTAATTATTCCTTGTTTTAGCCATTCATCGACTTGTTTTTCTACAATTTCCTGCTCTGGGAACGATAATCTTCGCGCATGTTGAAAAATAGGAATATCATCAGTCAAAACGAGTGTCATTTTGATATCTGGGCTTTCCACCTTGCGAGGTCTATAATTCTCAATTAAATTTAGCAAGATCTCCTTAGTTTCCAGATTCATGACGTGCTCCAAATCAATCTGGCTTTCCTTAACAGCACCAACAATATGACTCAGGAATGTATTCACCTCTCGAACATCTGCCTCTTCTAAATGCGAAACCATATCATCCGTTTTTTTCGTTTCTTCTTTTTGGTTCGAAAACGCGCTTTTATTTTCTGGCGCTCCTTCGACCTTGAATGGAGACTGTTGCGGATTCCATGCGTCTACTTTTCTTTCTTCGCGAGAGCTGTTTATTTCGCTCCTACCAACCCAATTGCTAGCTTTCGTTTCATCGGGATAAATTATTCTATTAATATTTACAGTAACACGCTTTTGTTCTACTCTCAATTCACCCTTTGAAAAACTCATGTCTAATAGTTTTAGAACATTCATTCCTACAATAAGATCAAATTGCAAATTCTCAACCACATAAATTTTTGCTTCAATATCAATGTTATCAATAGTAATTCTGCTATCGAAACAACCAATAGGAGACACACTCTGATTTCCAATTCCTGCTAAAATTATTTTATCGGACATCAATGGAGGAGAATTAAGCTTTTTGAATAAATTATCACAACACATCGTTACTTCACTGCCAGTATCAATAGTAGCTACAACACTTTGGTCCAAAATAGTAACTATCTTATCAATTCTTGTTGGAGACGTTTTTAGTGTGGTTTGATTAACTGATTTTCTTTCAGTACATTCAAAGCTTTTATGACCAAACTTATTACAGATTCTACATTTTATCGAATTTCTAGGACAAAATTTACTTATGTGGCCATAACTATTACATGCATAACATTTCATATTGTTCCTATCGTAAGTGTGAGCTTGAAAGGAGGATTGACTTTTCACATTTTCTTGGCTAACTCTTTTATCAACTTCCCTCCATTTACCCCTGCTCAAACCATCATAGGGTTTCCCTTTCGCCGCATAGAAAATGTCACATTGCTTAGACAATTCCTTAGGTTTCAACCATTCCTCCCCCTGTAAAACCCCTATGTGGGTGGCGGTCTCTGTATCGAGGGTTTGGTGGATTTTGTCAGCCACGATGAGTTGACACACAGATTCGAAATCACCTGCTCCTCTTAGTTTGCAGTAATACCCCCACATGGATGTTAATCTGGAGGCAAATTGTGCAAATGTTTCGTCCGATTTTCTTTTAGCTTTACGAAAAGCTTCTAAACATGCCTGAGCACAGGGCTCAAATTCCTTCAGGACTATTTTCTTAAGACTCTCATAATTATTATAATCTTCATCACTGACATTCACTAACAAATCTGCAGTTATATCCCCCAGTAAGCATAATAGAACTTTCGGTTTCATCTCATTATCTACCTTTTCGCTTGCAAAAGCTTTTTCTAAACTCGTGAAGAAATACGACCAGCCTTCTGGTTTTGTGGGAACATTCACTGTTAAAACTTTAATTATTTTCACTATTTGTTCCAATGATTTTGTTTGGGGTCTGTCCACCCTGTTTTCCAACCTAGCTGATTCTAACTTTAATTTTTCTAATTCGAGTTCTTGTTCCCTTTCTTCTTTTAACTTCTCCCTTTCCTCTTTTAACTTCTCCCTTTCCTCTTTATCTACTCTAGCGGCTATAATCGTTTTTAGCACATCTTTTGTGGTCTCCTCATCATAGTCGTCCGCCCCCAAAATCGCCTCTTTAATAGAAATCACTTTAGCATTAGGTTGAACTTCCACTCCCAACTCTTCCGCTAATTCCAGCAAGTCCTCCTTTCTCGACCCACGCGTAAGATAAGACATTTTATGGACAAAATTGACTCACAGTTTGAAGCTTGCTTGCACGTTCGTAGTCGAAGTTTCGATTTCCTTTTCTCTTTTTGCTCGGTTTTTCAAGCCCATCCCGGCCGAGCCCCCATTTTCTGTGGTGTCAGGTGAGATGATAAGACTTCCACAGACAACAAGTTATAAAAAAATAGATATTTAATGATAGATACACTCTCAACGGTCACACAGACCCGCCGTAATCACACAGATTTTTCAGAACAACCACCACACAACACAAACCCAAAACACGATCTCCTCACTCCACTTCAAACATCCAAAAAGTTCTCACAGTTAATATCCGCGCCATCTGGCGTGAGTTCTATGACATAGCAGAGGTCTGGCCCTACATTAATAAATTACATGCAAGTATTCGAGAATATATTAACTCTTTAGAAATTTAAAAAAAAAATTATTTAAGCTTAAGCGTATGAAATTGTTTGATTGTGAGAGTAACAATGAGGTCTACAATCAGAAGGGGGGGGGGTCCTCTCCCAGAGAAATTTTTGAAATTTGATTCTTAAAAACATGGTTTTAACTCGTTTTTTTTTTTTTGGTAATCTGGGATATTGCAACATCATTTACAAATTCTTAAATTCAAAAACTTCTCGCAACCCACAGTTTGAGAACCTCTGCGCTATATCGTATTGAGGAACCTTTTATAGGCGAAGTAACTAGCGCCACGCCATGAACACTACAACACGGAACTATTCAAGCGTAATTTGCCGATGATCCCTTATGAAAATCAAGAAAAAAAGCGCTCCGCCAGAGAGTGAGACAATTCAAAACTGTTCCTTCCACCTCCACCGACAGATAGCGGAAATCTTTGTTAGACGTTTAATCAACACACTTGCCGAGAATGTCTGACCAAGCAGAAGAGAGTCCCCGATGTGTTTATAACAAGTAGGTGTGCCCAGCGGGGCGGAAGAGAATAATTTTAGAAGAGAATCAGAAGCCCCTCCACTTTTTTTATTGTCCTTCCGTTCTCTGGGAGCTGTGATAGCGATAGGTTTAATTAAAGGAATAAGAAGGGCCAGATTGTGTGTGTGTGTGTTTCTTTTGAGGAGTTTTTTTGTGCGTGAGATCTTTCCAGTTGGGTTGATTGTATGATTCGTTGGTTCTGTTTAAGGGAATTATATAGTATAAGAGTGTTTTTGATGGAAACCTTGGGTTTGAGGGTTATTATTGGTGTACTTCACACTTGTGTGGATTTAGCCAGCTGTAAGAAAAGTGCATTCTAGAAAAGGTGACGATATGATCTGAATTGCGTAATGTGAGTTGTAATTTATGTACAAAAAAGTCTTTTTTTTTCATAGCCAAAATTAGGGAAAGAAAAAAAATTAATTTAAGAAAAAGTTATTTGTTTTAACACCTACAATTTATGAAAGATAAGATGAATTGAGAATTTGGATAATCCCTATTAAATTTATAAAAGTACTAGATTGTTTAATAGAAAATATCTGTACCAAAAGAGTTTGTTTCCGTATGTAGTACACTATTTTATTTTTATGTAGAATTCAGCGCTTTTATATTGGTATTCTAGATAGAATACGGAAGATCAAGAGAGAAGCCTAAGGATGGAGAGCACCCTAAGATACTTAGTAAAGGATGAGGGAGAGCAAAGAAGCTTCTGGATTCAGCTCTTCCTAAGGTCTTAAAAAAGAAAGCGGAAAATCAAAAGAAGTTTCTGTATTCGCAGCAGTTTTTGTCTTTTATACTTTTTTAATAAGCTGCAAACATTGTGGAAAAGAAAAACACTATACTTGAAGAGTAACTATAAATCAATAAAACTATTATATTAATACAGATAAGCCTTTGTAAGAAAAAATGAAACCTAGAATTGCAAAAAATTCGGCATGAAATAAAATAAAATAAGTTGAAAATTAACCCTAGTTGATTATGATGAACACCTCTCTCCCAGTAAAAAAAAAGCTTTTTAATAAATATTTTACAATGAATTGAAGACTGGGCATCAAAAACAAGCTTTGTGCAAAAAAAATGAGTTTAACCTGAAAAAAACAATTTAAATACCATCACCAACAACCTATAAAGTAGGCTTAGTACGACAACCGTTTTAGTAGTTTAAAATTAGCAAGAAAGATAACTTATTATGTATATTCATATGGATAATCAAATTTTAAATGATGAAATTACGGAAAACGTTTTTGAATTCCAGTCTACAATTATAAATGCTTCGTTAGTTTGATAAGGAGTTTAGTTTATAAATATTTATAATTTTGCGTTACAATGTAATGACATACGCATCATGTATGGAGATTGAAGGGTTCAAACACGATAGACACGCTTCTGCGAGATGATAAAGTTCCGAAAGTTTGGTGCAACAAAATATTTTCTTGGAAGGATTACTTCAAAATTGGATTTGAATATTCAAAAGGGTATCAACACCTCCACAGGGAGAAAGAAAACATATCCTCGGACTACGTCAACACCTTTCAATCGCGGTAAGAAAAAAAACAACAACAAGAAAACGCCTTCCGCGTTGTATATAGTTCAAAATATTCCGTTAGTTTATCAGCATCCGCCAATCCAATCTATTGATGCCTCGGAGACTCTTTTTTTTTTAATATTGAAGTGTTTAGGAGCCAGGGACAAAGTAAACAGTTGCCATGGTTACCCGAAAATCCCGCTCTCTCCCTGGGCGGGGTATTAACTTGACTGCGGTGGTGGGGAGAGAACTCGAGGGTTTGGGTTTTTTTTTGGAAAATTTATGACCGAGATTGTGTGGTGGAATCTCTTTGAGCAGGGTTGGGTTGTAAGTTGCTTGCTGTGTGGAGAAATATACTCAATGGGTGATTTTTTTTTCTGCGGTTCAGTTCCCGCGCATTTGGAATATTTTATAGGGGATTGCAATATTGAAAAAGCAATAAATAATCCCGAATTTGAGAGAAAATTGCTGTTAAGTCCAGGTATGCTGAGCTAAAGTATAACTTTTTGTGGAGCGAGTTGCTGTATTTGCATATTGCACATGTATCAGGAAAAATCATACTAAGTTGCATGAAAATGTTGGATTTAAGAGTTTCCACTGTTACTTCTGGGAAATGTTGGATCTTGTTACTTCTTAGATTTGGGAATAACAACCAGTTTGCATGGGAATCACGCACACTGAGTATAGAACCGAAAAACTATTTCCATTTATTTCTAACAAATGTTATATGCTAATGCTATCAGCAAACAACTGTTGCAATATGAGTTGAGTAAACCGCTTCCCAAAAACATAAAACAGAGTAGAAATATACTGAATGATAGGTAAAACTAAACACCCTTGTTTTCAGACACTGTTTGAATTTAGAGTGGTTTTATTGCTTTTGTTAGACTGGTGATATTTGCACAGTTATATCGTTAAGCTGAGAAATGCTTTTCTATTATACTTTCCACTTTGCGAAATTTGCACACAAACACAACGTTTTATCCCCGTTCCTAGTACGTGAAAGTTGATGTGGAATTAAGCAAGAATAATTAACTTTAAGTCCGTTCACGTATTGAATATTGTTCAGAGTAGGATATTTAATGGTACGTTTCTAAAGAGATTCGATTAAAAAAATAAATTTTGGGAAGTTTTGCGGCTCTATTGAGAAATTACCAGGAGGAAGGTTTTGGGCAGTTCCAGATGCACCGATATTTATTACATTCGGTTAAAAATATAAAAATAAGTACCTACATAAGCTTTGCGTTAATGCAATATTAGAGAAAGATAAATTTATTTTAAAGTTAAAATTTTATATTGTAATTTTTCAATTATATTCTATAACTCTAATGGGATTTTTCCAGAATTGTCATTTCCAACTGTCCCAGGCGATTATTTATACATGCAACTTCTCGTCTATATTTAAAAATGCTTAGCCAAGCTGTTCTTTTTTTTACATTATCTACTGATTGAAGGTCCTTCAGAAATACAGTTCTAAAAGGAAACTCAGTATAAATATTTGTTGCATATCTAAGTCAAAAGGAAGTCTAGAAAACAAATACGTAGAGCTTTTTGAAGTTGGGTGAAGTCAAATTTAACCATAACATAAAATATTCTTAAAATCACCCTCTGTAAGTGATTTCCATTTATAAAAATGTACCTTTTTTAAAAAATTAATTATAAAAAAACTATGATTGCTTAGCAATGATTCTTTATTTTCTCAGTACTCAAAATCTTCAGGAGGAGAAAAAAATAATTTATTAAAATTTATCGAGAGAATTCCTTATGTTTTGATATAATTTGTATAACTATCTAAACAGTTTTAGTTTTAACACACTTTAAATTTCCTTTTTTTAATTATTAAAATGAAGTAAACATAACCATTAATAAATAATTCCTTATTTTCATTGTCTTGTTTGCTATTGTTCATGAACAAAAACTAAATAATAAATTCGATTAAACATAATTGTAAGATTTATGCTAACTACTTGTTTACTGTTTGCAAAATTTATAAACATCCTATTTAAAGTACGACTTCATATCTCTGATAGAGCTGTATAAAATTCCTACCGAATGCTCCCTGTAGAAATAACATATACATTTATGAGACTTCAGCTTTACAAATCATGCATTTATATGAATTCAGTTCTATTAAGATGTGTGTCTATGTTTTCAGCCAACCAATAAAGAAGTAGTAAACATATTTGCGTTAAGAAACTGAAAGTTATATTTATAAACCACTTGTGGTTTATTAAAAACCGCCACTTTTTTTCATATAATTTACTACTTCATTCTGACTCATTTGGGGAAGGTCTTATATCCATCGGACCTATTTTAACTTTTTTATCCATTCATACACAGTATATATTTTTTTCGGGATTTTAATTGAAGTATTCAGTACATCAAAATACTAATGTTTTAAAAGCCACCATAGTAATTTTTGTAGTAATTCAAGGTACCTAAGTGTACCTAGGACAAGCCAAAGGTACACCCTTAGGTCCAAAGTACACTATTTGTTTACTGAAGAATGTCTTTTCACCATGTCCAGTTTACCACTAGCCCCATTTTAAACACACACTTTTACAGCTTAAGGAATATACACTTAAGGTATAAAATTAACTGTAAAACAGAATTTGTATTTTTTGAACTGTAACACAAAAATCAAGCATAAAAAATACTTTTGTTGGGGAAATCAGTTTCAAAATATTTTATTTCGAATTGTTGACTTTAAAAAAATAATATAGATAGGCTATACTAAGCTCTTCTGGTAAAGATGCAAGCTATATGTGTTGTAGTGTTGCTATACTACAAAAAGTTATGCTATTGTAAAAATAGAGAATGACAAAGGTATACAAATTTCCCGTATATAATTTGGACTTATGAATACTTTCATAATACAACTAAATTATTCGTCTTTAACTTAATACCTAATTTTATGAAAAATTTTAAATAGATTTATGAAAAAGGAACTATTACAAAAAAAATTACAAATTCATCACATAAAAAAGGATTAACCGGGCTAAAAACCCTTATTTATATGTATGCATCTTCCCAAGCATTCCAACTTTTAACGTTAGTAAAAGTAAACAAATAATATTGGAATTTTCTTATTAACTATGTTTCTTATAAACTAGTTTTTGTTTCTAAATAAATAAAATAAAAAAGAAACTAACTACACTTACTAATACAATCTGTCTATAACACTATAACGAGAATTGATCACAAAAAAGAAAAAAAATTAGTTTACCTATTAGTATACTCCAATACCATACTCATGCCAGTGACAGAATAATCAATCATTGGATATTTTCCCACTTAATATAAAAAACTGTTTCCTGACTTATACTTCCATAGCATAAATCTAACTATTTCGTTGACTATAATATGGTCGATAAAAAACACATGGCTTCAAACAAATGCGTTCCTCGCCAACACATGCTTCTTTTTACGGCCGCTTTTCACGGCGCTGATGACACTGTTCGTGGGGTGCAATTACGAACTTGATTGTCGCGTCCGAAGCATAGAGGTGATATGCATAGAGGGAGCTTTGAACATATGCTCTCATTTTCGTGACTTTTTCGAAATCAGATTAATTCACTTCCAATGCGTGAAACATTTTTGCAAAGCTAAATGAACACATTAATGAACAGTGTTGTGTAAAAGTGTTGCTAAAATTAGAGACAAAAAATGTGTTCTTATAGCTTTTTCGATCCAGACATAAGAATAACGTCCAGACTCTATAAATATGTTTTACAACACTGATTTAGAACACATTTTTAATATAGTATATGGTATAGTTATATAGTCTATGAATTTATATAGTAGTATAGTATTTCTAATATAGTATGTTTTTAAAATTTTAAAAATTAAAATTATATTTTGTGCAAATAAACCAAGTTGTTTTTACTTGCATTCATATTTTTCAAACATAATCAGAACAACATTGCAAATGCGTGAAACAAATTTGCAACGGTAAATGAACATATTAATGAACAGTGTTGTGTAAAAGTGTTGCTAAAATTAGAGACAAAAAATGTGTTCTTATAGCTTTTTCGATCCAGACATAAGAATACATACAGACTCTATAAATATGTTTTACAACACTGATTTAGAACACATTTTTAATATAGTATATGGTATAGTTATATAGTCTATGAATTTATATAGTAGTATAGTATTTCTAATATAGTTTTTTTTTTAAATTTTAAAAATTAAAATTATATTTTGTGCAAATAAACCAAGTTGTTTTTACTTGCATTCATATTTTTCAAACATAATCAGAACAACATTGCAAATGCGTGAAACAAATTTGCAACGCTAAATGAACATATTAATGAACAGTGTTGTAAAGGTGTTGCTAAGATTACAGAGACAAAAAAATGTGTTCTTAGAGCTTTTTTCGATTCAGATTTAAGAACAAGTTCAGACTCTAAACATATTGTACAACACTGATTTAGAACACATTTCTAACACTTTTCAAACACATTCAGAACAACAGTGCAAGTACGGGAAACACTTTTGCAACAATAAGTAAACACAGTAATGAACACTTCCAATTAAAAGTGTTTCGATTGTATTGTTGTGTGAGAAAAAGATAGTGTTGTAAAAGTGTTGCTATAGCAATACTTTTACATTTTCACTTTTACAACACTATCTATAGAGACTGAAAATGGGTTTTTATAGTGTTGCGATGCAAATTGTGTGTGTGAACAGACAAGAAGGCAGACAAGAAAGAAAGCAATCTAGTATAGTAGGGGAGCCCAGAGTGTTTTTGGGTAGTAACTCGAGCGCGTCAGATAATCATAGGGGGGATACCTTGCATGCTTTGAGTAACTCCACCAAATATAAGCTCTCTATGTTGGTGGGTAAGTTTAGAACAGCCCGTCAGATTTGTAAAAAAAATTAGTTACATGGACATACTCGAGCCCGTCAGATAAAGATAAGGTAGGTTAGTTACCAGCTAAAAAGTGTACATTTTCTAAAATCTGCCGATTTGAGCGGTGGGCAAGGGAGTGGGAGGGTTACAAAGTTGCAAATTAAAGCCAAGACCGGTAAGACGCTATCGCTCTTTTTGAGAAAAATGTACGAAACAAAATGTTTATGGACTAGTAGCCAGAAAACTAGTCTCAACTAGTTGTTAACTGTCTCTGTAGCCAATCTGACGCGCTCAAGTATGTCCATGTAACTAGTTTTTTTTTTCAAATTTTGACGGGCTGTTCTAAACAAACCCACCAACATGGAGAGCTTATATTTGGTGGAGTTACTCAAAAGCATGCAAGGTATCTCCCCTATGATTATCTGACGCGCTCGAGTAAATCCACATTTAGCATCATGGGCTCCCCTACTAGTAGAAACGTGGTAATAATAAAAGAAGTAGATATAGGAAGAGAAATAGAGAGGGAGAACAAATGAGAAAGAGATAGAAATAGAGAGAGGGAGAATAAGAGAAAAATATAGAAATAGAGAGTGAGAATAAGAAAGAAAGAGAGGGAATAAGAAAGAATAAATATAGACAGATAATAAAACAAGAGAGAGGAAGAGGAGGAGAGATGGAGAAAATAAAGAGACGGAGAGAGGAGGAGAGAGAGGGAGATGGAATGAGAGAATAAGGGTAAGAAAGAGAGAGCCGAAATCCACTATGCCACTCACTGCTTTTAGCCACGGGGGGTACCACACCAATGTTCTCTCTTCTTGTATTACCTCTACGGTTCAAGGCCGAATCCGATTAATCAACAAACAAATCTACCGCCGATAGCCAGGATAATAAAGAGTGATGGGATACTTTGGTATACGGGAGTTATTTAAGGTCCAGCAATCAGGAAAATGGGACTGGTTGATCAATACGAAGTAGTGATAACTAGCCAAGGATCCAATGCCGAGATGTGTTGCTATGTGAACTAGATCAACTATGATGTAATCAAGTTATTAATGGGTGGATACAAGCATGGAATTATTATAGAGTGTTTTCAGGTGACGTCACAACCGGTTATTTTCTTTTAACTGTTAACTTTCTGTAGCGCTTTTAACTGTTGCTATGGCCGTTGTTTATCTGTTGCTAAGGCGGTTTTTAGATATGGGATCACGTGATTGCAAATGCTCCAATAGAAGAATTCCTCGGCCAGTCATTTTTTGTAACTGTTAACCGTCTGTAGGGCAAAAACTGTAACATGTTGTTGCTAAGGCCGTTGTTAGGTCCGAGTCATGTGATTGAAAATGCTCTATAGGACTTGTTAAATTTTTTGATGTAAGGAAATTTGGTGCTAAATAATGTAATAATTAAGTTTTATTTATTGATTTTTTTAACGAATCAGAGCTTGAATGAGAGTTATATGATATTCAAATCCCAATAAAGGGAAATTGACAAGAGGAAAAATCAAAGTAAATTTGGCCTAGTAGTTCTAGATACATGGGAAAATATACTTACAGAAACTGGTCGCTCTGGATTACTTGTTCTTAAATTTCTGCATCCATTGACTTTCACATTCGGGATTCATTCCTAAAAAATATAATTTACAACTATTGATAAAAATTCTTAAGTTATTTATCCTTTTTAATGAACTAACATATATTTTTTGTTTAGAAAGCTTTTTCTCTTATTCGTTCAATATAGGTTTAAACGTCTAAACATTCAAGAAAACTTGCTATAGAGCATTTTCAATCACATGTCTCGGACCTAACAACGGCCTTAGCAACAGAAGATGTTACAGTTTTTTGTCCTACAGAGGTTCAGTTACAGAAAATGACTAGCCGTGGAATTCTTCTATTGGAGCATTTGCAATCACGTGATCCCATACCTAAAAAACCGCCTTAGCAACCGATAAACAAAGGCCTTAGCAACAGTTAAAAGCCCTACAGTAGATACACAGTTAAAAGAAAATAACCGGTTGTGACGTCACCTGAAAACACTCTATTAATTCACTGTTTCTGTAGTATTATAGATATTTATTCATAGTTTAATAACAACTATTAACTATTATTATTCCCAAAAAAATTCCTTAAAAAATTCCGTATAAATCCCTTTAAGTTACTTTGAAACATCCTTGGCAATTTATCAATTTAGCCAAACATTTTTGGCACACATGCCCCATTGGATATAGTCATGGAATCATCAGGCCTCCTTACTAAAAGGATACACCTTCTCTAGATAATTTAAAGCAAAGAAAAAATTAGCAGTGACATATTATATTGTTCACAGTTATACAAGTAATGCAAATAACTGTTGATGTAGAGGCAAAATTCCTCCAGGAATGAATAAGAAAATTTTTTGAAATGAAAATAGTGTCGTAAGGGACCGTATTGAAAACTAAACTATATAAAAGCTATATAAACCACAACCTTTTACATAATAAAATTGGACTATTTGCAATTCAATAAATGTATCCAAAGGAAACATTTAATAAATAGCCTATTGGCCCTGGTTTCTCCTGATAGTAACCAAGATATTCGCTCATACAAAAGAAATAGATGTTCAAAATACCGCAACGAATCTGGTGATGGAATATTTATTGCCATCTTACCTCGATATTGTTGTATAGCAGACAATATTGTAAAAGGAAACAGCAGGTAATAAGTAATACATACGCTTCATAGTACCTCATAACACAGTTTTTACATTCACTAAAGTTATTCTTCATCCGTATGAGATTTTCTTGTTCCTATTATTCTCAATCGAACAATATTTCACCCAATCCTATTTATCCCTAACAGTAACATAAATCATCATTTTTGTTTAGTTCGCTATTGTAGATAACCGAGATTGGAAGCTCATCTTCGTATATGTTTTGGTTTTATCCTAGCATAGATATAATTAAATAGATATTTAAATGAAATAAATTTCGATTTAAGGGGCCGTTCAAATATTACGTAAGCACATAACGGGGGGAGGGGATTTGCTCTTGGTAAGGGGGTATGAGGGATGCTTACGTAAAGTGTTACAAACACTGAATTTTAAAAAGTAATTTTAAAATTAAACCAAAAGTAGATTTTATTTTAAAAATTTTATTTTGTAAAAAAAGAAAAATAGGGGGGTCGGGTAGTTTTTTTCCGAAATTATTAGGGGGGGTTGAAGTTTGCTTATCTTTGCTAACAAGGGGGGGTGGTCAAAACTGGCAAAAACATGCTTACGTAATATTCGAACGCCCCCTAACGTCCTTTTTGTTCTTTTTTGTACGTACTTTTACGAAACTTCAATTTTTCACGTACGAATGGGTATATTCGAGAGTCGGATCTTGCTTTAGGCGATTTCCAAAGCTATAGAATACGTATAAATTCAGTGTACCTAGTTGATATCAAAGCACTTCATGCAAGTAGTTTTCATTCGGAAGAAAATCAGACGTATCAGCATATTTTTCATTCAAAAGAAATTTTATACTCTCATTACGTAAAAGTATATGAAAAACATCCTCGAATGAGTAAATTTTCTACTCTTCCTCAAACAAAATTGAATTACTATCAGCAGGAATTGAAATTTGTTTAAGGAAATTTAACCAACCGAACATAATTATTTAAAAAAAAGAAAGAGAGCAAAAAAGTAGGTTTTTATAAACTTTTCATTAAGAACTTTCCCAAAGGCTTGACGCTCTCGAAAAAGTCGGATAAAAGCCATTGCCTTCCCGGAAAACTTATTTCGGAATTAGAGAGAAAAAGCTTTAATTTGACAAGTGATGAAGAAAATCCTTAGAGGAAAACTATTTTCTTTTTCCAACCTTATTTTCTTTCAGTTCCTCACGTATCGCTCCGGGAAGAGTCGAGTTGTTTTTAGAGGTGCAAAATAAAATTAGAGTAATTAACTCTGAGAAAAACGAACCTTTCAGTGAGATTCTGATGTCAACACTATTTCGAAATTTTAATTAGTAATATTAATACGCGTAAACACACATATTTCTTAAGGTTCTGAAAATAGAAAGTTAATACGGTAAAATCAATAAACCTTTCATAAGATATTTTGTGTCGAAATCCAAATAAAAAGATAATTCTTTTTTTACTATGCATTCAATAATTAAATTTAATTTAACATAGAGATTATGAAAAAGCGCATGTTGTCAAAAATTAAAAGTTTTGTAATTAATTTAAATATTTCAAAATTTACGCAGATAACTAATATCGAACTCCCAAGATATCAGAAGATTAAAAACGAAAAAAAAAAGTAGAAAACTAGTAATATAGTTTACTCATCGTAATTTCTAAAAATATAAAAACATTCCTTCATTGAAAAGAGATATGTTCGGGGGGGGGGGATTTCTCAAAGGTTAAGAGCAATAAATTCTCGGTGGGTCGGCTTCAAATATAGAGTCCCCAGTATGGCTAACTTTCTGAATGCTTAAAATATTTTATTACATAATTAAAAATACTTCAAGTTACATTTAATCAAGAGATTCGGTACCTACATTTTGCAAATATCTGGTGCTTATTATTCACTGTGGGCTTGTTTACGTTAAAAGTGTTTAATAAAAACCGTTTTTCTAAATTATAAGAAACACATCCATAATCATTTGGCCGTTTATTTACCATTCAGAGTATATTCTCTAAGATTTAGATAGAAAACGAAATAAAACTCAACAGTTTATTCAGTACAAATTATTTCTAATTTGAGCTCGTCTTGGTTGTTCAAATTTATTAAAATGAATATGTCTAGCGTTACATTTTCAACTCCCTAGATGAAATAATTCAGATTGTTTTAAAAACCAAGTTCTGGAGACAAACAAACTTGACCTAGATACTGAATCAAATCAGTGAAAATTTTCCTAAACTCATTCTCCGTTTCCCCTCAGAGTACTCCTTTTCCATGTTTCCTTTTTAGGGTGAGTAATTAAGGAAAATTTCTTTATTTTTATTTACAAACCCTTCTGGAAATTCCCTCTTCATTAACATTTTGTTAATGGGGATGACTTACCAGCTCTTACAGGTTTCAAACTGTATAAGTCATAGGTCTATATAGTCTTCTACGAGTAATTTAGTGTTTTGATATTTCTAATAGCAAAAACCTTTGACTCTACAAAAACTGCATCAGACAACAAAATTATATTATTTTAAAATTTATTTATACTTTTTACTTTACAGAATTTCTGACATTTTAACAAAAATATACTGCCCTCGAATAATTTTTTTTTTCTAAAATCATATTCAAAACAATTATTCCAATTAAACATTGTTTACTGCCAACTCAAAAAACATGAAAAATAAACTAAAATACTCATCAATTTAATAGAGCATTTTCAATCACATGATTCGGCCTAACAACAGCCTTAGTATCGTTGTTTTTGTCCTCCAAGTGACGTCATGTGCGAATGCTCTATTGTTATAAAATTTATGCTGCAAAGAAGTTGGTATTTCATATTTAGGATGTGTTTCCTTTTTAATAATTCTTTCTACATTCAAACTAAATAGATTTTTCAAAAATTGTTTAAAACAAGAACTGTATCAAATGACAGTAAAAGTACTATTTATTATAGACACTACAACTTAAATGACTAGATATTTCATCTTATTGCCCTTTGGAAAAAATGATGACCATTTTATTCATTTTGATCCTAAATTTATAAGAGAATAACTTAACTTTAGCAACAGTATCAATGAATGTTTAATTAATTATTTTAATTTATTGTTCTAATTTTTTCATTACCTTTATTAACAAATTTAATTTCGTTATGAAATTAACACTTTAACCGTATTTCGTATTTGTGTTAATTAGTAGAGAAAACTCCTTTGACAGTTTCTAAAATCTGCTTTGGGCTTTCAAGTCATTGCCAACACAACTTGTCATTGAACCTTTCCTCCAATTTAGCATACACCTACTACTACACATTATTCCCAAAGCGAGTTTGAGATTGCTTCCACGATGGGCGCTAATACCCAACCTGATTATCCTTCCGTACTCATCAGATTGGATTCTGTAAATGAACGTACACACTCAGGCGATCCCGGGATTTGTTGCGGGTATTGCAGAAGGTGTAAGGGGCTTGACCCCCACGTCATGTGTGGGCGTAGTGTGTGCCATTCAGGGATATTAGCTCCCTCCTAATAGGCAGGAATTTGCCTGGTCATTCTGTAAGATGCCCTTAGCTGTGCATTGAAGCCATATCTGGCATAGTTATATTAGTAACTAGTGTGTGGTTTGAATTGGATTGTGATAACTCAAACATCGCATTCAAATTGTAACACAAAGGCTCGTTTATAAGATGAGAGGTGCCGGATCTGGAATGGAAGATAATCCAAATTTAAGGTTTCGATAACTTAATATGCTTTTGGCCTCTTAACGCTAAAACTATCTTATTTTTCCAAGAAAACTGCGAAAAAGGGGAGAAAGAAGTATGTGTATTTTTTATTTAGGTAAAATCGAACTTTTCTTGGTAAAAGTGAATTCGTCAATTTCGGTGAAATTTTAAACACGGAAATATTACACAAACTTATGATGCATTTCGTCAAAGTGTATTCAATTTTCAAATGAATTTTTATTAACTGACTGGATAGCAGGGTTGTCAGTTGTTTTAATTGTTTCATTATAATTGTAAATTTCCTTCGACTACTTTAATTCATATAATAATATTTGTCAACCAAACTCAATCACTGAGAAAATAGAAATATTTAATTAAAAAAAAAATAAATTTCTATACCTATTTTAATCTTTTTTTCCTGAAAGAATGTACCAAAACGCCGTTCCTAAGGCGTTCCACCTCAAAACGAGCCATAATCTCATAATATAACACTTAGTTCTTGATTAACGTTGTATTTAAGGATTTTCTTTTGTGTTCATGAAAGTACTCTCATTTCCTATAGTAAAAATTGGTTAAAGATGAATTTTGTCATGAAAATAATCCCATTCGCTGTAATCAGTTTCTTCAATTACTTGTTTTGAACAAGATTTTTTTATCCTTTCAATTACAATTACAATTTTTGGCTGTGTTAGGCTGATCGCGCACGAGCGACTTTTGTCACGGTGACAAAGACAAAATTGTTGCCTTGGCTATTGAAACAAGGTCAAGTATTGGTAGAGTGCGCGCACTAGGCGACGTGCCACTTGGCCGATTGCCATGAATTCTTCATAGAGATCCATTGTTTTCTAGTGATATTTTTGATACTAGTAATCCTGGTCGCCGTGACTTTAGTCACTCGTGCGCGCCCAACCTTATTGTTATCCCCTTGGCCTTGACATTTATCATGGTACTGGAAACTTAGAAGCCCTTTTAATCTACCATATTAAATTATCCTATCAAGCTTATTATCACTAAGAGTGTGCAAAAATAAATATTAATCAAAAACCCTAGCTTCATGAATAAATTCTACCCTTAATTAAAATAAACATTTCATCGATTTTAATTAGCATTCTTATCAGGCGTCCCAAAGATAGAAAAAAACAGCCAGTTTTTACTATTCGACAACCCTGTTTCCTCTGTACTAAATCGATAGAAAACTATCTCGATTATAATAACTTTTACGAATTCTCGGAAAACATAGATACGACGTTTTAAACCTCCTCAACAATGTGTTTGCCTCCTATGAAACAAACTCGGAATCAAAAGAAACGTGGCGCTATCTTGCTGAAATAATGGAATGCAGCGGGGAAAATAATTGCGAACCATCTTTTGTGCTTCCCTTCCCCGGGAACGAAAACATGTCGGGGAAATCTGGGTTTCAATTTCCTGGCGAATGAAGGAAATGAATGAATGAATGAAGGTCCGCCATTTGCATTTCAGAAATCCCCCTTCTCTCGTCACTATCTTTCTGTCTCTTTCAATTTGTCCCCACTCCGATGCCAAATATTGGATAACTGCTGCTTTTATCTGTTTGATTCGAAAACAGATTAGCCTTTAACTTTTGCCTGTTTCATAAAGAGTATATTCGGTTGGAAGAAACTGGAAGTTATTGTCCGTCCATTGCAGTTGAATATTTTTAGAGTGTAGCCATGGTCTAAGTCGGAGAAATCACAAATGCTGTGTGGACGAATATACTATCGCTTTATGAACATAATTTTATTAGGTTTGAAATATAGGAATTGTAATTAATTTTCAGTTAAATTTGTGCAATTATAATTCAAGAAAGGTAATTATGTAATTCAGTTGGATTTCAGCAATTATAATTTAATGTTAGGTACTAATTGTTTTGTTGAGTGCTTACACTTTGCTTTCTGTTTATATTTTCGTATTGCCAATTAATATCGAATCAAATTTTAAACACAAGTTATATTAAGTAAGGGCTTCAACAGTGATAATTTGTTAAAAATCATTCTGTATTTTTAATAACTAAGACTATGGTGAAGAAAGAAAATTTAAGTTTCCTTAAGAATGCCGTGACTTGACTGTAAATTTTAGAAATTGAAATTCCTTTTATAAATTTTGTTTAGGGTGAAAAAGGTCGTAATCTACATACGAGAGTGATTTTTCAAACTTATTCAATTTGAATGCAAATAGGAAATTAATTATGCTTTTCTGCATTTTTGTATAACATCATTCTAAATGCCAGATCATAAAAACAACTAACTACAATATAATTTTACTCCCGATTGTCACTTTCCATAATACTTTCCTTTCTTTTAGTAATAGCATAATCTATGAACTACCCGTCTGAAATACAAAATGCCTCCTTTAAAACTTAAAACACGTTTCCAGCCCAACATAAAAACGACTTCTACAAAGAGAATAACCCTCATCCATAATAAAGCACCCTTCTCAAAACCAAATCCCACAATACACCAACAAACACACGGCTTTTCGTGCAAGTTTACCCTCCTTCCAAAAGGACATTCCATCAGGACAACAATGACCCTCAAGAATAATTGAAGCACCCGCTATCCAATGCATTTTTTATCAAAGCCCCTCGTTTCCCCGTCAACAAACTTCCTGAAACGCGAGTATCTGCTAGTAATTAAGTTACTTTTAGAGCCTCTTGTCTGCTTCAGACACCGGAAACAAGAGTTCAGCTGCATCTGATTCATTTTAATAGATATTTCTCCTTTTTTTCTAGTTGGAGATAGCCAGAGGAATCGTATTGAATTATCGTATAATACAGATTTGTTTTAATGTTGCTTCTTTATGGAAACTGCACCTTCTGGTGACATTCTCTTTCTTTTTATATGCAAATATAGTTTGAGTTCTTTAGGCCCTTTTTCATAGCTTGTTTATCGCAAATATTGCTTTTATAATCCTAGTTAAAGTTGTTATGGGATTATCAGATTAAATGGGTTTATTGAATTAGCTTAGAGCTTACAGGGTATCAGGGTCGTGAAAGAGATGTAGACTTTGTTTAGTATTAGAATTTGAAATAAAACTATCAAAAATTGTAGGAGTAATATTCTTTATACTTTCCTTTCTGGGTGTAAATTTGTTGGGTTTCAAAGAAAATTTATTTCTCCAGTTAATATATTTACTTTGCTGAAAGCATGAATCCACAAAATTTTTCTTTTAAATTATTTTAAACATTGAAAAGTACGTAAATAAGTTAATTTGTATCCCCATATTTCTTTAGTTAACATGTAATTGATAGGAAAATAATTTTAAGTATTATGAATAACTAAACTTTAATGTTTTGTTTATGACAGAGAAATAAAATCTATTACATAATGATGTCATATATCCTTCTAAAGTTCTCCAAGGTTAATTTATTAATATTTAAGGATGAAAAGAAAAAGTAAATAAGTTTATTTAATTTTCTCAACATTGAATTGAATATTAGATTATTTTATATTTTAGGCCACTAAAGCTGTTACATAGTCTTCATTTAAAATATTTTCGTCGTTATATTTGGGTGCTATTTATTTATTGTTTGACATTTTACTGTCTCTTTGATCTTAAAATCCCTGAATCCTAGAACAGAAATGTCAAAGTAAAGTCCTAGAAAAATACCAAATACATCTCATTATTTATCTCGGGATTTTATAGGCAGTTCTACGGTAAAATATTTCAAAATGGATGCTGATTTAAAAAGCAAATTTAAGCTCAGTTCGAAGTCCATGAAAAGTAGATAAACATCCTATTACCCAACTGAATTTCGAAAGTCAACAGCAAGAAACAGACTCTGCAGGCTTCCACAAAAACTGATTCCAGAAGTCTGTGCTGGCAGTTGCTCCAGAACGAAACAGAACTAGATGAGAGTGAAAAGATCCTACCTAATAAATAGGAAGTCCGGCAGATGCCAGGTTTGATCCAGGGAGAAGTAAGACTAAAAATATCGAAAATCTTTTGAATTCCGCATCTAAATTAGGATCCTTGGTGAAAGAAGGGCTTTATCCTTTTCCTTCTATGAAGAATAACAAATAATAAGTTTGGAATTTTCTTGAGTTTCTTATAGATTCACCTGCTTGTGGTTATTTGTGTATGAAATAATCAAATATGACTTCGAATAAGTTTCTGTATATCAGATATTCATGAATGAAATTTTCTCCTGTATAGCCAGCCTATTTTATTTAAATGAGAAGTTTCCTTCCTTTATAATGAACCTTTGAATTCGGGAAATCATTTTGAATTCACTAATGAATTTCATAGGAACGAGTTACTGCGTTGCATATAAAGTTTTTAATGAGAGTTCGGGGTATGTGAATTTCGCATGTGATTATTTCAATGTCATTTTATTAATTTCACGGTAAAAATGTCGTTTATATACAAACTGTAACTTAAAGGAACCTGGATTAGTTTTTCTGATCAATGAATTGAATAGTAAATATTATGAAAGAAAGGAAGTTATTTTCGTTACCTCAAATTTAGAAACTTCTCAGATGTCATGATAAAACGGATTTTAACGAATTTGAACTGAAACATCAAAGAAGTTGCACAATAAAATTGGAAATGATTCTATATTTTGAACGCCCTTGTTTTTAAAGGTTCAAAAAAGTTATAAGTTCTAACTTTGATTGTTAATATCTCCTCAAATATTTAGAGTATTTTCATGAACCTTTTTCTGTGTGTTTGTTATGAATGATGTTGCAAATAATTTTCTCGTTGAGGTTTTCATTCTATCTCCTTCAGTTTTTTGTTTATTTTTTTAAACTTTCTTATTTCGCCGTTAGAAGCGATGTAAACCACCTCACTTATGGGTACACTTTACTTCCATGACTCTAAAAGACGTCGTTTCCTAATAGAAGACGCTATGCGGATTTTTAAAACACTCTGTTTAATTTCATTTACGATTCTAGAAAATTGAATAGAAATAGAATTTGTAGCATTTTCAAATTTTAGAGGGATATCTTAATAAGAGGTGCGGTCCCTGGCTGTCCAGATGTCATGGAGTGAAATTTTATCAAAATTTAGTATTAAAATTAAACTTATAGAATTCTCTTCTGAAATGTATTTAGGAACAGCCATAGTTATCTTGAACCATTATTGGTTCCAGTTTGGGTCAAGGATATGAGTTAGTTATAATTATTGTTTTCTATCGCTAAAGATAAAAGTTTTCGTTCTCTATTCCTGTTTTATTTTCGACAATTTTCCAAGTTAAACCAAACAAACAACTTTTATGAGCAAAAGATTTCTAATTTGGAAGCGAATAAAGAAACTAGAATAAAATAGTCAATATTTCTTGAAAATCTCTTCCCACGAGTTTCAGAACTCAAGTGTCACTATTGAAATAAATGAAAGGAAAGCTAAAAAGCTTCTGATCTTACAGTTCTGATAAATCAATACCGGCAAAGGCCCTACCAAACATTCCTTTCCACTTCCTTTCCCATTTGAAGCTATGTAAAAGGATCCTCTTTGAATTGGCGGGTCTCGAAACCCTTCATTCTTCAAGGATGACTAATTTTATTTGTGACAGTTTCACTTCTCGAGTCAATTGCAGAATACCGTTGCCAAGGTGATGGAGCGCGAGACCCAACCTCTTCGTTTTAAAATTAAGAGGGTGAAACGGTTAATTTATTCCGTAAATTACCGCTTTGATATTTGACGCGTGGAGTGGAAAATGTTCTTGGGTTTCTGAAAATGTGAATGAACTTAAAAATGGTTGGCTGTTGAAGAGGATATTGAAATTCATTTGATTTTTGAGATAAAATAGGGGATTTTTTAAGTGAATAGTGATTTATAATTTCAATATTTTATAAAAATTTTGGTGATATTCAAATTAACTGGTTTTTGTTGATATTTACTATTGCTAAAACATAGCTGAATGAAAATATCTGGCGCCGAAACGGCCTTGCCGAATAGTAGTAGACCGATATTTGAAAACCACATCATGCGACACGTATTGAAAGATGTAAATGTAAAATAATGTGAAAATATATTATGTAAAATATATTTTAGGCGAACAAAATTACCAACCTATCGACTGTAAAAAGAACTGACGGTAAGCTTGTAAAACCATTTTTGGCATGAAAAAAATGTTAGGCAAATGCAATGATAAAAACTTAAAAATAATCAAAAGGTTCACTCAAGAAAAATGATTTCTAGGGACGACATTAAAGAAAATCGTGTGTGGGCTTTGAAGTATTAAAAATAAATAATGTTATTAAATTTATAAATTATGTGTACTTTCCATTATGTTAAATGTATACGTATATTCTCACATTGATTGAAAAGCATAACTGATTCTTATCAAGTTAGTTGATTCAATTTTCTCTAAAGGATATGAATGATTTTTATATTTTTTTCTTTTTAAAACGAATTATTCATTTTATTTATTTCATATTTCTGAATAAATTTCTAAATTTATTTTCAATAATGAACGTAGAAATAAGTAATTTTTTTCTTGAAAATAGAGCTATAAAATTGAAAAGTGTAATGATTTTACTGTTGACCCTGAGCAAATATTGTACCAAAATAAATTGACAGTGTTGTTCAGCATACGTGTTACTATAATTAGCATCTTTTAATACACTTTTTGGTATTCCTAAAAAAATTCAATAATCAATCCCCCTAATCAATTTCCTTTTACTCATACATTTTTAGTTAGTTAACAACTAAATGTTACTAATTTTGAGTTAAGAGGAAATTCTTTACTTGATTAATTCACACACAATTCAAATGCAGTTTTTTTTAAACTAAGATAGGATGTATTGACATATTGCAAACGGTGCGGTGGCTTTCCAGAAGAATTGTAAAAACAAATTACTTATTTTTATATTCGTAAGATTAATGAAGTTAAAAGGAATGAGGGGTAAAATAGTACACTCGAGTTATGACAGTTTTGTTTTGGAAGGCTTCTAATAATGCTTCGGTGGTTTTCCAGTTCTTTTGTAAAATATCTTTTTCTGTATCTCTTTTCCCCCAAAAGTTAAACCTGCATCCACCCTTGATACATTGTCGTTTTCCTTGAAGTATTCTTTTACAATCTGAAAGCACACAGCAAATTCAAAGCCTTTTTATACATTTATTCTCCTTTAAAGAAGAAAAACGATACACAGCGGTCCTGACTCACCTTAACAAAACATTCCCTCCACAACATGCTACAACAACCAAATAAATCCAAAAAAAAACGTCAGAAAAAAACCTACTCACATCTGAATCCACTGGCCGAAAGCAGCAGAAATATTTGGATCAGGTTGGCAGAGAACGAACGCAGTTTGCGTCTAAGAGTATGGAACAATAAATCCCGTGGATTCTCTTCTCTCGATTGAGTTTGCTTACATCGCCTCTGCTGGAGACAATCTGCTCGATTCTTGCAGATCCCGGGAATCTGGGAATAAATCTGGGATTTATCCATAAATCCCTCCATATTCGAAAAGTGAGGAGAGGGTTGAAGGCACCGGATTTGGGGAAGGATAGTATCTTCCCGGCATTTTCGGATTCTCAGATTGTCAGTGGTTTAAATTCGAAAATTGAGATAAGGGTGGATTTGGGTTTCTTTTTAGATTCACTGTATGGTGTGGTAATTGCCTAAGGTCTAAGTCAATAGTTACAATTAAATCATCGGTTTAAAAAAGGGAAAATAGACCAAAAACGTCGAAATAAGTTTTTGGTTTAGAGAGAGAGAGAGTAAGAGTACTTTTTTTCTCTCTACAAAATTTTAATAAACTTTTTTTTTAAAATTAAAGTCCTGAAATCTAAAGATAAATTTTATTTTTCCACTAAAACTTCGGTGGTTATAGAATAAAAATACAATCTTTTCAATTTTCCGAAAACTTGGTTTTTGCACTAATTTTATTCAAATCAATTGACCCATGATAGCAACCTCATAGGTCAGGGTTGGCAAAAACCCGGGTTTTTTTGAAAAAACCCAAGTGGGTTGGGTTTTTTCGGGTTTTTTCAATAAAACCCTGAAAAAACCCATATAAAACTGGGTTTTTTCAGAAAAAGTGTGGGTTTTTTCAAAATTAAGTGGTTTTCTTCTATATCGTAAGTGGGTTTTTTCAAATTTTAGTGAGTTCTTTCTATGTTAAATGTTTTCTGTCAAAATAGTATCAGTTTTTCCATAGTTAAGTGGGTTTTTTCAAAGTTCGTCAGTTTTCTAAAAAATAATGTTTTTATTTTTATTTTAAAGTGTTCATTTACCAATGCTATGAGATCAAATGTAACAATAAGCTTAGGAGTAATTTTTTCTCAAATTTTTCTTATTATGTTAAGTTTCACTTTTATTAAAGTTTCTCTATTAATTATGATTTATATTCTTTACATATGTTAATAAAAAGAGTATAAATAGTAAAATTAAGATTTATAATTTTTAAATTTAATTACATACTATTCAATTTAACTGGATGATAATTGTAATATAAATTATAAATATCACCCTACCTGATCACATTTGGGTCCTCGTAGTTGAAGAAACTAGCATTGATATTTAGTTACTTTACTACGAACTTGAACGATTGAAAACCATATCAAAATTTAAGAAAAAGAGCGAACCTCATCTGCCCTTGAGGCATCTGATATCCTTCCTTCCCTACTTCTACGAAACTGGTCACATGGTCACCCCACCCTCTATGACTCAGACCAATCACAAACTTTTAAAAGATTGGAAAGAAAAGAAATAAGAAACAGCAGATGTTTACCCGCTTTTATTTCAATAATAGCAAAGCCAAATCACAACTCTTTTTTTCTGGTAGACTGCATTTTTTAAAATCTCGTGTTTCTCGTGGATAAATAATTTCAAAATTCAACCAAAAATAAATTTCTCAAAGAAAAACTGAACTAGGAAAAAAATTAAAAGCATCATTTTTCACAAGGAAAGTTTCAATGATAGGTTAGTGTTCATGGAGAACAATGAATTACAGAAATCTAAGCATTACTAAAGATTTCTTACAAAAAAAGAACAAAGGGGGAGGGTCTGACAGGTTTCTTATGTAATTATGAGAGGGGGTTTGCGGTTTGCTTATTTTTGCTGACAAGGGGGAGGGGGTAAAAAATAACCAAAAACTTGCTTACGTAATATTTGAACAGCCCCACAGTAAAAATATTTCCTGAAAACTTAACTTTATCTGAGTAATCGATTTGAACTGGCTAAATTTTTAGTGCTAATGTTAAATTTAAGGCCAATTTTGCAACAATTTTTTTAATTATTTCGACGTTGCATTCTAATAGGAAACTAGTGTCACCAGAACCAGAACCCTATAAAAATTTTAGTCTCGAATGCCGTATGGGATCTGCAGGGCTTTTATTGACCTCGCGTGTGTATTAGGGGGGGGGATTGCGCATTGGGTAGCTTTAAGCAAAAAGGTTGGATTTAAACGATTTTCACCGGGTAAATGACCTTTTCCTTAAAGTGTGTCTTTTCATATTATAGAATATGGAATTTGAAGATGGTTGAAGAATAATTAAGGGGTCTATAGCCGTGCGTAATATGTCCGTATTTTTCATTTTAGACCCATTTACCTCAATTAAATAATTTTTTCGGTGACATATTCTTAAAGAGGATTTAAAAATATACATCCTTAAGAATTTCCGTGCCATTTCATGCATATGAAGTGGGTTATTCGAGTTGTGGAAAAAAGTTTGGATATCGAGTCAAAAACACAAGTCTAATAAAAGCATGTTAACTGATATTAATTATTCAAGTAAATTTTTTCTGAAATTTTTATATTGTATTTGACCAATAGGGTAAGCTTTTTCCTGAAATTCTGGTAGCCATGGTGATTCTTACGTCTTCCAGGAATTTATAAACACAAAAGAAGCCTACTGGTTCTTTATGAGAATAACTCTGCTTTTTGGCTAAGTTGGGCAGACAAAGAAGAAAGGGAATTTCTTTTATTTCTACCAAAGTTTTGATATCACTTTCGTGATTTTTCACTATGTTTGCCTCTTATAGGTGCGTTACAAAAAGACATTAATATTGGAGGGGGCGTTTGAAATTTATTTTTCCCGCCCAAAATAAATTATTTTCCGGTTCACAAAAATCATGTTTTCTAATACATAAGTACGAGTAGTTTACGGATATAGTTTGCATTAAGCAATGCGACGATGCGTTCGGGAGATATCTTTAAAAAAAGTCTTGGAAAAACAAAACATTGGATTTTCTGGATCGCGCAATTTTTATACCATCCACTACCTTTTTATACCATCCACTCCACACTTTTTATACCATCACTTTTTATACCATCCACTTTTTATACCATTCAAAATAATTCTGAAAATATAAATTACTAATTATAGTAATTTATATTTAAGCTTTTCTCCAAACAGAACAGACAAAAATTCATTTTAATTTAGTTATGTTAATTTTTAGCTGCAAGGAGTTTTTTTTTTGTAAATGGAGGTTCATAAACCTTATATCGGTCAACCTTGATTTAATGACTCTATTTTATAGTTTTTATTTTCCTTTCGTGTTCTGACGGTACGTTAGAAAATAATTCAATTTCATTCAGAACATTAATCATTACATAACGATAAAAATTAATTAATAGGTATTTATTTGATAAAATCAAACACCATCTATATCATTGTGAGTAAAAAAAGAATGGAAAGTCTTCACAGTTCGCATTTCAAATGGGAAAGAACGGCGCCAAAAGCTGTTAATATTTTTACAAAGACTGAAAGAAAGGTTTAATGGATTAACAACTGCTTGTATTTTTTCCCTTAAAATGAAGTAGTATAATAGATCAAGGTTGATCGGTAGTCAATGAGCTGAATATTTAATTTACAGTCACAAAGAAGAAAAAAAGAAATTGACAGTAAAAAAAAAAATCACACATGTCTTGTCTAACATTACTAAAATCATCTGCATAAAAATCAAAATTTCCATAATCTCAAACCGTTGAACATAGAAATGTTCGGTAAAGGTTATGGAAACATTCCAGCTGTCAATCCAGATGGCCCAAACTGAAATTTGTTGGTTAATTAAGGCATTTCCGTTCTAAAATATTGTCATTTATGCAGTTCGCTGGCATCATCCAATAACCTATCTTTGATTTGAGGAATATACAGTACGAGACGACCATTAACATTGCATTTTAATAAGCTGTTAGAGAAAAAGCAGGTGTTCCGAAGACTACTCACAAGAAGACCTATATGTATTTTTTTATTATTTTACTCTAATGCTATCAACATCGAGAGAAACTTGAGAAGTGCTCCACTCGCTCTACCCTTAGCTCACAGCCAATGCAGCAGGTGTGGTTGTAACCATGGTTGTAACAGAATATTTTCTCTCAGTAATGAAAATAATTTTTATTTTGATAACATGAGAGTAAAAGGATTACTACTCGCAGTGTCATTGATGTTCCCAGGGAAACCTCAACAAAATGTACTATATAATTAAACAATTTGGATTTCATCCTATAAAACTGTTCCTTCATTTTGGGAAAAATCCGTTTAATTTTTAAACGCACTTAATTAAAAGAAAACGATCTAAACCAAGAAAAAAATATTCAATCATGAAAGAACCTATTTAACTTTGAAAAAAACCACTCATATTTTTAAAATCCACCTTATTATTTGGGGAAAAAAACATTCAATAATGAAAAAACCCTCTGAATTATAAAAGAATATATTTACTTTGAAAAAAAAATCCACTTAAATTTTAAAAATATCCTAAGTTTTGAAAAAACCCATTCAATATTGAAAGCAATTTATCTAACTTTGAAAAAACCCACTGAAATTTTAAAAACTTCCTAAGCTTTGAAAAAACCCACTTAAATTTTAAAAATATCCTCAGCTTTGAAAAACCCCACTGAAATTTTAAAAATATCCTAAGCTTTGAAAAAACCCATTCAATATTAAAAGAAATCTATTTAACTTAAAAAAAACACTGTGAAATTTTAAAAAAAGGCCTCCTTAATTTTTTATAACTAACTATAAGTTTAAACTTTAAACGTCCTAAATTTTGAAAAAAACCCATTCAATAATGAAAAAAATACCCATAATTTTTTAAACATGGTTTAAATTTTGGAAAAACCCACTCAACTGTAGCTCTGGGTATGTTATTTCGTAAAACTGCCAAAATCTTGATTTTTCTTGAAAAAACCCAAAAATGGGTCCAAAATGAGGGTTTTTTCAGGTGGGTTTTTTTGAAAAAACCCATTGGGTCCAACCCAATTGGGTCCAATCAAGCCAACCCTGTCATAGGTACAAGTACTACTTTCTACATAGGAAAAACACCAAGCACCATTACAAAGATCCTTAAACCACTCAAAGTTAAGTTCGGTGGTAGACCACCTTTACTTCAAAAAGCTCATTTTGAACACACTTGTCCTTGGAGTAGAGGGCATTCAAGATTGTGTAGGATTGGGATCTCTATAGATTTAAATCTTTTGACGAAGGTTTTGGGAAGTTTTGGAATATGCCGTAGTCTGTTATTAAGCACCCACGCCCCGTTTACAAGTTTGAAGGGAAAGGGAAAATGTATGAAAGTGCTCGAATAGGAAATAAAAGTAAAAGAGAGAAATTCTCCATGGATAAAAGAGTGGTATCAATTAGAATAATGTAAAAAACTATCAAATTGGTAGGTGGTTGAACAGGGTTAAATATTTTTACAGTTTTATCCAGAGATACTATCGTCCCACGGATGTATGCTTAAATAGGTACTAAATTAATCATAACAACTCTCAAATTCAAACGATGAGCGTTTTTATGCAATCTAGGTATGCCAAACAAAAATATTTGAAATTTTTCCTAATGATCAAAAATAAGTTCTTATTTTAAAAATACAGGGAAATGATCAGAGAGTATAAGATATGATGACGGAATTATGTTATAATTGTTATCTACAAACTTAACTCTAATTTCATTAGTACTCTCCAATTATTGTTATGTCTGTTTTTAGCTGTACTGTTAGATTCGAGAAATTTGCTGCTTCAGGCAAAGCTTATCCATGCATTACACAGTCAGTTACAGCATATTTATAATTATTCAACCGTTTCATTAAAAAACATACAATTTATAATAATATAATACAAATTGTGTTCTTTAAGTAAACATTTTCTTATAACCAAGCTCGCTGCTCAAGGAAAATTTGTAATTGCTATAGTTGTACTTCACATTAATTTAGATTTTTTTCACGCTAGAAATAAATGGGTTTCTAGTTTATAGAGAAGACAAAACACAAAACTCAATTGCTTAGTTAATGAATAGTAAATAATTAATTAAATTTTCGGGTCTCCAGACGGTTAAAATTAGTCTGGAAATAATTGTAAGCTTGTTCTTTTGTTAAGCTTTAAAAAATTCTACGCATATTCATCATTAGTTGTTACGCTTTATAATTCTACTTTTAACAGGACTATAAAAACATTAGCGCCTTTATTCTCCTGTTCTAATTAAGTTTACTTTAAGACTGTGATGCATGTATTGTTGGAGTTTCGGGTTTGAAACTATTGTGTTTCCATGTTAAGAAGGAAAGGTGCACGCAATCAAGTAAATGAATTCGGTATAAATAGTTAATGTTCTAGTCTAGTGGTATAGTTCTAGTAAATAAACTCGTTGCTTAAAACAGAAAAATAATCATGGATAATTCATTTTCGTAATAAAGATGAACCTAACCTTTCCCCTGATTCGCCAAAATTCCCTTCCTTGGGTATGGAATAAGTTAAGTAAATAGTTTTAAAACCACGACCAGAAAATGTATAAATTTGTACAAAGCATTCTCAGCGTTGATAAAGTACAACATGGAACTGCTTAAACGAAATCAGAAGGTCAAATAGTTTTTCTACAAAATATTTTATGTTATTTGTTTTCCTTAAATACTTTTTCCCTCTGCAATCGCCGTTAAAAATGTTATCAGTCAGTAAAAAACGGCTTAAATTTTAATAAGGTTGACATAAAATTGAATAAATATAATTTCTAAAGTAATACTACAACACTTATGAAATTGTTGTATGTAGTACTTCTCATTCCCGATATTAGAAACAATAAAATTCTTTCTACTGACTGTTCATTTTTCAAGAGGAAATTAGCATTATTAAAAACAACCATAATGTCTATTATCAGAACACCAATGAATTAATTCCAATTTCGAAAAAAAAGTTAAAATGAATCATGAAAAGTAATTACAATAAGCGAAAAACAATTATAAATAGATACATTTAAAAAATATTACAATAAACTAAAACACAGTTACAGATAAACAATGAAAATTAATTACAATTCATTTTAAATTAAAGATTTTAAAATATGAATCTTTCACCCAAACTCTTGAAAAGCCTTCGTACTTTTTTCAATTATTAGAAAAGGCAAATCCTCAAAAGACATTTTAATTCATTCAATTACCTTATTCACCCTAATATTGACTACATCTGAAGGTTTCTTGTTAGATATTGCCTCCCTCATTTGAAGTGCGCAATTAGAAGTTTTCCAGTCATCAAGAATTTGTCTTTTCTCCACTTAATTGGAAACGCAAATCAAAATCGGTGATTTGGATTTCCTGCATTGTTATTTTTCAAGAACTAATTTCAATCACTACTACGGCATTTCAGAAAAGCGATTCTTAATTACAGAGCCACTAACAAGAGAAGTTGCACTTTATTTAACAGCTTCTTCAAAAGAAATAGGCTCCTTGGATATTATTAATTCAGGAGCCAGACTAATAAAAATTAACAAGCGTCTGAATTGAAATTCGAATTGTCGAGTATCTTTTAGGAGATAACGAGAAATAAATGTAGTATAATGACACAATTTTCAACCTTCATATTTTACTTTGAAGGTTTATTGGAATTAGTACATGGTCTGTTGCAGAAATAGTAGCCAAAGTTTACTCAAGCATTTGTTCTTTTTTCAAATTGTATGCTGTAATTAATATTGTTTTGTATGCCCTTCTAATGTAATACTTATATTGAAATAACTTTTAAAAGTTAAACCGTACTGTAGAGACTTCTGCAAATGGAAAAAAAAATTATTTATTGATAAGACTAGGTCTATTATTAATGGAGTAGAAAGAGTAAATAAAAAAACGTTACCGAAAAGAAACTTCTTGCACATGCAAATAGAAATATTTGAAGTTTATTTCCGAGAGGGAAAGCTATATAAAGTGCTTTTGGGCTGCAGCCCCCTAGAGTTAATATCTTTCAGATTTTAAGAATTCCTTTACCACGTTGATTTTACCTTCAAAACTTGATAAAAAAAAAGATGAAGAATTGATATGACGAATTTCGTTATGCCCAAAAACCTATATTTACCTAATAAATATCCCCCCAAAAAAGGTATTTCTTTGATGTTAATTACTATTCTTATGTCGAAGACTTTTCACTAAAACCCTTGGAACCAAAACTGAATTTTTTCCGTATACGTAGCATTATTTGGTCAGGTGATAATTCTGTTGTTAGTAAAAATGTGATTGAGACTTTTAAAAAGGTGAAGGAAACACAAAAGTATGTTGTGTTAGCAAAAACCAAAAACTTTTTGAACATCTGTCCTTATTGGCAGATGTTTTCCCCATGGTTTTTCCTAATCGGCCTTTTTGTTCGTTTCTCAGAAACACATTTTTTTTTCTCTCTTTTCTTTCTCTCTTTCTCTTTTTCCGAACTCTTTAAAGATATTAGAATATGTAGAAGTAAATTTCAATTTAATTTCACAGTGTTTAAAATTTAATGCTTGAAAAAATTATATTTCAATAAAAATATTTAATTTGTTTTTTTTTCCAAAAAAAATATGTGTTACTAAATTAAAAATTCTATAAAATAGTGTAGGCTTACACGGTCAGAGTCAGAATTCAATAAAATATTTTCCGGGTTTATTATTAACCGACCACGGTCCATAAATCCGGAAAATATTTTATTGAATTGAAAATATTTTATTTTTACCCGCCCCTTCAATTTTGTCATACGAGAGTGCACTAACATAATAAGAAACAATAAGAAATACATTGTTTTAATTGGTAAAAACTTACCCCTTTAACCATTATGGATTGCTGATTTTTTGGGGGGCTTTCAGACTCTTCAGAACCTGAAACGTAAAAATAATTTTGTCTCTCTGGAAGATAAGAGAAGGCCAATTTAAACTTTTGAGTCAATAAATAGTACCTACTGATTAGATTTGAATTATGTCCAAAGCGATAGATCATCGAGAAGTGAGCTAAAGATCAATTTTAAAATACCACCCCAACAGCCAGACAGAAAAAAAACGAGCTAATAAAAAACGTTGCAATAAAATGCCTCAATTGAAACAGCATTTAAATTTCAAGAGCATCCCAAACAACACTATTCCCCACAGCTTCAAACCAAACAGATTACCAGTCTCTGTAAAGCTGTTAACACCAAACCGGGATTTCCTTCACAGAAACACTCAACGAACAACTAAAGTGAAAACTGATTCAACCAACTCAATTCATGTAGTACTTCCTCCAGAATGCCTGCGAAAACAACTAATATTCCCAGGAGGAGCCTACAAACAGCAAATCTCCGCCAAGTTTTCGCCGTCGTCGGACAACAAAAGATATACTCCCTCAAGAAATCCACGCGACTGGCCTCTCTGCTGCACAACTACAGGCACTTTCTGTTTTATTACTTAGTAGGCAAAGCCCCGAGCCAGGTCCCCCATATTAAATTTGTAGGACTTTTTTTTTTTTCGTCCACACACACGTGAGGTTTTTACGAGGCGAAATCTGGAGTAGACAGTCCAATTCACCTTTACGGTTTACGAGGGCTTTACGGCTTAGAAAAGATTCTTTTCAAAGTTGCCCGCGCAATTTGGAGATGGAGGGAAAAACTGGTTTTTTTCTCCCCTCGGGAAGGGTTGGGGAGGGATTATTATTGGAGGGGAATTAATAGAATGAGGGAAGCGGGTGGGAAAGATGGGGGATTATTGGATTTTTTTTTACACATTTTGGAGTTTTTTGATGTGATGCCGGATATCGTAAAAGATCGGTGTGATGTGATACATCATACAGGCAAAAAGTTTGTTATGGAGGATTTGGCATGCCTAAAAAAATATTAACCCGGGCGAAAGACTAGCGGTACCATATGGTACCGGCAGACAGCACTTTGTAAAAACGGCTTTTTTCGATGAAAATACTTTAATTTTTTTGTTTTGACGGTAGATGTCACCACCTCATGGACCAAACTTTGTTAAACAGCAGTCAAACAACTAATTATTTTTCTGCATTCCTGTTTAATGACTTAATGAAAATCGTGTTTTCAAGACAGGGGAAAATATGGCCCGTCGGAAAAACTAAGTCCAATTTATTCATACTTAAAATTTGTAAATTGATTAATTGAAAGTGAATTATTATTTATATTTGCATTATGCAATTATAGCCCAAATTTGGAAAAGACTGTATTATTTTAAGGTAGAAAATTTTGGTTAAGAAATCTTGCGGTACCATATGGTACCGCTAGGCTTCTACGTTAACTTTTTGCAGGTTAATTCTTGTTTATATGTTTCATATTTTATTCTCTTTCTATGAGGAAAGTATGGCTAGTGAAAAGGTTTTTATTTAGTTTTTCGAAGAAAAGTCACATAAATTTGATGTACAGCCAATTTTTTTTTACTTGTAATTTAATTTTTGTAAATTGTAACAGCATTAGAATATATTTATAATTAATTTAAGTATGTATTCTAATGCTTATTTAATGCTTTTTAAATATTAATCATAATTATTTAGTAATTTTATTTATTGTAATTGTTTTTTTTTAATTATTTAATTAATTTAAAATATTTTTTTAAGTAAGTATTTTAATTGAAATTTGTCGTTAGAAGAGGCCCTTCAGACGCTTTTTACGCTTTAAAACCAATTAACTTTTAATTTAAAACTATTAAATTATGCTTTCATACTAGAAATCAATTGAATTTATAGTGTATTTCCCATAAATTTAATTTTTGAGTCCATTAATTTTAAATTTTATAAGAAAAATACCAACATGTAAGTGATTGAGTAGAATATCTTTATCTACATACACAATGGTAGTATTTCATGCAAATCATCAATATAATGTTCATAGCTTTTGACTACACTATAGATGCAATAGATAAACTATGTTTTATGGAATTTTTTAGCCATAAAACTTAGATTTTCTAAGAAAATATCTAATTGAAGCACCCAGAATGAGGGAAAAATTGACGAAAATCTCAATTTCTCGTCATATCAGCTTTCTTCATGACATAAAAAGTTTATCAATAACCCTTTGATTATTATGTACAAAATTTATTTCTAGAAAAGAATTTGATAATAGAATTTCAAGGGCAAAACAGAACTACTAATTGGTATAATGAGAATAATATTGACTAGTCGATAATTAATTATTGAATCATCATGGACTAAATTGTTATTTTACTTATTGATTTAGTTAAATATGATTAACAAAGTGATAAAAGTGTGATAAATTTCATATTTTGACTTTGAAATCCCTAACTTTGAAGAAAAGGTAAGATGCACAAAATGGTAGTGTAAGAGCCTAACGGTACCATATGGTACCACCCTATTCTGACTAAAATAATTATTTTTTTTTTTTTGAAAAAATGGTTTTATGCTACTTCAAGACACACTATAAGCATACAGTAAAGAGGAAAACTAAAATTGAGAAAAAAAATTAATTCCGTCTTTCCCGGGTTAAGAAGTAATATTGGGTGTATTTTATCACGTGTCTCATTGTTAGTAACATTCCTTTCTTTAAAGAGTTGATAAGTTATTTAGGAATCAATACCTAAGGGCTTGATATTATTAAATAGAATCGGTACTTTAAACAAACATTTATGAGCTCAAAAAACTATTTTAAAAAGAATATTTTGCATGCAAAGTAAAATTTAGATAAAAGGATAGATAATAACATTATCACCACAATTATTCTTCAAGAGTTTTTTCCTTCACCTCCAAATTAAAAAGATAAACATTGTGATTAAATAGTATTTGGAATTTCAAACATAGTGAGCAAAAAATTAGATTTGGAGGTTGGCGACACTTACCAGGAAGGGATGGAGAAGAACGCTCTGGGTAAAATGACTTCTTTATTGATAATTCATATTTTAGAAGCTGTGAAATGCTTCAATGTTTAGTTTTATGGCTAAAAAAGTGCATTAGTCTATAAAAATATTCTCATATTTTATTGTAAAATATACCATAAAAATCCTGGATTCCCTAGAAGTCAAACCTGAATCCGCACCTTATAATTACTACCCATGTTTTAGTAAGTAATATATTTTCTATATAGGCCTTTTTTAGAAATTTATTTGATAAATTGAAATACTCCGCAATTGTTTAAAGTTTCATTCATAATAACTATGAACTGCCAAAAAAGTTACAATATAAAGTATAGGTATTTATCAAAATTTCGTAACATACATTTTAATGATGAAAACCAGTATATTTTTTTCAAATCTGTAATTAATAATAATAATTATCATCATTAACCAATCAGAAAGCAGCAAAACAAGAAAGAAAAAACATGTTTTTCACCAAGGGAAAAAAACCCGTTAAAGGGCCCCACAGACGAGCAACTTGGTCGTCAACCGGGTTGTCAATTTGCGAAGTTTGCAACCAAGTTGGCCGTCTGTGGGGAAGTTGATGATTGAAATTTCAAGTTGACGATCTGGTCGGCAACTTGGTGGGCGGAGCTTAATCGGAACATGTTATTAGGAAAATAAAAGAAAATAAGCATTAAAAATTAAATTAATATAATTCTAGCACGAGAGAATAATTAAATAAAATATAATTTTGCATTTAAAGTACGAAAATATATTAATTTGTTACAATCTGATTAATTTTTTCTTTTTTGTTTACATTCTGGTTGACGACCAGGTTGGCCGTCTGTAGGAAAAGCATCAACCTGGTTGACAACCGGGTTGACGACCAAGTTGCTCGTCTGTGGGCCCCTTAAGGTGACAGAATAGTACTACAATATAATTATAAAATTAAAAGGACAATATCAAATTATTAAAAACAATGCAATATACAGACATACATATATAAATCATCAATATTTATTTAAGAGTTATGAAGTGATCGTTTGAAAGTTTTTCTAATAAAAAATAAACCGACATAATTAATACATATATCACCGGAGATTAATAAAATACTTGTTTACTTCAGTCTTCTCCAGACATACCTAAGAATTCTCATTCTTCCCCCTTACGGTAATCAAAACTAACTAAGCTTAGCGCGGCTTAGGAGATCATACGGTAATGGACGCTAACTAAAAGACATAAAAGATTATGACGTCACACCAGCTCGCCTACTAAACTGCAGTAATGGAAACCCAGCATGCAACGAGTGCTGTGAGCATGGCTCTACGTGCAAGATGGTATTAGTGAATTAATGTATGTCTTTAAACCTAAAACTGTGCCATTCACCGTAATGGTGCTACTTCGTTGTAGGTTTTAGAGTGTTATGGGGCTGTAAAGCAGTTTTATGAGGAGTTTTTTTTTGTGTTGAGAAACTTGGAAAATTTAAGGTGATGTTGGAGGGTGTTATGGTCAGCTTCTTGAAGTGAGTTTGAAATGTGGCCTTGTGAAAATTGTGGGTTTCGTGATGATATAAAACGGTGGTGTGCTCAGGATATTGAAAGTGTTTTCTTCTTAAATGTTTTAATACTTTATTTATTGCTTTAAATGTATAAAGTTTTAAAGCTGAATCTAAAATAAGGTTAGAGAATAAAAAAAACATTAATAGCAAATTCATGAACACTATTATAAGAGTTAAAGTTATTGTAAATTTTGATGCTGTACTATGTACTTAAAAGTATTTATAAAGTAAGGAATTAGGTACTCATATTGCAAAAGTTTCTTAAGGCTTATCATTTAATTAATAGTAAGCGGTATTTTGTGTTACTTACTTAAAAAAGGGGTTTCTCTTTTCGCTATTAAGGTAATAATGATGATTAATGAAATTAATTTTTTAGATACCTTTAAAGTATTATGGGGTCAATTACCCTTTAAATAACTCGGGTTTTGTTCATTGATATTTCCAATTGCTTTGCATCGGTTGATTTATAAGCAAAAAATCCTTTATCAACGAACTACCTCTAATATTTGTAATAGCAGAACCTTGGTTTCAAATTGCAACTTTAGTTTCAAAATCCCATTACTGATTCTCGTAAATTACCAAAAGTACAATATGCTAAATTGTCGTGTGACAATGGCAGGAAGGTGATGAGTCACAAAGATTCTGAATCACTTTTTGCAATACATAATACGAAAAAAACATTATATAGACTCGTGTCCAAAAATTAAGGATAGTTTTATTTCTTAGAAATAATCTCACAATTCATAGTTCCTTATCAATGAAATTCATGCCATAGGATCTTCTAAGAGTGAAAATATGTGGTTCGGGATCAAATCACAGTAGCAAAAGGGGGTATAAAATTACATTACAGTAACTGAGATTTGTGGCATCATTCCCAAAACATTAAATTATCCTTAATTTTTGAACACGAGTATAAAAAACTTATTCCTTTTTCTTAAGGGTACCTATATTTTTTTTAATTTATCTTTTGGTCTGCAAAAAAGTCATTCATTTTTATCAATGAAAGTCACAACATGACTTCATTTGACAGTCACGACCCAATGATAACGCAACTTTCAACGATTAAAAAAAACTCCCCTCGAATATTCAATTCAGCTACCACCCACCTCTTTAGAGGATACAACACCCTCGAGGGAAAGAAAACACTCTTTTTTTTAAAAAAGAACTTTCGTCCAACCCTAACTACCCAAAGCAAAAGCAGCGAACGATAAACAAATAAATACACAGGGGGAAACGTGCAGCCTTCATCAGGCGAGGCGGATGACAAAGGCAGAACCATTAAAATGAGATTATTTTGCCCTCAAAGCAAGCAGGTGGTTCAAAGGAAAGATTGGATGAATGCATTAGCAGCTGATACTCCCTCTCTTTCCTGTTTTGTCGAGCGTTTGGTGGTTTGGTAGCTGTTTACGACGAAAGAGAGATCTTTTGACAAACGATAACACGTGTGAAGGTAAAACGTTAGTGTGACGAAAGGTCATAATACTACGAAGTATGTTTTTCGTACAGGTGCCAATTTTAACGCTTCATGTGTTCTGCTACACTTTTATAGTGTTTTTATTCCTTATACTCGTAGAGTAGGTCAGTTGTAAATTCAGGATGATTTTTGTTTAGTGGGGTTGAGATTATTAACATCGAGATAACATATGAGATTATAATTGCATCGTTTTAAACTTTAAGAGGATAACCAATGATTTTTTAAAATTATTATTGTAAGGGTGTCGGTGATAAAATGATGGTCAAGGAAAAAAAACGTTAGTAAAAAGCACAACATTTAATTACACACGAAAATACACACACTTAAAGATATAAAATAATATCCCATTACTTTTTTCATGAAAATAAATTTTAAAGTTAAAATTGGTGAAGGGGGGATAAATTGGGAGAAGGGTTTAATTATAAGGAGCTGCATCCCCATTGCCCCTACCCTGAATTCACTATATTTTAGAAGATACATCCAACAAGATATATTCGCTCTAAGTTTTAAATAATATGTCTTTGTCTTTTTGGTCTTGTTTGGAGAGGACTGGTCTAATCTGCCCCCCCCCTACACTAAAAAAATCAATCAACCAACTATATTAGAGCCAAACTCCGAATTTCGAGTTCCTTATATTTACCTTTTCAGAATGTTTTAGTCATATATCCTACAGACCTTTTTTTTAGTAATAGTGAGTTGGAAAAATACTTATGAAACATAATAGTAGTTCAAAATCTGTAATTTCTATAATGCAAAAAATACCTTCATGTTTCGGTTTCTTCCTAAGCTTTTCTGGACACCCCCCATCCCCTATGAGGGAAATTGGCCGTACAGTTTGGAAAATACGAATTAGGGAATAAAACTTTGTAAATTTGACCTTTTAATTTCAGTTTTTCAATATTAATTTACTGAATTTACAACATTTTTTGAAAAACAAATATATTTTCCCAATAATTACTACACATTCAGTTTTTTCACTACAGTGACATTTTATCTTTTCAAATAACCAACTTCCATGAAAAGATATAAACAGTATTTCGCTCCAAATACTTTTTAGGAAATCATTAGTTAATAAAAGTCTCAAAGAAATACGCTTAGAAATATTTATAAAGCTACGAAAACTATTTCCAGATTCCTAGTAAAATATTCTTCCCGGATAGTTTCTTTAATGATGAGTCTTGAGGAAAAAGGAAAGGATAGTTTCAAACTTCTTTTAACGCTTGCTAAAAATATAATAATTCTCTTTCGAAGATCAGGTATGGAAGTTGAACTTCATTCCTAATTAATGACTTGTGAATCCCTAATGATCAATTTTTCCGAAAGTTGTGACACGTATTTTAATGATTGAATCAAGATGATAAACGCTTATAAAGTTTTAAAAATACGATAGATTTCTTCCGCTTTTCAATGAAAAAAGTTGTAGGAACGTTATTTTCTAAAAGTATTATTAAAGGAGAAGAGAAAGTTTTAATTGCTATTTTATAAAACTAATCTATATCTATAAAAGCGAAATACCACTGACTGACTGACTGACTCACTCACTCACTGGTAAGTAAGGAACACTCAACACGGAATCTCCGAAACTACTGGACCCAGAGGCTTGAAATTTGACAGAGACGTTCCTCTCAGCTATGCGACGCACACTAAGAAACGATTTTAAAATCCAACGACTCCTTCCCTGTTTTTCGGCGCTTTTTCTACTCCGTTTTTCCCATTGAAATAGCATTATGCATTGTTGAAATGCGTAAATTGCAGTAGGTTTATTTCTCTCTTGAGGTTTCGTCTGGCCTCCTGTGATAAAATATAATTTCAAAAATTTCATAATTTATAACAAATTAAGACGAAAAACACAGTGTAAATTTCTTTTTCAAAATTATAACAATTTTCAGGAAACATATAAATTCAAATAATTAATTTTGAAACAACATTTTCCTTTATTTGTAATTTTAATTTTTTCTAAAATAAATATATTTGTGCAAAAGCTAAATAAAGGGTTTCCATAGAAACATAGCTGAAATTATTTCATTGTTTCATGGGGCATGGTTTACTAGACTTACCACTAAATATTTATTATTACTAGAAAACAGTTTTTACTTTCTCAAAGTAGCTTTAAAAGAAGTTGGCTATCATAACTAAATGAAAATTAGATTTAACAACATTTTATTATTTTGATAAAAATGTTTTTATTTTTGGAGATGTAGGATCATACAAATGAAAAATAAATTCTTTATCATTTTTGAATATAAATTAAATTAGGTAATGTTAAATATGTTGCTTTAGCGGCGGGAGTTGTTGACTGAATTACACAGGGATTATTTTTTGATTAAATTAATATCATTTTGGAAATTTTAAAAGGACATCGCAAATACTTTTGAAACAAATAAAAATTTTGTTTAAGATTTTAAACTCTAGATTTCAAAAGACTGATGATTTCAATTGGATTGTTCTTTTACAACCAAGGTAAACAGCCAAAGTAAAATGCGGGACGGGATAAGTTAGGGTATATTTTCACAGTAAGGAACCGGGATGAAAAAGACGATTGGGACGACGGGATGATAAGTCACTGCTAATCCAGAAAAAGAAAATACTTATTACATGATAAACCTGATGATTTCAATGGTATTGTTCTTTTACAACCAAGGTATCAGCCAAAGTTAAATGCGGGACGGGATAGGGTATACTATTTTCAAAATAAGGAACCGGGACGAAAAAGACGACGGGGGCGACGGGATGATAAGTGGCTGCTATAATCCAGAAAAAGAAAAGACATATAACTTGAAAAACCTTTAAAAAATATTTATTAATTAACTCAACCCGTGCAAGGCCGGGAAAGTCAGCTATTCTATATCTATAAAAGCCAAATACCACTGACTGACTGACTGACTGACTCACTCACTGGTAAGTAAGGAACACTCAACACGGAATCTCCGAAACTACTGGACCCAGAGCTTTGAAATTTGACAGAGACGTTCCTCTCAGCTATGCGACGCGCACTAAGAACGGATTTAAAAATCGAACGACTCCTTCCCTGTTTTTCGGCGCTTTTTCTACTCCGTTTTTCCCATTGAAATAACATTGTGCATTGTTGAAATGCATAAATTGCAGTAGGTTTATTTCTTTTTTGAGGTTTCGTCTGGACACATTTGTTAAAATATAATTTCAAAAATTTCATAATTTATAACAAATTAAGACGAAAAACAGTGTAAATTTCTGTTTAAAAATTATAACAAGTTTCAAGAAACATATAAATTAAAATAATTAATTTTGAAACAACATTTTCCTTTATTTGTAATTTAATTTTTTCTAAAATAAATACATTTATGGAAAGGCTAAAATAACTGATTTCCATAGAAACAGATCTGAAATTATTTCATTGTGGTTTACTAGACTTATTCACTAGGTTTTATTAAATTTTTATTACTAGCAATCCGTTTTTACTTTTTCAAAGTAATAGCTTTAAAAGAAGTTGGCTATCATAACAAAATGAAAATGAGATTTAACTATTTATTATTTTGATAAAAATGTTATTTTTTTTAAGGAGATGTATCATACAAATAAAAAACGTATTCTTTATCATTTTTGAATTAAAATTAAATTAGATTATGTTTAATGTTTTGCTTTAGCGGGAGTTGTTGACTGAATTACTCTCATCGGGATTATATTTTTTGATTAAGTTAATATCCTTTTTGGAAAACATGAAAAATGTCATATGAAAGAATACGGTTTTAACATCCGGTAGGAAATTATTCCCAAGGCTTTAAGAGGGTTGTAATTTTTACTTGCTAAGTTATTATCGAGTGATTTATAAAAACATATGAGGAATTTTAAAAAGATACTTCATAGAAATTTTGTTTAAGGTTTTAAACCCTGGATTTCAAAAGACTGATGATTCTAATAGGATTGTTGTTTTACAGCCAAAGTTAAATGCGGGACGGGATGAGTTAGGGTATATTTTCAAAGTAAGGAACAGGGATGAAAAAGACGACGGGGACGACAAGTGTTAATTCAGAAAAAGGAAAGACATATAACTCGATAAATCTTTGATAACTAGATAAACCTGATGATCTCAAATAGATTTTTCTTTTACAGCCAAGGTAACAGCCAAAGTTAAATGCGGGACGGGATGCGGGTTAGGGTATGTTTTCACAGTATCAAACCGGGATGTATCGACGGGGACATAAGTGACTGGTAATCCAGAAAAAGTAAAGACATATAACTTGGTAAACCTGATAATTTCAATTGGATTGTTCTTTTACAGCCAAAGTTAAATGCGGGACGGGATGTGTTAGGGTTATATTTTCACAGTATCGAACCCGCGTAATTCTAATTCCCACATGGACAAGGAACATCCATTGGCAATCTTCCAATTTGATCGCGTTTCTCCTCAGCGGGCGGGCTTTTTTTTCTTCATATTTTACCCCCAACTCTTCCATTCCCACATTCTTTCTTAAAAGAAAATTACTATTTCTTTCGTTGATTTCGTCTGTTATATGTGTCTTAGTAATTTTTTCTCGCATGATGAAATTATGGCGGATAAATTTGAATTCAGACAAAATACTGACGCAGTTATCAAAATAATTACTCACGAAATTTGACATTAGCTGTACACAACAATTTACCAAATGTCAAGAACCATTAGAAACTCAAACAATATAAAGTGTTAATTTTTTTTATTATTATTATTATTTTAATTTTGCGGTATTTTCATTAGAATTTTGTGGTATTGTCGTTAGAATTTTGTGGTATTGTCGTTAGAATTTTGTGGTATTGTCGTTAGAATTTTGTGGTATTGTCGTTAGAATTTTGTGACATATTCAACATTTTGTGGTATTTTCATTAGAATTTTGTGGTATTTTCATATTTGCTTTGAATATGGAGGTTCATGTTTTTATACTGCTCAAATTATCGCGTGGAATGTTATAAACTGTATTATTAAATTCCTCCAGTGATCATTAAGAGCCTGTTAATTTTCGTTTTTTCTGAAGTAAATTATTGAACAGAGCTAATTAAAGAATAATCACGATACAAATTATTAATAGATCCAATGAAAAGGTTGTATCGATTGAATACTACTTTGATAATTATTTAACACCACCTTATTAGATTGAAGTGAGTGCGAATATTTCCTTCCGTTCTAGCTGTGTGCGAACGATCGTGAAGAAACTTAATTCATCTGTAGTTAACAAATTATTCGCTATCCGTTTGAGGCCAACAATCACACATAAAATCTTTACCGTACATCGCATTCGAGCACATTCGGAAAGAAGGTGGCGAAAATCGAAAAAGCAAGCGGTTCTTCTTTTTTCCCCCCGCTCCTCCGCTCGCGTATTAGCACTTGTTCCTTGCCCATGTGGGAATTAGAATTACGCAACCGGGATGAAAAAGACGACGGGGATGACGGGATGATAAGTGACTGCTAATCCAGAAAAAGACATGATAACCTTGATAAACCTTTTAAAAATATTTAACAACCCAACCCGTGCAAGGCCGGGTAAATCAGCTAGTGCTTACATAAAATTATTCAGAAAGAATAAATAATAAGAAATATTAATCCTCTTTAAAAATCTTAAGCTAGAAAAGTGTAAGTTTTTTTTAAGTTTTAATCTTAAATTAATAAAAATAAAAGTATTCTCAAATCTAATTATGTTTAGTGTTATTTATTTATTCTATAATTTTTTTAATGAATTATAATGGAAATTTTTGTTTATCCTAGAATTAGCTGTGACTCTTTAAGTGTAAACATTTCTAGTTTTTAGTATATACTACATGTTTAGTTGGTACCATTAATTTTTACCACTGATTTTAAAAGTGGTTATACTAATGATTGAGTTCATTTTTCGGTTTAACGAATATTAACCACTGCTAAAAACTAACTGGATGCATTTTTAAAGGAAACAAAACTTTTACTTTCAGAATTCAATGTTACAAATTGAACATAAAACCTCTTTTAAAATAAACCACACATTTGACCTATTATTTAGTGCATGTGAGTTTTTTACATATTTTTTTTTTAAATTTGAAAATTTACTAGTTGTACTTTTAATTCTTCCATTTTTTAAACAGATTTTATCGAGATAAACCCATGAAAGGGCAAATGGCTCCTTTGGAATGATCATTATTATTTTTATTATTTGATACTTTAATTTAATATTTTTTTCTTTTGAACATGAACTTGATATGTAATGCCTTTCTATGTGTGTGTTTCTTTTTTTATTATTATTTTAGATTAGAGTTAATATTGTGTAGTTCTATTCAATAAAGTGAATTGATTGATGACTTATATTTTTAGTACATCAGTCATATTTTGTATCCATATTGATCCTGACACTTTCATGAAACATAACTCACGATAAATTTTATTGAAAGCGTCAATATCTCTCCTGCAGCAATACATTTCAAAAAGCACTCACCACTGCCTTTGGCCTTGAATGCCAATCCACACACACAGCAGAGTTGGCATTGATTCGGCGATGGATTCATATAAGTGACAAGTCTCGAAAACCGAACCCAGTGCAGCGTGCGACGTTTGAAATATGGAGGCACAAGAAATCTTCTAGCCCTCAGCAAAAAGTTTTCTCAGCTTTTTTGATTTCCAGGGAAGCTGTTCTTTAAAGTTCAGAAGCTCGTTTCCGAAGGAGAGGTAAGAAAAAATAAAAAGACAACGGTGAAAGATTTCGGTGGAAATGAAAAACAAACTTCCAGGGAGCAGTTTTTGATGTCTGATTTTCAGTCTGGTTCCAGTTCACGGGCATCATTCTTCTTCTCGATATTTATGTCTGGTTTATGCGCTAAGAACAATATTTTCGCAGACGGTTCCGCGAATATCGCTTTATATAAGGTTCGGGAATCTGAGAAGCATTTTTCGGAACAAAAAGTTTTTGACGCGTGTTAGATACTGGTGAATTTATACTAGATTTATAAAATATTTTTCAGATAGAGTACATGATATAGGTATTTCAATTCTGAGTAATTCAAAATTTTTAAGGAAGTCGCTATAGAACTTATGGTATTTAAAGCCCCCTACACCATCATTAACAACAGATGGAGTATAATATTATACAAAAAAAAAAAAACATTTTTAATAATGGTGATGGGACCGTTAAAATATTACATAAGCACCTAAGGGGGGGTTGCTCTTTGCATATTTTTCCTTACAAGGTGGAGGGGGTTTGAGTGATGTGCTTACGTAAGATGTTAGAAACACTGCATTTGGGAAAATCTCATGTTGCTTGCATAAATAATTTTTAAACATTCAACCAAAGATAACTTTTGTTTTGTACAAAAAAACTAAGAGGGGGTCTGGCACTTTTCTTATGTAATAATGAGGGGGGGTTTGCGGTTTGCTTATCTTTGCTGACAAGGGGGAGAGGGGGGTCAAAAAGGCGCAAGTTTAGAGTTGAGTATGCTAGGCGAGTTTTGGCTGTTTAGCGGCACATTTAGAAGCCAAATCATTCACTTAGCAAGAGTTAGGGTTACCATAATAGTGATCTTTAACGCTAAAAACTTGGCGCATACGCAAGTATAAATTTGCGCCGTCAAAAATTACCAAAAACATGCTTACGTATGCTTATGCTTTGTATTATAAAGATTAATGTACATTAGTCATAACATAAATTATAAATGAAAGGAAAAGTTAGAATGAGTGCTATTACAGGCTTTAATTAAACCTCGTAACACTTGATAAGGGATAAGTATTACAAAAATATTTTTAATATTGAAGACTGATAAGAGAGAGAGGTAGTTTAAATATAAAAAATTTTACCTGGAAAAACTGATAAGAAACATTTCTTGAAATTTTAAAATGAACACGGATTTAACCTTACACAGTTTTTATCAAATGATTGATAGAAACTGTTTCCCTCTAATATTACACTTAGGAACCCATCTCTAAAGATAAAAGCGTCAATCACAAAACCTTTAAGATAAATGTTCGATCAAAGCTTTCGGAGATAACTGTTACTCAGATTTTTTATCGCTACATTTTCTCCAAACATCTAAATCTCCGGAATCCATTGATGCCTGTATAGATCATCGTAAACTTCAAAAATGGAAGAAATAACGCTTTTTCTTTCGTAAGATAAAATAGAAGATAGTGATCGTGTTCTGTATTTTTTTTAAAGAAAAAAAAAGTCATAGTTAAAGTATTTTGCTGAAAAAAGAATGAAATTCTGTAGGATAAATTGATATTTTAAAGGAATAAAATCTTTAAAGATAACCAATTATATCTAGTAAAACCTTCTTTTATCTAAACATTCATGTTTTCGGTTTTAATTTTTGGAAAAAAAAATGCTATGTAATGCTTAAGTAAAGTTTTTCGTAATGTTTAAAATGAAAATTTTTAGATTTCCTTCTTTCTTATGTAAGAACTATTCCTTTTTTGTTATTCATAGGGACTAAACAATAAAGCAGTATTTGACAAATAAATAGAAGGAAAAATGTCTTTGAAATTTGATTTCTAAATCATTCGATAGTACACTATGAGACCACATTTAGTACTATCCATACCATCCTCATACATAGAGAAATCATAGAGGGATGAAATAGAATTTAAAAAGAAACATAAAACATCATTGTAGCTTACGTTATATCGCAAATGCCAATACTGATTTACAGCATATTTATCCCTTCAGCTACGTAAAAAGTTCAACCACTGTAACTCGTACGAGTTCGACGGTTTTTGAATGCTAATAAAAAACAATAATTATGATGTAAGTTTTTTTCCATACCTACTTCAGAACTTCACATATTCATAATATTTGAATCAGTATGTAGTATATTAAAGGAGCATTTACCCCCCCCCCCCCCCATTTTTAGTATTTTAATCATCCTCCTCCAAAACCGGCTAATTAATTTTCTGATACTACCATACACTTTTATTGTTCCGTATTTTAATTATTTTCTAAATTCTGATAAATGCTTTAAAAGGAGTTTTATGATCTTCTGAACAAAATTACCAAAAGTATCTAATTCTGTTCGCTTTATTACTTTACAAAATACAGTTTAAATATTAGTATTCGTAATAAAGTTTCAAATATTTATTTTTGGGTTCTCTCATTCATTAAAACTCTCAAAGATTGCTCATTTGAAACAATTTATTACCAAATTACCAATTACCAAAAGTATCTAATTCTGTTCGCTTTATTACTTTACAAAATACAGTTTAAATATTAGTATTCGTAATAAAGTTTCAAATATTTATTTTTGGGTTCTCTCATTCATTAAAACTCTCAAAGATTGCTCATTTGAAACAATTTATTACCAAATTACCAAAAGTATCTAATTCTGTTCGCTTTATTACTTTAAAAAATACAGTTTAAATATTAGTATTCGTAATAAAGTTTCAAATATTTATTTTTGGGTTCTCTCATTCATTAAAACTCTCAAAGATTGCTCATTTGAAACAATTCTTAATTTTTCTTCAAATTAATACGAATATTTAATAATAATTTTTGTTTTGTTTGCACTGCTCTTATGTAGTTAATGTTCCTTTTATTCTTAGCATAAGTAGTTTAAAGGTTAGTATTCAGATTGATAAAATAATTTTTTTATAAAAAATTTCAGATTGATAAAATAAATTTTGCAGAAATTCTCCAATACCTAGCAACTTTTAGTGATTATTAGTATTTTTTTTTCAAATTATTACAGTATAACCTAATTATCTATAACTTTTACGCCTCCAACACTTCTACATCTCGAAAAAATAATTTTCTCGATTTTTTTCGGATCCCTTCGAGTCTGAGGTATCGAGGTTTTACTGCATTAATATTAATATTGATACTCATTTTTGCTATGTGTGTCCAATGTGCATTGCAAATACGTATTTATGATTTGCTATGACTATCCAAACATTTTTAAACATCCATTTGTCAAATGGATGCGTATACATCTTACAATATACTAAACTATACATCACAAAATCTCTCTTCGAAAACTTCTAAACATCACAAGACTGTTTCATCTTCCGCTGGGCGCTCTTCTTCAATAAGCTATTTGCTTCGGAGACACCTTCCAATTTCCCATTCAGTGCCTTTCACTATCCTTTCCCGAATAGCGTGTCGAATGTTTAGCAAACTCAAACATCTCAAAAGGACCGATGGGAGAAAAGCGGACCCAAGATGACGTTTCACTGATCTGAATGAAAATCCGTCTAGACAACGACGCCAACGCAGCTTTCGCCAATTTCGGTTTCGCCAAGGTGATATGTCTGGGTCATTTGACATCGCTTTCACGGTGCGAGAAACCCCTCTGAAACTTTTACTAACGAAAGTGAAAAAGTTAAATAAATGCGTTTCACGAGAAAATGAAAAGAAGTTGGAAGTGAAAGTGGAAATTTTACATTATTCGCAGTTTGGATTGCATATTTTACACTGTGCTAGACTAGAGGGGCAGTTCAAATATTATTACGTAATCAAGTTTTTGCTCATTTTTGACCCCCTCTTCCCACCTTGTCAGCAAAAATAAGCAAACCGCAAACCGCTCTCTCATAATTATGTAAGAAAACTGCCCGACCCCTTGTTCTTTTTTTTGTACAAAATCTTTAGTAATGCTTACTTAGATTTCTGAAATTAATTGTTCTCCACGAACACTTAACCTATCGCTAAAACTTTCCTTGTGCAAAATGCTTAAATTTTTTTTTTCTAGTTCAGATTTTTTGTGAAATTTATTTTTGGTAGAAACAAGATATTTTCGAAAATGCTGTGTTTGTAACATCTTCAGCACCACTCATACTCCCCCTCCTCCTCTTGTCAGGGAAAATAAGGAAATAGCAAACCCCTTTCCCCCCTTTAGGTGCTTACGTATTATTTGAACGGCTCCAGACATAATACTCGAATTAATTTTTTATGAAGTGAAACTTTAAACAATAGACATACTAATAATTTGAGATTTTACACCTCAAGGTGTATAGTATATATGGTTTTGAAGAGTTAAAATAATTTTATAGCATTTATAAATGTTTTCAAATTTTAAGTAGAGAAAAATTAAATTTAGGTAGCATAAATCTGTAAACTCCCAAATTAATATAGGTACTCTGTTATCATTGTTTTAAAAGTGCCATTACATTTTTGCCATGAAGGCCTTTCATTGATGTCACATCATCATCGCAAAGTGAACGAAATTCTATGCTTGGTTTTTTAAATTATTTAAACAGCGTTCATAATTCAATAAACTTTAACCAAATAAAAATGTATTTCTAATTATTAGTAAGTGCATATCTTATTGAATATTTATCGAATATTTAGTTACAACTAAAGGAAAACAATAAAAACTCTTATGTAGATGTAGAGAGAATTACAATATCAGATACCAATAATATCATATTACAATATCCTGAACGGGACACCTGAGTCCCCTAGGTGTATCATATATGTTTATTATGTTTGTTAAAAATGTTTTATTTTGGTTAATAAATATTATTATTAATAAACAAAGAATATGCAGACACAAAAGAGACTATTCTAAGACTATAATAATAATAATAATAATAATAATAATAATAATAATAATAATAATAATAATAATAATAATAATAATAATAATAATAATAATAATAATAATAATAATAATAATAATAATAATAATAATAATAATAATAATAATAATAATAATAATAATAATAATAATAATAATAATAATAATAATAATAATAATAATAATAATAATAATAATAATAATAATAATAATAATAATAATAATAATAATAATAATAATAATAATAATAATAATAATAATAATAATAATAATAATAATAATAATAATAATAATAATAATAATAATAATAATAATAATAATAATAATAATAATAATAATAATAATAATAATAATAATAATAATAATAATAATAATAATAATAATAATAATAATAATAATAATAATAATAATAATAATAATAATAATAATAATAATTATTATTATTATTATTATTATTATTATTATTATCTTATATATTAAAATAATTTGGTTTTTCTTTCGGCCGGCCGCCAGGCCGAACCCCTGAACAGATTTGGACAAACTCGGTCTTGATCGAAAGCTTTCCACCCTTAGATGAGCCAATAATATAACACGTTCCTCCAAAACCTTCCATTTTTAAATTATGCGGTTTTTTCGTTTTGCCCCCATGTTAACTCTATGGGGAAGTACTGTACGGCCGACCGCCAGCCCGAACCCCTGAACCGATTTTGACAAACTCGGTCTTGATCGAAAGATTTCCAACCCTAGATGAGCCAAAAATGTGTCACGTTCCTTCAAAGCATTCCATTTTTAAATTAGAAACTTTTTTCAATTTGCCCCATTGTTTTCAGTTAATATTTTTACCAACACAGGCAAAAAGTCTTTTAAAGAGCGTGAAGAAAATCTACTTTGAAATTATCCAACTTCAATGTTTTGACTTTTTACTAGATTTATTGCAACAGGATACTAGGCATATTGGATATATAAAAAAATACTGGTACAGGTTTAATTGAAGTATTACTTATTTCTCTTCAGATGACGCATAAGAATAAATTAGTTGTTGTTGTTGGCTACCAGCTTCCCTGGTGGCGCCCTCTATACTGTTTGTTCAGTGTTTTAGTAGCGCCCTCTATGCTCTTATGTAAAATATATTCAGTCTCTACTTGACGCTCAACGAGAGCGGTCTTGTACTTCTTCCTCTGCCGCCGTCTAGGCGAAATAAACGCATTATTCTTGTGTATACAGTCCGCTTCGCTTTTTATTTCAAGTCCTAACTAAGGACACTACTGAGCTACCTTCATTGGTCCTAACGAACCGGAGAACGATCCGATCGCATATTTCATATCGCTTGATGTTAGTTTCGGTTTGACGAAACGCTTATCGCTTATTAACTGTGAACTATTCGCCGAACTTTGCGCCATGTCGAAACCAGAGAAAGGTGAAACTACGCTTGCAACTCTAAACAGAAAACGTGGAGCCATCAAGGGTCAAATTACAAAAACCACTTCTGCTATTGAAGACAATGAGCCTTCCGAAGTTGAACTCAAAACTTTTCTAGAAACTGTGCAAAAACTTGGAACTAAGTTTGATTTACTCAAAGATCAGTATTATGAAACAGTAGCAGACGATCAGTTTACGGACATTGAAACCGCTTTGACTGAAGTAGACGACGAACTACATAAATTGGAGGTAAGAATAAAAACTCTAATTCAAGACATTGAAAAGAACTCTGTTGTTGATTTAAGTGTTTGTGAACTTAAAGATGAATCTAAAAGTAGTTCTGATGCAATTAAGAGATATGATATGTTAAGCTCCCCCAGATACCACTCCCCACATTTAGTGGTAAATTTGACGAGTGGAATAACTTTAAAATTCAATTTAAGAACCTAATTGATGTTGATTCAGATATTTCTAACGAAGAAAAACTGTATTATCTAAAAGCCTCTCTTAAAGGTGAAGCTAAAGCTATAGAGGCCTCTGATGACACTTATGAGTCACTATTTAAAGCTTTAGAAAGTAGGTTTGAAAACAAAAGAATTATAGTGGACACTCACATTAAAAACATTATGAATTTGTCTCCAGTTAAGTCTGAATCCTTTAAAGATCTGAGAGCCTTTTTAGATGATATTAACAGAAACTTAAGAACCTTAAAGTCCCTCAAGTATCAACGAGATACATTTTCTAACGTATTGTTATTTCACATCATATCAGAAAAATTAGATAAAGAAACAAGGAGACAGTTTGAATTAACTCTTAAAGGTACGGATGTCCCTGAATTAGATGACTTTTTGGTTTTCCTAGAGCGAAAATGTCAAATTTTAAGCTCTATAAATTCTACTATTCCGGAAAAACACCATCAGCCAGAACGGAAAAGGACTCTAATTTCAAAATTCCATAAATCTCCTCAAGTGTGTATTGTGTGCAAAACTCAAGTGCATCCCTTGTACCGGTGTCTTAAATTCAAAGAACTGAAACTGGAAGATCGTGTTAACGTAGTTAAGAAACATAGACTATGTTATAACTGTTTAGGTGCCTTTCATTCATCTTCGAGCTGCCATTCCAAAAGTTCCTGTTACGTGTGTAAGCAATCAGGCCATCACACCCTTCTTCATCGATATTCATCAGTTCCGTTTTCGCACTCAGCCAAGGTCACGCCTTCAGAAAACGATAGTGATTCTAAACAGCTGTCCCTCCCAACAGTGCCTGACTCACCGCGAATTTCTTTGATTGCAAGCGGGAAATCGAAAACGGTTCTCATAAATACTGCAGTTGTTTATGTTCGGGACTCTCTCGGCAAGAGAAGGACCTTGAGAGCGGTGCTGGATTCTGCTTCAGAATGCTCGTTCCTTTCTTCAAAGGCAGCTGAAGTTTTGGGTCTCATGAAAGAACGGGTGAACATCCCGATCTGCGGGTTGAGTGACGCATCAGTTGATGTTAAATTCAAATCAACTGCTCAGTTATCAAATAAAGAGGGAGATTCGATTTGGGAAGTGGATTTTCTCTTGGTTCCGAAAATAACTGACGTTACGCCATCTAAGAAATTAAATATCTCCGCGTTGGACATTCCAAGAAATATCCAATTAGCTGATCCAAACTTTCACATTCCTCAAAATATAGACATTCTTTTGGGTGCAGAGCTCTTCTTCCAATTTTTAAAGGAAGATAAAATTCTCTTGAAGGATAACTTAATCCTGCAAAACAGTTGCTTTGGATATTTGGTTTCTGGCAGCATTTTAGACTTTTCTAGTGCTTCATCTATACACTGTTTCCTTTCTAAGACTTTAGAGTCCCATGACCAACCCCTTAAATCTTTTTGGGAGATAAAGAACTTAGATGCTAAAGAACCTTTTATCAGTGATGAACTAAGCTATTGCAATGAACATGTTGAGAAAACCCATTTGAGGGACACAGATGGCACCTTTGTAGTTCAGATGCCATTCAAACCCAACACATCCGAAGCTATGCTTCTATGTTCAAAGAAGGTCGAGGGGAAGGACTTCCCTTTATCTGCTGATGAGTTACGCCAAGATTTCTATATGGATGATTGCCTTTCGGGCTCATCAAACTTTGAGGACTTTCATCGGCTTCGTTTAGAGTTGGCACAACGAGGAGGGATGGAACTGCATAAATGGTGCAGCAACGAACCTCAAGCTTCTACCCAGAATGAGACCTTTTCGTTGGATCGCAACTCTGACGCAAAGACGGTCAAGACACTAGGTATGCTGTGGAACTGTTCCAGTGACACGTTTTACTTCAATGTTTCTGCTAACTCTTCACTCCCTCTGACTAAGAGAGATATCTTATCTGAAATAGCATCCATTTTCGATCCTCTTGGGCTTCTTGGACCAGTCACTTCTCGAGCTAAAATCTTCATGCAGCAGCTATGGCAACGTAAAGTGGAATGGAATGATCCACTTCCTCCTGATGTGGTCAGCGACTGGCCTACCTTAACTGAAAACCGGCGATTCATCGCAGACATCAGAATCCCCAGATTTGCTCTTCAACCAAATCCAACCCACACGGTCTTGCATGGGTTTGCTGATGCTTCTGCCCAGGCTAATGGAGCAGTTATTTACCTAACTGTTTCTACTGATTCTACCAGCCCTAAAAGTCAACTTTTACCCAGCAAGTCGCGAGTTGCTCCTCTCAAGTCCCTCACGATTCCACTCCTGGAATTGTCTGCTTGCCTTCTTCTCGCACAGCTAGTCCAGAAGGTCTTGGGAGCCATACGCCATCCAGTTGACTCCGTGAAGCTGTGGTCTGACTCAACTATAGCTCTCGCATGGATCAACACATCCCCGCATCTATTGAAGACGTTCGTGAGCAATTGGGTCGCCCAGATCCAACAGCTGTCCAAAGACTTCCAGTGGCACCATATTCCTTCAGAAAGCAACCCAGCTGCCCTCATTTCCAGGGGACTTGATGCCAAGACTCTTGCTTCCAATGAACTTTGGTGGAATGGACCGGTGCCTTCTAGACTGAGCGTTCCTCTACACGATGACTTGCCAGATTCTCCAAGTTTGACTGACAAACTCTATCTTAATGAACTAAAAACTCTTTCTGAAGTAACTCTAACTGCAAACTCTAATACTAACTTCTTTGATAACCTTATTCGTCTTACAAATTCTATTCTTAACTTTGATAAAAAGTATCCAATTGTATTGCCAAAGGGTAGTAAGTTAACTGAAATTATTTTTATGCATTTTCACAATGTTAATTCACTTGTTGGTCCATTAGGTCTGTTGAATGCAGTAAGAGAGCAATACTGGCCAATTAATGGTCGCAATATTTCTAGAAAAATTGTTCATAATTGTGTTGACTGCTTTCATGTCAAACCTACTGAAGTTACCCAAATAATGGGAGTTTTACCTGTTGAAAGATTAAAACCTAACCCGGTATTTCTAAGTGTTGGAACGATGGTATTGTTAAAGGAACCCAATCTCTCTCCTTTACATTGGTCGATCGGAAGAATTACTGCTGTAATTCCAGGTAAGGATGGTTTCATTCGTGTGGTACAGGTAAAAACCTCTAAGGGAGAGTACAAAAGAGCTCTATATCCAATATATATGTATCTTGCCAATTTCTAATGATGTGTTTAATACAGATACTTAAGCATTTATTTACTAATGACTTTATTCTTGTTCAGTTAATTGATTATTGCTTATCTTTTATCATAGTGTTTTACTTAAGTGTGCTAATTTGTTATTCATTTAGTGTTCATGTGCATTTATGTGTCATAATTTTATTTTTTTTGAAATATTATTTCAACGGGGGCCGGGATGTTGGCTACCAGCTTCCCTGGTGGCGCCCTCTATACTGTTTGTTCAGTGTTTTAGTAGCGCCCTCTATGCTCTTATGTAAAATATATTCAGTCTCTACTTGACGCTCAACGAGAGCGGTCTTGTACTTCTTCCTCTGCCGCCGTCTAGGCGAAATAAACGCATTATTCTTGTGTATACAGTCCGCTTCGCTTTTTATTTCAAGTCCTAACTAAGGACACTACTGAGCTACCTTCAGTTGTTAGAAAAACCTATAATTTGATTGAAAATATTGAACAGTTTAGCGCTAACGATGCAGCTTAAAAAACAGTAATAGAGTGTTTTCAGGTGACGTCACAACCGGTTATTTTCTTTTAACTGTGTACCTTCTGTAGGGCTTTTAACTGTTGCTATGGCCGTTGTTTATCTGTTGCTAAGGCGGTTTTCAGGTATGGGGTCACGTGATTGCAAATGCTCCAATAGAAGAATTTCACGGCCAGTCATTTTCTGTAACTGTTAACCTCTGTAGGGCAAAAAACTGTAAAATTTTCTGTTGCTAAGGCCGTTGTTAGGTCCGAGTCATGTGATTGAAAATGCTCTATTGTAAAAAATTTAACTGCGCTGCAAGCGTGGAATAGTAACGAGCGAAGCTCGCATCAGCGCCAAAGGCGCGTAATCTAGCTGGTGAGACCCGGCTTTGCCGGGTCAAATCAGCTAGTTATTATTATTATTATTATTATTATTATTATTATTATTATTATTATTATTATTTAACAAGGAATAAGATAACATTTTTGAAACATTAGTTTTATTTTTTAACTCCATTTTAAATGTAAGAATGCAGCCATAACGATAACTTACGAAACTAGCTGTCTGATAAAGTTGATTGTGGATGTCCGGCGCCTTAAGAAACCTCAACAAACCAGAAATATAAATTTAAAGAAAAAAAACCGCAATAAAAGCACGTCTGAAAGCTAACACATCACTGATTGCTAGAGAGAGAGTGACTATTGCATTATATTTTAACTACAGCTCTGCTCCAGCTCTTATTTTTATTCCCCGCCATACACTCCTTTGATTTTCTCTTTCTCAAAAACAGCCATTTAGCTAATGCAACCTGATGGGTTCTTGAGATTAAATCAGAAGAGAAACAAGACTAAAAGAAAGTGCTCCCCTGCTTTTTTAATAGAAGGGAATTTTCCCGGAAGTGTAAAGTATGTGTCGGGTTTCTTAAGACTCAATTGTTTTTATTAAAGTTTAAATTGGAGTGTACTGTTAAAATGTGAAGTGGGAGGAAATATTTATCGCTAAGGGATTTAGTGAAATAATTGTTATGGATATTAAATAATTACCATGCTTGCGGTATTCTGAGTGTACTTATACACGGTAAAAAGTGTTGTTTTAACGGATATTCAACAATACTTTTTAACAGCATATCTACATTTTTTTTTGTAAAACACAAATTTTAACTGCACTGTGAAAAAATTCCGTTATTTTTACAGACATTCTTTAACAAAAACAACAGTCCTGTAACCGCAAATCAGTCGTGAAACATAACATCTCCATTTTATTTAAAATACAATTTTTTTCTGCAATTTAGGTTTACGATCTTCAGGTGCCATGTTTTCTTGTTTTCGTCAGGCCACGCACATATCCTTCTTTTTACCTTGGATACAGTACAAACCCAAGAAAAATGCCAAGAACTCCCTAATAGCACAAGAAAATCACCCCCAAAATTTGCGTATTGCTTTACAATAACAACTTCTCAAATTATCGTTTGATATCATGGCCAATGGATCATAAAATATTTTGTTTGCGATCTCATAAATTATATTTTAGGAATTATTTGTTGCCAGCGGCTTACATCTAACTGATTAAGCTACATTTAATCCCATTAAATTAATTTATCCGAGGTATTTTCTTTCGCTAAGTATTCTATCCTGTTATTTAATACAGAGAAGGATTGTATGCAATAAAAGGATTCTATATTGCAGGATTTCCCTGCGTAAATTACAAGGGTTTTCTGCCAGCAAATTTAACAGGATTCTGTAAAATAAACATTAGAAATTCGCGAAGAGCATTGTTTCAAAATACTCAAAAAACGCTAAACGGTTTTTTAAATGCACACTTGATGTATCTACATGAAAGTCTCTGAATGATTGCACTGCGTGAATAAGCTTAATAAATTCTTCTCAATCCGCTTAAATCGCATAAATCCATAAATATTTAGGTTATGAAGAAACCAATATAAAAACATAGAAAGCATTTCTTTAGTACAAGAAAATACCTTAGGGATATTTTTCGTAGAGCTATATAAAAACTAAGAACACAAAATCTAATATTACCTACAACTTCCTTTTATAAAAAGATTTGTATCCTTTGCATTCCATAACTTTGTCCCTCGGCGTAGCTACATATTTACCATTTAGGTATTGCATGCTATAACTAAGAAATATTGTTTTCTCTAAAGATACATTTCTAAAAATAAATCAGTGCTTTTAAAGTATAAAGTTTGACCAAACGAAATCATTAATTTCATTTCAAAACAATCTACGTAAAATCAAACTTATTATGCTCGCTATAAATATTTTTAAGTACGAGATTCTATTTAAATTTACAATTGGGAGTCCGTCGTTATACGGTAGATGACAAAAGGTAGTATTGAAAAAACTACATTTTGAGAGCCCAATTAGGATCATCTCAATAGTATCATTCTTTGGATATATTTAGAAGGGTGATTTCAACTTTAAAAATAAAGCTGAAGTTTTTTTATATGTTCTACATTCAAATAACAAAATAAAATTTTCATCCAATGTTAAATTTTCCTTTTGAAATCCGGAAGGCCTTAAACTTATAAGAATATGCGAATAAATATTTAAATCGACATATTTCTGAGCTTCATTGGATACAAAAGATACACAACACATTAACAAGAGAAATTATGTATACGTTTGTTTCTCAATTCTGGATTTAATTCTCGAAGTAATGCCTAAATTAGCATATAAATTGATATTATGACTTAATGAGTATCGATAAAATTTGTTTTCTCTGGCAGTTCAAATTATGCCTATGTTTCTGTGTATTTCCAGATTTAAATTACTACAAGTATGGTATGATAAATGTATTTCTACTGAAATGATTCATTTTCTATTTCCTGGTTTGATTGTATAGAGATATATTACGTTTCCAATCTCTTTCATTTTTATAAATATTTGCTACTTCTCGCTCAAAATAGCAATAATTTATGTACTGATTTGTCCTAGATTAAAACTTCATAAAATATTTTTTTTACTTAAGAATTACAATTGGAATCTTTACATCTTTATGTCAAAATCTAAATTTTTATTAATGTATAATTCGAAATTTTATTCGATTATTATACACATTAATACAAATATAAAATAATGAAAACTTCCACGACCTGAGCATTGCATATTTGTTCCATTTTCCAGGATTGATGGAAACAGTGCAATATTACCAGATTTCATACCTCGTTTTCCCACATGGAGCATTCACGCAGAAGTTATTTGCTATTTATTAAATTTGATTAAAAGTAGTTTATGATGTTTTCGCTACTAAGGATGCCTTCCGAAGAAAAGCGGCGAAATGTTTGGAGAAAAATTCCATTCGACACGAGACCTTCAATCCCGGAAAATGGAATGAATAATATTTTGAGTGTTTAGAAACTTCTCGTGCAACTCTTCGTTGTGAGCGGTAAATAGATAATAAAACAAGATCAAAATACTTTTCTTTTCAGTAAATGAAAAGAAAATACCAATTCAGAATATAAGCATCAAAAGAAAACGTAACATGCAAGGAAAACTGAAACTTAGGGATTATCTCTTTACCAACGATATTAAACCTGTTTCGATAGCAACAACTAACTCCTTGCATTCAGTCCTGTATCAGCGTTAGAACCGCCGAATCCTTTGATCCGATTTTAGAATCGAATCCCGTTTCCCAGAATCGAATCATTTCGCGCGCTTCCTTTCCTTATTTACCACTCTTCTAAAACAAGAGCCACAAACCAAGAAAAGCAGTCAATTTTCCCGATAAATAAAAGTAACACTCGAAACTTTGGTAAAAAAAAATGGCGGAACTCAAAATCGAATCAATGGCCGTGACGAGAATGGGATTTAGAACCAACGAAACCGGAGGGTGTGAGGAAAAAAGAGTGATTTTCGGTGGATTTTTTAATGGTTTTTAGATGGAGATTTTCACACAATCAGCGGTTTTGAAAACTGTTTTTGTAGTCAAAGTATTGTGAAACATAAACTAAAATGATTTATTCAGTGTTTCTTCTTTATTTAATTTTTGTGACTTTTTTATATCTGCTTGGGTTCGTTGTTGAATTGGATGGTAAAACAAAATCTGTTTTTTTTTTTTTAGAAATACTCGAAATTCCGTTTTTTCCCATGCAATTAAAAACTGAGGAAAATTAAAGTCTCTTGAAAGGTAAAGAAAGTGAAGGAAGGACGTTGAAGTGTAGAAAAGAAGGCACTAGTGCAAAATTCTATCGGGGAAAGTATTTAAAATCATCACCGTGTAAGGTTTAAGAAATAGAAGAGACTAAATGTGTTTTAAAGCGAAAAATAGTAAAACTACGAAAAATGAAGAGAAGTGTAGAAAGGAGGAAAGGAAAGAAAGAAGAGAACGCATTAAAGATGTTAAAAAATATGAGAAAAAACAAAATAATCTCTCGCAGTTAAATATGTTTAAACTTTAACATGCTGTTAATGTTTATGATGAAACATGGATGTTTGGTAAACATCTAAATATCTTTAAACTTTTAAGCCTTCTTAACCAATTATGTATAATGATTTATTGTATTGAAGTTTAGAAAACAAAATAGATATATTTTATAATCATCTAATGAAATGCATATTTAAAGGGAAATAATTTCCCTTGAGACGTATTTCAAGATAATATTAAAGAAATAATTATAGTAGAAAATGATTACGTTAGTTTTGTACCAATAAATTTATTTTTTTTTTAGATTTTTCTGATGTAAAAAAAATTGCAGAGTTTGATCATTGGAAATCTTTGGAGACCCTTTGATACCCCTCTAAGTTATCGCTTTGTAAACGAGTTCGCTATAAAGTTTTGGAAACGCTAATAAACTTTTAACCTCACAATAAAATTTTACTCTTTTCCACCTACCCTAGGAGCATTCATTCATAATTCATTATTTTATGAAATATGCTAAATGTGAGTACTAAATAATTTAAAATTTAAAAGATACGTACTCTAAAACCCTATATATCTCTACCGCATTTACTGATTAATGAAAATTCATTGTTACAAAATCCTTCTTCTTATAAATATCCCTATTCTACAGTGTCATGTTCCTCATCATAAATTTCACTTCCGTAAGCGAGAAATATAAATGATAAATATGACGTATTTCTTTCCATAAATGACTTATACATTTTGATGCAACGTTGCAAAGAAAATAATGATACTCTGCATGATATCAAACCTGAACGTGATTGAATCGAGATCACAGTATCCTTTTACCCTATAGCATATAGGGAAAATTCCCATGGGAGTGGCGGTCATAAAACACCTTGAACTTACAGTTAAAAGAAGATTTCGTTCAACAGCATCTTGAAACTTGAAATACCGCAAGAGCTCAGAAAGCGTTTATTCTCTGCTGAGCGTTACGTATAACAATGATTAACTGCGCCGCCAATAGCTAGTAGAAAAATAGGTCCCATAAATACCAGTTAGTGCCTCCTTCAAAGAGACAAGAAGAAAGACTTTTTGACAAGAATGAAGACATAGCACATCGAGTAGAGTGAACGAAGTTCAATTATGGGTATGAATGTGTTCCGAAAAGCGTTCTTTTCCGCAGACACGATAGAGGGACCTTCTTTCGAGCCTAAAAAAAACTTGGAACTTTCATGTTTATTCGACCCTTGAGAAATGAGAAAACTATAATGACTTAACGTCGTTTTTTTTTCTTTCAGGTTTCTTTATGTATTGCAGTTATGCGAGAAATAAGGATGGTATAAAAAAACTTTATTATGTCAGAATAATTAATATGAAAAATAAGGAAAGTATAATTGTTAACTACGAGGTGGTTAGTATATCATTCAGATGTTATTTCGTTAGTATATCATTCAGATAGTATGCAAATAAATTTTAATCCGCAAAATTTTGAATTAAGTACTCTTTAATAAAATTTAATTAATATTCTTAAGATTATTTTCCTTTTAGTGAAATATGACTGAAAATTTAGAATTAAGGAAATTATTATTAATTTATCATAATTGTATTTTAAAATAAACTTCTTAATCTTCGTTATCGTTAATCTTCTTTTCAGGAAATTCGTAAAAGATCAGTATTATTTTTTCGAAATTTAACAATTATAATTTAGTTAATTTTTAAAAAGTTAATTAAATATTCAAACAACACTACGTAAAATGAGAATTTGTAATTAATTAATTACTCTAGTTCTAGTTAAAAACATATATTTACTATTTTGAAATTGTAAGTGATAAAAAGGTTTATTGGCTATTTTTCCTGTTTTTCACCCACACACAGTAATTATCATAAACGTTAGATTATATAAAACTTTTACAAATATTAATTTTATACTTCATACTCTTCTTAATTAACTTATTCGTAAGTATAACAAACATTTTCTTAATTTAATCTCAGAATGTCTCGGAATTTATTCTAAATGTTACTTATCCATTATGAATAAATAATAGTTTTTCTTAACAGAAAAAAAAAACAACGTTAAGAGTAATCAAATTCTTACGAAACATTATTACTTACCCTCTCTGTCTACCAAAAGTAAGAAAATTTTTCAATAACAAACGCTTATAAAATCCTTAAATCAAGCAACGAAGTAGTTGAAAATACGATTCGGAAAAATTTTACTAACTCCTCTAAAGTTCTTTTATTAAAAACGTTTTTTTTTTTTTAAATAAGTCTATCCAATTGCGAAATTGCAGCTTTCTATCTAATTGGCTTGAAAACGAACAGAGAAAATATATTCACAATTTAATCATTTCCTAGAGTTTTCAAATACCTGAAATATCGATGAGTTCTCAAAAAATTTGAAAGGAGAAAAAAAAACCCGAAACAAAAACAATAACTCATTCGAGGGGCAAGAAAAATCCACGTAATAATGTCGGAAATATTTCAGGAATGTTTTATTGGCAGTATGCTTCGGACAGCTCGTTCATTTTTACTACAAACACTACAAATTTTTTTCACGGCGGTGTTATACTAGTAGACGACTAACTCTGGACGATGTATTTTATAGATTTAATCATCAGCACTGCGAGAGCGAAATAGTTTGGGAAGATTTATTTGTACGGCCAATCATTTCTCGTGAAGGGGAGCCCTGGTAGTAAATAAGAGATTTTTCTGATAAACGCCCTGATCACGATGTTATGACTTGAAAGGGAGCGATATGGTTTTGGCACTTGATCGATTAATCGCAAGTATGTCTGGACTTTATTAGTCTTTGTAAACTATGTCAATACTTTTTACGTTTATAAAAGTCAATAATAAAAAGTATATAATCGGTCTTGGTATTTTTACTTTCAGTTTTTTTTACACTTTTTTCCTGAACATAAACAATCAAACTGCTATTACTGCGTATGCTTCAAATGCCGTGGAAATAATAACTTCGAAACAACAACTGACATATAATTCAAACAAATAAATCACTGTAAATAAGTTAACTTTTTACTGTATTCCCTTTTACAAAATAGAATTAATGCTTTTAAATTCGGATTCCCTTGAGATATAATATAATTTTATGTTTTATCTTTTTATATATTTACTCCTAATTTTTAGCCTCCAAGGAATCCTTCTCAAAATTTCTTCTATTATTACCACCATTTTTTCTCTTAGAACTTCTTGGGATTTTTTTAGAATATTTCCTCTTAATTTCTTTTGTTTTTAGATGTGCTATCAGCTGCTGCACACATTTTCTTTACAGTCTAGCAAACTTTTTTATTAGATTTTAATTTAAAATCTTTTGAGAGAAAAAACTCAAACTGAGAAAACTCAAATTGCTTCCACTTTATTAAAAGGGGTGCTGAAAATAAATATAGGAATACCCAATAAATAGCTATCTTTGCGTGATATAAAAGGTGTAAAAATATAAATTAAATACATGTAGGTATTTAGCTAAAACTATATATACTTATAGTAATTAAAACCATAGAAAAGAAAATAATCCATTTACAGAGTAACAATAGAGTGTCAATAACAGAGTGTCAATAGATTATTGTAAGTCCCTATGAAATGTCAAAAAATCCATATTTCCGTAACATTAATACATATAAAATAACTCAATTTATTATTAATTTTTAGCACCTTAATTTTATTATTAGCATCTTGTCAACGTATGTTTAAGGTTACATTAAATGTTGTTAATTCTGATTTGTAATGGAGACAAAAATAACTTTAAATTGAAACTCTGGCATTAAACTGTTTAAAGCCCTGCCTAGCGCACTGCAATTAGGCGCTTTTTGTGCTTTCAATTATATTCAAACAACATCAACAACCGGCTTTAAAAAACAGAGCTCTTTTCTCGTTATTTATACACTTGGTTCATTTATGTAATGATCTCTTCCTTTTTAAAAGACCGTTTCTTGAGAAAATGCAGCGAAGTGAGAGGGAGGCTCTTAGTATGAGATTAAATTAATGAAGTCAACGGCTGACAATGACGCAAAGTGTCCACTAGCTGTTGAGACACCAGCAGCTTATCTTGACATTTCTTGGAAAGAAGCCCTCCAGCAGTTTATTTTGAGCGCTTGTGAAAACTTGTGAATTACTTAGCTAGTAATCTGCATATAAAGTCCTTCTTAACTGTAGACAGATTTGCTTATGAACTATTTTAAATTTGTAGTCATTGTTTAAATTTAGCAAATATGTTATAGAAATCAAGGATATCAAAAAAATTAAGGATATTTTATAGGGTTTTGGCTGAAATTAGTGGATTAATTAATGAAATTAATGGATTTTTTTTTTACTGTAAACTGAAGTCATCTTGTATTTATCTCATTATAAGTTCTGACAGATGAAAACATTTTAATCTTTTAATTATTTATAGCAGTGATATTACAGTTTTAAACTTATCTTACTCTTGATTGAAATCCTGTCAGAATACTTAATGATTTGTGTCAATTTTTATGAAATTATTTCGTTCCAATTGCTCTTTGTTTCAAAATTTTCTAAAATTTACATACGAGAAATGACACAACTAAATCTAAAATGTGTTCGTGAGACAAAGATAAAGCTCTAAGCAGGTGAATTAATCTTTCAATTTTCACATATGGATCTTATAGACTAAAACCTATACCTTAGATTCCTTATATTATGCAACATTCTGAGTGCTTTATAATGCATGTAAACTAATCATAACATACTCTACAAAATCTGTAGCAATTTTTACCTTTTTTATGCTTAATGAATTAGGATTAAAATCACACATAATTTTGATATATTTATTCTCATTTTTAAGTAATCTTAATTTGATTTACCAACACACACTATTAACCTATTTCCAAAGAGTATTTCGAACTTTAAACCAAATAAATATAACGCTCATCGCAGTAAATAAACTGACACCTTTTCAATATGATCCGAATTCCAGTTAGTTCAAACTCAGCACAAGCATTCATTTCAAGGGCAGAGTATAGGAAATTAATATTTTTAGCATCTTAATTAAGTTAGTGTAATGGTAACTGCTTTGAAACACGAGGGGGTTTTCCTAATTATATCTAAACTCTCGAGTTAGGAAAACTCCTCGTCTAATTATGTAAATATTTTTCGAAAGGTAAACAGAGATTTCACGCTGCAGTTGATAAAATTGGAAATTCTAACGAGATGTACTTGAAGGGGAAGTATTTAACGGAATCAGGTTCTACTATAAATGTGAATTTTTCAAGAAGATTTTGCAGACTCATGATAATATTTAAACGAAAGTTACGCTTTAATGGATTTGGATGGCAAGATGTTGACACATGTTTAGGTAAACAAAGTTCGTAACAAAAGAATTTATCAAAAGCATAGCGGAAAATTGCAATTTAATGGGTTACAAATTACTTTATAAATAACCACGAGTATGCTTATGTCTAATAGAACCCTTAGTTACTACAATAAAATCTACTACAACAACACTTTTTTTCAGATTTATTGTTGATAGAAATTATGTACAACAATAGAGCATTCGCACATGACGTCACTTGGAGGACAAAATCAACGTTGCTAAGGCTGTTGTTAGGGGCGGGACATAGAAGTATCCAATAGCAGCATTCGCACATGATGTCACTGGAGGAATAAAACAACGTTGCTAAGGCCGTTGTTAGGCAGAGTCATGTGATTGAAAATACTCTATGAAACATGTAATTCAATTATTTTTCAAAGAATGATATATAATAGGAACCATTCATTATACATATGTAGGTATATACTAGCTGATATGCCCGCCGTTGCTCGGGGGATAAAAGGCTTATCAAACTGTGTGTTAAAATAAATAAGAATTATCGTTTAGATGCAATAGAGTCAACAGTCTTCCCGCTAGGATTCTTTTTTGATGCCATACCACTTCGTTAAGATGTATAAAAACCCTTTAAAAATACCACCTCTTTAGATTTAATGTGTGAAATCCTCATCTCCGTTTTTAAAGAGTAATTTTTCAAAATAGAAAAAAAGTCAGGGGACCATCTGAATCCCATTATTTTTTTCTCTTTTGTCCTTTCCTCCCTCCATCCATTTCTGCAAATGGTATAAATGTATATTTGAGGCAAATTTCTCCGCCTTCGCTTCACAATAAAGATATATTATTGAACAGCAATGTCTTAGATAAAACTTATTTCCCCTCATCCCGCTAAATTTTTATAAAATACAAAACAATTAAATATACTACATACTTTTATACTTTTTTAAGATGTTAAACAAAATCTTAAAAAACCGGTTTAGAATTCGTGTTTATAACCATTTTTTAATAATATTTTTTTTTAAATCAGGGGGAGACCCCCTGAACCCCCCTTTGCTGATTTATCACCAACTCATACATTGAAAGAAATTTCAAACATGAAATAAAATTAAACATCGTTTGAATCGTCCCTGAAAATGCCTGTGATAAAATATTGTTTAATTTGAACTTTGCTGGAAATACTTAAATTTGATTAAATAGAAAAAAGAATAAAATTTTTCAGTGGAACGGTTTTTGGTTATGATAAAAAAAAATATTTAATCATTAACAAAAATTGTTTCTTTATCATATTTTTTAAAAATTCACCTGTTATAAAACATTTCAAAATAAATATTTCCAACAATAGAGGTTTTGCGTGTCCTGGAAGGAGCAATAACCGTTATCAATTTAAAATTGAAGGCTAAGCATAAGAATTTAGAAAAGAACCGAAAAAGGCTGCTTGGAATGCATTGATTTTAAAAATTCTTTTTCGCTAACCTTCCTGGTTGTGTGAAGAACAATATGCTAAAATTTCATAACAATCACATTAATAATGTGGATGATAGAATGCAAGAACTAAAAACGGGAATAAATATTCAAACCTCCGTGCACCCCCTCCAGAATAGAATATCGAAAAATCCAGAAATTACTTTCTTTGAAATACTCTCAAGAAGGTATTATTACCAAAAGTTCACTTCGTAATATCGATTTCTCGGTACTGTTTTCTTCGCAAATGTAAAATTTGGTTTATGGTCAGCAAAAACGGGTTTTTGAAATATTCAGACCCCTTAAAATTCAGAAATCAAAAATTCAGAAATCAAAAATTCAGAAATCAAAAATTCAGAAATCAAAAATCAAAGAAATCAAGAAATCAAAAATCGATTAATTTCTTTTGAGAAATCGATAAATGTTTAGCTCATCAGTTCATTAGGTGTGGCACGCGGTTGCTGACTATTTCTACGGCATACGGAGCTCTATTTTTAGTCAGCTTTTAACGTTCACATATTAGGGTGATTAGCTCGATATGATTATCGTTTACTTCGGAGTATAATAACTAATGTAAATAAAAAATAAAGCTCGGGATATTGTAATTTCAATACCAAATTTCACTAATAATTCGTAACTAATCTATGTTCGTATGGTGAGCTATCAGATTTGGCTCTTGGGTTTTAAAAGCGTTGTCCATCAGTGCAGCTGGCAGTATTTAATGAAAGGAGTAACTGTGGGCCAATCTTCTTTCTGAGAGATAAGAAGATGAGAGACGGAGAAAAAAGAAAGAAAAGTAAGAAAAAGAGAAAATAAGAAAATAGAGGGAAATGGAGGAATTTAAAAAGAGAGAGATGGAGAAAAGAGAAAGAATGAGAGAAAATAGAGAGAAAAAGGAAGAAAAGAGAGAAAAGGGAAGCAAAAATAGAAAGAAAGAAATAGTGAGAAAGTAAGAAAAGATAGAAATAAAGAGAAATGAAAATATAAAGAGAGAAAAGGGGAGAAAGAGAGAAGGATGAAGAAGAAAGGATGTAAAAGTGACTTAATAAAGGTAAAGAGAGAAAGTGAAAGAAAGGAAAAAAAAGAAGATCAAAGTGGAAGAAAGAAAAGGGTAGAAAGAGATAGAAAAAGGGAGAATAATAGAAAAATGAAGAAAGATGGAAAGGTATAATACTAGAGTAATGAAGAAAGATGGAAAGGGATGATAATAATAGAGTAATGAAGAAAGATGGAAAGAGAGAAATGAGAGAGATGAAGAGAAAGGTAGAAAAAGAGAGTGATACTCTGATATATATAGCCGTCAATGCGGATTTCTCCTTGCCACTCCCTTCTCATGGCCATGGGGATACTCCACCGACTCTATCTCTTCTCCCATTACTTCTATGCTCCAAAAAATAACCACTCATAAATAACAACACCCCTTCCCCATACAAACTAAATATAAGCAACAACGGCCATCTAACTTCTATAACAGACGTCTCTAAATTACCCTCTCAGACCCCGACGCCGCCGCTAGATGACGGCCGATCACACTTGACGGGAGATGTCATTTGGACTCTTCCATCTGAAGTACGTGACCGGACCGATCCGGTTGGATCCGGCTCCCGCCAATGACGGTCACGTAATCCTTGGAGGCGATCAGAAACGAAGTGGGGTCCGGTGGTTAACCTTTTTAGAGATCGGGTGTCTTATTATTGAGTTTCTATACAGTTGTGAAAAGTTTTGGCTGTAATGGAGTTAGTTAGTTATAAGGTCATAGAGATAACAAGCGTTTGGAGGTGTTGTGGTAATTTTGGTGACAGTTTTTGTTTCTTAGTGTGAAATATACCTTCAGGAGAGCTTCTCAGAATGGCAGGAGCATAAGTACAAAATTATGTAATTATTTGAGATATGCATGGATTTGATTTCTTTAATGTTCGGCACTAGTTAACTAGAACTAGTTGCAACTAGTAGTTAACTACTGATCAACTAGTAGTTAACTAGTAGTTTTACTACTTTTGGTTTAAACTAGTTCAACTATTAGTTGAACTACTTTTTTAAATAACTAATAATTGAAACTACTTTCAAAATTTCAACTACTTTCAAAAAAAAATTCTTATTAAAATTTTTATCAAAATATAGAAGAAATTGTACTGTAACAAATTTAATTAAGATGGTAGAGTGTTCAAAATACCATAACCAGAATTAAAGGCCCTTTTCGCGCGTTTTTTGTGATATAGATAAGAAAGATGTATTAGAATTTGGGCAAAAAATAGTTATGAAATTAAATAGACTAGTTAACTACTTTGGGAAACAGTTAACTACTAGTTGCAACTAGTCCCAGGAAAAAATAGTTAACTACTAGTTGCAACTAGATTTTCCTAGACTAGTTAGTAGTTGGTAGTTAACTATTTTTTGACCACTAGTTGCCGAACACTAGATTTCTTATTACATACTTTTTACTTCCAGTGGTAATTGACTAAGTGAAAAATTCAATAATTGACTTGTAAGAGAATTCCCATTATATTACTATTATTATTATTATATTATTATTATTATATTATTATTATATTATTATTACTTTCTTTATAAGACACAAAGCAGATACCGTTACAGAAAACTAGTGTATTTGTTACGGGCAATAGAATATATTCGGGTATTTTTAATAATACCCGAGTATTTCAGGCAAAGTGACAAATACTCATTGATAAATGCCATTGAATTTATCACAGTGCCCGCCTCAACTTCGAGCATTATTAATAATGCCCGATTTATCATTTCGCCCGTAACACTAGAACTCATAACCAAGTTTGGTGGTGAAAGTCGCAGTCCTTCTGAGCTGATATATGACACACTGTCATTTTCATATCATCCTATGATACCTTCATTTCCTAATGTAAATTACAAGGATTCCTTTACGCGCTTTTGCGCTTTTTTCTTTATTTACAACACTTTAAGAGATAAAGAGATCCCTCCACAAAGGATCTGCAACAATATTGAAACTGGTGAAATATCAAGCTGCCATATACTATTCTGGAAATAATCTAATTATTCTCAAATACTGTATTGTATACCATCCTACTTTTGAAATCCCTAATGGTTTTTTTTTCAGTCAGGGAAATTAATTAAAAAGGAAATGGATATCAAAATTATTCTATAGCAACTTCTAAAACTAACTTCATTACTTTATGACATTATTTTGGGATAAGACAAAATATTTTATACAAATTAAGTCACCAATATAACCTTAATTTGCTTATAAACCTTGAATTTACATAAACTACACAATCATTCTCCAGAAACTTGAAATTTATAAAAACATGTTATATATAAAAGTAATCATGCAATTACTTTAGCAATGAAATATACAGAGTTATGGTAGTTGAATTACCCTTAACGAACTACCTAATAAAGACTATCATTACTTCTAGTAATAGGAAAACATCATTAAGTAACTCGTACCACTTCCAGTCTTCGGGAAGTTTCAAACTTAAACACATTTATGAAGAGGTATACTATATTTGTGTAACAACTCAGTTTTAATGTATCTAATAAATTCAAGGTGGTATTGGAGTATTTCATAATTATATTTAACTATTTGTATTGTCCCGTTCTCTTATATAATTAGACGAAGAATTGTTACTACACTGTGTTTTAAGTGTTTACTATTGTTGAAATATAGTGTGATAATAATGTGTTATGAAAATTAACAAAATCGAAAAAATTATTATATTATTATTAGATAGAAGCGTTATTGCTCCTAAATTTCACAATTATAACCAAACAATGAAAACTTGTATCTATTGATGTTTTTGGCAATTATAAGTATACTACTACCCAAACAAAAAGAGGGTCTGTGTAAGAGATTTTTCTCGGCATCAACAGGTCTTAAGAATGATATCGAGAGAGAAAATTCCCTGTCAGTTCCTAGTCAGAAGAGTTTATCTACTCATCTATACTTCATACTCTGATCTTCAGCCATTATTTGCACACAACATTAATAAATTCTTATACTCCAGGCATTCATATAACACATGCATTCTCTCTATAGTATTGTAATGGATTTTCTTCAGCCCAAAAATTTTAGTCTTTCTCAATTCCTCATTAAAACTACAACGATCCTTTTATAGAAAAGAACTATTACATAAGAATCAAGTTTCATTTCGTAATCAAAAATATCTTCATTTTTAAAGTACGCTCAACTTTTACTTCTAAAAACTAATTATAATTTCCCTATACTTCCATTTTCCCCTCCATCACCGAATTAAAATATAGGTAGAAATCTCAAACAAGAACAGAACGTACATCCATAAATATTCTTTTAGATTTACAAAAAAAACCCAGTCAAATGCTATTATGCAAGCATTAGAAGAAGCTCATTAGCCATTGCTTTCCACGAAAGCAAAAAGTATTTAGCATATACTCCAAAAGATGAGTGGGAGGGAAAAATATGAAGTAGAATCCGAAGTCTCAGACTTCAATTTACCGTAGCTTCAGGGGATTTTAGTTTTGAAATTGAAGTTCCGATATTTCTCTTCTAACTTCCCATGTTTTCGTCAGTTCTTGCTCTGGTCAGAAAATTTGTTTCGTAAACAATTCGACTCGTTTTGCATCCAGTGTTTTCTAAAACTATTTTCCTGGTTTTAATGGAATGTTTTGCGTTGGAATTGTTGGGAAAATACCGCATTTTAATTCGAATTGTATTTTTTTAGTTGAATTTATTCAATAGAAAAGTTAGGGATTTAGTTTGATTATAGTAATTGTTATCAGTTTGAATTTCAAATTGAAAGAAATGTACAAATTTATTTTCAAGTTGATGTTTATTGGGGAATAACTTAAAAGTTTATTAGAGTTATGGCTATACTAGATTGCATCGTTTCCTTACCCAATGACGTCACTACGCGGAAGGAAAAACTGCGTAAACAGAAAGCCTGTTAGGTTGCTAGGAGGAGTTTCGGAACGAAAATCGTGATAAAAAGACGCTACATATACATGGGTTTAACCACGGCTTACTAGATACTTATGCAGGCTAGTCGAGTTTTAAACAATGAAAACCATTTGACAACTTTTCCCGCTTGGAGCGCTACAAGACCTACCTATATCACCCACCGCCTTCAACACTGTGGATATACTTTGCCAGTTGGTCCAGTATTGCCATCTGGATTTGCAATGATTTCCGTACTCGGCTAGCCTGTATAAGTATCTAGTAAGCCGTGGTTTAACAAACTGATCATATTTTTTAAATTGACGTTCTTAATCTCACTCAAAATTCAGACACCGCGCTGGGAACTACTTTGTTCGTTTTGTTTCCCCAGGATCAAGTAAAGTTGCAGTCTAGTATGGCATTTTGAACATCGATAAATATACAGGGTGTTCCTAAAGGCCGTTTCGCGACTTAATAGGACAACAACATGTCTTTGGGGGTCATGGAAGTACCCAAAGGTAAGTAAGTAACCATGCTGAATCCATTGAAAAGGATTACAGCGTTCGTTTTTAGCAGCAAAAATGAGTCCTTTTTTAACTAATAAACGTAAAACTACGTAATGACGCTGAAAAACTTACAGATTTGCGAACTTCTTCACTCCCATTTTGAGTTTAACATTAAATCTAATTAAGATGAAAAAAAAAGCAATACTCTTTCAACCAAAACAGTGACTTCAGCCAACTGCCAACGACAAGCTTGTTATTTTCTCAGGAACCTCAGGACCAATTAAGACTTGTGTTCTGCACCAATTCCTTCCTAACCTAAGTCTCACAAGAAGAAGAAAAAATCTTCCCATGTTATTATTTTGTAACCAGAAGAGGGGCTCTTCAAGGATTCGTTATTAGGCTAACTGCCCCGTTTATTGGAAACAGTTTCTTATCCGCGTACGCTATTTAATGCGATGAGCAAAGGGAATAATTGGCAGTAAAACCTAAAAACCCTCATTATGTGGACACATATTGAGAATTGTTGTACACGGGAGGTATTAGAATGTGGCGAAACTCATCAATTAGGGTGGTTTTGTGAATGGGCAATTACTACGGTTTTTTGCTGTGTTTTAGTGTCTTCGTTTTGTGTCTATAAGCACATAAATTTATTGAAGGTAATAAAATGAAACTGTGCTGTTTTCCAGACTTGACACTTCTCAGAGTCATCTGTAGATCGTTTAGGCTAAATGTCACAGAAATTGATAGGAAGTGCTTAGACTTAAGGAGCAAAGGAAGTCTTATTGTTGTGCCAAAGAGTTGATAGTAATCTAAACTGATGATAGAAAGATTAAAGAAATTCACATTGTTGTGTCAAAAAGTTGATAGTAATCTAAACTGATAATAGTGTTAAATTTAAATAAAAATAAATGAGAATAATAATAATAAATGAGATAAAAGTGTATAGTTTTAAAGTCTTTAAGATTAAATATAGTTTCATTGTTGTGCTTAAGTTTTGAAAGTAATCTTAACTGATAATAGTGTTAAAGTCTTTTTAATTGTTGTGCCCAAGTGTTGAAAGTGAAATTAATCTAAAACCATTGAAAGTGTTAAAGGCTCACGGTCGTATACTTATGAAAAAAGGTACTAGGTGCATATGTAATATTTGAATTTAAAATAATTCTGTAATTTTTTACATTCATTTTCATATTTATCAGTTTACGTAATCTTTTCTGAGTGTTCTATTTTTTAGGATAATAAAGATTCTAAACAATGTGTTACTGAAATCAATTAAATTTGGAGTTTGACTTTATTGTGTAAAATTAAAGATTCTGATGAATTTTATATACCCATAAAAGGAAGATCCAAATTACGATTTCGAAAACAAAGATACGTGCAACAAAAAATTTTACATTGTATTGAATACATTCAAATACTTTATATTTCTTGCAATCATGTCTGAATTAACAATAAATTGTGAATTGTGACATAAAAAGCAAAGTATTTGCTGCATAATGTATTTACGGTACACAATCCGAATTTAAATACAAATAATAACAACTTTCTTTTGACTATGTATAGTCAAATTGACGTATAACCTCTATTAATCTATCCAAGAGATAATTTATGAGAGAAGAATATAATAACTTAATGAAAAAAGAAATACAGATACTACTTGGCTTACTTATATCATAATTAAATTAATGCTTCATATACCATTCTGGAGAAAATTGATGAATTCGATCATACGATGTAGAAATGAAAGAAAACGTTGAGAGTCCCACTTAATCTCACTAAGTAAGTGCATCAATATAAATATTACCCCTTCATCTCAATTTTAAATTGTTTCAGTAAAGTTTCAAATTTCGGGTTACTTAATTATGAGAAGAAATGTTTGTTGAGTATTTGGTAATTTTAAGGGTATACTTCAATTTAAAATAACATTAATATGTTTTCCTAAATGTTTGATAAATGATCTTGAAAATTTAATCCAAATTGTGTAATTTAAAATAATATTACTTTGTAAATAACATTATTTTCCCTCGAAAAACCTATTTTTTGGAGGGGGAGAGATTGGTTTAATAAGCTGAAATAAGCAGAAATTCAAGAGTGATTTATATTTGTTATTGTTTTTCACATTTATTTCACAATATAATAGTTCTTTTCGCTTCTTTTAAATTACTTTCTCCCAGTAAGATATTTCGTAATAACAAATTTCACAAATTGTTATATACAGCAGTTGGTTGGTTGGTTGGGTGGGTTGGAGACATTTGCTTTCCTTACAAAAGCCCCGCTTAGTCTTCTTCTTATAAAGTAGTGGTATTCCAACCAAAAGAAAATAGTTTCCGATAGTGAGGATGTTTACTTATAAAACATAAGGTAACAAATGTGTCTTGTTTTCTGAAAACAAAAAATTTATGTGGGCTGAAAAGTTTTCCACTTTACCTACTTTTTTCTATCAAGTTGAAACAAAAGTGGATTTCAATCGCTGAGATTTTTGATGATAGCGCTCTAACTCAGAAAGTATTAAAACAAATGGCAAATTAAATCAAATGGCTGCCATTGAATCAAAGGTGGATCCCTAAATAACTAAAAATAATAATATGCACGGAACCATTATAATACAGAAAATATAAATAAAACCCACCAGAAATCGTAAACATTATAGAATTTTATGGGGTATCAAAAATAACAACATTTAAAGAACAAAATAGGTAAACGTATGTGTTGAAAACATTAATTTGTTACAGTGAAAACATCATAATCACTCAATAAATTCAATATAGCATTTTCAATCACATGACTCGGACCTAACAACGGCCTTAGCAACAGAAGGGTTACAGTTTTTTGCCCTACAGAGGTTAACAGTTACAGAAAATGAACTAGCCGTGGAATTCTTCTACTGGAGCATTTGCAATCACGTGATCCCATACCTAAATACCATACGTGCAACAGTTAAAAGCCCTACAGAAGATACACAGTTAAAAGAAAATAACCGGTTGTGACGTCACCCGAAAACACTCTATAAATGTAGTCCTAAATTAAAAAAAGGATAAAGGTAAATAAATAATAGTTTATTTCATAACCGTTATTTACAGAAAGACACACCAAAGAACTTCCATATCTTAAGAGACGTGATATCTCAACCTATGATCTCTCACATGTCTGCAACATAACCTCCCTCCCCCATAAAAATATAAGCAATACTCGTCAGTAACCAAACAGCCAGGGATCAACGCTCTTTTCTGGGGGGGTTAGATCCCTTGGAGGGGCAATCGGGATTAAGGGAGAGAGCTACCCTCAGGCTCCATTTCCGAATGGGTTCGAGGAATGATCCCAAACCAAATATTTCGGGAAAGATATATTTTTTGGGGAGAGTTTGTTCATCCACCTGAGAGAGGTCACGTAGACACTGTTATTTTGCTGCCACAGACAGTAGAGAAGTTTGGACTCGTATTGTCCCGCAAAAGTGTAACTTACTTTCGTTGCTGTTGGTTCTGAGTTTAACTGGGAATCATCAGTTGTTTAAAACGATATATTTGTCAATGAATTTAGAGAATTGCGTGTTTTATCTGTCCAATTTCGAACAGCTAAACAAATTAATTAAGAAATAAGAGTGATAGTTATAAATTAATATAAATATTTTTTTCGAATCTTTGAACTTCATTTAGATACCAGTTCGGTTTTAATCACAAAATGATACGCAAGATTTTACCTAACACGTTGTAAAACATGTTTAGTTCATTAACATCGTAAAAAATTCCTGTAAACTTTACGATTTAAACTGGCAGCTGGGTTGGTTGTGCAAAGTAAATCCGTAAAAATGACGGCGTTTTACCATTTTAATCCATGTTTTTTGGATTACAAGGTAAAACACCGTTGTTTTTACGGATTTACTCTGTAATTTTGACGGTTTTCCACAACCAACCCATCTGCCAGTTTAAAACGGTAAACTTTACGGAATTTTTTTTACAGTGTAATTAAAGGTTTTTTTTATTAAATTATTAAAATGAGCTAAAAGTTAAAATAGAGCAACTTAATTTATTTTTTAAAGTTAAGCTATATATAGAGTAACATGGAAATAATTTTGTATTTCCGGTATGCAATCATTTTCCTTGTTACCATATTTATCTTGCAAAAAAAAGCAATCGGATCATATTTTTCAAAGTTTTTCTAATCATCTAAACTAGATTAAAATCTAAGTATTTTATTTCAGCTAAAAAAAAAAAAACTTAGAAACTAAGTATTAATTTTTTCTACATAAAATTACAACAGAAAATGAATATTTTAAATGAATTAAATAGGATTATTTCTCCTTATACGCCGGAAAACAAATCAGTCATACAGTACTGAAACTGGAGCTTAACTTACATTTCTGACGTCAAAGCAGACTATAAGTGGGTGGATTCATATCAGATGACTAAAAATAAATTCCTTTCCATAATCCGCTTACTTCGGCGAGGTAAACGTATATGCAATTAGGATAATAAGTAAAGAAAACAACTTGAATGGGTGAAATAATGATGGAAAATAAACAGTAATTAATTATCAATGCCTTTAAAGCGAGAGTTAGTTGTAAAAAAACATTCCTTTTTAGAAAAGAAATCTTGATATTAGAATACTAATCGTTCTAATGACTTGTTGAAACAAAATGACATTTATTTTGTAGTTTGTCTAGTTAATAATCATTAATCTCATAAATTATTAAGATATTATAACAGATTTATGTGAGGTAAGATATTTTTTTTCAATTTATGAAAATGTATAAAGATTAATTGTAATAATTGTGCATTTTTTCTCTTCGCTTTTTATTTTTTATAGTATTTTTATTTTTGTAAAGACAAAAAAATAAATTAAAATGTAAGTTAGTTTTTTTATATTTCCAATGGGCGGGTACTACTGGACATTATCCTTGACCACTGAATTGCCCTTAGAAGTACCTACTAAGCGTTACCCAGCGAGCACCTGTGGACCGGAGCCACGGATATGAGGTACTGTTACCCACGCCACACATACCATTCACTCGCACAACCCCTTTTTACAGGGGGGGGGGGCACATTCATTCATCACACAAGGACAGAAACTAACATCCATGCCAAACGGGGATTCGAACCCCAGACGTACGGTTTCGCAGTCAGATACTCTAACCACTAGGACGTCGGCAAATGTAAGTTAGTGAGCTCACATAATGTAATACAATAAAACCACTATATCGACATGAATTTTTAAGATTCCAAGTAAACATACACACATTCAGTACAAAAATTATGTCCTTTTTTCATGTCTTAAAATTACGAATTTTTTTTTTAATCAATTCCTTGTCATTTTGCCTTACTTTGGAATCTATGATATGTCCTAGAGGTAAGCAACATTTTAATGCGAACTCTTCAAGAACTTTCAAAACGTAAAATTTTATTTAGATTCGCATGCTTTAAAAAATATTTATTAGGAGATTTAAGTATCGAAACCGAAGATTCAATGCATAAAATCCCTATTCTTTAAACATTCAATATTATTTATCATAGGAAACCAAAAAAATCATTTTTTGTAAATGTACGCTTACGTTATGGTTTAAACTATAAGAAAATTTAGAAATGGTTTTAAAATATAAAGAAGTTTGACAAAATAATTTAAATGTTTCTTTTTTTAATGTTACGTAAAAATTCACATGATTAAAAAAATTTTGTTGCAGCTCAGAAAACCATATCAGCACATTATAAAATATCTATGCTTTACAAATTATAAACGTTCATTTCATTTAATTTTATAAAAATTTTCTATTATGGGAGTTTAATTAGTAATAAAAGTAATTTCAGTAAAATTTCATTTCAACAACTTAGAAATCTCAGAATGTTTTAAGTTAATATCCAGAAGTAAGATACAAACCTAATTGAATGTAAGAAAAGTTTTTAATTAACAAAGGATAAAAAACATATTCAAACATTATAAACAAGTTCTTTCGAATTCTTTCTTGAAATCTCAGTGAATCTCAAGAAAAAATAATTTAAAGCAGTATTCAACCCACACATCTGGCTTATGAAATTAAAATCGAACTAATATCTCTGAGGGGAAAATTTTCCAACAAATGTTAAAACCATTCTGAAAACTATAACTTTACATGATGAATTTATTCTATTTATATTGTTTTGTCTTTACTTTCTTATTAAATACTTGAGATTTTGTTAGAAAAGCAGCAAACTGTAAAAATTTAATTAACGACCATTAAGTAAACACACGCAAGTTCAGATTATTTGTGGTTTATGAAAACATTTTGCATTTAAATACTATCAAAAAGATGAAATCCCCCCAAGAGTCTCAGTTTAATTTGATTCATATAAAGTTTTATATACCTACTTATTATTTCATTGATAGTTAACTGGGAATTACAAAAGTTTTAAGTTTTGATTAGAGCCAGGAAAAATTGTCACGAGTAGATTTTTAAGTTATAGAAGGGAAAAGTTTCTTAATTGATTTTTTACATTAGTTTACATTTACGTATTTTATTTTTTAAAGGTTCTTTCAATATTCCAGCTTGCTATAAGGGAATCTTATTGTGTTATAACCTAAACTTTGCTCATAGTATATGACTTTTATTTCACCTACTGGTTCCTAAAATCAAATAATAATCCAAATCTATCTGATCTCAAATAAATTTAACTGCGTTGATTACATTTTCATGGAAGGGTTTAAATGTACTCATTAACTTCATTAACCTTATCCCTTCATCAAATAATATTACTAAATTAATTAGAGTTTAAAAAAGCGTTCGTTATGTAAGATAAAATGCGAAGAAACTTCATGACTCCTCTTTTGTTTAAAATCATTCTAATCGCTTTGGGTAAAATTAAAAATGTCATAAGCTCATACTTCAAAAATTTAGAAATAAGATTAATTCAAGAGATTCAATTCTCAATTTATTATAATCCATGCGTATTTTAACTTAATGTCAATCACTAGTGATGATGACTAAGATTTTTACTTTATGACTAATCTTTTCAACTCTTGTTAATCGGATTTAACAGCAAATTTAAAACAGTATCTAAATTTTATAATTATCATTTAAAAATATTTTTATATCCTAAAGGTACGATCTTTTTATGTTAATATCAGAAGGGATTAATAACAGGGCATAAATAACTGTTTTCAAGTGTTCAAAACAGAATAATTACAATAGGTATTTACTCGTTAAAATGTTTCTTTATAACTAAATTTAAGGAACAGTTTTTACAAGTAACAAGGATGGTAATGGGATTCAAATCCGCTATTCTGTTGATGTTGTTTATCATCCCCCTGATGTAGGAATGCCTATACCAAGTCCAAGATAATAAGCCGCAAGATTAATTCTCCGACATCATCCTGCTAATCCGACAGCTGTCTCGCAAACTTTCCAATACATTGGGAGAAGGTGAGTAGGAGATGTCGGAATACAGGCAGAGAAAAACTAGAAAGTTCCTTCATCCCCTCACTAAAATCTGCAATCCTATTTCCTATTGTTGAAAATCAAGCATTCAAATTTACTACGTTCGACGCCACCACGCAACAAGGCCTCTACTAGACTGAAACGCTTTCTAACCCTATGACGTCACTACTCTGAAGGAAAAACTGAGTAAACAGTCATGGGTAGAAAGTTCTCTATTGCTTTCCTCATCGATTTAGAGTCTGGTCCTGCCATTGGTTCTTAGCACTATGACGCAGTAGTTACGTCATCTTCTTAGGGGATTTATAGGACAGTTTCGACTATACTCGTCATTAACGCTTCCTGACCCTATGAAGTCACTACGCGGAAGCAGAAACTGAGTAAACAGAAAGCCTGTTGTGTTGCTAGGAGGAGTTTCGGTAAGCAAATTGTGATAAAAAGACGCTATATATAGGTAGATTTAAGAAACTAATCATGTTTCTAAATTGAAATTCTTAATTTCACTCAAAATTCAGACACCGCTCTGGGAACTACTTTCTTTGTTTCCTCTCAGCTTGTTTTTCCAGGGTCAAGTAACGTTGTAGTCTATACTCGACTGTAACGTTACTTGACCCTAGAGAAAGAAAACAAACAAAACAGTTCCCAGCGCAGTGTCTGAATTTTGAGTGAAATTAAGAACTACAATTTAGAAAAATTATTAGCTTGTTAAACTCATGTATCGTCTTTTCATCACGATTTACATATCGAAACTCCTCCTAGCAACCCAACGGACTTTTTGTTTACACAGTTTTTCATTCCGCGTTGTGACGTTATAGGGTCAAGAAACGTTGCAGTCTAATTATAGAAACTTTTCATTGTTGTAGTATATTATTGTGATTTAGCTGTTAGCACTGCATGATATTGTGTTCCTTCAATTTTGTAAATACTTTTGACGTCTCATACATTTTGCCTTCTTCCAAATTCGTTTTATTAAATCGTTTTTCTAATTAGGTATCGCTCTGCTACTCAATTTTTATAACACCTATGATAGTATTCGCATAAACTTGTGAATAAAATTTTTATGAATTTTACCTGTTTGCATGAGACATCCTGGAATTTATATACAATCTGCTGAACATCAATCTTCTCAGTCATTTTTCAAATAGACCAACCTATTCGTTTATGCTTTCCTGCAAAAAAATAGACTACGCTTCAAATAAGATTGGAAAATGATTGATAACATGATAGTATGCATTTTACACTTCAAATTCAAGTAGTTGAGAATCCATAAAAATAACAATAAACGAAATATCAGCACTTTATAGTAGTACACCTAACCTTTCTTAGAAACCAATTTCCATTTTACCTTTTTAAAATATTTATCTTCCAGTTGAAATAGCAAGTATACCCTTGCACAAAACCTATAAAAGTTCATCTTCTTTCATGCAAGCGGTAAAAAAATTCAAATTCTTGGTATATTCAAATGAAATCAATCATGAGAAGTTAAAAAAGTAAAAAAAAAAATCATTACAAATTGATATTGCATACCCTTCCACAGTCTGAACTTTCGCCCGAACTACTTCTCTGGAAATTCTTCCGACCATTCAACAATTTTTGCTGCTTCCCCCTTCCACTTAACTGTAAGTAGAACTCAGGAGGGAAGTATCTATCTACAATATTTCTTCTATTCGTCCTGATCGGAGAGTATTGATCACTTGAAGGCGGTGCCACAATCATAGAGGGAATATTCACTAGACTGCTCATCGAGCAGCTACCCCTTATTAATGCTACAATGCCAAAATCTCACTTTAAAGCTAATTCCAACAATTTACATTAAAATTACGATACCTAAATGTCACTTTGAATTTGCGATACAAATCTCACATTAAAATCACCATGCCAAACAACAAAAGACAAATGAAAACAAACAGCTATGGAATTGGTTTTGTAAAAGCTGGACCAGTGAATCGTTAAGAAAATATGACTAGAACCTACGAAAGCAACGACTCCCTACATGTTTTCATTTGTCTTCCTAGAGGTTCCTACTTAGAAGTATCGTTTCACAGCCATTTGTGTGTTTTCACATCAGAGATCATATTGCGAGAATAAAAAATGGAGGTCAGATAGGGGATTTTCAATTTTTTTAACACTTTAACCGTAACTGATAAAATTTAACTGCTCCACCCCACAGTGGCGTAACTAGAGTTGACTCATGGGGGTGTTACTCCGACCAGTCAACCACTCTAACATATTACCCCCTTTAAAAAAATTTCATAAGTAATTTTTGTTTTGCACAACTTCCGAAGGGAAAACTTCATCTGAGAGGCTTAACTTTCTAGGGAAAAACACAGTATAACCGACAGAAATTTTTTAAGAATTTTTCTCTCAATGTAGTGTTTAAATTCATTTTGAGGCCCTTTGGGTTAGTTCCTAAAAGAACAGTTCCTTGAGAACCGCCTTCCTTGTAAAGAGAAAATTTTTCAGTTTTTCATGTTTTAGAAACCGTAGATGTAATGGGGGGGGGTTACATCCCCAATAACTAGTGTTCGGCACTAGTTAACTAGAACTAGTTGCAACTAGTAGTTAACTACCGATCAACTAGTAGTTAACTAGTAGTTTAACTACTTTTGGTTTAAACTAGTTTAACTAGCAGTTGAACTACTTTTTTTAATAACTACTAGTTGAAACTACTACTTTCAAATTTTCAACTACTTTAAAAAAAAAATTTGTTTAAAATTTCAAAAATATTTAAAATTTTTATCAAAATATACAAAAATTACACTGCTATTTATAACTACAAAGTCATGGTAGAGTACTCAAATACCATAACCAGAAATAAAGCTCCGTTTTGAGCGAAGCATAAAGTTTTTTGTGATATAGATAAGAAAGATGTATTAGAATTTGGGCAAAAAATAGGTTATGAAATTAAATAGACTAGTTAACTACTTTGGGAAATAGTTAACTACTAGTTGCAACTAGTCCCAGGAAAAAATAGTTAACTACTAGTTGCAACTAGATTTTCCCAGACTAGTTAGTAGTTGGTAGTTAACTACTTTTTGACCACTAGTTGCCGAACACTACCAATAACCCCCCCCTCCCTCTTTACGCCTATGCCACCCCATATCATTCTCGTCCGCATCCTCAAAATGTCTTTCAATTCCGATGAACGGTCTGGTTGCTAGAGGCCCTTGAATAGGGCAAGTTATTTTATAGTAGGGGAGCCCAGAGTGTTTTTGGGTAGTAACTCGAGCGCGTCAGATAACCATAGGGGGGATACCTTGCATGCTTTTGAGTAACTCCACCAATTATAAGCTTATGTTGGTGGGTAAGTTTAGAACAGCCCGTCAGATTTGTAAAAAAAAATTAGTTACATGGACATACTCGAGCTCGTCAGATAAAGATAAGGTAGGTTAGTTACCACCTAAAAAGTGTACATTTTCTAAAATCTGCCGATTTGAGCGGTGGGCAAGGGAGTGGGAGGGTTACAAAGTTGCAAAGTAAAGCCAAGACCGGTAAGACGCTATCGCTCTTTTTGAGAAAAATGTACGAAACAAAATGTTTATAGACTAGTAGCCAGGATACTAGGCTCAACTAGTTGTAAACTGTCTTGGTAGCCAATCTGACGCGCTCGAGTATGTCCATGTAACTAGTTTTTTTTTCAAATTTTGACGGGCTGTTCTAAACTTACCCACCAACATGGAGAGCTTATATTTGGTGGAGTTACTCAAAAGCATGCAAGGTATCTCCCCTATGATTATCTGACGCGCTCGAGTAAATCCACATTTAGCATCATGGGCTCCCCTACTATTATGGACACCCTGTAGAGACAGAGAGACAGAAGGAGGAAGAAAGAGAGATATATAGAGGGACTAAAAATGAGGGATTAGATTCTCCAAAGTCCACTTGCCCATATTACAGATTTGCCACTCAGGGCCGCGTCTCTCGCTCTCTCTACCCAAATATCCCTCACACAGAGGCTACAATACACCTCCACACAGGAAATAACGAAAATGGTTTTCTTCCCCGGCATATCTCCATCCAATACCCCTTTCTGCATGCATTCATTCTCCCTTCAATACCTCCCGATATGCCCGTGCAATATTGATCTGCCCCGAGGGAATCGGGACCGATATCCCCCTCCTTAAAGGGTGGAGGAGGGCCTGCGGAGAAAAGTTGGATTTATCTCGGAAAGAGGAGATCTATCCTTTCTTCGGGCGGAATTTCTTTATTGTTTTTGAGGATTTCGCTGCCGGTTTGTCCTGTGGTCGTTTGGCTCAATGGAAACGTCCATTTGCTCGGAGGGGCTTCTTGTTGTGACGGCACAGGGATAAGGAGATTAGGGGCCCCTTGAGGCATGAATAAAAATGGGGATGGTCCGTCTTACTTGTATTGGAGTTCTTAGCTTCTTAACTTCTTATTCTTCTAACTGACCTTATTCTAACAAGGAAATGCTCCCGGGGTAAACACATAAAAACGGACGAAACTTTTGCAGGGGTTAGTAGGTGATGATTCAAAACACTTACTGTGGAAAAAATTAACTGCCGAATTTTATTAGGAGAGAAATAAATTAATGTATTGAAAATTGGGTGGTTATGAGGTCCCACGCCCATTCAGATAGTACCACTTGGCTAATTGGCGTGCTTGTGATGAATCTTTTTTGATTGGCCGATTTACTGCTTCACAGAAAACGCAGCAAGTTCATTACAAAATTTGGTGATTATTCTTCATTTCTCGCCTAGAAGGGTTGCATTTGGTGTTAAATATAATTATTTTAAAGAATTTTTTACAACTTTTCTGCTGTAATTCCGCAGCTATTTTTTTCACATAAAGCGTTTTCCAGTCATCCACTAACCCTTGTAACCCCCTTCGCGTCCATTTCTATGAGTTTAGCCTGAGAACGTTTCCTTGTAAGCAAATGTTGAGTAGGTGGGGACAGTTTAATATTATGAAAGCATGTTCTTGGTAGCTTTTGACCCCATTCCTGCTTTTAAGCAAAAACAAGCAAATTGCAGGATTCAATACAATGCACATACAGATTGTACATAGTAAAAATAATTCACCTTTTATATTGAAAGATATGTATCATGTGCAAAGTGCATTCTAAAACACAATGAAATCCTGTCAGCTGTGCTATCTGAAAATTCCCGTAATTTCTGCAGGAAAATCCTGTTATATTCATACATAATCTGTAGTCAGACCACAGAGGAATCGTAACCGCTACAGAGAAAGAGGTTGTCTACAATTTCTCTGTAGTCTGTATTCTATGTAGACTGAATACAGATTATAAATGAACATAACAGGATTTTCCAGCAGAATTACAGTGGTTCGTTTTGTTTACGTCAATCAAAATTAAACATTAAGTAACTTGATATAGCGGATTCTATCACTTTAAAAAATAATTTATCATTTAAATTCATTAGTATTTTAAGCGATTTTAATCAAGCGAATCATGTGGTAAATGCAAAAATCGTTCATATTTTAAAATGCTTGATTCGACACCTTTCACTCATCAAAATAAGGTGGGAAATGCTTTAAAAATTTTAATGAAAAAAAAATCTCCATCTCCACCCGTGCAAGGCCGGGCATATCAGCTAGTCCCCTATAAAAGTATTTCTCTCTAACTTCTTACATTCTCTGGCAAAAATTGACTGACAAAAAAAAATTAAAGCAAATGTTTAAAAGTTCAAAACAGCAAAGTTGGATAATATCCATCATATTATATTATTAAAAACAATAAATAAAATAATAATGACAGCAATAATAATAAAAGAATAAAATTAAATTAAATTCATTTCTCATTTTCAACCACACCAGAAGAATTTAAAATAAAGGAATTGCAAGGTAATTAGTAATTACAAATCTATCGGAACTCATTATGTTTTAAATCTGGATAGTTCAGCCATGATAAATTATTCTGCCAAATCAATTTCATCACATGATAAATGAGTTAAGGGAAGGAATCGAACTTTTCAAACAGACCTTAAACAAAATTGATTGCTGGAGACGCATTAGCCAGGTAACCATTCGTAGCCGAGATAATATTCTTAACGATTAAATCTATCATTGATCAAATATGTAATCTGATCTGAAAATCTGATTCTGACAAGTTTCAGTATCTAATTATGTTTGAAAGAAGTTAAACCGTTTTTTTTATGTAACAATATCCACACAAAATTTTATTTTATTGTAAAAGTTGCAGATTTATTCCAGAATAATTGGAGAATTTCCTCATAAAGTTAATTTGAATTATTTAATGAGAACAGTACGATAAATCTAAATGCTGATTTAAATTTTTCAAGTTTTTAAATCAGTTGACTCTAACCTAAAACTTGTATGTTTTGTCGCATCAACAAAATTTTCCTTTTATAAAAATGTGATGAAGGAGCAATTTTAGGATTCAAGTTTTTACACATCTTCAAAAAGTAAGGTTATGCAAAGAATTCAGGTTTGTATATGTCCTTTCCATTCACTCTTCTTAAGAATGAATACATGTATTAAATGTTTAAAATTTTTAAAAATAATTATGTGATATATGAATAGCTGGGACATTTTATGCTTAAAAGGGCGTTTCGCTCTAATTTCATGCTACAAAATATATTTATTAAATTATTTTAAATCATTTCAAAATATTTTCGGTAATAATATTTCTCAATAGTATTTCCTCGGTTTCTGAGAGAAATTGCAGTTGCTTTTACTTTGAAAAAAGTAGTAAGTTACATTTTTTGTATTACGTTAAAGCAAAGTAGCAAAGTAAGACAACAATGAATAACTGGAATAAACTTCTAAGGTAGAAATCATGGTTAGGTTCAGTCAGAATCCTATTTTAGTGAATCGAATTGAAAAGAAACTCTAGATATTATACCGAATCTTATGAATTTTTTTTAGAACAAAGACATATTCTAAAAGCTACTACTACATTATACCCACTTTTCAGTTTTCAGCCTTTTTCTTAGTTTTACATCAAGTGTTTGAATTTAATATGTTGTTTACATAAATATCACAAGGTTTAGCCTTATTTACATTCCTAAATAATTTTTAAAAGTGGAAATCATTAAAATACATTTGCAATAAATATAGGATAGTTATTTTCTATCCCAAGTTTTAGAGGAGATTACTAATTTTTGCAATTTACGCAAAATACTCTACAATAGATAACATTTATGTCGAGTGATAACATCATCTTATACCATCTTGACCCTATCAAAACTGATAACACGAAAACCTATTTTATCACAAAAAAGAGGATCTTGAGTATTTATTGACACTATTTCGAAAAAAAAATTCCAGTTTTTTCGCGCACATATCCACGTTTCTTATTTCTGTTCAATTGGACATTTATTTCTTCTTTACAGAGTTGGCTTCTTTTTTCCATCTTACAAAGAGTACCTTTTCTGATCTCTCAAACAGGTGGAACATTCCCTGAGCAGTCGTACATTGTCAAAGCTAAGTGAAATTCTGTGTTACAGTCTGTATACCCCACCATTGCTGAACAGCGACATATTTCAAGAGACTCCTGCCCAAAAGTCGATTTGTAGCTTTTGTATGTGAGGCTAAAGTGTATTGGAAAAACTTGCTACCTTTGATGCGATTCGTTTTCTACATCCTTCTTTCCTTTCAGATAATTTGAAATATTTGCTTGCCTTTTATGATTCTTTATTATTATTTTTGCTTGTACCTTTCCGAAAATGGTTATGTAGAGATTATACAGCAGGGTGTCCCAAGATAAGTGTCCACCCCCCCTTTAACTTAAGAACGGCTAGGTATAGTCATAAAAGTGGTTTCTAGGTATAGTAAAATGACCATGCGCTATCCTATGCGAACTATTTTAACGATCCCTAGTGGCAATATTGGGGGTTATAATTTTTATTTTAAAAACTGTTAGATATTTGCTAAGTTAGTCAATTATAAAGTTGTAGAGCAGCGTAGATTTAGTACGAAAAGACACCTTTGCAGAGAATTACCTTTAATAGAGCCCCTAAAACGCACACTCAATCAGGTAGAATTTCCTAAGTTTTTACCTCCTAAAACTCTCCTTATAATGCGAAAAGTAGACATTTTCATATTTATCATAAAAAAGGGGAAATTTCTCATTTTCGGGTTGCGAGGAGCGTTTTAGGAGGTAAAAATTTTACCTAGTTGAGTGTTTCAATTTCAAACGAAAAATATATAAGACATCAGACAGCACCTAATGTAGAAACAATAACTAGTTTTCGTAGATTTCTATTAAGAAGTATATCAGTTTTTAACTCGATTATTTTGAGTAGTATTATCAAATTTTTCTCATAGAAGAGAATAGCCTTCATTCTTTTATTCTCATAGAAGTATAATAAAAATGTAAGCTTCCTACTAATAGCTTTATCTAACTAAGAAAAATATTTAGTTACCAAATGATATTAACTACCTTGTTAATATATATCATTCATTGAAGTTTCAAAAAAAAATGAAACATGTTAATAATAGTTGTATTTCTTCAAAGTCCTCTTCGATAGTCTTTGTGTAACCTTTTGTATTATAAGAAGCTATAAAGATAAATTCAATTAACTTCTTTAGGGTTTTTAAGATAATGGACCGTTTTCCGTCTATGAAGATTCTGTAAACTTTTTTGGTTACTCTTAAGCCCCTTTATACCCTATTTTATAAGGTTGTGTTTGTTGGAATCATATCCTTATTAAATTAAGCCTTACTAAGGCTTTTCGGGAATTATAAAGAATTTCAAAACTTTCCCCGGAAATCTTCAAAATCATTTAGAAACAACACTTTAATACCTATATTAAGAATATATTTCAGTTCGTTATTAACTGAATGACGCACTTTTTACAAATTAAATTATAATTTTCTAATACCTGTTTTAATTCTATATATATAGTTATTTCCTGTTTAATTCAAATTACATAAAAATTTCACTTCACATGGATTAAAAGCTTATTTCTTAAGGCATTCAACTATTAAAAAGGTAATAAAAGCATAAATTAAGTGAAAGCAAGGTCTAGACCAGTTAAAATTTCATCATAACTGAGTTTTCATAATAAAAAGATTCACGTACTTTTTGTAAGTATTACTTCAAAATTCATATAAACGAAAATTTTTAATTTGATTATAACTATGAGATGTTACGTTTAAATATATAATTTTACAAATATTCCGATACGTTTTTAGAAAGAACATAAAATTTATGTTAATTTTTATAGTTTAGTTTTCAAATAGTAAATATGTAAATGGTTTTATAAAATTAGTAACTTTTTAAGTTATTTTTTTCGCTGTTTTAGAAATTTTAGATATATTTTAAATTTCCAATTATCCCCTTAAGTTTTACTCTTCTCTATAAAGATGAAAATTTCAAAAGGTATGAATAAATGTTTATTTAATTCCTAATCAATAAGCCAAGTTTTATCTTGAACGTGAGAAATATTTATACCATTGAATTAATAAGGATCAACAAATTGCAGATTCGTGTCAAATGATATTTTAAAAGGATTAAAATTGCAATCAGATTTGAGTACTTTTAAATGAAAGAGCACAAACTTATCTTTAAACTTGGAATAGTTTGAATTTGTAAGTCAAAATTCTTAGAACTCTAAATCGTGAGTCAACGATGCGAGATTTGACAACTTTCGAAAGTGTTTTAGTTATTTTCAAACCACTTCCATTAATGAATTATTTAGGTAAAAATTTAAAAGTTATGATAAATTTCAAATTTTCTTTTTCATAATTTGTAAACTACACTCACTACACTTTATAAGTTTTGCTGAGAAGTTTTGTTGAGTTGTTTTTAACAGTTTTTCTTCAAGTACTGATTTTAAAAGGAAATTTTATTTCCCATTACCGTTATGTTGGAAAACTTTCTTTTACTTCTTTGACTTGCAGAAGTTTTATTTGAAGATTTTCAAAAAAATTAATATGGATAACTTTAAAAGTCAACGTAATTTATTTTTATTACTTTTATTAGCTTGCCTATCAGATTGGAATGAATTTTTAAAAACTCATTTTAAAATTATATTACTTTTAAAAAATTGTCATGTTAAGTTGGCTTAAAAGCAAAATATTGGTATGCCTTAGAAAATTAAGCATCAAAAGTTTATCACCATAATTACCATTTATATGATAACTAGTAATCATTTGTATTTTAACCGCTTATCATTTAAAAACATACCAAAATCTTAAATATCGTCCCATACCTCGTTGTTTATGTCAGTTTATGTGTACTGAACAGGGAGCTATTTTACTTTTATGAGACTTTTACGTTCTCTGCGACATCTTTTAAAGTAAAACAGCTTGAATACAGGATTGCGTTAGACAACAAAATCTCGAAACTTGCATAAAATCTCGAATTTTACGACCTTCCAAGGAAACATGGCCTACGTGATTTGAAATTCAATCAGAATATTCTGAAATTTGGAATTCGATCCATAGTTATGCTTTTTTGAAAATGCATAGAGTATCTCAAATGCAACTGAATATCAAAGTGGCTGGGTCTTAATAATATTATTCAAATATTTATGTTTAAAATATTTCTTTTTTTAATTTAATACGCTACATTTGTTTCAATTATTAATATTTTCAAGGTCAAACAAGCCTGTTTTTCTTTTTTCATAGTTTGACAGTCTGGTTTGTCTAGTATAAAATAATTATATCATTAAAAGTTTTTCTTTATTTTTAATACGTTTCTCAGGTATGATGTTGCAAACTTATATGAATTAATAATTAATATTAATAATAATAAATATTAATTAATAATAATTGCAAATTATTAATTAAGTATAATTGCAAATTAATATTAATTAATATAAGTAACTACATTAAGAAAGTGGTAATAATTTTTTTTTAATTATCTCAAAAAATACGACTATTCCAAACATTTTTCTATTGGTTAAATTTAATTAAATAATAATAATGATGCATTTCAATTCATGGAATTTCAATTTTCTAACGATGGTTTCAGAGAAATAATATTCCTATAACTCCCCTCAAGTAGGAAATAAAAAAATGAGATGGAATTCAGTATTTACAAATAAAAAGTAAAACGAAATGTACTTAGCAAAGATTGAAAAAGAACTCTTGAATTACTTCAAAGATAATAAAAAAAAAGTTTGAACTTCCAGAGATACTTTTCTTCCACTAGGATACACTCAAATAAAAAAGAATTTCTGCCTGGAAAATTTTGGAAACGTAGTCATTTCTTTTAAGAGCGTAATCTAAAACTGCCCGAGAAAGTAAAGTAGATTACTTCTCAGAGTATACATTTGAATTAAAGCAGTTGGTTTCTAAGAAAAATGGCACGATTAAGTATCACATCTATCGTATTACATTTATATGCTACTCTTAGGATTGCCTTTCAAAAAATAAACGGGGATAGAAAATGAAAAATTTCCAATTATGAATTTATTGTAACTAAATATTGAACTATCGTATAAGAATTCCTTAACTAACAAAAATCAATAAACTAATAAATAATACATTTCTGGAATATCATTTCTTGAATGTATAAAAACAAGGTTTACAAGTTAAGATGTATCATTTCCTTAAGAATATAAATGTATTCAGAATTACAAACTTACAATAATAAAATTCTTAAAACTTTAAAACTTAACTTTTAGCAAATAAGAATAAAAGTATCAATGAAGTGAAGGAAGTAATTTTCATCTTACAAAAGGCTGTCTGTCGTCACAAGTACTAAAGGTTTAAAAGTACTACTAATTAATAAGTACTAATAGATAATTAATACAGTTCGAAAATATTTCAAGTAGAAACACCTTATTTATTCAAAGAGATCATTGCAATAAAATATTGCATAAAAAAGGTTTGCCATATTACATTAATACCATATTAGTAAAAATATAGGTAATACAAAATTTACAAAGATTCATTTATATTAAATACCTTGATAATGTTAAACTGATGTCTCCAAAAAGAATAACTCTGTTTTAAGTAGAAGTTTTTTAGTATAGCGTACTTAAAGATATTATACACCTCTTTTTAAATATCCTAAACGATAACACACCATAATATAATGTATGCAAGTTTAATGTTTCCATGCCATGGACTAAAATCTTTTAAATAAACCCCTTTTTGAAATTTCTCAAAGGATGCTAATGAAAGAATAATACCTCTACTTTCCTCTAAAGAGAAGACATCATTTTGACAAAATATCCGGAGTTGTGGTAAATCTGAATTCAGAGAAAGCTTTAAGGTTATTAAGTTGTCGGAAGTGGTGTAAAGCTTCGGTTCTTAACAGGATTAAATGAGTATCCTTTGAGACAACCAAAAGAACTACCTAAAAGTGCATGCTTTAAAGTTGGAGTATTTCTTAATCTCCTTAACGAGTTATTAATTTTGATAAAAGTTTTGTTCATTCTCAGTAAAGAAGAGGAATAATTCTCGTTAAAGTGAAATAAATCAGTAGCTATAAAGTGATTTTAATTCCGTCATTAGGATCTAGGTTTTTTTTTTAAACTTCTTCAGAAGTTTAACGAGCAGTTTTTTAATTATTGCACCGGGGATTTGAAGGGTTTATTTTCCTTTTTTGGCCAAATTATAAGAGAAATTTCCGAGAAAACTTAATGAATAGGATCGAATGATGGAATTTAAGGTCTACTTCAGTATACTACTTCAAACAAACTCTAAATTTTTTATGAATACATTTTGCTAATTATGTCCAAAAGACATTTTTTGTTCATTTTATTGAAAATAATCAAAATAAGTTATAGTCTACGCATTAATTAATATCGTTATCTAAATAAGCCCACTATTTCAAACTTAGTTATTCAAATTGAAGATTTATTTGACCATCGTAAATTTTTAAACTTTTTCACAGTATATTTATGTTACGGGTAATGTGATAAATCCGGTTAATATTAATAATACCAGAGTATTTAGGGTAATGGCATAAATACTTATTGATAAATGTCATTGAAATTATCACATCGCCGCGCTCCACTTCGGGCATTATTAATTATGCCCTGTTTATCACTTTGTCCTTAACATCAGTACTATTACGATCTTTACTTACTCTTTATAAAAACTAAAACATCACTACACTTTTAGATAATGCTATCATAGAAATTCACAATTTTATACTTAGTGCTACCAGTAAAAAAAAGCATTATGAAGAATATTTTGAAAGTAAATTTTGACTGTTCCGTTTTATTGAAGAAGAGTGTGACCTGACAAATGTGCTTACATACTTAAATTTCCAAACGAGGACATACCCTTAAACTCTTATTCCCTCTTCAAGTATTAATCTTTCACAAAAAAAGAAAACTTTGAACATCATCACTTCAGTATTCAATAGTATATACGAACGAGCACAGTTTTTTCAAATAGTAATCTACCTTAAAAGGAAACGTTTCCAGCCTACCGGCGGAATCATTACCCGAAGAGGGAAGGAAAACTTCATACCAAACGAGGTACTTCCAGTTTAACTACTAACTTTAGACTAATATTTCGGCTCTTCCAGTTTCAAAAAGCATCCTGGTGATTGAAAGAGAAAGTGCGCTTCTATCGAAGAAAGTAAGTTTCATAAATCTTCCCTCGATAAAAGGTTCCTCAGAGAATCTATAAAACAACTCCTTTCATCGTACCCCTTAGAACCTGATGATAACTCAATTATACCCTTTCTGCTACTTTCGCCATAGAAAGAAGCGATTTCACTTAAAAAGGAGCGGTATAAGGGGAGGGAGCAATAGTTTTCGCCCATTCATTTTATATATAGGGTCCGGTGAAAACTTACGGCAATCGGTTCTGAGTAATTTTATGGGATTGGTAATGAAAGTTTTCATTTGAAATTCGTTCTTTATTGATTTTATAGAGTGGTGTTTGGTATTACTTTTAAAACATCCGTGGCTTTTGATAAGGCGGTTAACTATAGAGAGAAAAGGTGTTTATGTTGAACTTGAATGTGAAGAAATATATTTTATGAGACAGTAATGAAAAACTAGTAAGAATCAAAGCTTTTAAAGAATTCTATTATCGACATTTTTAATTTAGAATTTCCCTTTCCAAATGGTGCTGATAGAGCTTTATACAGAGTTAGAATTTGAAACTAAAGGAAAAATTTTTAAGTGTTAGAAGGAATAATTTAGAAATTATTCAAATAGTGATTCCTTAGCTGTCTAAGAACAACTTTTTCTATCAAAATTTCTTTCATTTTTGAATGATAATGTTCATTGTTGGAAAAAAAAGCTTATGTCACCCCTATTTTTTCTTCGGTTAGGTTTTTAAAAAACTACTGAAGTTTTCCATTTCTGTTCATTTAGCTTTAAGTTAGTTATTCAGCTATCATTTTAAATTTTTTCTCTACTTCTTCTCAAATTTGTAGATAAATTTAAATTTGAAAATGACGTGGAAAAGATTTTATAATTGTTATTTAAAATGAAACAAAAAATGAACTCAAAGAATGTTTAAATGAAAGAATGTTTTATTATGATAGAATAAAAAGTGTTTATGATGTAAGAAAAAAGGTAAAAAAGTTTAAAAGAAAAGCTCCAGCTATGACTTAATAAGGTTTCCATTTTTAAAATAAGGTAAGTTATAAATTTAACAATTCAAGACAATTTTATATCGCTGAATTTAACATCTCTTTTCGGAATACTTAATTTAGGAAAAAAAATCATGCATTATTAATCTTTTAAAGTAAAAAACGAACTTTCTTTTACTCAAGAATGATTACTCAATATCTTTATGGTTCCAGGATCTTAACGGATCGAAAGAAAAAAAGGGTCATCGGCAATATCTCACCATACTCAACTCAGCTTCTCCAATGTTGACGAGAAACGTTGACATGTCTCATTACGCATCATCCAGAAGAGATCTGTCCTCCTTATATGTCCTTTCCCTCCCCCCTCTAGATCCTTGTCTCTCTAAATGTAATCGAAATGAATGATATCTCCTTAAACCATCAGAACTGCGGGAGATACTAATGGCTATAAAAAGAACAATTGCTGATATTACACTCTCTCTCGGAAAAGAAATGTACTTTATGGGAACAATTAGGGGATATCTTTCATGCTGATACAAGGGATGTAATTTAGCATTCTTAATGAGAACAAGCTCTAAGGAAACTGTAGGAATCGGGAGTTTTCTACTAAACAATTGACAAACTTGATTGTTTTTGTCTTTTAAAAAAGTAGATTATCTTTTTATGAAAATAATATCTCTCTCTATCTATCAATTTATCAACTGATATTTATCTATCTATCAATTTATCAACTGATATTTATCTATCTATCAATTTATCAACTGATATTTATCTATCTATCAATTTGATACAGTTTATCTGGTTGAATCTTCTGTATTATTTCTAGCTTTTCAAATATCTATTTATGCATATATTTTATACCAAAATCGACTTTTATGATTTTTCGTTTTTCTTAAGATCCTTTGGATTCATTCACATTGTTATTAAATTAAGTATGAAATGCAATTTCTTTATCAATTTGAAAAAGTAACACTAACCCCTGTATGAATCAAAGTAAATTAACTCATTAATCATGCAGACATTTTTGGAAACAAAGAAACCGGTAAGTTCAACTATTACAATTTTTAAATCCATTCATTAACGCATTTACAATATTAATGAGCATTAATATTGCAAATGCGTTAGTGATTAGAAATGGATCCAAAATACCAATATCCAAAATATACAACAGAACACGAACAAATAAAATATCAAAATATATCGAAAAACGTCCATCAATTTTTCATTCCAATACATTTAATTTGTACATTTAATTTGCAGGTAATTTATGTTCTTACTCTACAATAACTCCCACAAAATATTCAAACAAAGCAACAATGCAAATGAAAATACTAGTGCTAGGGGTTTTAGAATCACATTGAAATATCCATATTCCATATACAACAACATTCTACATACAACGGGGTACATCTCTGACGAGTAGGATTGTATACTTTCCCTAATGCACCTCCCTAACAATGTGAGTCATGCAAAGATTCCCTTTTCTTCAAGAGACAGTGAACGATAATGCTCGCCTCTAATTCGAAACTGGAGTTTTCACGAACACGTGGGGGCGTGAGAGGGAAGAGAATTTTCTATAGAGAACTGCACTTTCGGGGAAATGAGAATCTGTTTCACGGAACTTATGAATTTGTTCATGGATTCTTCACTTCCACGGTTGGCGTAAAGTGGGGGAAAGATTTCGTCGATTTCAATTATGTTTGTTTTCTGATAAGGTTGCTCGTCCATATAAGTGCGGGAAGCATATTTACAAAGGCTCAAAATTAGGGAACCTCATTAAATTTGATCAATTATAACTCATTAAATAAAAATAAATGAAAAAAATTCACTAATGGTTTCTCAGTCTCGAGCCTTTGTAAAAATTCGCACGGGAACCCCCGGTGAAAATAAAATAAGTCAATCTATTAACGAAGTGGTTAATGTTACGACAGTTGAAGCATGCGCAGTTGTAGAAGCTTGTTATTACGTGTTTTATAACATTAAAATTACGTTATTGATCAATCCTCACCGATCATCACCAATAGCCCAGTGGTGTAGTATGTGGCTAGTAGTGTTCGGCAACTAGTGGTCAAAAAATAGTTAACTACTAACTAGTCTGGGAAATTGTAGTTGTAACTAGTAAACTATTTTTTCCTGGGACTAGTTGCAACTAGTAGTTAACTGTTTCCCAAAGTAGTTAACTACTAGTTAACTAGTCCATTTAATTTCATAACCTACTTTTTGGCAAAATTCTAATACATCTTTCTTATCTATGTCACAAAAAACGTTTATACTTCGCACAAAAATTATCTTTACTTTTTGTTATGGTATTTGAGTACTCTACCTTTGATAAAAATTTTAAATATCTTTTTAAATTTTAAATAAAAAAAATTTTGAAGTAGTTGAAAATTTGAAAGTAGTTTTAACTAGTAGTTAATTAAAAAAGTAGTTAAACTAATAGTTGAACTACTTTAAACTAAAAGTAGTTAAACTACTAGTTAACTACTAGTTGATCGGTAGTTCTAGTTACAACTAGTCCTAGTTAACTAGTGCCGAACACTAGCGGCTAGTAACCCAATGGTCCCCGGTTCGATTCCTGGCTGCTACTTTTGTTATTATGCTTCAATTTAACTTGTAATTTTTCTAAACATAGCGAGATTAGAGTTGAGTTGTTACTTTCGTAGCAATAACCAGTGCCATCTATTAAAATAAACGAAAAAGTAATGAAATTCTATTCCAAATTGTATCCTATTCAGGAGAAGTTTCCAACTACTCAAACGTCGAAACGAAAAATGTGCTACAAAAATTCTGTGAGCTTTCAGTACTTCGTGCGAATTTTTTTCACCTTCAACGATCGGCACGTGTGACCGAGAAACAGGCAGGCAGGAAAAACATCGCCTCAGGGAGAAAATTCTTCTTCACGGCAGCCGATTTGAGAAAGAACACTTTGAGTGTGCCGCAACTTGCATTTCTTCGTTTTAGCTTTACTTGCCTATAACTTATTCACGTGTTGTTTTTAACACTAATTGGTTACATTTCTTAAATTCTCCTAGTTTTGTGTGGTTTGTGTTATTGAAAAAGCGAAATTATTTTGTTACCGTTAATTATTTTGTTACTTTTTATTACCGTTGGAAAAATACTTTGGCCAAAATATATTCTGAGCGACACAGAGATTTCAAAAGGATATTTGAGATATATTTTCATGTAAAATTGGCATACTTTTGTATGCGAATAAACTAAGAAGTCTTCGGGGGTTTTTTTTATCTTCAGTTAGATAAATGAAATGGTTCTTTTTGTTGGTTGAGTCACCTCATAGTTTTGACATTTATTTTCGTAATCATTAATATAAATAATAACTTTGATTCAATTGTCAGGTTGTTACTTAATTTTTTTCTATGCATAATTATGAATCCCAATTTGAACAACCCACGAGCCGGCAATGGGTTGCACCGTTTTGTATTTCCGAATGCGCTGTGATTGTAAGAGAGACTAACACAAATTAGACAATTTTGTATATGTGTGGGTTACATTTTAAGGGGTACAAATGATAATGCGGAATAGAGGTTTAGTGCTAAAATGTAGTAATTTAAAGCAATTTAATTTGAGCATAAAATATTTAAAAATTTTCGCTTATACTTCTGGCATCATATATTCTAAGAAAAATGTATGCTACAAGCAACTAATGCTGCTTCTGATGAGAACATAATTTCTAGAATAGTTTAATAGCATTTATTTTGCTAGGAATTAATATAGTTTACCTTGTATACCTAATATAAAAATATTACTCTTAAAGTTTATTTAGATTTCAATTACTTACAAAGACTTATACTTATTTTGCATTGCATATGATGAAAAACTCACTACAGTCCCACATAATACTATATTTACTTACACATACTATTCTAAGAACTTTTTATCATGCAATTTAAGATTCAATTACTTTTTATCATCAGCAACAAAATAAAATCACAACAACAATTTATCTAAAATTCTTATTATAACTTTAGAAGAAATAATTTAAATGTTAATTTTTCTGATCTAAATTACCAAGCTTTGCACGTTTCAGTAACAATATCCACATGCATAAAACAATGAACAAATGTTTCTGAAGGATACGTTCACAGTTTTTCTGCTGTTTTTTTTTTGTTTTAGATACAAGTTGTTTCTATTCCTGACTCCCCATTAAAAAATCTATTTTATTCGAATCATCCAAGCGCGAAAATTAGTTTGTTGTTTTTTTCTGTTTCCAATTTTTATCTCTTCCAAAGTAATCAGGAAAAAGAGCGAGATGGGGAAGCAAGTAAAACAAAACCCTTCAACAACACTAATAAACAAAACAAATCCTTGGAATTCGAAAAGACTATTTTTGTCTTCTGGGTACGAGAGTACAAGAATGGTTTCGTAAGATGTTTTTTCCGGTTTCAGTTAAGAAAGAATTTAAACTACCATTTCTTTCTATATATCAATAACTGAAATCTCTACTATATTTAGTTTTCTATTGAATCGATAAAATATTGCTAAACAATTTATCAATTTTGAAGCTGTAAACGTTGGAAATTAAACAATATGTTTTTAACTGTAAGTATTAAATAACTGTCACAGAAATAACGCCCATAAAATTAGTAAACTCATTTGGATAGGTATGTTTTACATTTCTGGGATTCAGAAAGAATTGGGATAGCTTCACTGTACTTGAACTCTAAAAAATAATGAGTTGCCGATTTTCCTGTTTGTAAAATTGCCTGCACTAATCTAAAATGAGAAAGGTGCCATTCAGTTTTTTTCCAATCATACTTTTGCAAATAATTGTATTCGTTTTTGGCATACATTCCAACAGTAAAACAAAGTTTAAATCATATAGTAATTAATTTTCTTCAATATTGAGTACTGACTTGATCTACAATTTTACTTGACTAGGATGAGATTTTTCATCTAGTGTTTTACAGATAGTACTATTTCTATACTTAGTATTAGAAATTATAGCTTTAACACTTTATGCATGAATTCAACTACATAAAAAAATTTGGTTCAATTCCAACTGACTCGTTGAATATTTCAAAACTTGTTTTGTATGCCAATAATTAGAAATATAGCTGAAAATTTAAAAAACAACCGATTAAATGATACAGATATACCAGTGAGAATTTGGTGATGTTTGACAATTTGGTATCTAAAACAGATTGGCGATATTTAACGAGACAGATAACAGAATTGAGCCGAAAAATTATTGAATTGAACTCATTATCATACATATACCGACCGATACATATACCGAAACATACCGACATTCACACACCAGAAAAACATTCATAAGAAACGAAACTCCCTTTATATTTCAATTTTGCCGTGATCACAGCCGGGGATTCCTGGATTTCATTCGCAATTTAGGGCGTTTTGGCAGAGTTATATTGGCCCGGTAGATCCAGTCCTATGTTTAAACAAAAACGCTGCGACGCATATTTCAACATAGCTCAAGGATTTTAGATTCCTCCCGTATGTGCGCATTTAGCATTTGAATTTGTTTTTTGGCAAAAGGCATTTCAAATATGTAAATCCTTTCCATACTTCGAAACACATGAATAAATGCATAAGGTCACGTGAACATTTAAAGTTGATGTCACCCATGAAATCCAAATGGCATTTTGAATACGGAAAAGCAAAAAATTATTTTATAGAAAATATTTCCTATGAATATATTTGAACATTAAAATACATTTAGAACTTTTTCCCGCCCTTTAATTTTTTTAATATGTTTGGAAAACATAATGTATTTGTTCGAAATTTTAATTAGTACAATGCTAACGCTCTACACAAAAAAAATACACATTTTATATGTTACGGGCAAAGTGATTAATCGGGCATTATTAATAATGCCCGGAGTGAAGGCGGGCAAAGTGATAAATTTCATTGAATTTATCATATTTCCCGGAACACTTTTTTGTCCCCGAATTTAACAATTCGATTGAGTTGTTAGGTAGAACACTTTATCATCTTATGGTGTTGTGGTGGTTTTCTGAATATGTTTGAAAATTGTTGGAAATGTGTTGTTTCCCGGGGGAATTGTAGTGTAACTGTAACTGTATCCATAACTGTGCTGATTACATCTGCCTGTTGTGTATGTCCTGTGCTCTCAATAAGATATTAAACAGAATGTGTTCTAAAAATAGTGTTGTAAGACATGTTTAGAATCTGAAAGTGTTCTTAAATTTGGATCCTAACACTATAAGAACACATTTTCTGTCTCTAGCAACATTTCTATAACACCTTTTTTTCTCACATGGCACAATCGAAACTATTTTTATGAAAGAAGCGTTTATTACTGTGTTTACTTAGTGATGCAAAAGTGTTTCAAACATTTTCTCTGTAGTTCTAAAAACAAGATAATAAAATTTACCATTCTGTGTTATAAAAAGAGAATCTTCTGTTTTAGGCTCTTGTGTAAAGATAAAAAAATAAGATAAAGATTAAAAAAATAGAGAAAATTGTTGAATCAGGTACTTATTTAAAACAACTGGAATATCACATTTAAAAGGGTTTTTCACTATTTTATCACATTTTTTACAAACTTAGTTAAACAATAAATTATTACTTATTATTTACAAATTGTTGGGCTTTTCTTCCATTCCTTGATTCTTTTACTAAAGTTAAGTTAGTTACTAATTCTAAAAAATGCCTACTCAAAGTCTTTGTCTTATCTTTCTTGAACGCCAGGCTTCAATTTCTTAATAGAAGTTCTTAAGTAATTGATTCTTTCCTCCATGCAGAAAAATCAGAAAAGAAAACAAAACTGTTGACAAAATTAAAAGCGTCAAAATCAGTTGTCAAGTAACCTTACTTTGCATTGACACTTTTCACTTTAATCTCAAAGTTATCATCCAAGATGCCAAAACCTTTCTTTTCTAGCCATAAGATGCTGGAACCAAACTAAGCTTGACTTTAAATAACTTTAAAAAACATAAAACCTGCCACCACATTTTTCATAGAAACGAGGGGATAAATTTAAAACCTAATTAAATTAGTTTCTTAATTATAAGGAATACGTAATTAATACTTTTTACTAAACGGTTTAATTTTCTATGCGAAAAGTATTTTCAACCAAAATAATTAAATTAAAATTTTTGTACCAACTTCCGTGATATTTTTATATTCTTAAGATAAAACTAATATACTAATGCACCCTTCTTCACACCAAATGTAAATTTTATAGAAGTTTCCAATTTTTATTTTGTACTCTGAAACAGTCTACTAAAAGGCATCTTAAATAAAGTTTTTCTAGGATGCGTTAATGTAAAAAAGAGTGCATAACATATATACTATAATACTACTGAACTACTTTCTATTTCGGTAAAAGAAAGAACAAAGATTTTCTCTTCTTGTATATGTATAGACTGAGATTCTTTTACATAAAAGGGAATACTTTTCTAAAAAGAGTGGTCCACACTCACAACAAAATATGAATATTTTTCTCTGGGTACCCCATTAACCATTCCTTTTTCCTCGATTAACTATTATTCAAACCATTACGTTTCTGAGAAGAAAGGATGAAAAAGAACAACATCGATATCAGAATCGGATATAGTAATAAGAAGTTCGAGTGAAGGGGGGGGGGGGAAAGGCAGCCTTCGAAAGAGCAATTTCTAAGGGGAAGTCCTCATATTGATCCCGCCCAACCTGTAGGCGAAACTCTTTTCTGACACATTCGAGGAATATTTGCCTGCAGAGTAATAAGGAAACGCGACTCCGCCATTTTCGTGGCAAAAATGCGATCGGAGAACTGAAAAAGGACTATCCGAAAGTTTTTTAAAAAGAAGGCCGTCTCGTAAGCCGTGCGGTTGGATAGGGTTTGAGTGCACATCGACCTTTTCGTCCATTGAAATGGGAGTGGCGACTTCTCTTTCCTACACTGCAAATGCTTGGAACACTTTTGCAACACTTTTTGCAGTGCTAAGTTTACACAATAATGAACACTTTTTTATTGTATTGTGTTATGTGAGAAAAAGATAGTGTTGTAAAAGCGTTATTAAAAAGTTTCAGAGTCGGAAAATGTGTTCTTATAATTGTGTTTCGATCAAAATATTAGGACACTTTCAGATTATAAACCCATTTTATAACACTATTTTTAGATCGCATTTCTTGATAGAACACATTTCTAACACTTCTAAAACATATTCAGAAGGCTATCACAACACAATTAAGTGTTAAAGTGTTCTACCTGACAACACATCAAACGTTTTGCTAATTTGAGGACAAAAAAGTGTTAATAAATGTGTTTTCAATGTGTGAAGCGTTTTCAGTGTAACTTTCGATACTTTTGGGGTTTTTAACATTTTATTTCAGTATGGTTATTTTTTCCTTCGGGCTCGAGGGTTATCTAGTTGCATATTAGATCCCACTTCAATCAATACTGCTGTAATACGTATATGGTTCATATTAATAACTACTTATAAACAAGGATATTGACATGAACAGTTGAATTATTACTAAAAAAGTGCTTATACGAACCTATTATTGGTATAAAACAACGTTTCTCTTTTAATAAGTAATTAGCATGAACGACTGTAAATATATATTTAAAATGGATTAAAAAGATTTTGCTTGCATATTACAATAATTTTTGAATGAAATCTTCTATCGAAAAACTTTTACAATGGTTCCTTTCTGATCCAAGATGTTTATCCCTTGAATTGCGAAAATTTCCTTTTGCTGAACGAATTAAATTAAAATTTATCTTATCCCATCTTAAGTGTTTTCCATTTTAAGCTTTGCATTAATCCTAAACAAAAATTTGATAGCTCCTTAAGAAAAGAAACACTTGCACCACTGTCAGTTTTGCAGATTTTTATGAAACATATACAAAGAAGCGTCTAATCAAAGAAACCTGATTTTTAGGACGATATTCAATCATTTTCTTGTGATAAAAATTATTGTTCTACCCCTCTTATTGGACTTTATGTTGTCTATGTGAGCCTTGCTTGTTAACCCTCAATGCGCGCTCTAGCCCTTTCATTTCAATGGTCTCACAGTGTTTCCCGAACGAGATCTGTTTATTTTTCCAAACCGAGAGCGACTGTGTTTTTGTCTCGGGGTATTTTTGTTACTCCCCTATCTTATTTTCCGAAGGGTGCCTCGACACCATTTTCGCATTTTTCGGGAGTGCGGGGAAATGTTCTCAGGGGGGTCGTTTTTGTATTCGGGATTTGTTCCAGTGTTTTTTTCAAGGAGTTTCTTGGAATTGAGTGCGCTTTTCATTCCCAGGAATGCGATTCGAAACGCGAATTAAAGGGGAATGCCACCGTATTATTACAGGGAAAAGGTGTGTTTTGAATATTTACTACAGAAGAATTCTGTTCATAAGAGCGCCAGGGTTTAGAAAGAAAAGTCTTAAAATTTTACATATTTTGCGTTATTTTCTTAGGGAGTTCGTAGTTTTAAGAAACTGAATAAATTTAAGATATTAGGAAAGATACCGTCGAATGGAATAGATTTTGAAGTGCTTTTTCCGAAGAGAAAATTCCCTAAACCTAATACAAGAAGATCATTCCAAAAAATATTGGGATTTTTTAATTGGTTAATTTTATATTTATACTAGAAAGGCAATGGTCTATATGTCATTTTAACCTTTTATTAATGTTTGTAAATGAGTAGTAAGCAGTAGCACCTTATACACTTATCTATGTCCAAAGTTTATAATTTTACTTCAAATGGTAACCTTTTCAGTCCTGTCCTTCCAGCATTTTTTTAGATGGTAACTGACTGACATCTGTTCAGCATAGAGTTACCATAGGGTTTAAAATTTTTTAAAAATAAATAAACATATATTTGAAAATTTAATAATGCCATTAGATCCAGCTAACGAGAAAGCAATGAACTGGGTGGAAAATATTTTTTTAAATTTATTTTTGGGAAATAAATTACAAAATACTTATGGTTTTCCTTTGAAAAATGTCAGTCAGTTACCCGTGGAATTGCCCAGTTACAGAAAGAAAAATTTTAAATATTAACCAGTATAAATGCACCAAAATAAAGAAATGAAATAAAACAATTTTCAAACATAAGACAGTAGAAATGCTAGAAAACTTTAGTTTTCTATAGTGAAAGTCGTTTTCATAAATTAATGGGGCTACTATATCAGCAACTATCTTAACTTTTTAAAATCGTAAACCTCTTTTCCAATTTAACCTTATTTCATATTCCGTACCTTCTGAAACAACAATTGTTTGCTTCTTTTTTTTTTCGTTCGTTTTTTATATTTTATCCGTTTTTTGATAAATATATTCCCAACTTATAATATGAAATATCAAGAGGAAGAAACAAAATAAATGAACTATTTTTCAATACAACGATGAGTTGTTCATAACAAAATAAAGAAAGACCTCCTGCCCTATGCAGGCTACAGTGATCAATTTAACTTAATTGAACTGTCAGACATTCGCTTTTTTGTTTAAGCCTAAACACGATTGTGCAATAAGCTTCTTTTTTTTTTCATTTTAAATTAAAAGGTTCCTATTCTATGTAAAAAGTACTTTACTTAGGGAGATAATAAAGAAATTAAATGCTAAATTGAATTAAACCAAGTGCTTTTAAGATTTTGTTTCTTACGAAACGCTTATACTATTTTATTTTTATCTTTTACCCTTCAAAAAAGTTTTAATTCACAAACCGAGTATTCTCAACTTGATTTAAATTAAGAATGATACTTCTTTAAAAAAATAAACCCTTGAAGCTCCCAAACCTCAAGAAGCGGAATTTTTATAATGCATCCATGTAAAAAATGTGGCCTTGAAAACCATTTGAACTTATACTGTTACTAATTATCTGAACCGGAAAAAAAGCTACCGAAAACATAGTTAAAAACTTGATTTATTCTGTATATTTCAGTTCTTGGAATCATACAATTTCTAATCGATATTATTTCATTTAAGTTTAAAACCTTCATACGTGAAAGGGAAAAAATCCAGTAATAGTTTTGCCAGTTTTTAAATCGTTTGATAAATCTTGCGAGGAAGAATACGAAAGAGGACATTTTCTTCATTCTTTCAACTCCATTGCAAGTTCAATAAATTTATCATTTTGCTCTTTTTTTTTTTTGTGAAAATAATGTTAGAATTATTTTGTCTAGAGAAATTTCGAATTTTTATTTTTAAGTGCTTTCATCTTAAGAAAGTGGTTATTTTTTTTTTTCTTTTCAAATTTAGTTTCCCTTTCCAAAGAAACTGGAACGATATTTTACATATCAGTTCGGGTATTTTCTACCGAAAAATTTAAGAGTTTCTTTATAAGAAACATGTTTTGAAATGCAGAGACAGTTAAAATAAAATAAGTCATTATCTTTTCTGCTTTTTTAATATGATATGTATAAATACAATATAATTTTTGAGTATCTTATATATTTAGACAAATTTTTGAAATAATATTTGTAAAAAAAATCATTTGAACTAATAATTTGAATAGCTAATGAAATTTTAAATACAAACATTTGGGAGCTTGTTAGTATAATATGCTCTGATTATTCATACAACCTTTGGAAGGCAAGGGAAAGTGAAACATCTAAATAACAGTATAAATGGTAAAACCGCCATCTAAGTGATGTCAGAAGCTATCCCTCGTTTTAAATTATTGGCTCCAAACCCACTCAGGTAAAAAATAACGGTAAACAAATTCCATCTTGCATATTTTTACGAGAGTACGCCAAACGTTATTGAAGCAAAAATTGTAGATTCTCATCCTGCTATAGAATAGTTTTAAATGCAGAAAGAGTTGAAAAAGTATTAAAACAATAGATGAGAAATTAAATAGGATATAAATTCAAAACAATTCATGTATGTATAAGTATATACCATGCAATAAGATATATAACATAAATATTTATTAAAAATGCATATGCGATTTAGAAAAACTATCCTTAAGTTCTATCCTGAGTAAATCAGAACAATATGACACATTGGCCAGTTTCTTTAACTGTAAGCTCAAAACATGGACGAATTACTTGTCCGGTTTAATTGTATGAGCGGAAGTGTCCTAAGGATACCAGCAAAAAAAAATTCTGCAAAATCGCTTTAAAAAAGTGAAGGGAATTAAAACACATTGTCTGCAGAATTTTTTTTTAATAAATCTGCAATTTTCCTTAGAAAATCAGCAGTTTTTCAAAGGCCGCTGGAATGTCTTTAGATCGGTCTCAAAATTCCTGTAGAAAAACTGTAGACTTGCATTACTTCAAAATCCTATTGCTACAAAATAACTGCAGACGTCTTAAAGAAAACTGCACTTTAGACGGTTTTTTTTTTTGAAGCAATTGTGCACAGGTTTTATTTGCTGGGATTCATGACGTCCCATAGCTGAACTCGTCAATACTTTTACGAAAACACGCCCAACGTAGGCGGTTACCTTAAAGAAAAATATCTATATTAACTATACCCAAGTAGTATATAAGAAGCGAGTAGTAGTACTTAAGATGTCAACCAACTAATTGCTACATTTTTCACACTATCCAAGGCCATTCCCGAAATAACACATTTTGCTTCATTTACGGATAGTGTCTCATTACACTAATCTCCTTCTGCATAGGACTATTAACTCCTACGTATACTTCCCCCTCCGGGCATCCCATAGAATGCATCAGATATGGAAACGAAACAGTGCATTAGTGGACCAAAGGGAATAAAGATACATGACTTATTCTGTGGGATTAACTTTCGAACTTGAATACAATCTTACGAGTGTCTCGCAGCTGTTTTGAAACTATATTTCAAAATGTCTTGTATGGAAACAAAATAACAATGTAATGGCTTTATAACAGAGGTGAAATTGGAGAGTAAGGTAATAAAATTCGATGAGTTAATTGCGATGTTGATTTATATTGTTACGGATTAAAAAGTAATTTACTGGCAATCTAATCTTCATTGGTTAAATAGCAGTTATGATATTGTTTTCATTTTATTGAAGGTAAATATATTGTTAGAAGAGATGCAAAATGAGCTTAGATAAGCAGAAAAATAAGAAATTTTATACAAGTTATTAGCTTCTTAATTAATTAGAGGTAAGTTATTTTGCAATTAATGATTTTGTTTCATTAATTGGCTTAAAAAAGTTTTTTTTTTTTTTTTTTTTTTTTTTTTTTTTTTTTTTATTTCCAATGGCAGGGAATACATAAAGATAACAATTAACACAAAACACCAAAAGGTGAATTAAACAAAAAGACCGAGGTCATCTTCCCATAAGCTCTCTCGCACGCCAATATCTTGCGGTCTCGGACTTAAGAGTGTGGAGCATCTTGCAGCGATGAAGATGCCTTCTGTTCATTGGTTCCTTTGCGTCACATATTCTACAGTCAGGATGGTCATAAATGTGTAGTCGATACAAGTGTTCGCCCAGGCAGTCGTGGCCTACCAGGAGACGAAAGAGGGCTACAGCATCTCGACGAGGCTTGTCTGGTATTGCCACAAGCTCCATCTCACTCCAATTCTTATTCTTTATACTTTCCTGAAGCCAAGAATAGGTTCTTAATTTCATTATGTTTTTTATATATAGTTTTATGGAGTGGTAGGATAGGCCAGAGCAGTTTGGTTGGACTAACTGCGTTCCCTTTCGAGCGAGGAAGTCAGCCTGCTCGTTACCGTAAATGCCACAATGGCTGGGAATCCACTGTATGACCACACTTTTTTCCTTCTGTACCAAAAGCGTGATGAGCTCCCGACATTGCAGAACCGTATCAGATAATGCTTTTCCCGGTGAGTCAACAGCTTGAATTGCAGCCTGGGAGTCTGAGAGTAGAACAACTCTTTCAAACTTATTGTGAATCGCCAACAGTTGCTTTAATGCAATCAATAAGGCATTTACCTCACCATCAAAGGCTGTTCTATATTTTCCGGCAGATGCATAGAATGAAAAAAGATCGGAAAAAACTCCAGAACCTGCTGTCATCTTCGAGTTAGAATAGGAGCCATCTGTATATACATGTAGCCAATTTTGTTCTGGGTAATCCGTATGAATTGTTTCCAATGCAAGGGATTTCAAAATTTCAGGGGCTGTTTGACTCTTCACAACAACATCTTTAAGTTCTAGACCAGTTACAATCCCTCCAGACTCAATAGGGTTCTGTGGTTTTATATTTTTCTGTACTACATCGCAAAATTCTAAATTTTCTCTTACAGACTGAACCTTTTGAATAAAACCAATTTGTGTTTTTAAGTTTCTTACTTTTGGTTGGTAGTTGACCCAGTAAGAGCTTTCACTTCGTATGAGTTTTTCAAATAAGAGCAAAGCTCGTTCTTCAATGATGGATTGAACAGGTCTGTTTTTTGTTAATAATAACATAGCCTCTATCGGGGTTGACTTAACCGCTCCGGTTACAACTCTCAGGGCCTTGTTTTGTATAATTTCTAATTTTTTAAGAGAGCTCTCACTGCATGTAATTAGTGGTTCGCAGCAATAGGTAATCAGGGGCAGGATAAAAGTTTTGTAGGTTAAGTTAAGAGTCGATCTGGCACATCCCCAGAGCGATCCTGCCAAACGCTTCAGAACGTTAATTCTGTTGAGTACTCGCTCGGACAATGCTTCAATGTGGGGCTTCCAGTTTAGTTTGTTGTCAAAAATTACTCCCAGGTATTTGAATTCGTTTGTAGTTTTGAGTGTGGTGTTACGATAAATTAAGTTGGGGCAAAAAGTCTGGTGGGTTAATGAAAAGGACTGGACAGCAGTTTTATCAAGGTTAACGATCATATTATTTTCCGTGCACCAAGTTGAAAGAGCTTCCAACGCGTTATTCAATCTTTTCTCAATTAGAACTTTTGCATTCTTTTTTGGTGCCTGCGTCCAGATAATCAGGTCATCTGCAAAAAGTAGGCAATTAATACCATCTATTGATTCCATGCAGGAGACCAAGTCATTAATATACATATTGAACATAACACAGCTGCTAACTGCTCCCTGGGGTAAACCCGTCTGGAGTTTATACGATCTAGAAAACTTGTTGCCATATTTCACCCTGCAAAGGCGTTGGTCAAGGAAAGATTTTATCCATTGAAACATTCTACCTCCAATACCAAAATCCAGGAGTTTTTGGAGTAGACGCTCTCTCCATACCAAGTCATACGCATTTCTGAAATCGATGTAGACTGCAGTAAGAATATTTCTGCTGTCCAGTGCGTCTTTCACTGATTGACTAAAGAGGGCAACCTGTTCATTCGTTGATCGGTTCATGCGAAAGCCAGCCTGTTGAGTGGCTATCAAGCCATTTTCCTCGAGGAACCAGTTTAACCTGTTTATAACAAGCCTTTCCATAGTTTTCCCCATTATGCTTGTCAGCGAAATTGGTCGGTAACTCTCAATTTGCCTCACATCTTTATCTTTCTTCAAGATAGGTATGATGGTAGCTCTCTTCCAAATTGAAGGGAGACAACCTATCTCCCAAATACGGTTAAAGACCCCAAGGATAGTCTCCTTGGCCCTTACCCCCATATATTTTAGGAACTCTCCGTGGATAAGATCCTCGCCCGGTGATTTCTTCATTACTAGACTATTTAAGGCTGTGTTTAATTCTTGGCAACTGAATGACACACTAAAAATATCGTTAAGGTCAGCGCCATCAAGTTTTGTTTTAAGCGAATTTCTCCACCTTTTCTTCAAGAGTTTTGACATTGATCGGGCATATGAACCCTTTCTTTGGATTTCGGCGTAAGTCTGACCAAAGGCATTAGCTATATCTTTGTATGTAGTTAAGACTCTGCCCCTGTAAGTCATTGGCTCCTTTCTAGTAGATGGCTTTTTATTCTGCAAATGAGACAGAAATTTATATGTTTTTAGGCTATCCTCTTTATAGTTTATATTAGATATAAAACTATCGAATGATTTTCTCTTGGCTTCCAGAACAGCTCTCTTAAAAGTAGCCGCCTGTCTTCTCCAACATGTAACATCAATTGGTCTCTTAGTAAGAGCAGCCTTATTTCTTAAGCGATCACGTTTTTCTTTTTGTTCTTTTAGATCCTCAGACCAAAAGGACTTGAATTTTTTAACTTTTCCCCTTGGGATGCAAAGTTTTGCACAAGCTAAGATCTCTTCATTGATTTTAGAGATGAGTTTACTAGGGTGGCAGCTGATGTCAAAGTTCCGTACATGAAGTTTTTCGTCAGTTAGTTTTTCGAATCTCTTCCAATTGGCCTTTTTAAAATTCCATGATGAGAAGCAGTGTTCTTTAACATAACCTCTGAAACGGGGTAGGCTTATAGATGCGACAACCTGTCTATGTCCCGAACCAGGGTCTTCAATAACTCTTCGTTTAGTATGCATACTCATATCGGAAGACACACAGAGAAGATCTGGAGTGCTACTACTACCATTGTAGTGTATATAAGTTGGAGGGTCCTCAGGGTTATAAATAAGATCAAGTGGACAAGAACCCAAAAGGTCCTCAACCTCCAATCCTGCAGCATTATAATCCCCATATCCCCATCTCACAGAGTGGGCGTTCAAGTCGCCGATCAAGATAGTCTTTTGGGCAATGTCTAAACAAGACAGACTTGGTTTGCTGGCAGGTGGAATATACAAGGCATATATTGTAAAATGACAACTCTCCTTCCAGACATTTGTCTTGGTGATTTCACTTTTATCTGCTGTGTCTCCCATTTCCTTGCAAATTTCAAAGTTTGCCATTAACTCGTTCCTGACTCCAACCAATATGCCACTAGCCACTTTTCTGAACTTCGGAAGAAGATATAAGTTATAACCCGGTATGTGGTAAAACTTGATGGATGTTTCTGTAAGATTTGCTTCCATAATCGTAAAGACGTCAATGTTTTCCAGCTTAAGAGTTTGAATTAACTCTGCCTTCTTTGGCTGTGATAAGCCACCAGCATTCCATTGCAATACATTCAACTCCACTTCCCTCGTCCGATCCCGCCTAGCACAAGAGGCACGAGGTCGCATGCCAAAAGTTGTTGACCACTTAGCCGCTTAGAGCGTTGCCCGGGGTACACCACTAGGAGGTAGGTCAACGTTGTACCCCGGCTTAAAAAAAGTTAATATGATGATCCAAAAAGTACACGTATGTGATAGTCCAACACTTGAACAAGGTACTACATTTATAGTATCCACTATAATAATGAAAAATATAAATATTAGTCATTCCGGGAACACCGAGATGAAAAATTATCGGAAACACCGGGATAAAAATTCCCGGAAACACCGGGATGAAGGGTAATTTAGCTGATATAGAAAATTAGGCATGTGTCACTTGAGAGAACTTTAAAAAAATTAATTAAAACACTCCACCCATGCAAGGCCGGGCATATCAGCTATTTTTTTTAATAATCAATATAACAACACATTTTTATCAGAAGTTTTCAAAATAAATTTGGGAACCATGATTTGTTATTTTTTTAGGAAAACAAACTGAGGATTGATGAGCTTTAACTAAACTTAATGATGTAGTTAAGATGTAGAATGATGTAGTGTTCCGTTCTTAATTACTTCTCCGATAGTCTTATGCCTTTTCATAACAAGTAATTCAAAAGTGAATCTTACATACTACAAACATTTTGAATCCATGTGTCATGCATCTTTTTAGTCTTAAAAACCGATATTTTGGCAAAGTAGTTAAAATTAGAAAAACTCCCAAGAATTTTTGAACACACCTTTAATATAAAAGTGAAAGGCTTTCACGGTCAGACGAATGAGGATTAAAATTCAGTCATTAAGACTATCATTACGCATTTTATTAAAGCTCTGATGATGTCCAGCACAGCTTTTTAACGAAAAGTTCGCAAATTTTACAGAGAGACCACGGTATTTTTAACAGAAAGCTTTTAATCTTCAAAACTTTAATATTTTACACAAAAATTGATTTACCTTGATTGTTTAAAATTGAAAAAAATATTTAAGTAAACTGATATAAGGCATTGATGTTCTACAAACTTTAAATTACCTTTAAAGAATCGAAAAGCGCAGATCCAAACACTACTTTAAATCAAGACCAAATTTAAATTTATCGAAAGAAAATGTTATTTTAGAATTTGGAGGCGGAAAAGGATCAATAAAAGTTCATTACCAGCTAATCAAAATTATTATCATACTTATTTTTAGCTGTTTTGATAAAAATCGCAAACAGATATTTTAAATGAGTTTAAAAAGTAATTATCCTGTGTAATTGATAGTGAAAGTGGAATAAGTACACTTCTCATAGTTCTAAAATACTATAAGTACTTGAGACTTTTTTGTCAAAATAATTAAAACAATAATTTCAAATTTACTTCATGGACAAAAATGTGTTTTTCTCATGTTATTTTTCTAGGTTAGTATATCAAAACAGCTAAAACCCCAACACCCTCTATATATAGATGGCCTCATAACTCGGACGTATGACGTCAAACGTAAGGATAAGTAGGAGAATTCGCAATGTTAAGCATATATGGAACACAAAAACTAACTTTCTTAACTCCTCACGTTATATATCTCTTCAAGGTTTACATAAACGTTCTAGGTATCAAAATTCTGTCAATTCCCTTCAGTAAAAAGTAAGATTTTATGCTCCATGGACATAACATTGCAAATTCACTGAATTCACCCTGTTTGACGGCACACGTTCTAGTTGTGACCGCCATTTGTTTGTATAAAGGGCCTCAAAATCCCTCAGTTCAGAAAATTTTTGGACTTATACTATACTTTCGACACCAACAATATATCTAAAATTAGTTGTTTAACCAGATTATATTATAACTTCAACGATTTGACCCACAATTTTACGCAACATCACAACCAGGTTAAGCTTAATTTAATAGGGTTGATTTAATTCAGGTTACCCCATCAAACCAACCCCACCCTCGATTTTCAACAACAACAATTCCATTCCCCCAACTTTTCTTCTCGGCGTAGGAGGCGCGAGAACATGCGCTTCGGTTCCGGCCTCCTGATTGGCAGGGAGCACACCCCTTCCCTCAGCGCCACCTGTTAGCAGATAGCCTCTTTTGGGAAGAGCACCAAAACAAAAACAACCACCAGGAGGGGAGTGGAGCAGAGAAAACTCCGAGCAGGGGGACACTCGCAAAGTGGCCGCTCAGATGGGCGGACGTTACGGCTGAGATCCTTCGAATATCGGAGGGTTTTTCGACTTGGAAATTGACGTTTGAACTCTGATTGCTTGTACATATGGCGTGGAAGAGTTATTGCATTTCCCATTTTTTTATTTAAATTGGTTTGATTCAAATGTAGTAAGGTAAAGAGAGGAAAGGAGTTGTTTGAAAGTTAGAAAATTAATTGCTCAGAAGTATATTCAAGGCATTGATGTGTTGGTAAGTGCATTTAATTTTTAGTTCATTTTGCAATGGCCGGTATTTTTGTGATGGTACTTACAAATTGGGTGGGATAAGTTCGCAAAGAAAACTTTGGCGGCCGTATTCTGTGCTACCTGAAGAACAGTTAACCAGCAATCAAAGGAGGAATCACCGACTGTGATTGGTGGAATCCTTCTATGACAGCTGGTTAACCGCTGGTCAAGAAGCACAGAATACGGCCTAAAATGATGTAAAGTGCTTTTATCCTTAGAAGAATAATTATAAAAAAGTAAGGCTAGATAGTTTTCATTGACTAACTTTGATCGAAGAGTTAAAATTTTATCAAACTTCAGGAATGTTATTTCGCTAAAAAAGATGTTATGTAATGATTTAAAACTTCTAAACTATGAGAATAAACTATGAAATAAACTAAACTAATAAACTATGAGAATTATTCATAACAAAAATATATATTCTTAAAAGTGTTTTTATATAGTTTTGATTTATTAAATATTTTTATTAAGTTTTTGAGGATTTAAGTAATTTAAATTCTCATAGTAGTTAGAATAATTCTCATAGTTTTTTACTGTAATTTCATAACAGATTTTTCTGTGGAATTTCAAATCACATTTGAAGTTTTTGTATTTTAAAAGTTAACAAAAATAAATAATTTTTCCTTAATTTAAAAGTTACTCTCTTGCAACTGTCTATACTTTCAAGACAAATTGTTTGTTCATTTAATATGGAACAGAGTATAAGTTTAATATTTTTTATACTGTCAAAAATAAACTGCAACTTTTTCTGAGTTCTACAAGTTTTAAGCGAAATCATGATAACATTAATATGAGTGAAGGGGCGACGGAAAGGAGCATGTTGGTTTAATGCCTTTTATTCACCACACAAAAAAAACGACGTTCAACGTACACATGGCAGACAAAGAAAAAAGCGGGAGAAACATAAAAATGGCTGCTCAAGGCCACAATTGCAGCGGCCTCTGGTGGTGTGAGGCAGCAGTCGTCTGAACATACCGCCCACCTTGAAATATCATTTCAAAATACAATAAAAAAGACACGTTGTAATACACAGAAATTGAAGTAGATGAACAGTAAATATGACACCAAAATAAACATTGATACAGAAATCACAATATGACATGAATACTATTTAATCATAGTGGAAGTAGAGACAATTTTGTTATATTTCTTTTTAATACAGCGTCAGCTGTTTTGACTGTAACTACTCTGACAATTCCATCATTACCAGGGTGCAACTCAATTATTCTACCTAGTTTCCATTTTGTGGGTGGCAAGTTATCATCCTTCAAAAGACACAAGTCATTGATTTCGAAATTTTTGGTAGGCAACAGCCACTTGGGTCTTTGTTGAAGACGACACAAGTATTCGTTTTGCCAACGTTTCCAAAAATGTTGCATTAATTTTTGAACTAATTGCCACCTGGTAAGATAGGAAATTTTGTCATTAAGGTAGTTGGGTTCAGGTATACTAGTCAAAGGTCTACCAATCAAGAAATGACCCGGGGTCAAAGCTGACAAGTCATTTGGGTCTGATGACAAGGCTGTCAGTGGTCTGGAGTTAAGACAAGCTTCAATTTGAGTTAGAAGTGTCTGAAACTCTTCGAATGTTAGTTTTACATCTCCAACGACACGTTTCAAATGAAATTTTGTTGATTTAATACCAGCCTCCCATAGGCCACCCATATGGGGAGCTCCCGGTACATTGAAATGCCAATTTATGCCTAAGTTGGATAGAAATTTATTTACACCATCCTTGTAACTATGTGAAGTACTCAATTTCTCATACTCTAATAATTTGCGTTTTGCACCTACAAAATTGGTGCCACAATCAGAGTAGATGTCATTGCATCTCCCTCTGCGAGCAATGAAACGCTTTAATGCAGCTAGAAATGCATCTGTTGACAAATCCGATACAAGCTCTAAGTGAGCAGCTCTAGTTGTGAAACAAACAAACATAGCAATGTATGATTTATATGACTTGGAGCCGCGGCCCTTTGATGCCTTAATTTGAAATGGGCCAGCATAATCGACACCACATCGTGAAAATGCAGGAGCTGGCGTAATTCTACTTACTGGTAAATCACTCATTAATTGATTAGTCATAGATGTTTTAAATTTATGGCATGTTACACATTTTCTGATATAATACCTAATTAAATCCCTGACTCCCACAATCCAGAAGTTTTCTTGAATTGTGGATTGAACCAGTTGAGCACCACCATGCAAACTTGCTTCATGGTAATATTTAACAATGAGATTTGTCAAGGCATGCTTCTTAGGCAATAAAATTGGATGTTTATGGGCGTAAGGAATATTTGCATGTCGCAAGCGACCGCCCACCCTGAGAAGGCCTGAATCATCAAGAAAGGGATTTAGATTTAGAATTTTGCTCTTACAATTTAAAGGGCGACTCTTTTGAAGAGCAGAAATCTCATTGTTAAATTCAAGACATTGCACAATCTTAACTAAAACATTCATAGCATTATTGAGTTCACTTGTTTGTAGAAATTCAGTAATAATCTTACTTTGTGAATTTTTGCAGTTATGAATAAAGCGTAAACAATGAGCTGTTATACGTTTAAGCCTAAACAGAGAAGAGTACCTTTTGAATAACTTATCTGTGTCAGTCAGGTCATGGCTGGTTGTAGCAACTGATTGCACAGTGCACAGTTTCTCTTCAGGTACAGTCTCATTGATAGGAGGTGTCTCTGCCTGGTAGATGATCTGATGTTGCAGAAACTCAGGTCCAGAAAACCATGAAGTAGGAAGCTCAGGTGAGGATACTCCACGAGATGCCAGATCAGCAGGGTTAATGATCCCGCTGACGTGATGCCACTGATCAGGTGAAGAGAGCCGCTGGATCTTGGCTACCCTGTTGGCAACAAAGGTTTTCCATCTGCTGGAATGGGATGCTAACCAGGAGAGGACGATTGTTGAATCCGTGTAGAGGTGAGTTTTCTCCATGGGGATGTTTAAAGCCTTGCAAGTGAAAGCCATAAGTTTCACAAGCAGTAAAGCTCCGCATAACTCAAGTCTCGGTATTGACTCAGTCTTGAGTGGGGCAACTTTTGTTTTGGAGATTACAAGTTGCACCTGGAATTCTCCATCATGGTTTGTTGATCGATGGTATATCACTGCAGCATAGGCCTTTTCTGAGGCGTCACAGAAGCCGAATAGGCACTGTTGATTAGGAGACAAGAGTCGTGGAATTGAGATGGTATTCACACTCTCCATGTCCTTGGAAAGCTCGAACCATTCCTCAGCAATGTCAGAAGGAATGTTCTCATCCCACTGTAGTTTAAATTTCCATAACTTCTGCAATAGCAGCTTGAATTTGATTGTTATTGGAGCAATCCAACCAAGGGGATCAAATGTCCTGGCAATTGTTGACAGTAGTTGTCTCTTGGTTAAATGTCCTTTAATGGATATACTGACTTTGAAGAGGAAGACATCTTGGGTTGAATTCCAATGGATTCCCAAAGTCTTAATGGTTTTGTTGTCAATGTCTAAAGATCTACTAGTAGATCTGGCCTCTTCCTCAATTGTATCGAGGAATTTCTTGTTATTGCTTTCCCACTTTCTCAGGTGGAATCCTGCGCTTTCTAGTACACTAATCAGTTGCTCCTTTAATTCAAGAGCCTCTGAAAGTGTTTGCGCTCCAGACATCAAGTCATCTACATAGAAGTCTTTCATGACTGCACTGGATGCCAGAGGAAAGAGTTCTTTAACTTCTGAAGCTAACTGCTGAAGGCACTTGACGGCAAGGTATGGCGCGGATGCTGTTCCATAAGCAATACGTGTTAGGCGGTAGTCTGTTATCGGATGAAACGGAGATTCTCTCCAGACAATTCTTTGAAAGTCTGAGTCCTGTAATATAACTTGCCGATACATTTTTTCGATATCGGCAGCTATGGCAACTTGGTGAGTTCTGAATCTAATTAGGAGGGTTGTCACATCATCTTGCAACTGGGGTCCCACCATCAATTTGTTGTTGAGGGAAACACCCGTGGAAGTTTTTGCAGAACCATCAAACACCACACGGAATTTGTCTCCAGTTTTGTTAGGCACGGGATGATGAGGAAGATAGTAGCATGATGTCACTGGAATGTCAACCTCATTTTCTGGAATTTGCTCCATGTGCCCAAGAAGTAGATACTCTTTCATGAAGTTATGATATTGAGTCGACAGTGATTCATTTTTGACGAATCTGCGCTCTATTTGAGTTAGTCGCTGAACTGCCATGTCTCTGGAGGAACCAAGATCTGCATCTGTATCTCGGAAAGGAAACTTGACAACAAATCTGCCCGAACTGTCACGAGAGAATGTTCTTTGGAAATGCTGTTCGCATTCTGTCTCTTCAGGTGTGTAGGGCTGAACATCTGAAACTTCCTCTAGTTGCCAGAATTTGTCCAGCTGATATTCCGTGTCACTGCAGATCGTGTGATTTGACAGGATGGTATGAGCATTGGTTGAGGGGTTGCCCTTCGCTTTTCCCAGGATGACCCATCCGAAAATTGACTCCAAAGCTGAGAGAGTATTGTCCGGACTTGTGAAGCGTCTATTGAGCAGGATTTTGCCGAAGGTGTCTGCACCCAGCAGTATATCAATCGAGCTAGGTTGAAGACAATTTGGATCTGCTAGTTTGAGATTTTTGAAGGCACTCAAGCAAGATGGATCGACTCGTGATTGTGGAAGATCACAGGTTATTTTAGGTAAAATGAATGCTTCAGTTGTGATACTAATGGATTGGTAAAACAACGATGTAATAGTTAGTTGAACTGAACCTGTAACCTTACCCACCCTTTGTGAGCTCAAGCCATCTACACCTATGTTTGCCCGAGTCCGTTTTAAGTTTAGCAAATTAACACAGCTTTCCTTAATAAATGAACCCTGACTTGCTGAGTCTATAAGCACCCTACATTTATGCAAAGTATTATTAGCACCCTTAACATAAACTACAGCTGTGGGTAATAAGACACACTGTGTGGTTGGAAAGACTGAATTATGGCTACTCATAGTAGAAATTGATTCCTTTTCTGAGGAGGACTTAGAGTTACTATTTGACATGTTTGTACACAGCAATGTGTTGTGAGGCTGAGAGCAATTCCTGCAATTTCCAGCCCGGCAGTTGGTGATTGAGTGTGTTTTATTTGTTTTGAGGCAATTAGGACACAGCTTATTTTTGTTCACTACATCCCATTTCTCCTTCGTTGAAAGCTGTAAAAAATTGTTGCATTTAAACAGCCCGAAATGAGAATCCCCTTTGCAAAACAAACATAAGTTTGAAACCATCTGCACTGGGTGTGTTAATTTATGCGATTTTTCCTTTTGGCGAGTTGCCAAAGAAGCTAATGCGTTCGCACGATTCAATATGAATGTTTTGAATTCCTCTAAAGTGGGAACAGTATTGGGTGATTGACTTAATGCCCAAACTCTAAGAGTGTCTGGATCTAGTTTTCCTTTCAATATGAATATAATGATAGTATCCCAATGATCTACTGGTTGCTTGAGAACTTTCAAAGTATCAATGCACTGTGAAGTAGTATCTATTAACTTTCGCAAAGCCGAAGCAGACTCTTGTTTTTGAATAGGCTGAGAAATCAATCTGTTTAACGCAGCATTTATGATTTCGGTTTTGTTTTCAAAGCGAGAAACAAGTAGATTCCAAGCCTTCTCGTAGTTGTCATTCGTGATTTGAATTGATTGAATTAGAGCTGCTGCTTCACCTTTTACAGAAAGTTTAAGATATTGCAACTTCTGACAATTATTGAGAGCTTTATTGTTTCCAACACTTGCCAAAAATAAATCATGGAAAGAAAGCCAATCAATATAATTTGAATTAAAAACTGGCAATTCAACCCGTGGCAGTTTAAGACCATTGTCGGAAGTTAATTCTGCATTATTATTATTTGAACTAGGATGATCTTTTGGTTGATTTGTATTAGCTAACTCTTTTTTCAAAGTAATTTTCAACTTATCTAATTTAGACAAGAGCTCATGCATTTCCGTTTCATATTTGTCATAATCATTATCCGAACATGCGGTTAATATTTCATTACATAACTTATCTATTTCTGAACTTAAGGGGTTTAACTCACTTTGATACACATCCAACTCCGATAAAATATTTGACTCTGTCTTATCGCTTAAAAGCAAATTAACTTGTGAAGTGAGTCTTGTAAGCCTACTTTTGAGAACTTTCTTCTGTTTGAGAAGCGTTGAGACATCCATTTTTCCCACCGTGTGATCTTCCACCGTAGATTTCGTTTTCATAGAAGTAATTGCATTTTATGGACGATTCGTTGACACATACTCCACTTCATCAAAAATGCTTTGTGCTGGGGCTCGTGGACCATCTGAAGGGGCGACGGAAAGGAGCATGTTGGTTTAATGCCTTTTATTCACCACACAAAAAAAACGACGTTCAACGTACACATGGCAGACAAAGAAAAAAGCGGGAGAAACATAAAAATGGCTGCTCAAGGCCACAATTGCAGCGGCCTCTGGTGGTGTGAGGCAGCAGTCGTCTGAACAATGAGATTGGTTTGGAAAATGATTGAAAAAAATAATTGAACTGCAACCTGTTGAGTAGAAGATATAGGTGCTAAATTACATGAATACCACTTATAAGCTCTGTTCCATAAAATATTTTTTAATTCCTTGACAAATGTAGTATTTCTTTATTAAAAATGGGATGGATACAAAAAATTTCACTTTATATCTTTTAAAATCTTTGTGAGCAAATCTCTTTCAATACTCTTAATTTTAACTAGTCTTCCTTGTTACTTTCAAATTTAATTATTTGAATAAATTTCCTGATGAAAAACAAAAAGATTCACACAAATTTTAAATTGAAAATATTAAGAAATAATCACTTACCTCACGTTGTATGATTACACATAGGGCACTAAATCCCCAGGTAAACCAGATAATAGATGCAATGAAAGTATCTGAAAATGAAGAAAATCCAAATATTTTTTGAACTGAATAGAACAATCATCAATGAAATCAACAAAACACTCGTTTCGTTTCAACTCTTAATGGAAAGTGAGAACACTAAACATAATTTTTTTCAAGCTTTGAAATATTACTTTATCGTAATTTTAGCAATAAAAATCACCCACTGATTCACAATGGGAAAAAAGTAATTTTCTGCAAATGTAGAAAATTTGATTAATTTCAATGCATTTGTTTCAAAATCAAATCCCCTTACCTTTGAAGTGACTTTAGAAGAAGTGACTGAAGTGACTTTAGAATTGTGTTCCAATGACTAAAAAAATTTAAAATATCCCTAACTTTGGTGAGGTTTGATACTTTTCTTAAAAACAGGAAAAGGAATTAAGTCACCCTACTTTTCCCCTAGTATCTTTCTCAGTAATTGGTGTATCGCACGTAAGATAAAGCATTGCATTCAACTATCTGAACAACCGAGATATACAAAAATAAAGGAGTTGCGTAAAGTAATAACTTGGGCATAAATGATTTGAAATCCGCCCGACAAACACTTAAAAAACACATAAAAACAGTCAAATTCAAGGGGACATTCGAGTTTAAATATCCAGTATAAATTGCACCAACATGGCCCTTAAGCATCGTATTTTCCGTGAAATTACCCTTTTATGGTTCGGCGGAATTTATTTATTTAACTCCCCTTAGTGAAATAGATACTTTCTTTAAAACCCCTTTTAAATACGCAGTCACGTCTAAGAATACTAAAAGTAACATGATGTAAGACGAGCTTTACTGATGTATTTGTATTCTGGGTCCGATTTCTACCCATCAGTGAAAACATTTCATTATGCAGTGCGTTCGGATTTCGCTTTAGAGGAATGGGTCTAGTAGTAAAGAAATTGCGAGTATATGAATGATTTATACTAAGTGACTCAAAGGCTTAAGTGGGATCAATGTTTATACTGCTTTTATCCATCCAAGGTTCCATGTTAAGTGCAGATGTTGAGGTTGTAAGATCAAACAAACTTTGCTGTTTGTCTTCTATTCAAGTGAAGTACGACTAAGAATTGTTTCTGAATTAAATAAAATTAATTTAGAATACTAATTGCTTGGAATGAAATGATCATGTCATTTTTTTTCCTAGCAAAATTATATTATGCTAAAAAAATTATAAAAACAGGGTGTGCGTGCATTAACTTAATATTGGTTTTGACTCAGAAAAGAATAAAATATCTATCTTTTACTAGTGGTTTTCTTATAAATTTTACTTTGATATTGGTTACATAAAACTGTTTCCTTTATTTATTATCTTTTTGTATTGATTAACTATATTAACTATAACTATACTACTATGTTACTAACTATGTTAACAGAACTATCGTCATCAGAAAAATAGGCGAGCATATATAAAAAAAATGCTTGGTATGATATATTTTATCTGAACTAAAACTAAAGTAAATCTTTTAAAGAATAATCCATTTAAATCACCCTTTACGGAAACTTAAGATGCTCTTAAAATATTATAACTAAAACATCTGAAATCAAGATAATGTGGTATTTTAGTAATGGCTTTTACGTTTAAAAGTTCATGATCGTATCCTTCAAAAGTTAACCAATCACGCTTTTATATACGACGTTAACTTTTATTTTTCCTAGTACACCGGTTTATATATTCACCTAAATACATAGGCAAATAGATATAAATAGAAAGAATATAGTACGTAGAGGAACTTTTACCATAAAGCAATGTAGTAGAAGCACTAGGGAATGATGACTAATAAATAATGAAGAAACCAATAAGGGAAAAGGGACACAACCTACATATTTAATTAATCTTACTATACTGCATTCAGTATAATATACATCCCTTACAATAGATGTATTTCTAGTTAAATATTATGTTATTGGAATATATTATTTAAAAATCAGTTAATTTTAGCTTAAAATCTGGTTGTCTAGTACTTAAAAATTTAAGAGGTTAAATCTATACCTTACAATCTGGTTGTTTAAAGTTTTAAAACAAAATATTTAAAAACAAGAAATTATAATGGAGTTGTTTAACGTCTAAGAACGAAATATTATTTTAATATGCAATTTACATTACCTAGTTTTAATTTGTAAGAGAGCTAATTGTATGTATTTTCAGAAAATACATACTAACTATCATGTAAGATCAAATAGCCATCTGGCAATAATAATTTAATTGTTATTTAATATACCTAGAAGCATTTTACCTAGAAGCATTCGGAATCTAAAAATTTTCTTGAAAATTTAAGTATGCAATAACTTAAATATTTAAATATATATGTAAAATATGTTTTCTGTTAATTAGTATTAGTACTTATTAAATGTATTGTCAAAAGAGAAGCTCAAGTTAAAAATAAGTTAAAAATTAGGCTTTGTAAAACCGCTTAAAGTATCTTTTGAAATAATAGTTCATTTCTGATAGAAAACACATTCGTTCATCGTTACTTTTTAATTTTCAGAAAACCTAATGGCGTACATAATACATCTTTAATGCTTCGTAGCATAGAATGAATCATTTGAGGTGGGTCACGGTTACACCCAGAGGACAAACTAACCCGTATGAATCTGAGCGCCTATACTAGACAGAAACGTTAGTGTTGACCCTATGACGTCACTAACAAAGTAGTTCCCATCGCGGTGTCTGAATTTTGAATGAAATGAAGAACGTCAATTTAAAAATATGATTAGTTTGTTAAACCCACGTATACTATACATAGTGTCTTTTTATCACGATTTGCGTACCGAAACTCCTCCTAAAAACCCAACAGGCTTTATGTTTACCCATTTTCTCCTTCCGCGTAGTGACGTACTGGGTTCAGGAAACGTCGAGTATAGAAGAGAACGTAAATTTTAAGGCTCACTCCGTTGATAAACATTCGAAACAAATCTACGTCTACTATCTGCACAAGGAGAGAATGAAATGGTTATGGGAAACTTGATTTTTAAGTTTTTTTTTTGGTGTAAATTCTGTTAAAACACATTACTGATATTAAGTATTTTATTCGGTTGTGGGGTTTTCTTTCTGTTTTATATTAAGGGATTATTATTACACTATTAAATCCTTTTTTTTTTGTGTATGCCATTGAAAAAGTTTTTGCATTACGAGTAATAAACAAATCTTGAATCCATTTAAACAAATCAGTACTGGTACGTTTCTCTTCAATATTCACATATATGTGTGTGACTTGAAATCTGCTTAATATATCTCAATGGAAAATATAATAAAATAATTTGAAGCACCAAATTTCGACGAACGCTTCTAAAAACAGTAACCCTAAAAACGTATTACATCATATAAAATTATGGTAACGAATTCTAATGAAAAGAAAGAATAAGCTGGAAAAAAAACAAATCATTGTCCTTATTTTTCCACAAACATAAACGAAAGAAATGTTTTGAAAATTATAGATATCTGAGTTCCGAAAGGAATTATAAGGTATGATATCACATTGACTTTTAATACTGAGTAAGAGTAATGAATGGAAAAAAAAGTGCTAAAAAATCAATTCATCTCTTTTAAATCAAATCAATTCATTAAAGCGCTTTCAAAAAATGTGTTTCTGTCTTTCATCTAAAAAATGGAAGAATCAGGGTAAATTTGAGGGAAATCTAATTATGTTTTGAATCACATTTTCTATTTTTATTAAAAAGTTTTTTCGCATTTATTAACTGAGGTATTTTGCTAAACCAAAATGAAATGCTTCAATTGAAACTCAAACATTGAAAAATAAGCGAAAATAAATTTTAAGAATGAAGTCTTAAAACTTTTACTCTTGATCGAGAATATTTATTATTTTTTAGTTAAAATCATTTTTGCTCTTGTATCTTTTAAGTTATAATAGCCAGAAATTGCATATTAGAAGGGAAAAAAGTTTTTTCAATACTGATAAGTAATAATCTAGTATAAGTTTATTAAAATTTAATTTTAACTTTCCTCAAAATAAATTCAACATTTATTATTGCCCAATTTCCCCTGCAAAATTAATTTATATTTAGAAGGGGAACAACTCCCTTTTTAAAAGTTTATCAATCATATTTTATAAGAATAATAAGAATAAGAATAATGTATTACATTGGTTATATACAATTACACAACATACCAAAGAGAAAGAAAAGAGAAAAAAGATTTCCTATTGACCACTAAGGGGCCTTGGCCCTTCCAAGTGATAACAAAAAATATATTTATAGTACTTATATAAAGATAAAAAAGAGAAAAAAAAACAAAATAACAATACATTTTGGCAGAGACAGAGCACAAATATCTAGCTAAAGTATAGGGCTCATCAATTTAAACTAGCATGTAAAATAAAAACACATCAAGATGCATATACCTTCATACAAAGAAGTATAAAGAAAAAAATACAATCATGAAGATAAATTAACTTCATTAATGTTTAATAGAAACTTAAACAATTCCCTTTTAAATGAAAATTTATTTGAGATTGAAGACATTTGATTTTATTATTTACTATATGTTTTGTATAATAAGATTTGAAGAAATTTGTAAAGTTAATAAAGATAAAAGATTCTATCAAACGTTATTCGTTTAACTAACCTTATTTTTATTTTGAGGATATAATTTTCGACATAATACTATAATCTCTCCACGAAAGTCATACGATGAAAAATGTGTACTTCAAAGACGCATAATAATTAAGGTAACTAATACAGTAGAACCTAAATCTTGAGTGATTATAACTATCACATTAAAGTAACTTGTTATTCAGCTGGACTATGCGGCAATTCAAAGTAGCTTTCGAAGCACAATGAATAAACCTACATTTTTCACTACACCTCCCTTTGTGTCTTAAACCCTAGCACTATATCACGATAAGTTCAGGCTCTTCCTCGCTAGGTTAAAACTTCTTCCAAGTTAAAAAGGTTTTGTTACTCAAGGCATGACAATTTCAAGTGGGATCAAGTCTACCTTGCTCTCAAAAGGGTTAGTGGATATGAGTGAATGCATTACTTAGTTAGTTTCTGAAAAATAACTGACAAATTTAATTAAGGACAGCTTTGAAATAATGTCTTTCTGCCAGCAATAATGGGTCTTGCCGTTAGATCATCGTGTTAAATTTTCCCTTGATGTCCCTTAAGGTACTGTACGTTATTAGTATAGTTAATGGTTAAGTAATTAAAGGGCACTATGCTATAGAATAGACTAACATTTTACGTCGGATTCCAGGGACAATGTAAATCATCATAGTTTAAAAGTTTTTAAATGTATGGGCTTTTTAAATTGTAGATTTAGCCAATCTTATTTTTCTCATGGGCTCAAAACCTGTAATATACTTGAGAAATTCAGTTTCATACAAGTTCGTATAAAGCTATTGATACCTCTACATGATCTTGTGTTAATTTTAAACATTTCAAAAAAAATATATAATGAGATTTTTAATTCTTTTATAATTAAGTAGGTTTTAATTTTAGTCTTAACCCTTATTTTATTCCTTACTTTTTAATATATATGACAAAATTTGATCGAAAATTTACTAGAATACACAATGTAATATAACTTCAAAGTGTACACAATGTTTTATAACTTAACTTCAAATTTAACTTATTCCAGATAACTTATTTCTACTTTAACTGTTAGTAATATTCTTACCCTTTCAACTTAGGAAAATATTGATTGCTGCAATATATTTTCTATACTTATTCTTTATGAAACTTAAGTCGTTTCAAAATTAAAAATGTTTGTTGTTTATCTCAAAAGAAATTTCAAAAAAAAATAGTCTCTTCAGGATACCCAGTGTTTCATATGGTATAAGGATTAAATTTTTTTCTAAGCAGAAACTTTGACCGTAAGAATGAAAAGTTTAAAATATGTGCTCTATAAAATATCACTATATTTCACAATATAGGCATCCATTCCCCTAGGCAGCTAATATGCATTTTTTGTAATCGTTTTGTGCTATTTTTTGTAATCGTTTTGTGCTATTTTTTATCAATTTATTTAAGGTTTTGAAATATAAGTAAAAAACATGTAAGAAAAAGTTATGTTTGCCTCATAAACACTCTTACTTATAGTTTTTTTTTCTCTCTTAAATTTGTATGAGCAAAAAACGTAGTTATACACTCATTAGGTAATTACCATATAATTATTCCTTACTATAGAAATAGAGTCACTATCAAACACTGGTATTTTAACCCTTTCAGTTCTAGACCGCCTAAGATTGCTTTGAATCCTATGGTAAACTTGGGCGTCTAGGACTGAAAGGTTTAACCTATCACATAAATACAAAAAAAATTTTTAAATAACTTGATACTTTTTTAGATTCAAAATTAAGTCAAAAAATAGTACATTCATTTAATTCCAGCGCTTGAGAAACTTGGAAAAAAGATAATTCAATTAATAGCCAACCAATGAAATAAAGTAATATAAATAAATATTAAGGTTTGAGACGCTGGACTCTCATCAGGGGGTCCGTCCAACGTCCCACACCCATGATTACTTTATTTCATTGTTTGTCTATTTAACCTATCATAAAGTTATTCACACCCTAATGCTCCAAGCATATACACACCTATTATCTAAATAGAAGCAGATGGTCTAATAAAATAGTCATGCAAACTACAACTCCATATTTACCTTTCATCTATTACACAAAATACAATTAGTACCCAAAAAACACCAACACAGAACATGACATACTAAACAACTCTTCCTCCCAAAACAAGCCTCATTCCATCACAAAACAATTAACTTCTCCAAAAGTAACCGAAACAGGTCCAATCCATAATATATTATAAACCCACCTTCCCTTTCCAAACGATTCCGAAAGTTTTCATCGGTGCTTACACTCCTCATATTAACAAAGCCAGGGGGTTCATTCAGACAAGACATTCAAAAGGGCCTCGCCTCAATAATCACCCATGAATTCCAAATGGATGTCAAGATACCGCATTTAAGGGTTCTTCGGCCCCCGGGCCACCCCGCTCGATCGATATGGTAAACATGTTCGAAAACAACCCCCCTGGTCATATGAATTGCGGTGTTCTATATGGGATTACTCGAGGAGACATTAGTCGCGATTTCATTAGAGTTGAGTGTTCAAGAGTTGGTGTGTAGTTTGGACCACCACCTCAACTAGCTTCTTGAGGTTATGTGGAGGAGGACTCCTTGATGTGATTTGCTTGAAGGGTTTGAGTAACGATGATGTTATTGAGGGGTTTAAAACGAGGAGAAATGGAAGTTAATGGTTTAGTAGTGTGTTATGTCATGGTGTTATGCAAATTAAACCCGGTGGCGTAATTCTAATTTCCACATGGATATGGAACGAGCGCTTGTGCGCATGCGTGTAGACGAAAAGAATGAACAAGGTCTAAAAAGTTTTAAGATTTCTGAATCCCCAGTGGAGCAGTGGTAGCGTGATTGCGTTGCATGCGCCAGTTCGCGGGTTCTATCCCCAGTTGTTATTTTATTAAAATTTTCAAGAAAAACAGCAAAAATGAAGTGCACACGCATGCGCATTTGATCTAAGTTCCTTATCCATGTGGAAATTTGAAGTACGCAACCCGGTGCTACTCGCGTTAATCGTACGCACGCACAAGGGTACTCGCGCCGGGACTGGGAGGCCCGTTGATAGATTTATATCTTATGCAGGTTATTAAACGCCATATAAAGCATTTACTACCAAATGCTTTTGGTTATAATTCTTATTACTGTGCTTATTCAGCGTTGCAAAGGTGTTTCACGAATTTTCAGTGTACATAAAACGAAATTCCTCAAATTTTGTTCAGTTTCTTTGGTGCACTTTGACTCACGTTCACACAAAGTAATTAAAACTTCCAGAATTATTTTTTATCCTTAAATTGATTAAGAACCGAACCCTTGATATAGTGAACTATAGGTTATAGTGAGCTCTTACACCTTTTGCTAACCAAACTAGCAAATGTTAAATTTATACGCTAGAGTTAGAGGAATTAAGTCCGGATATAGTGAACAAATACATTTCTTTCAATAGTTTTGTAAAACACATTGCAGCTAGTTAAAGATACAATATATACAATTGACTCCGCTTATTGTGATCACGGTTGATGTTATCAATCAGATAATATTATCAAAATTGACCGGTCCTAATCACTTCTATTAAACTTGGCGCAAAATGTATCGTTTTATGTGATCAATATATCGCTTAATGTTATCAAAATCTGGTAAAAATCCCTAAACACCTCTTTTCCCCGTTCGAAAGCCAATTTTAATACATTATCATACAAAATGAGTCATTTACTGATTAGTGTTACATGTTCCACACTCATATTTTTTTCAAGAATGTAAAAGTTGCAAAATACATACTAGTTAATCGTTTTAAATACTTCAATTAGGACTATTTAGTTGGGATTTTAAAGCAAACACTCGAGAAACTGTTAGAAACTTTCTTTACTAGACAGCACTTAAGTTGACCCTACGACGTCACTAATAAACATAGTAGTTCCTGTCGCGGTGTCTGAATTTTAAGTGAAATAAAGAACGTCAATTTAAAAAATATGATTATTTTGTTAAACCCATGTATTTAAAGTGCTTTTCAATCACGACACGATTTGCGTACCGAAACTCCTCCTAACAACCCAACAGGCTTTGTGTTTACCGATTTCTCCTTCCGTATTTGTGACGTACTGATGGGTTCAAGAAACGTTGCTGTCAAATGTAGTATTAAATCGCTTATTATTATCAATCGGATATTGTTATCATTCTACTCTTGGACAAAAGTGATCACATTAAGCGGAGTCGAATAATTCCAACGATATTTCAGTGTGTAATGTAAACTACCTAAATTTATTCAGAATTTAAAGTTTATTTCATGTTGTTGCTTGGTTCTAGATTGTCAAACAATTAACTTAATTTTTTAAAACTTTTTTTAAGTAGTAAACTGAGCTAACACGCATGAAAAAGTATTTTAAATACTACCAACTAGTCCTTATAAAACCAAAAACATACTCCATTTATTTATTTACATCCAGAAAACAAGTTTCCGCTATTTCTGCAATAGCGGAGCAGAGAAATTCTTCCGGTTGGAAAAATTCATAATTTATGTTCCTAAAGAAAAGAATAGTCTACGTTTGCACACTTGTCGCAAAACTCACTGATAAGAATTATGTTCTCGATTTATTATAAGTCTAACAACGGTTAGTCAGAAAAATATGGCAGGAAATAGAAAGAATACATACATGGGTATACAGATAAAACTAATGTAAATAGAAAACTGACTAGACTTTATTTTAATGCATTTAAACATTGAATAAATTTTTTATGGTAAATTTTAATGACCATGTCCATGTGTGTCTTTTCTTTTATGTACTATTTTAACAAACAAAAAATATTAAGAAAGTATATAATATATAATTCTTTTCTAGAATTTTCATTTTTTTTTTTAATTTAACATACAGACTACAGTTTTGGCTTTATAAATTGAACAACATCATAGAAGTTATTCAAAGGAGTTCAGGATTTATAATTATCAAACAGTATTTAAGAAATTAATAAAATCATGTTTTTATTTTTAGTTCAACTTTTTGTACACCACAAAATCAATACGGGAATAAAAAAATGAGTCTGAAAGATTGGGGTTTAAAATTTGATGGTAGTTTGTTTAAATGGTGAAAAAAAAACATAAACAAATTACATCTGAAATAAAATTTTATACCTCTAATTATTTTGAAATAAGATCCAAACAAGTTCACAAGTTTATTTTCAACACACTTTTTCGTTCAAATAGTGTTTATTTTCTACTTATCTGCACACTAACCAGACTAATATAAAGAAAGAAATCATTATTAAGCTAAATTAATGAAGCTAATGCAATTTTTAGGTGGCAGGATTAGTGCAATACAAGCGCATTATCTATAAGGGAATCAGCAGCAATCTATTGAAAGCCTTAATATTTATCTTACCTAAGTAAAAATTATAATTAATTCTACTATCTAACAGAATAACCAACGACAAAATTGTTCTTAACCTAATCAGAGAAAAAGTTCTTTCTTTAAATGTATCTTAATTCTCAGCAACGGCCAATTAATTACGATAAAAAAGCAAGTGTTGAGCACCAGACAAAAGCTTTGGGTTTTTCGGGTAATCAGATTATCTAAAGGATTTGTTTCTCAAAGGTAAAAAAAGAATAAAAAATCGTATTTTTAACTTTCTGAAACTTTTGTTAGTTGTTATAACTTTCATCAGAAAAAAAAATTACAAAGGCTTTTGAACATTACAAAATTTGGGGCCCTTCAAACTATGTATCGGTTGATTTTCTATTATTATTTTTCGGATTAATTTCTTGTGTAAAATGAGAAAATGGGAAAGAACCACACAGTATCTGGACATAAAAAAAGTTTTCTAAGAAGTGGCTTAAGTTTTTTTTACGGGAAAAATGAAGAAGGTAAATAAAGGAGGAGGAAAGGAATGATGCTCCTTTTCCATAATCCTATTAAGAAAGAAATTTTTAAGTGGTTTCACGCAAAGGGTAAATACTTTTAATGAAATTCGGCAATGACGCAAAGGGATGTGGGTAGAAAAAATGGCATTAAAACCGGTGTTGGGGGAGCGTAATGTGTGCTTTCTTTGATGAAACTCGCGTTTCGTCGTATATCAAGTTTTGTGTTCTTGACAGAATAATAAGTAGCCGGAGGAAATTCATCATTTTTTCGTGAATTGTATTGAAAAAGCGATTAAAGGAGGTTTTAAAGGAAAATAACACATTCCGAGAAAACTGTTGTATGTGTGTGTGTTTGCCATGATGAGATAAAAATGTGGAGATCCATGTGTATTACGTCATGGATTTTTTTTTAACATGATGAAATCTTCTTTTGACTTACTTCGATTCAGGGATAAGCCAAAGAAAATGACTGAAAGGGCAAAAATTGCATACATTTTTTTTTTTCAAAAACTTCAACCAGAGGTGATAATGAAGTTAATGATTTTATTTTAAAGATTTTAAAGGTTAAATTTGTTTTACATCAAAAAAAGTAAGAATTTCCGTTGAAAAGCTTTTAAAGAAGCTTTTCTTATGAAATCTTTTTAAATAATAACAACATCGTCTGTATGTTAAATAATATCATAATCGTAGACTTTGACTGTACTCTATGTTTACTCTGGTCTGCAGATATGTAAAGTGTAATAATTTAAATTGATAAGAATTAATTTAATTCATACATTTCTGTAAAAACTCCAACGTATCCTTCAGAAATTAAGTTGATATTATGGCATTAAATATGTTTCAAACCCTACCCATAATAACCAATATACTTTTAAAGTCAACATTGTTAATTCCATAAAAATAATAAACTATTTATGACTGACTGCTCTTCAATTTTATAACAATAATATCCTACTTCCAGGGTCTATGTTTCTAAGAGAGTGAAAATAAAGATTTATAAATATATTTATGATTATCTATTACTCACAAGGAATCCTTCTGTTCAGAGTTTGGGCGGACTTGTTGAAACATGCTGTATATACTTTTCAAAGAATGATGTTAATTTTAAAATATTATAACCATAATATTGTCTATAAGATTTTAGATGAAGTGTCAAGTAGTTAGTAGAGTCTACTCCGCTTAATGTGATCACTTTTGTCCAAGAGTAGAATGATAACAATATCGGATAGATAATAACAAGCAATTTGATACTGTAAGTTTCAAACAGTGTAACTCGAGTGTTTGCTTTAAATTCAAAACTATGTAGTCCTAATTGAAGTATTTAAAACGATTACCTAGTATGTATTTTGAAACTTTTACATTCTTATAGAAACATATGAGAGTGGAACATAATACACCAACAAAATAATTACTCATTTTGTATGATTATGAATTAAAATTGGCCTTCGATAACGGAAAAAAGGGATTTCACCAGATTTTGATAACATTAAACGATATATTGATAACATAAAACGATACATTTTGTGTTAATTTAAAATAGTTACTGTATTACCAAACCTATAGAACCTAATCACGTTGGAAAATTTTTGTAACTAATTTTTAACTACCAACCTGCCCAATCGCATATTTAATCCATTTTCCCTGCAAAATTCCCTCTCGTCACGAATTGTTTACGTGATCTCGCCCAATCAATGCACCTGAGCTTGTTGAGTTGTAAGCGAGTAATGAGGGGGAAGGGAGTAACTGTACCCTTGACTGAATTCCAATATAATGGCCTGGCGTCCGGACTCTTGACATCTCCACTCCATTGTGTATAGTTAATCTATGTTCCCGTGAAATCTATCGGAGCAGCGCACGTTAGACAAGTTTTAAACGCGTGTCTGAGGCCTTTGTAATTTTGCTTTTGAATGAGAATGTGCGACCTTGACGTCATTTACAGTAAATTAAATCCATTAAAACTAATGGAACTGCGAAGTTGTAGGCCTGATTTGATTTCCTTTGTGTTAAGGTAATTATTTCAGCTCATTTCAATCATTTTCTCATTTCAACCATCATTTCTGTTCCTTTGTTAGGAGTTAGTTAAAGGACTTATGAAGAGATGCTTGGAATATCAGGCTTTTAAATAAGATTAGATTTTTAAGATATTTTTAAAATTTCTAATTTTATATTACTAAATTATTTGAAATATAATTAATCCAATTATACCAGATTGCAACTTAACTTGACCCTACGACGTCACTAATAAACAAAGTAGTTCCCATCGCGGTGTCTGAATTTTGAGTGAAATAAAGAACGTCAATTTAAAAATATGATTATTTTGTTAAACCCATGTATATATAGTGCTTTTCAATCACGATTTGCGTACCAAAATTCCTCCTGTCAACCCAACAGGCTTCGTGTTTACCGATTTCTCCTTCCTCATTTGTGACGTACTGGGTTCAAGAAACGTTGCAACCAAATATAGTATCACTAAATTTAGATAAACAGTTACGTTTACTTGAGGGCAGTATCACATACATTTTTTGAAGTCAAATTTTTATTCAGTGTACAGCATTGAATTTTATAATAGTTAGGGCCTATAATTAAAAATATCTTATCAGCTTACTAGAGAAAAACACTGTCATGAATAGCAGAAATTTACTATCCGAGGTTGAGCACAGTTTGGCGACGTTTTTTTAAATAAAGACATCGCTAAAAACATTGCCAAACCCTAGTAGTACAACTCATACTGAATAAGTAAAGTTTACGTAACTCCAACTAGAACTAAACGAAATTTGGACGAATCCTAAACGTCTGTGCTGCTTAAAAATTGTTGTAACTTCCAGTAGTAAGTTTTCATCATTTCTTACTTAGCGCCTTTCTGTTAACGTAAGAATAATTTTATAAATATGTTTATTTCCGTTACATCGATAAACTTTTATCCAAAACCAAAACTTTTCAACTATAGGAAAAGTATCCATCATTGATAAACGCGAACATATCCAACACCCAATAGCTAATTATCTTTTAAAAGGCATCTACCAAACCATTCCTCACTTTCACCTCAACAGTGTCAACCCTTCAAAAGACTCCATCTTTCACCTCGGACTTACAAAACTAACTTGCGACTACTCAATCCAAAACCAAAACAACTCCCTCAACCGACTCACTCAATCACAAACTTGAGTAACTCATTCCGGAAAGCAAACGGTGAAGAGATTTATACCCTCCTGTCTCATGCGACAATCCCCATTTATAACACCCCCTAAAACGTCTTTTCTGTCGTTCTTGGTGGTGCCACGGATTGGATAATTGGGCCGAGGGGCGATTCCGTTGGGGACAAGAGGACGACTTTGCGAGGGTGGGTGGTCATATTAGAATCCGCGAGATCCGAATTGAATTGTTGCAGCAGGACAATAACAACTAAACAGTGTTTGCGAGGATGTTCTCCCATGGTGAGGTCGGTGGGAAGTTATTAGAGGTCTGGTTGTGTGTGGTATTCTGCTGGGGAAAGGATGAATTGAGTTAAGGATTTGAGTGAAGGAGGCTAATGAATAAATGGGAATTGAGTGGTGCATGTTGGATATTGAAGATTTCTTTTCTGATTCGTTAACTCTTTGTTTGTATTTGATTTTATGTCGATTGTTTGATGATTTGAAACCGCCTTGACGCATGGGGAAAGGGGATATAAAAAAACAAAGAGCTTTCGGTTGGAAAAGTTTGTATTCTTGAAGAAAATTATAATATGCGACTCATTTGGGAAAAAGCCATTACCAGCTAGCTACTCTCATAGAGCATTTTCAATCACATGACTTAGCAACGTTGTTTTATTCCTCCAGTGACATCATGTGCGAATGCTGCTATTGGATACTTCTATGTCCCGCCCCTAACAACAGCCTTAGCAACGTTGATTTTGTCCTCCAAGTGACGTCCTGTGCGAATGCTCTATTGGCGAGATTAAAAAAATTATTGTCACGTGGGAAATAAAATCTAACCGAATCTAGTGTTTCCTAGAACTCAATAAAAATATTGTCTGGTAAGACCATCTCCATAAATGGGATGACAGGAGGGTTACTTCAAAAAAGAACTAATCATTTACAAAAGATATTCTCCTTAAAGCACATTCCGTGTAGTATGAATAAAAAGAAACATAACCCCTTGCAATTAAGAAAATTCCAATACACAAATTGCAACACTTAAAGAATTTTTATTTTTACTCTCATCTCTCTTAGATACTTGAAATTTAAAATATAGAGATATTACACAGGGTGTTTCAATGAATCCGCCCAAACTCTGCACAGAAAGATTCCTTGTGTGGAGTATATAAAAACGCACAAAAAAAAGGAAGACTTTTGTTCTTCGAAAAATGTGACGCCAAATCCGATAAAAACTTAGTCATTACATTTCATGTTGCGAGCATGCATGAAAAGAGTATAGTTTTAACATCTCAAAACAAAATCTATCCAAATTACCACATTCACGTTTTTCTATAAACGATATGACGTCATACCTTTTTCTGACCTAATCTTCTCGAAAACAATGCGTCGTAGAGTATAGTTCTTTGGGCATTTTTATGTACTTACTCCATGCAAAGAATCTGGCTGTGCAAAGAATTTGGGCGGAACTGATGAAACACCCTGTATGTTTGAAATATTTATCTTTTAAAAACTTCCATTAGACATTCTACACCATTTAGAAGCATCAGATACACCTCCTTTGTTCTCATGTTCACCGCTCGTTTTCAAGCCCTTCTCAAACAACCCTTCAAAACACCTAAACAAATTCTCAAAAAAATCTATCAAGCATCCCCCAAGCAAGACTTCCTTATCACAGCTAAATTTCCCCCATCACAAACAAATCACTTAGGGCGTCTTCACATGCAGCAATTTGAGCGACGCGACCGGAAGAAAACGGTCGAAAATTACCTATCGCTTTCCTCATCCATTTAGAATATGGTCAAGGTCATGTCTTTGTATCTTAGCACTATGACGTAGCAGTTACATCATCTTCTTAAGGGATTTATAGGACAGTTTCGACTATACTCGTCATTAACGTTTCCTGACCCTATGATGTCACTACGCGGAAGCAGAAACTGCGTAAACAGAAAGCCTGTTAGGTTGCTAGGAGGAGTTTCGGTGCGCAAATCGTGATAACGTTATATATACTATTACATGGGTTTAACAAAATAATCATACTTTTAAATTTACGTTCTTCATTTCACTCAAAATTCAGACACCGCGCTGGGAACTACTTTGTTTGTTAGTGACGTTATAGGGTGAATTAACGTTGCTGTCTAGTACAGACTGCAACGTTACTTGACCCAGGAGAAACAAAACAAACCAAGTAGTTCCCAGCGCAGTGCCTGAATTTTGAGTGAAATGAAGAACGTCGATTTAAAAGTATGATTAATTTGTTAAACCCACGTATATAAAGCGCCTTTCTTTTTATCACGATTTGCTTACCGAAACTCTTCCTAGCAACCCCACAGGCTTTCTGTTTACGCAGTTTCTGCTTCCGCGTAGTGACGTCATAGGGTCATGAAACGTTGCTGTCGAGTACAGTCGCGTCGCTCGTATTGCTGCATGCATGCAAACCTTCCCTTACGCTACAAAACTTCCTACTTCCATCAAATAAAAAAAAACTGATCTTTGGGGAAAACCTTAATTGCGATTTCCAGTAACGCGTCATTAAAACGCCGTTTCAATCAGCAAGCTTCCGATAAAATCCCTCTTCCTAATTGTTACTAGCAGCAGAATACATAATGGCGCCAAGAGCTGTAGTTATCTGAGGTGCTCGCTCTTTGTTATGTAATGACTGAGCTGACTGAGAGTGTCAATTAATGCGGAATCTTCGCTTGCTATACTCGATGTGTTTGCTTGTTATATACGAGGTATCTACTATTTGATGAGCGGGATCTGTGATTGTGATAGTGCTTTGTTGTATTGGCATTTCTTTCCTATCGTTATGCTGTGCCGTTCTTTGATTTTTAATTATTGTACTGAAAACGATGTAGTTGGTAGGTTTTAGTGTGAATCCTCGAAAACTCGCTCTTTGCCCTTCATTTTTGTTCAACTTTAATAACAAAACTCGTTGTAGTTTAATAAGCAGCTGCCCATCTCTGACGTTTGAAATGAAACACGGGCAAGATGCAGCTGCTTCCCTAAAACGACATAAAACGGTATCAACCAAATAACGAGGTTTTCAAATTCTATATATAATAACTGTAAATCGAAAACTGGTTGTGGCATAAATGGAAAAAAAATCAATCGAAGTTGACCCTTCTGTTTACAAGAAAACGAGTGCTCCTGAGATCTCGATTTCTTTTATTATCTCATTTATTTGGTTGACAACATCTGACACTTAGTATAATCCCTATTTGGAGATTATTTCAATTGGAAGCCAAATAAATAACCAAAAATGATTTTATTACCTTGATGCTTAATTCCCATGTTAAAATTGACAAAATGGATTGTCGTGAAAAACGATTATACCTCCATCTTTTCAAAATTTTAGATGAATGATAATAATGAGCGAGTATTGTTGCTTTTGTTCATTTATTGATGCATACCTATTCATAATTATCATAATTAGTATAAACTAAATTACACAAGAGTTTGACTATAACGAGACAGATACCAGAAAATAGGATAAAAATATTGTGAAGTGACCCTTTTTATATAAAAAAATTACCAGTAAAATTACATACTATTAATACTTTTTGAAAACGTCATTCAGTCCTATGATTAGATTCTTTTCACAAAAGAAAGGGGAAACACATTTAAGTGAATGGCTTCAGGCCGCGCAATGCAATTAGGGACTAGTGAATGGAGGAAAATGAAAGAAAACGCACTACTGCCATTTTTAAACAAAACTTTGATGAATGCACTTTCCTTGGGGGTTTGATCGTAAAACCTAAGAAGTAAGCAAGTTTAAAGAAAATTAACGAGGCTAAGTATAGAAATTCTTTTGAATAAATAATCAGAAATTGAAATATAAGATGAATGTTGGATTAAATATTTCAATCCTCCTTGTTTTATTTAAGAGGATTTGTTATGTAACAAAAACTTCCCAACAAATTGGGCTATGAGCTTGTTTGAAAATGGATTAAACCGAAAAGATGAACATTCATAGGTTTGGATTTCTGACTCCTAGTTTATAGCGGAAACTTAGACTGTTTCTTATCTGCCCTTCATCAGATTTGCACATTTTCTATCACCATCACTAAAGAACTTTATCTATAACACTAAATAATAAAAAAATTGGAGATACTAAATCTAATACTTTCCTTTTCCTTTTTTTACAATATGAAACAAATTAACCTTAATTTTAGGAAAAATTACTGTCAGTTCGATACTTTTTAACCTATTTAAAAAATCGAAAGAAACGGAGAAGTCTTTGAATTTAAAGTATAAGTAATTAAGCAGTTTTCCATAAATGAAATGGTGGCTCTCGAATCCTATAAAGTCGTTCCTCTTAAAATTCTTTAATCAGTATAATAATATAATAGATTCTTTAAACGGGTGTTTCTCAAAACAAGGTTTTTATCATTTAAAATCCTAAGGCTTTTTTTCTAATCTTTTAAATCGCTTATAACTAAATTTAAGCTTTATTTATTTTTCCTTAAAAATTTTATGGTTTACGAGAAGCTGTTCTATTCGGATGTAACCCAAAGTGGCTCAAAAGGAGCTGAAACACTACATTAGAGGCAAACTTTCTAAACTTTTCTAGGGGTGTCGGACCTCACATCTTTACTTGTAGTAATTTTTAAATATTGAAATAATGTCGAATATATTTTGTAGTGGTGTAAAACGTAACCTACAAAGTTATTCTTTAGGCCTTAAGGGGGTACCTTAGAAATATTATTGTGAGTCAATCCTCCCAGAAAAAAAAAGGTCTGATTACGGCACCTCCGGTACGGTGGTGGAAAAATAAGAAAAACCGCAAGTTAGAAATTATCTAACCAACCCTTAAAACGATGCCCTGTTATCAAAAGGAAAGTAAAAGATTACAGGTAATCAGCCAGTGGGTGTTTTTCAACAGTTCCTTTTCAACAAACGAAAGCTCCGATCATAAATCGAAAAGGCTCGTGCAGCGGAAGAGTATCGAAATGGAGAAAGAAATGGGAGAAACTCCGTTCTTTAGTTTAGAGTGGAGTATCGATAATTTCAGCTGCTTCAATATGGAAATTCACGGTAACGTGATCGAAAGTCCGAAATCGTGCGAGAGTCGAGGGTTAGCCTTCAAACTGTATCCCAGTGGTCTCAGTGGCAAATATGAAAATATGGTGGTGCACATTGAATTTGCTGAAAATTGGACCCTTTTTGGTGAGTTGTCTTTTATCGGTCCGGATGGAATACCCCTCTGCGGGCAACAAGTGAAATCAAACGGGATGCAAAGGGTTCTGAAACTTCCTTCTGGACCGAAATTCGAAGTGTTTGCCGCCCAAATTAAGAAGAACGCTCTCTACAAGGACAGACTCACTCTGCGACTCCTCATGAGGTATGATATTGATAGTATTTACGTTGAACATATGCACACGGTGATAGACGTTTTCGAGGTCTTATTCAAAATTACTCGTGAAACATTAGACAGTAAAGATTTATTTAGTAATGAAAACATCATTTGTTGGATTAACTATCCACAAGACGAAAAAGGCCAAGGAAGAATGATATTAAGTCCTTTGAAAAATCAAATGGATGTCTCGAAAATAACCCTGCAATTGTTTCCGGTTTATTACGGCGGGAAAAAAGTTTTAGTCCTCACGCGCATGTCTGTGTTAAACGAGGATGAAGAATTGGTGAAAACTGAAGAGGATCAGCATGTGTTCCTGGATCGTACTCGATGGAGTTTTTCTATTACACTGACAAAAGAAGAAATGAAAAACCTCAAAGAAAACCAGACTTATTTGATTGTATCCTTAAAATTCATCCCCAGTATTAATTACAAGCGTTCTACAGGTGTCCTCTACTTTCCTAAAAGTAAAGTAGAGTTATTGCCATCACCAAATAGCTTCATGACATCTATTAGCACAAGTATTTCAGCAAACAAAAGCTCAAAATCTGTCACTTCAAACCTAAAAGATGATTCAGCCACACTACTTGCAGAACAACTCATGTGCCTCTACCAGGATCAGGACTTTTCCGACTTGAAACTCAAGTGTGGGGATGTGTCGTTCCCTGTCCACAGGGCAATCCTGAGCGCCCGGTCCCCCGTTTTCAAAAATATGCTCTCTACCGACATGAGAGAAGCAGTGTCGGGCGCAGTGGACATTACAGACCTGGACGTCCCCACGCTTTGCCTCTTCTTGACCTATCTGTACACCGGGACCGTGGAAGGCCTGCAGGCAGAGAGCGCCCTCAAGCTCTATTACGCGGCCGACAAGTACCAGGTCCCCAACCTCAAGATGGAATGCGTCGATTTCCTCAGTGCAAACCTTTCCGTTTCTAATGCGTGCGACATCTTGTCGTTGGCCAATAGACACCAGGATGACCAGCTGGTTGCAGTGGTCCACGAGTTCATCTTAGGTAACTACAGCGAGGTCTTGAGTTCCAAAGAATGGAAGAGCTTTATGAAAAGAGAACCTTTGCTAGTAGCGGAAACTGTGACTCATTTCGCTGAGAAAAAATATGTTAGTAAAAGAGGTGCTTCATAATAACAATTGAAGTCGATAAATTTTTTTGTCTAATGGTAAAACATCTCCAAGGTAAAAGTTTCTTAAAAGCAGCCTTAACAACAAACTAATTCATTTTAAAAGTTACGTATATTAATTTTATTGCAATTTTTCTTTCTCATTGTATGTATGCTTTTGAATGTTTTATGAAAATGTGAAATGGTTATTAAGAAACTTAACATTTTCTTCAATCATTCTCTTACTGATAGTATTTAATTTAATGTTTTTTTTTAAAAGAAAATTAAAACAAATTTAGATCTTGTTTAAATGATCTTGTATGTACTGTTCTTAAATTGAATAAATTAAAGCAATCAAAAATGTTTTATTCATCAAGCAAATCCCTCATTTTAAAGTTTACAGTTATTATCCAGAATTAGTTGGTTAATTTTTTTTAAAAAAAAAACCTACCTTTTCAAAAGTTTGTCATTTTCTTCATTATTGTATAGCTTCAAATTCAAATGTTTTAATAAAATTTAAAATATTTTTAAAAACTTCCCTATTTCTTCTTTTTTGTTTTAATTTTATTTCGTACTAAATATTACTATAGACCTCTTCAACCGGAACTTGGTGGCGCTACGATCCGGGCGCTTGGATTACTTCCGGGTTACTTCTTTTGGCGTTGTATTTGGCTATTCTTTGATCTGGCTATTATTGGCGGCCGTGTTTGTTTTTGTTTGTATTCCGTCGTGTGTTGTTTTTATTATTCTTGGATTTAACGAGCATATAGCTAATACTTATTAATTTATTCATATTATTTTCTTTAAATTAATCAAAACCGAAATCTGGAAAGACTACTTTTACTTTATTTCCCACTCCGGAGTAGCGGCGACCAATCTGTCTCTTTTTATTTACCCGTTTGATAGTAAACAAAAACCCAGCTACAGATATATTGTATTATAGTATTTCTGGTAGTAATAATACTACAGAAGATACTACATCAGGGTTTATTTTCATTGCCCTGTGAACTGTAAAATCAGGTTTTTAATTTCCCTATTTTTTTAATTCTCCAATTCCATTATTAATGTAGCGTATCTGGTGGTATTATATAGGTATTGAAGTTTCTTTAAGTCTGTATTTCATATGGGCATTTATGTCCATTTAGGATTGATTAAAAAACAAATTAAATCCACTGTCTGTGTTTCATTCTAAATAACAGTATTTAAGTGTGATTGTATTAAGATTCATTTTTCTGTCTTTCAAATTTTCTAATCTTGACACATTGAGTTTTTTTTTTCAGATTTCAGAGTGCTGAATTAAGCATGTCAATCATCTTCCAATTTTAAGAGACTGTTTCTAGACTATTTTTTGCAAAAGGTTTTTATTTCACAATAGTAATCTGAAAGTGATGGAGTATTTTAAGACTCCTCAAAAGAAACTTTATATTAGATCTGCACTTTCTTTTTTATATTCTAAATTTAAATTGGAGGATGATAGAATTGTTTTCTTCCTATTTTTTTACATGATGACACTAGAGACATAAATTAAAACAATATGCTTCTCAGTGTCAAAAAACAATAAAGTTGGAGGGAAAGGGCATTCAGTTTTCAAATTATTACTTTGATTAGGATTTTTTACATCTTTGTACTTTCCTGGATCGACCATTAAACGGACATGACTTCATTACCAATCATTGGATGATTGGTCAAGTGTAATGGTCGATTCTGTGAAATGGCTTTTCAGTGTATTGGAATTCGCTAAAATGTAGTATAAATGTTGATCCCCTCAAGGTATTGCATCATCCATTTACTCATTCCCTCCCAGGGAGAGGCAGAAAGTTTGTTTGGAATTTCGCTTGAAGGTCATTGCCTTCTCCTTGTGTTGGATTGGTTTATTGGGTGTGAGTCATATGGATTGGTTTCACTTCGTAAAATGTTGCAGATAAACTAGTGGAAGTCGATCCTTGCTACTCACTTAACTAATCGTAGTAGCTTGTGAGAACAACCTCAATCCCTCTGGTAAGGTCCTATTTTTCCATTAAAAATTTTTTTAAGAAATTTGCATTGCAAATATATTTAGTTTAAAATATAACTTTTCTTGAAATGCATGTTAAACCCAGTGGCGAAGCATGAATTGCAAAGAGGAGAAGCACTGGAAGTTGATTGTTATTTTGCCATATGTTAGGTTGATTGTAATATTAGTGTTTATAGTTTTATTTTGAAATTTGTAACTTCTCGGATGTTTCAAGTATAATTTTTGTAAATGTGTATGTCATGTTTACATAGCACTTTTCCTGTTTGCAACTCATGCTTCGCCACTGGTTAAACCTAATTTCTCATAATTGACACTGAACCCAAATCACACAAAACTGACAATTTCTAACACATTTGAGGATACCCATAAATTATGTGAGGCGAGATTATGGAGCCCTCCCTCCCCCCTTCAAATTCTCATTGGAGTTTACTCTATAACTTAAATTTTAAAAAGTGGTCTTATGTTTGTAATTATCATGATTGACTGGATAATGATTTGTTGTTTTGACTAATATGGATATTTTCCCTAAACTTGTGGTAAAAATGATAAAAAAGCTTATCTCCAAACTAAAAGTTGACATGAGATTTTAAATAGACCCCTTCCCTCTTTTTGAGCTCTCATGATTTATTGATGTCCTATTATGATTTCTCCAAGACAAAACCATAAGCTTGCTTTTAAAAATCGAAATTTGCATTTAAATGATAGTAAACTCGAGCAAAAGTAAAGGTTGCCAATTTTCAATGATACTTTGTTTCAATCCTTATTCCTACTTAAGTAGAAGATTTAAGCCCACATGTGGCAGTATGCTTTGAAAATTCAACTGATTATCAGATAATATCAAATATTTTGAAAAAATTTCTCGGTACTCTAGGATAAGTTGGGGCGCAAGCAACTTCCAAATATGTTTTTTTTTTTTTTGATAAATCAACATATATTTGCAAATATGAAAATAAATAACTAAAATATCTCAACAAGAAGTGCTGCTTTAAATATTTTTATTAGTAAAAGTCTGCCAATAAGTTAAATATAGGGAGAACTCAGCTAATCCTAGCCTAGAGTACCATTTTCATTAGCTACAAGAAATGAACACAAAGTTATTCTAAAATAAATATTTTATTAAAATAACATAATTTATTCAAAGAAGTTATTTGAGAACCATCAATATTTTTAGAATTATGTGGGCAGTTCTTTTAATCTACATGTTAAATCTAGTACACACAATAGCATCACATTCCAAGATATGCCAGAGTCACAACATAGGTCCTTTCAGTTTTAAAATGATCTTGAATGAAGATCCATGTGCATTCTAAAGATGAATATTCATCTGCATGAAAGAATGAATGAAAGAACAACTGAATCCTTCGTTGTTGTAATTGGAATTCCCAGTCATGGGTTACTCGGATAGATGTTGCCTGTATAAAAAAAAAACAAAGAATATTATAAAAGTTGTTCACAATAACTTAACACATTCCCCATGTCATTTTCATTCTTGATATTTCCCCTCAGAAAATGGTTAAGATTTTACTTAATTTATAAGTATTCTTCACTCCATTTTTTTTTGCCAGTTCAGGGAGTGAAGTTAAATTTTGACCAAAACTTTAATGCAGTTAAACAATTACTCCTAAATCCACATTCAGGCTGTTGTTCATAAGTCTATCTTGAAGAATTAAACATTAGTTTTACTATTGCAATCATCACACTTATCTCATCAAAAGCCACATTATCGAGAACCTTGCACCAGACAAATTTCTTCGTTTCATTAAATGGCCTTATTACACCGACAGACCTTTCCCCCAATTCAATTACACTGAAAAGCCAATTCACTGACAATTGTTTCACTTAATTCCATAACACCGACAGGACTTAATAACTGACTGTAAAGACAGGTGTAATAAGGATCAATTCGTTGAAACGCTTTGACAGTGTTGTGGAATTCTGTGAAACTTCTTTACAGTGAGTGTACTGGAATATGGAGAAGCATCTTGTTTGGAAAACATTCTGTTAGTGTAATGGTCCATTTTGAGAAATAATTTGGTGGGGAAATAGTCTTTCGGTGTAACAATTTGTCCATGAATAGGATTTTAGCGAGATGAAATAGGAGTATCGTGCTACTTTTACCATTTCTATTCTTACCTCTACAATTTATCTAAATCTGACAGATTATGGTTAGCTTGAGTTATGTTTTTTTCTTCAAAATATTTGTAAATGTGGCATGAAACTATCTAAAAAAATGTTGCATTTTAAATCAAATTTATATAGGCTCAGAATATACCTCAATCCAACAGTAAAAGTCTTCAAGCTTTAAATACAACATGTTGTTAGTATTATTAAGCTAAAATATTTACTGTTTTTTAATCAATTTGAAGGAAATAATGGGAAAATGATATTTGTAAATAGTATTGAGTACAAGGAAAGCAAGCATTAAATTGAAAAACATAGTTTGTAGAAACTTAAGCAACATACAGAAAGAGGGGAACCAAGTTAAAGAGCTCTAATTTAATTTATCTGAAGATTCATTAGTAGTATTATAATAGTAGCTTGTATTATTTTATTAGTATATTAGAACCTATGATACGACCTGATAAAAGTACTGATTGTTTTATCACAGTAATAGTTTTATTCGTTAAGTACAATTCCCTTCTTTTGTTAAAACAACCATGTTTTTGGTCTCAGAAGGGGGCCGCTTTATTTAGGTTCTACTGTATTATAATAAGAGGAATAAAATTAGCATACTTCAAAAATAAATTAGTTCATGATGAAATGGGTAGATTTTTTGGGTATTAAGCTGTCCACTTTTTTCATTAATGTTAAAACTGTGACTGTCACCAAAAAAACAGAAAAAGATATATAGATGAGTAGAGCATTGAAAATTTTTTAGTAACTGTTTTGATTTTGGCGAATTGTTTAATGGCTTATCACGTTACCTTAAAATGTTACACACCAAATCAGTTTAATCCTTGATTAAAATTTTAAATTCACAATTGTTTATTTTATCAACAGTCCTTTTTGACAAAAATACATGACTAAACTTGATCAAATATGCAAATGAAACTAACAAAGTCATCTTATCTAAAACATAACATTTAATCATTGTAATATCTATCAGCAAAACTAGAAACTCATTAAATATTATCCTTGTGAAGTACATTACTATATTAAAAGCATTCTACTTATTCACACTCTACATTTCAATAAAATGTCATTTTACCTTTCAAAAAATACTTTGTCACTTCTGCAGCAGTTTTATTAGGTCTGAGGTCCAAACACATCAAGAGAGGCTGTGTTGCTGTGTTAACATCTGCATAGAACCTAGAATGGAAGAAACGCATTTACTTCCAGATAATTTTTTTTAAAAAACAAAATCGTTTATTTCATAAATCAATTAATTCTATTATCTCAAATAATAAGTAAGAGTTTAAATGAGTTGTCATGTAGAAAATCTATTTTTAGCTTGTGGGATGTATTATTTATAATTCAAAGCACTCTTTTAAGAGCATATATTAATATGCTTAAAAGTTACCAATTTACTAAAAATTTCAATAAATTTTGACTAGTTGATCACAGTTTTATTTCAGCAATTTATTTTATAAACTGTATATATATTACGATAACCAAAGTTGGGGGAAGAATTGTTAAGGTATCTACCAAAATAACAAAGTAGAACCGTAATATTTTTCTCGAGTTACATTTCAATAAATCATGGTTAAATTGATCGAGACATTGTGAGTTTGGACAATTTAAAACTCCTTATGGAATAAGTAATCATATAGTAAGACTTGATTAAAATCAAAAATAGTTAATTTTTACAAATTATTAAGGACAAATTATTAAGACAATAAATCATGGTTAAATTGATCGAGACATTGTGAGTTTGGACAATTTAAAACTCCTTATGGAATAAGTAATCATATAGTAAGACTTGATTAAAATCAAAAATAGTTAATTTTTACAAATTATTAAGGAAAAAAAGCTTACCTTGTTTTTCTTTCACCACGGAATATACTGTTCTGTTCTGTTTCCGTTGGCTTTAGGCCGGGTTTTTTTTTTCATTCTTCTTTTTTTACTTTGAAATTAATTTAGTCAACTTTGGGATTAAATAAGCTTTTGCAGTCTCTAAAGTTAAAAAAAAATTCACACATTTAACGTTTTATTTAAAAATAATAGTCCGATCGGGGTTTGTTTACTTTTGTTTTCATGGGAAATAATTTCAAAACCATACTTCGTTATGTCGCCAAAAGAGCGAAAACACACGATTTTTGGCGCCCATACACAACCGGAAGCTCGCAGCCCACCCTTCCGGTTTTGTTTATTTACTTTAAAAAGAGGTCTATACTCTGTGTAAATAAAATAGGCGGTTACACGTCATTCTTTACCATGGCAACGCAGAAGAAATACGTTGAGAAAAAACTCAAGGTCAACCGCCGATTCTAATTACACAGACTATAATATAGTACGGCGCTGTGGTTCTGAACCCCAAAAGCAAATACCTTATAAAATTAATAAATAAAAAAACTGAAGAATTTCCTGCGTTATATTGCTTTTAATTTAGGGACATTAATTGCACTGCCCTGTAAATTCTTATAGTTACATGTTCTGTGTTATTGACCTTAATATTTTTGAGAGCTTAGTATTAAATTATCTACAGTGTATAATTTTATCACTAAAATAAATGCCTAATTTATTTTCATATTAATTTAACTTAAAACGTTCTAAATTTAATTATAATTTATTTCAAATATTAAGTACCATAGTTTGAGGTTAAATTAGAGATGCTACAATTCAAATTTGAAGGGCCACGGTATTTTTCCCCAATTGAAGTATCTAGTTAAAAACAGACAATATTTATTTTGATGCGTATAAACTTATTTTTGAGTTTAAAATTAAATTGTATTAATTATCGTTATTTTAACGCAGTGTGCTACTATGAAACACAAGAAAATATTTTCGTTTTTAGTTATATGCATCAATGGTTCATATTTTTCCAGAATTAATTTAACAATTTTGATAACAAGTCCTAGAAGTGTGGTTTAAATGTTATCTTTAATAAATCTCTAATTATTATAATTGGCTTTGATGCTTTTTTTTATTGAAAATTTAACTGTTTACTAATCGATACTCGTTGCTAGAGTTTCGGGAAAATATAATCAAGTATTAAATTTACTTTCAAATTTATTGTTATTTTTACACAATATAACCTTTATTTTATTCTAAAACCTGCGTTTTTAGTTATGATTGATTTATAAAACAATAGAAAACAAGGATTCCTAATTCCAAAGGATTCCTAATTAATTTTCTCTTTTAACTTAAGGGGGAAATACCAATTATTACTTAATTTCTGTTGGATGCAGTTTATTAAATAAGGTTTTAGTTTTATAAAAACACTTAACCTCCTAGCTTTAGTACAGATGTTCCCGCTAAATAGGTAACTACGTAGATAGTTCTACATTGGCATGTCATGGATCGTGAATTGACATCCAAAAACCACCATTGAGAAAATGTGATTTCAAATTTTTGAGTTTATTTAACATTTATAGTTGAAAACAGTAGAATCTTCTTACAAAATACATTTTTATAGTAAAGACTTTAAGGTTGTGGGATTACTGAAAACCGGATTAAAAAGTTTCAATTTTGAACTGCAGGGATCTACGACTAACACGGCTTTTGATTTTACAAAGGTAATTTCTCTTGTTTAAAGAAATGAGTAGTACATTTTGTCTACTCATTTCTTTAAACAGTCAGTACAACAAACAGTCACAATTTCAGTAACAGTCTACCAATTGTGTGCATTAGATTGATTCAGAATTCATAAATGTTAGATAGAGAATATTTTGCTATTAACAAATAGATATAAGTTTCTTAATCAATATAAACTTTATAAAATCTGATGAATGATATAAGTTTCTTAATCAATATAAACTTTATAAAATCTGATGAATGACGCAGACAAATCTCCCCAGAATCTAATTTAATAGAATTATTTTTCTTTCAACGAAAAAGAAAATTGATTTTGAGAATTATTAACGTGGAGCGAATTGTCAATTATGCTGCCATATTTTAAAAATAAATCTTTTTCTGACTGATTCTGTTAACTTCAAAGAAATAAATTTCAAACAGGTATTATATTTACAAAAAGTTTTTAATTGAATTAGTTGTGAAAGATGTTTTGCAAAAGATTCTGACTTTTTAAAGTTAAGTTTATTTGGTTTTTTCCTCATTAACTTAATTAAACTATCTCTATTTTTAAAAACACAAACAATTTAAAAAGTCTTAAAAGACAAGTTTTAGAATATTACCCCAAAAGAATCTGAATGAAATGAACAGTTTAGTTCTATACTTAAACAAGTTATGGAATTTCGGTGCTACGGTCGTTTCGCCGACACGGAAATTTCCTACCCCCATTTGTTGGCCTTACACTCACAAATTCCTAAAGCGAAGATGAAACAGGAAACCCGTTGGTAAGGAAATATTTTGTCGGCGAAACGTCCGAGACACCGGAATTTCACTTAGTAAGAGACATTAATTAAAATTGATAGAAAACCTATAAATCAGATTTCACAGGGGGGTTATATTACCAAACCTGTTAAGTGGATTACCAGTCTTTGTCTATAAAAAAATATTTCAGACCATATTTCATGTATTAACTATACTGTCAGTATTGATAACTAATACAGCAACTGTGCTATATTTAACAAAAAGAAAAATATTTAATTGATAAAATATTTCAATTAAATTATAATATTAGTAGATCAATATTATTATTTTTTTGCTAACTATGTAACGTTTTTCTTATTTTTCGTTTTATTTTCTCAAATTATCACTGTTTAAAGTTAAAAAGCTATGAAAAAATTTAAAATTTTTAAAAGTTCCTAAAAATATTAAAAATTTGTTTTTGTAAAAATTTAACTTTAAAAAAAACTAGATATTTTAACTACAAAATCCTAAGTAATTTCGAATCTGAAGATTTAAAACACACTTAGATATAGTAGATATAGAGAAAAAGGAATCTATTGTTTTGGTCTGGGTCATTCCACGTCAAATCAACACACTTTTTGGCATGACCATCTCGGATTTTCTTGAAATTTGGTACATATTCTCTACTTATAGAATATCGGAAAAGTACCAACTTTCATCAAAAATATTAATTGGTTCTGGAATTACAGGTGCGTAAAATAGTCAAAAATAGGTCAAAAATGGACCAACATAAGTTCTTTAAAATGCTCTAGAGGATCTTCTAATTGGGTTACACAAATGAAATTGGCGTCATTTTAAAGTACTATAAATGTTCTTTTTAATGGTGTAAAAGGTGTTATGGTATTTTGAAAAGTTATATATTTTACAACACAAAATAGAATTAAAAGTTCGATTTCTTTCAAATGTACCACTTTTAAAATTTTGAAAAAATTTCCAAGTATAGGTAATATTATTGTCATTAATCTGGTAAAATTATAGGATGGGACAAAAAGGGGATCAGTGTCAAAAACTGTTTAAAACAAAATTCGATTTTTCTTATATCCCCTTAAAAATTTTAAAACTAATTATTTTTCATTAATTGGATGTGAGTTGAGTTGTATTTAACTGCTGTTGACAATAGAGCATTCGCACATGACGTCACTTGGAGGACAAAATCAACGTTGCTAAGGCTGTTGTTAAGGGAGGGACATAGAAGTATCCAATAGCAGCATTCGCACATGATGTCACTGGAGGAATAAAACAACGTTGCTAAGGCCGTTGTTAGGCAGAGTCATGTGATTGAAAATGCTCTATAAGTGCCCCTGCACAAACTTGGTGTAGCCCGGGCTTCATATTTTCAAACTGTATGTTAATTCAGGCCATTGTACTGTAACAGTGCACGTAAAGTAAATATGAAGCCCGGGCTACACCAAGTTTGTGCAGGGGCCCTAACTGTCAACAGCAATTAAAAACAACTCAATGCGCATCCAATTAAGGGAAAAAAGTAGTTTTAAAAATTTTTAAGGGGATTTAAGAAAAATCGAACTTTGGTTTAAATAGTTTTTGACACTGATCCCATTTTTGTCCCATCCTATAATTTTACCAGATTATTTAGAATAATATTACCTATACCTGGAATTTTTTCAAAATTTTAAAAGTAGTACATTTCATAGAAATCAAACTTTTAATTCTATTTTGTTTTGTAAAATATGTTGTTTTTCAAAATTTTATTGCACATTTTACACCATTAAAAAGAAAATTTAAAATACTTTAAAATGACACCAATTTTATTTGTATAACCCAATTAGAAGATCCTCTAGAGCAATTTAAAGAACTTATGTTGGTCCATTTTTGGCCCATTTTCGACCACTTTACGCACCTGTAATTCCAGAACCAATTAATATTTTTTGATGGAAGTTGGTACTTTTCCGAGTTTCTATAAGTAGAACATGTGTACCAAATTTCAAGAAATTCCGAGATGGTCATGCCAAAAAGTGTGTTGATTTGATGTGGAATGACCCGTCTATTTTTGGGATTTCACAGTTTGTACTAAATATACATCTTAATGAAAAATTATTGTTCTGAAATAAAGTTCAAAATACTTTTAATGAAGACTCTTTTGTAAAGCGTACAATTTTACTCTGAACAATTAGGAAACTGATTTTGCAACAATCATTGTTGGGAAAATTAAACATACACTTTCCATTTTCTCAAAGAAATATAAAAAAAAATTATTCGTTTCGTTAATCTTTTGTTATACGATGAAAATTGTTCAATATATTGGGAGAAATATTCAAAGATACCGAAAACGAAGCGCTGAGTTATTACATTCTTTTCAGTTAAGGAAACATCGATTTTTATTTTTTGCGAACCAAATGCGTTTCAAAAAATTTTAATAATAAAAGGATTTCTCTCTTCATTGCTTTTCCTGGAATATGAAAGTCTTTTGAAGAAAAAAAAAGAACTGCTTCTACGATGAAGAATCAACATCGTTAGGAACGTTCATTTGAAGGAAAACTAAACAGAGGCATGCAGGAAAAGAAGAAATTCAAACCATCAAAAATGATATCGTTTTACCGTCCAAAATTACATGTTCGGAATATTTGAACGTTCATTTGCGGTTGATTCATGGATGGGAAAATGTAAATATTACTTCTCCGCATCAAAGTAGATTGTTTTTCGTTGCAATACATAAATCATCTTTTGAGTCGGTGGTTTTTAAGGTAACGAATACTGATCCGAAAAGAAAACCATTTAGCACGCTTCAGCTGATACATATAGATGAATACTAGTATTCAAAGAGTAAAAAAATAAGTGCGTTGATGTGTTTCTGAATTTGATTTCTTGCCTATTGAATTTTAATACTATCAGGTAGAAAATGTTAAGTAAAATTCTATCCCATTTGTTTCTTTCTTTGAATTGATAAACCCGCCGATAAGATAAACAGAAATTCCTTTAAGGGCCATATTATTTTGTGCATCCTACTTATATTTCAATAAACCGCTATATTTTCAGTTCGTATGCAATGCATGCATTTTTAAAAGATGTTTTAAGTTTCATTAAAAGGTAGTTATAGTATAAATGAGAAATTTTCCTTTTTTATGACTTAAGTAAATGATTAAATTCTGAAATCATAAAAAAGGACTATTTCTAATTTTCGGGTTATAAGGAGGTGGTAAAAACTTGGTTTTGAAAGTGAGCTTTAGGGAGTCTATTCACAGCATGTTTCTGCATAAGGTGTCTTTTCGTTCTAAATCGATGGTGCTCACTAACTTTGTGATTGTCTATTTAAGAAAATCTCGAATAGTTTTTTAAATAAAATTTATAAATCCTAAAGTTGACGCTAGGAGGTGTTAAAAGTGGTCTCATTGGATAGCACATGGTCACTTTACCATACCTAGACACCAATTTTCAGACTACATCAATATCTGAAGTGGTTCAAACATTAAGAGCACGGACAGGAATTTTGAAACACCCTGCATTAATTAAACTCAAGAGTACATTTTTGTATTTAAGTCACCTTTGATTAAAATCCAGTCTATAGTTTCAAATATTTATTCATTATTCCATTCAGTTATTTGATAAATATTTCTTAAATCCACTACGAAAGTTTTTTACCTGTTAAGCAACAAAAAATTTTTTAATAAACCCCCGTATTACAAAAAATTCATCCAGGTGAAAAACCATATGATAATAAAATTACGATCAACGTTCAGATACATAATCCAAACTTTTTTTTTATCGCACTATCACGTTTTCTAACGTAATTAATTAGTTTCTAATATAAAGAAGTTCTTTAAAACGGTACCCTGACAGTCCCTTTCATTATCTATTAAGAAGAAGAAAAAAAAATAATTAATTAGGTTACGGTAGAGGGAAAAGGTAAACAAAATATGTCGTGTTAAGCTATCCACAATACCCATAAACTTCGGAGATAAAAATGACAGTGTCGGTAACTTTATAAAAAATCTCCTTTAAGTTTTAATGGCACTTTTGAGGCTATATCTCTTGCACAAAAAAAGAAGGTGAATTAATTTTTGTGGGTAAGTTTCATAAAGAGAGTTAAGAGGGTTTCTTACATCAAAAGAGTTTTCCAGGCCAATAAAAGTTTAGACGGATCAAAAGTGTATTTATACAAAATAATTTGACAGAAAAACCGAATAGATAAACCAATATACCTTAAAAGGATTTTTTAAATTATACTTTTATGTTCAATAATGTTTTTTTAAGCTATTGATAAAATATATTAGAAAAGGTTTTACTATGTGGAATATAATATTTATTATGTGGAATATAATATTTATTTCTAAGGGACCATTACTAAAACCCATTAACGTTCAATTTTTCTCTTTTGTGAAAACCTGATAAAAACATACGTATAGAAATGTTGTTAAAAGAGTAGTTTTGAGTGAATGATGAACTTTTTGCATCATTGAATAAGATAATGAATTATTCAAATGTTTTTTATATAAAAGTATGCTTAAAAATGATAAAATTTAATATCCAATTCTAATTGACAGTGAAAAATAAACAAGACAGTGTTAAATATAGAAATACGCTTCAAACTAGGAATAGTTTGTTTGTTTTTTAATTTACTATAATATAGAGCATTTCTCATCACTTTAATATAGATTTAGTGTTAATGAAGTGCCAAGGATATTTGTTTTACATACAAATAATTTTAAATTTAGAAAAGACAAATAAAATTGTTATGAAACTGAGTCATCAGGCACTATCAATGGAGTAAGTGAATATCAATGAAGTCAAATGCTCACTGGATAAAAAAAGGTAAAACAAAACCTTTTAAATTAAAAGTGATATTTATTTTAGCTTAGTTTACAGCACAAATGATACTAAAAGAAAGACAAATTAAATTAAGTTTCAAATTTAATAAAAAAATACGATGAATAGACATTGAGGGCTATATTTGCCGATAGGGGGTAGTTATTTTTTTCTCTCTTTAAACTCATGTGTAGAGCGTAGCTTTTAGATTTTTTTTTTGTGCCCAAAAAGACAATTTTTCCTTTTTTGAACTTATTCCCTTTTTCAAACTGGCAAATCAGTTCTGAAATACGCTTTTGACTCATCCTTTAGTTTTATTTTTACATTAAATGCTTTGTATTTTATGCGTCTATTTGTGATTCGTAGTCACAAATTTAAAAGTTTATTTTTATCTACCCTGTGCTTTATCCATGTAGTATTGTAGTAATCAATTATTTTTATTTAAGTTCAATATGATGTATTTGATAACATTTAGAATGTAGAATTTCGAGTCCTTTTTTTTTGCCCAGTAAAAAGGAATGAATAAGGGCAATAGAGAGTACAACAAACAAGAATTATTCTTCTTTTTATGTACGTTCAAGATAAATATGTTCCCTTTCAGATGTGAACCTTGGCTTTTTGAGCCTTGGAGAGGATAAACATTTATTTTAAATAAATTTTGTATTTGTATGAAAAATTCTAACTATTTCAAATAATATATATGAAGCTAATTTTTGAAAACTTTGCATTTGAAAGTTCTTTCAAATATGTTCTATTGAAGAAATATATCAGGAACCAAACTCAGAATATGTGTTGTTGGTATAAAAGTAAAATATGTCATATCCGAAACAAATTCTTAAGGAAATTGGATACGAATCCCTTAAAATCATAAAGAGGAAGTTATATAGAAAGTCTGAAATAGAATATTCTAACAATGCAGTTTCTGAAAATGTCTATCAAAGCTTCACTTTTATTTGGACATATATTTATACCAGATCTTTTTTCTCCGCAGATGTGGATCTCTGCACTGTATCTGGAAGAAACGTAGAAAGTTCATGGAGAGAAATTCAGGGAAAAAATACGTCCCTCCAAGTTCTGGCGATGCGTTAAAAAGTGAAATATAGCTCTCCAAGTTCTTTGTCATGGCAGTCACATGACGAAAAATCTTTTACCAAATGAGTTTTTGAGAAGAAACCGGATTGAAAGAGCGGCCAAAGTTGTGTTGGGCTTTTGTTTTGGAGAAACTTGATCATTTTTACTAACATGAGAAGAATTTTAATGAAAACTAATGTGTGTCAGATAATTACGATATATCCATCAACCCAAGCCAAATTAGTTTTTAGCCGATGCCAATTTTCATTTTTACAACAATTTTAACAATACAAATAACAAGCCTAACAATAGGAGCTAGTGTTTATGTGTGTGTTTAGGCCTAGTGCTAGGAGTCAACTCAGGGATAGTGAACTCTTTCTAAAGAAGCTGATCCACTTAGAAATGTTTTTGAAAAGATGTATGATCAAATATAATTATTGTAATTCATGTTATAAGAATCCCAAGCCCCACAAATGGATCTACAGGAAATTTCCTCTAACATCGTCGTAGTGCTTTACATTATTTCTAAGTGTTAGGGATTCATCCAACAAATGGATGGACCTCAGAAGTATAGGAGGTATGTAATTCATAAAGAACTACTAAATATTAGTTAATAGATTACCCAATCATATATCAGGAAGGCAAATTTTTCTTGCCAATTTTATAGCCACTAAGACTTGGGTTGTCGATAGCTAGTGCCAAAGCATAGTTTCTAAAGAATAGGGATTGCTCCAACAAGGATATTGCTACGGATTTATTGGCATTGAAAGTATACATTGCTAAGGACCTCATAAATGGATACCAAAGATAAGATTTGAGTGTGAGGATTGGTCAATCGCGTATTTGTCATTGCAAATTGAAACAACAAGAAATTTTTTCTGGCCATTTTCATAACCACTAAGACTTGGGTTGTCGGTAGTTAGTGATAAAGCATAGGTTCTCAAGAATAGGAATTGCTCTAACACGGATATTGCTACGGATATATTGGCATTGAAAGGGTAGATTGCTAAGGACCTCATAAATGGATACCAAAGATAAGATTTGAGTGTGAGGATTGGTCAATCGCGTATTTGTCATTGCAAATTGAAACAACAAGAAATTTTTTCTGGCCATTTTCATAACCACTAAGACTTGGGTTGTCGGTAGTTAGTGATAAAGCATAGGTTCTCAAGAATAGGAATTGCTCTAACACGGATATTGCTACGGATATATTGGCATTGAAAGGGTAGATTGCTAAGGACCTCATAAATGGATACCAAAGATAAGATTTGAGTGTGAGGATTGGTCAATCGCGTATTTGTCATTGCAAATTGAAACAACAAGAAATTTTTTCTGGCCATTTTCATAACCACTAAGACTTGGGTTGTCGGTAGTTAGTGATAAAGCATAGGTTCTCAAGAATAGGAATTGCTCTAACACGGATATTGCTACGGATATATTGGCATTGAAAGGGTAGATTGCTAAGGACCTCATAAAAGATACCAGAATTCAGACTTGAGTGTGTGGATTGGTCAATCACGTATTTGTCAGAGCAAAATGGAACAACAAAAAATTTTTCCTGCCATTTTCATAGACACCAAGACTTGGGTTGTCGATAGTTAGTGCCAAGTAAGTTCTTAAGAGTAAGGATTGCTCTCACAAGGATATTGCTACGGATTTATTGGCATTGAAAGTATAGATTGCTAAGGTCCTCCTACGGGATACCAAAGATCATACTTGAGGGTGTGTATTGGCCTTGTCAGTGCAAGATGGATGAGATGAACCTGGAGATGTACATCAACGCGTCCATGAACGACGCCTTCTTCGCCAACGGCAGCCAGCAGGGCAACTTCAGCCACACCAGCCTCCTCCACCCCCCTGCGGAGATGGACTACCCCTACTTCGGCGACTACCTCGCCAAGTTCCAGCACGGCTACGGGCAGGTGCACGGCTACCTGTCGTTCGCCTTCTGCCTCTTCGGCATCACGGCCAACGTGCTCAACGCCATCGTGCTCACGCGCAAGAACATGATCTCGCCCACCAACGCCATCCTCACGGGGATCGCCGTGGCCGACATGCTGGTCATGCTCTCCTACCTCCCCTTCACCTTCCACAACTACCTGCGGAGCGATCTGGAAGAGCGGGAGAAGTTCTCCTACGGGTGGACGGTGTTCACGCTGTTCCACGCACACTTCACGGTGGTGAACCACACCATCTCCACCTGGCTGACGGTGACCGTCGCCATCTGGCGCTTCTTGGCGATCAGCTTCCCGCAGAATGCATCCATCTGGTGCGGGATGGCGCGTGCCAAGGTCGCCATCGCCTCTACCTACATCCTATCTGCGGTGTTCTGCCTACCCGTGTACCTCACCTTCACGGTTTCGGTCTTCAGAGGGGAGCTGGACGAGATCATGTACAGGGTGGACTTCAGCCAGATCGCGCAAAGGCACGACCACCTGCTGCAGAAGGTGAACTTCTGGATCTTCAGCGTCATCACCAAGCTGGTCCCGTGCGTGGCGCTGACCGGCATCAGTCTGGGACTGATCAAGGCTCTGTACGAGCGCAACAGGCGGCGGCAGATCCTGAAAGGGGGGACCGCCGACGCGGACCGGCACCACGACCGAACCACTCGAATGCTGCTGGCGGTGCTGCTTCTGTTTCTCATCACCGAGTTCCCGTCTGGGCTCCTGGCCCTGCTCAGCGGCATACTGGGGCAGGACTTTTACAACCACGTGTACGTCAACTTCGGCGAGACCATGGACGCCTTGGCCCTGCTGAACAGTTCCATCAACTTCATCATCTACTGCTCCATGAGTCTGCAGTTTCGGATTACGTTCGCGCAGCTGTTCTTTCCGAGTTGCTTTCAGAACACTCCCACGGGGGCGGCGGCTTCCGTATAGCAGTACTTTACAATTTTAGTGTAACAAACTTGTAAGACAGTTTTGGTGTTTTCCGACATCTTACCTTATTATATCACATCGTATTTTCGTTAAATAATATGTGTGCTAATTATTTTATTATAACAAGGTTAAATTAAATAAAATCGCAACAGACAGTGAAGCAAATTATACACCCACTCAAGAAAGAAAAACAATTATCTGCATGACGAACAATGAACTAGTTTTCATTCAAATGGATTCCAATGGATAAATAAAATGATTCCATTTCCCTGAATGACAATAACATGCACTGCTCCATTGAGTTCTCATTATCATTAAAACTTTTGCACTGATAAACCAAAGAAAGTATGAACAGTTCTTTGATATTCATACTTATCATGATGAGAGTGAAGCTATAAAAAACAATTCTTCCTCTCTCCAAATCAGACTATAATTCAACTTTCGATATTGGTGTAATAAAACGAAAGGCAAGAATGCAATTTTAATTCAAGATTGAAGATAATAAGGAATTTTTTTGGATTTTCTGAGAGAAAAAGTAGTGCGACATCTGCGACGTTTCAAATACGTTACACATTAATTAAATAGTGTTTTTTAACTTTCGTGTGGAAAATATTGTTTAGTTAGTATTTTCTTTCCGGGGCTCTTTACCAGATTATTTCTTACGTGAACGTTTTTCTGTGTACCTCAGAATTTCATTTCCAGTCGCAGGTTGGACACTGTTGTGGTATCTGTGGACTAAGAATTAAATAGAATTTATTACAGATGAGTTAAGCAGAAGAACCCGTAACTCAATCGAGCAAATTCATGCATCAATTGTTATTTAAATGCTATTTCTAAGTGAGTTTCTATGAAAATCATAAAACTCTGTAAATTAGTCACAAGTGGTATAAATCACAACATCTTCAGAATTTTCCAATAATAATGTATAAAGCATGTGACTGTGTGGTTAATACATTTTTGTTCGTTTAGAATCAGGGTTGGCAAAAACCCGGGTTTTTTTGAAAAAACCCAAGTGGGTTGGGTTTTTTCGGGTTTTTTCAATAAAACCCTGAAAAAACCCATATAAAACTGGGTTTTTTCAGAAAAAGTGTGGGTTTTTTCAATATTAAGTGGGTTTTCTTCTAATTAGTAAGTGGATTTTTTCAAATGTTAGTGAGTTCTTTCTATGTTATATGTGTTCTGTCAAAATAGTGTCAGTTCTTCCTTAGTTAAGTGGGTTTTTCAAAATTCGTCAGTTTTCTATCAAATGTAACAATAAGCTTTGGAGTATAATAAAAAAGTATAAATAGTAAAATTACGATTTATAATTTTTAAATTTAATTACATACTATTCAATTCAACTGGATGACAATTGTAATATAAATTATAAATATCACCCTACCTGATCATATCTGGGTCCTCGTAGTTGAAGACACATCGCATTTATATTTTGTTACTTTGACTACTATTAACACGAACGATTGAAAATCATATCAAACTTTTAAAAAAAGAGCGAACCTCATCTGCCCTGCCCTTGAGGCATCTGATATCTTTCCTTCCTTTCCATGTCCTTTCCCTACTTCTAAGAATCTGGTCACATGATCACCACACCCTCTATGACTCAAACCAATCACAAACTTTTAAAAGATTGGAAGGAAAAAAAAAAGAAGAAACAGCAGATGTCTTCCCGCTTTTATTTCAATAATAGCAAAGCCAAATCAAAACTCGTTTTTTCTGGTAGAGACTATCGATCTACAAACACTGCATTTTTCAAAATCTCATGTTTCTTGGATAAATAATTTCAAAATTCAACCAAAAATAAATTTCACAAAGAACTGAACTAGGAAAAAAATTAAACCTTTTTTCACAACGAAAGTTTTAACGATAGGTTAAGTGTTCATGGAGAATAATGAATTACAGAAATCTGAGTTACTAAAGATCTGATTACTAAAGATTTCGTACAAAAAAAGAACAAAGGGGGAGGGTCGGGCAGGTTCTTATGTAATTTTGAGAGGGGGGTTCGCGGTTAACTTATTTTTGCTGACAAGGGGGAGGGGGGTCAAAAATAACCAAAAACTTGCTTACGTAATATTTGAACGGCCCCATAATAAAAATATTTCCTGAAAACTTAACTTCATCTGAGTAATCGATTTGAACTGGCTAAATTTTAGTGCTAATGTTAAACTTAAGGCCAACGATATTCTAATATGAAAGTAGTGTCACCAGAACCCTATAAAAATTTTAGTCTCGAATACCGTATGGGATCTGCAGGGCTTTTATTGCCCTCGCTTGTGTATTAGGGGGGGGATTGCGCATTCGGTAGCTTTAAGCATAAAGGTTGGCTTTAAACGATTTTCACCGGGTAAATAACCTTTTCCTTAAAGTATGTCTTCACGAAATAGAATATGGAATTTGAAGATGGTTGAAGAATAATTAAGGGGTCTATAGCCGTGCGTAATATGTCCGTATTTTTCATTTTAGACCCATTTACCTAAATTAAATAATTTTTTCAGTGACATATTCTTTAAGAGGACTTAAAAATATACATCCATAAGAATTTCCGTGCCATTTCATGCATATGAAGTAGGTTATTCGAGTTGTGGAAAAAAGTTTGGATATCGAGTCAAAAACACAAGTCTAATAAAAGCATGTTAACTGATATTAATTATTCAGGTAAATTTTTTCTGAAATTTTTATATTGTATTTGACCAATAGGGTAAGCTTTTTCCTGAAATTCCGGTATCCATGGTGATTCTTACGTCTTCCAGGAATTTATAAACACAAAAGAAGCCTACTGGTTCATATTGAGAACAACTCGGCTTTTTGGCTAAGTTGTGCAGACAAAGAAGAAAGGGAATTTCTTTTATTTCTACCAAAGTTTTGATATCACTTTCGTGATTTTTCACTATGTTTGTCGCCTATAGGTGCGTTACAAAAAGACATTAATTTTGGAGGGGGCGTTTGAAATTTATTTTTCCCGCCAAAAAATAAAATAATTTTCCGGTTCAGAAAACTCATGTAATGTTTTCTAATAGTAGTAGTTTACGGATATAGTTTGAATTAAGCGATATGACGATTAGTTCGGGAGAAATTTTAAAAAAAAAGTTTTGGAAAAGCAAACATTGGATTTTTTGGATCGCGCAATTTTTACACCATCCACTACCTCTTAGTGAGTCAGTCGAAAGCCCTTTTCAAATTACTTCCGAAAGTATAAATTACTTATTAGTAATTTATATTTAAGCTTTTCTATAAACAGATACGGAGCTCTTCAAGCGTATAAATCAGACGTGCAGGCTTAAAACGTGCCACAAGACAGTCGGTTCCCGCCAAAAAATAGCACGGGATTAAAACTTGTAGGTATAATATACAAGTTTTAAGATACTAATTTGAATTTGAGTTATTAATTCAATTTTATACTGACTTGAAATAATTAAGCGATAATTAAATTTTTAACATTACATAATATTTATGTTTTGATATCGGTAGCTTTATGGGACAAATTTTTTTTTAACTTAGTTATGTTAATTTTTAGCTGCAAAGATGTTTTTTTTTTGTAAATGGAGGTTCATGAATCTTATATAGGTAACCCTTGATTTAATGCCTCTATTTTACAGTGTTTATTTTCCTTTCGTGTTCTGACGATACGTTAGAAAATGATTCAATTTTATTCAAAACATTAATCATTACATAACGATAAAAATTAGTTAATGGGTATTTATTTGATAAAATCAAACACCATCGATCATTGTGAGTAAAAAAAAAAGAATGGAAAGTCTTCTCAGTTCGCATTTCAAATGTGAAAGAACGACTCCAAAAGCTGTTAATATTTTTACAAAGACTGAAAGAAAGGTTTCATGGACAGTAAAAAAAAACACACGTCTTGTGTAACGTTACTAAAATCATCTACATAATAATAAAAATTTCCATCATCTCAAACCGTTGAACATAGAAATGTTGGGTGAAGCTTATGGAAACATTCCAGCTGTCAGTCCAGATGGCCCAAACTGAAATTTTTTGGTTAATTAAGGCATTTCCGTTCTAAAATATTGTCATTTATGCAGTTCACTGGCATCCAATAACCCATCTTTGATAGGCGTTCCAAAGACTCACAAAAAGACGTATTTTTTATTCTTTTTTTCTAATGCTATCAACATTGAGAGAAACTTGAGAAGTGCTCTACTCTCTCTACCCTTAGCTCACAGTCCATTCAGCAGGTGTGGTTGTAACAGAATATTTTCTCTGAGTAATGAAAATAAGTTTTATTTTGATAACATGAGAGTAAAAGGATTACTACTGGCAGTGTCATTGAAGTTCCCAGGGAAACCTCAACAAAATTTACTTTATAATTAAACAATTTGGATTTCATCATATAAAACCGTTCCTTCATTTTGGGAAAAATTCATTTAATTTTAAAACGAACTTAATTAAAAGAAAACGTTCTAAACTATGAAAAAAATATTCAATCATGAAAAAACCTATTTAATTTTGAAAAACCCACTCATATTTTTAAAATCCACCTTAATTTTTGAAACTAGTTTAAACTTTAAAGAAACCAACAAAATTATGAAAGAACTTTATAATATTTAAAAAAAACCTCTGAAAAAGAATTATTCCCTTAATTATTGAAACCTGGTTTAAATAAATAAAATTAACTTTGAAAAAAATAACCACTGAAATTTAAAAAACCATTCTTCATTTTTTATACCTAGTTTGAATTTTAAACGTCCAAAGTTTTGAAAAAAAAACATTCAATAATGAAAAAAACCACTGAATTACAAAAGAATCTATTTACTTTGAAAAAAAAAACACTGAAATTTGAAAAACATCCTAAGTTTTGAAAAAACTCACTTAAATTTTAAAAATATCCTCAGCTTTGAAAAAACCCATTCAATATTAAAAGAAATCTATTTAACTTTGAAAAAAAAACCACAGTGAAATTTAAAAAAAAAAATCCGCCTTAATTTTTTATAACTAAGTTTAAACTTTAAACGTCCTAAATTTTGAAAAAACCCATTCAATAATGAAAAAAAATACCCATAATTTTTGAAACATGATTAAAATTTTGAAAAAACCCACTCAACTGCAGCTCTGGGCACGTTATTTCGTTAAATGTTTTTCATCAATATTAAAACTGCCAAAATCTTGATTTTTCTTGAAAAAACCCAAAAATGGGTCCAAAATGAGGGTTTTTTCAGATGGGTTTTATTGAAAAAACCCATTGGGTCCAACCCAATTGGGTCCAATCAAGCCAACCCTGTTTAGAATACAATATTGTGACTCAAAATCTGTATTTTATAAATGTACTAAAACCGCAAGAGTTCAAGAGACTGTTAAATGTACTGTTGTGTACTTTTACAAATATGCGTTTCTTAAAAATTTCACACATAAAATTACCCTTGTTTAAACTCAATTATATATTTTTGATTCTTAAAGAAATTTTAAAGTGGTTTTAACTGTAACAAAGACTGAGTTCATTAATACTGGAATGAAAGTTTTATTTTCCTATATTTTTATATTGATTTAAGTAGACTACATGAAATTAAATAAAGCTAATTCAGTTTATGTATTAGAAAATTAAAAATAAAGACCTTTAGTTAATTGTATGGTTGCAAAATGAGTTTCATAAAGATATACTTTCATATTTTCACAAAGATCCTTCAATTAAAATAAACAGAATAGAGCAAAATGTAAACTTATTCTCTTATTAAATCGTTCATATAAATAAATGCATTATATTTAATATACATCATATCTAAAATGAATATTATGAAGTTCTATAGCATATTTAATATAAACAACACTATTTCTTTATTTGGAATCCATTATTCATTTTTAAAGTTTTATCTGACTGAACCCCAAGAAAATTAATTGGATTGTGTATTGGTGGATACATTTTTACCATAGCTCAAGATAATAAGCTCATCTTTAGAAAACGTTAAAAAAAACAATCACCAAGGAAATATTTTAATCATTTTAAATGTACCTTAAAATAGAATAAACGTTCGAAAAGTTTTACCTTTTCATCAAAATTTAATGAAATCCCTTTGATAATAGCAAGAAAATGGGTTCATTTTGGACAATAAATTATTCTCCTTTGAAAATGATTTTTTTTTTATAAATAAGAATCTTCAGCTCATAAGTTAAAAATATTTTATATCGTACATAAAAACTACGTTATTCAGGTTTTCTTCAGTCGTTTTCTCGAAAAAAAAAGTTCAAGATAAATATAATTTCCTTATATAAGCTAATCTTTAGACGTGTAGTAGATTACAACGTGTTATATTATTAGCAGGTATTTAATAGTTAAGCTGAAAATATAATATCAAAACACTTCAAAAGGGGAATTTTACATAAAATCTATGCCTAGACGGATACAGAAGGGTTTGAAGTATACGACTATTTCAACATCGTCTCAAAGAACTGTTCCAAGCTTTAGCTTATAAAGGTTCCTTTATAAGCCATATTTATCCCCAGTTAAATTGATGTTTTGACCCTGGAGCGTTAAAAGACGCGAGAAAATATTTTACCTACGTTTTTTTCGTTTCACACTTGGATCGATCTAGATAGAATATTAATATGAGGAGAGAGAGAGATCTAATAAGTGTACTTCACTGTAGAGGAAATTGCATGCGAGGTGAAAGACACAAGAGGCAGTTTTAATTAAATCTCTTTCGCAAATTTTCTCTCCTAGTGTCAGAAAAGGGTAACTTTTACTTCGGCTTCATTACGTACGTATGAATCCTCTTTTAATAAAGCCTTGCTCAGAAGTATAGGTTTAAATTACTTTTTATCTTTAAGTGTTCGACTGAAACGTACCTTCATCGAAAAGTTTTCTGGATAAAAAAAAACCAGGTATGTTAGTGAAAGATCTGTGTTTTTATCCTAACTAGTTAAATCAAAAATCTGGTTTTCTGATATGAAATAAGGTCTGTTATAAACTGCTATATTTTTCTTCATTCCTTAAAAATTGTTATTGTTATTTCTTTTTACTATGGTTTGATAAATTATTTAGGCATTCTTCTTATTCTTAAATTAGATTAAGTTTTACCTAATTTTTTGTGTTTTGTTCAGAATTCTTTAATTTTGATTGTTAATTATTTAAATTAAAGGTGTTTGTGAACAAATATCATTAAAGGGTAAAATTTCAAATTCTTGATAATACGAGTATATTTCATTTTTTTTCAGTGTTTCTCAATTCAATTTCAGTATATTCGCATTCATTAATTATCATACAAAGCTTAATACATGCTAGATGAAGTGTTTACAAAAAAAAACACATTTCAGGAATGCTCCGAAGTTGTTTTATAAAAACTGCAAAATATGTTTTTATTATACTTAACAATTTTTATTCACCCCGGCAAAAATGAAAGGTAAGTATATGGGAAAAAGAACATTATTGATTTGAGTAATTTAAGTTTTAAGTTTATATTACAAATAAATTACTTTACCTGCATTAATAAAATAATTTATCTATACCTCCTAACACTTATATGAAATGTGTTAAAGCCTAAATTATTTTTCTTATTACATCTATACTTTATGTTTTATGAATTTTAAAATTTTATATTAATAATGTTTTTATTGTATCAGAGAGAAGCTAATAAAATAAATTTATTTTTCAGGAAGTATTTGATGTTGTAAGAAATCATGATACAGAACACCTTGATAAAATTTTTTTAAATGTGATCTAAATTTTTTTTAAATTAATTTAATCCATACTGTAATTTAAACAATACACAGAAAATTTTTTGCTAATGCTAATTTATTAAAGGCTGCTAATTACTGAAGAATTTGTTAAATTTGTTAGTTCCACATGCAAGAACCAATATATTTTATAGTGTTTCACTCTGAAAAATTGATATACAATCACCTATCTCTTTTGGTGCTAAGTTTAATTAGAACCGTCATAGAATTATTATTTTTGTGAAAAATATTCGAATATGCCCTTAATTTTCTTACAAAATAAAACAGATAACAAACAGAAAACAAATATAAAACAGAAATAACTTCCTTACGCATTTTTGATTCTGAAACGATAATATCTTCACGTCATGGACCACGAATCACGTCATGAATCAACCACAAATAAGCTTTCAATAGTACTAAATATGAGAACTTAAAATAGGTTAATTTTCTTTGACTATAATTTTCTGTGTATTCTGTGAAAAAGGAATAATATCCAATTGCCTCTTTGGTCTGAATATACTTCTTAAACTCACTTTGAGTCATGCTTCACGTCATATTGCAGTAGGATTTCTTTCATGGCGCTCCTTAAAAACAAATAAAATTGAAATCGCATATTTTTAATCGTAAAAATTACCACACATTTCTTCAACATCTTCGTTTTAGCAGGGCTTAAACTCTAACCAAAGAAGTACCGGAGTGCTACTATTTCAGCATTACAAATATTCACTGATTAATAAATAAATATTAGTAAATATTTACTGAAAACCTAGAAGTACCGGAGCTCCGCTCCGGTGCGCTCCGGTGCAATTTAAGCCCTGCGTTTTAGAGAGCTAAAACTGGAACAACACATTTTCTTAAGTTAAACCCCTTCAACTTCTCCAAATAACGTAAAATAGTACCGTAAAAAAATAGTCTGCATAAAATAATCCAAAGATCATACGACTCTTCAATATCATTCAGAAGCGTACTAGGCTTAAGTTTTCACATAAACACTTTATGAACTAACAATACTATACATTTTCTTCAATGACCTAACCTTCGAGACTTAAAACCATTAGGACATCGACTACCCTAATCTAGTAAACAAAAAATCACTATGTACGGCACAACCGCCCTGAACCTCCAACTCTACCTCAACGACAGCCTCCTCCAAAACCACAGCAGCCAGACAACCCACCACCAGGAGCCGCCCTACTACGAGGACTTCGACTACCCTTACTACGGTGACGCCCTCCTGCAGTACCGCAACGCCTACGTCGGGATCCACGGACCCCTCACCTTCGCCGTCTGCCTCTTCGGCATCCTGTCCAACCTGTTGAACGTCGTGGTGCTCACCCGCAAGACCATGGTCTCTCCCACCAACGCCATCCTCATAGGCTTGGCGGTCTCGGACATGCTGGTCATGTCCTCCTACCTCCCTTTCACCTACCACAACTACATCCGCAGCGACCTGGAAGAGAGGGAGAAGTTCTCGTACGGCTGGGCGGTGTTCACGCTGTTTCACCTTCACTTTGCGATCGTCAGCCACACCGTGTCCACCTGGCTGACGGTGACCGTGGCGGTGTGGCGTTTCTTGGCGGTCAAGTTCGCCCAGTGCCGCCCCGTCTGGCTGTGCATGCCGCGCGCCAAGGTCGCCATCGCGGCGACGTACGTGTGCTGTCCCATCATCGGCATCCCCGGGTACTTGTCCTCCACTATTGTGCCGTCTCAAGACGATTACGGGTAAATTTCAATAACTGAATTTTTAATATTCACTCCTCGAAGCAGTGGTTCCCAACAGGTGGTCCGTGAGAAGGTATATAAAAATATCCAAAAGAAATGTGTGGAAATAAAAAAATAGTTTTTCTTATCACACAATCTAAGGACTAGTCAAAAAAACATAGGTGTAAAAAACCCGTCTATATAAGAAAAATGTATTGCCTGAAGTTTGAAAGTTTTTGAACAGAGAAATGCCTTATAAAAGGTATATTTTTATTAATTGGATATAAAATGCTGTTATGATTGAAGTAATGTTAATTTATCTGTTATGTTTAATAGATTATTTGTTATTTGATTTTAAGTTCCACTATAAGAAACATATATTTAAGACTCGGTTTCCCTTACTTCAGAAAAAATTAAAACTTCAGACGCTCTGTAGGGGAATGAATGCATTGAAAAAAGGGTAAATTTTTAAAGATAAAGTTGAGAATAAGAATGGTCCGCAGGAGGTTCAAATTTAAGTGAAGTGGTCCGTTAACAAATGTGAGTTGGGAACCACTGCCTTAAAGCAATAAGTAGTGATAACTTCTGCTTATTGAATTATTTTTCCACAATATAAAGTTTTTATAATTCAATTCAAACTGTTATAGAACTTTGACAAGATGGTAGCGAAAGGTTCTATTAAGAAAGTATACTTTAAAAAGTAACTAAAAGGGATGGCTATTATTCCAACGTATTCAACAGCTGATAGTATAGATCAGAGGTTCCAAAACTTATTTAAGTCACAATTCCTTGGAAAAATAAAACTTTCTTAGCGTTTATACAAAATCATTCTGATGCCATATCACAATCCAATTATTTTTTTAAGTACATCCCTCCACTCGTTGTATACCACCCGTTGCTTACCACTATTCTAATCTCTTCCAGCTACCCGATCTACTTCATCCAGTTCAGCCGCATCTCGCAGGAGCACGACCGGCTCCTCCAGAACCTCACCTTCTGGATCTCGAGCGTCATCATGAAGCTGGTTCCGTGTCTGGCCCTAACCGCCATCAGCGTTGGTCTCATCCGGGTCCTGTGGGAGCGCGACAGACGACGACGACGTCTTCGACTACCCGACCACCCCAGGGGCGATCGAACCACGCGCATGCTCCTCGCGGTTCTCTTGCTCTTCCTGACCACCGAGTTCCCGTCCGGCCTGCTCGCCCTGCTCACCGGGATCCTGGGGCCGGACTTCTACAAGCACGTCTACTCCAACTTCGGAGAGACCATGGACGCGCTGGCGCTGGTGAACAACGCCATCAACTTTATCATCTACTGTGCCATGAGCCAGCAGTTCAGGAGCACCTTCGCCAGCCTGTTCTTGCCGAGTTTCATGAAGAATGCTGGGACGCCTGTGCCGGCGGCCGAGACTGTCTAGGGGTGATTTATATTCATAGTGATTATATTTCTTGAATGTTCTGAATACTGATAAAGATTCATTGATTAACTGGCAGTTCAGGAGAACTTTCGCCAGTCTGTTCTTGCCGAGTTTCATTAAGACTACCGGTACGTCTGTGCCGGTGGCTGAGACTGTCTAGGGGTGAATGACATTGATTGAATTGGTGGAATGTTCTAAATACTGCTAAAAAGGGATTAACTGGCAGTTCAGAAGTCCTTTCACCAGTCTCTTCTTGCCGAGTTTCATGAAGACGTTCGCTGGCTGAGATTGTCTAGGGTTGAATGACTGTGTTCAGTGACATGCCAGTGTAACTGACTTCCTTTAATGTTCTAAATATTGCTTGTGATTGATTAACTTGCAGTCTAGGAGAACTTTTGCCAAGTCTGTTCTTGCTTAGTTTCATGAAGAACAACACCACACCGGTACGACCGTACAGACGGCCAAGACTTTCTAGGAACTGAATGAGTTCAGCTACCTACTAGTGACTGACTTGCTGCAATGTTCTGGTTGACTAGCAGTCCAGTGATTGACTAGCAGTGCAAGACCATCTTTGTCAGTATGTTCTTGCCGAGTTTCATAGGTACGCCCGTAACTGAGTGGCTGAGACTATCTAAGGTGATTGCTGGATGTATTCAATAACATTCTAGTGATTGACTTCCTTGAATTTTCTAGTTATTGACACAGATTCACTTGTAGTCCAGAAGTATTTTCTTGGTATATTCTGGATAAACATTAATTTCAATGGAAAATTATCTATCATGCTAAATTTAAGCTGTAAGAATACGATTCTTAAGGTTGCCTCAAATCTGATCCCAAAAAAGAAACTCAAGAAGTAAACTGTCCAGTTTTGGCCAGAGCAATCACTCTGGCAGTCGCGTTTCATCAGCTGACATGAAATTCTAATGTGCTTGTTGACCAAAAACCGTTTTGGTTGCTTTTCGTCTTCCCTGTTGGGCTCAGACAGATACCCACTATTTATAATTGTATCATAGCACAATATTGCATAATATACAAAGACTACGATTAATATATCCTATTTGGTAAGATGCTAAGACCCATTCAGAACGCTCACAGAGCGTCTCTAATTCCATATTGTGAATGACATCCTACCACAAAGCAATCAGAAATCTTGCTAACGTCTTACTGAATAGGATCTCTAAAAATGGGTGTTTACCTTTACTTGGTATAAAAGTGAAATCATCTAGAATTGAACAAATATGCTTTGCGTTAAGCTGTAGAGATTATATACTACAGAGCCTGCAATTTAGGCGTACCTTTATGAGCTTGCTTGTGATGTGTTCAATGAAGAGGTCACAGCCGGTGTGAACAACTAAAACTGGTTATTAGTTCAGAAAAAAAATCCTCATACTTCCTATCCAAGAAATACCTTCCGAAATAAAATTAATAAATCAGTGGTTAAGACGTTAAAAAGTACCTTTAGGAGCCTGTTCTTCGCCAAGTTTTTTTAATACAATGGGGACTGCTTAACTGGTTTAGAACTAAACATTGTAATCATTTAAACTGATTGAATATAGAGAATGAAGTATATTTTCGATGGCTTGATTTTATCAGTGTAATTTATACTATAAGTAATGATTGGTGTAAATTATTTATCATTATATTATCACAGATGAGTAATTTCTTAATAAGAAGTATGTAATAATTACAGATTTGAAATAATTTTTTGTGCTTTTAAATTTCTAATCCGACAAATACATTTTAGTTTAGACAACATATACATGTCAGAATTCAATTTACATTATTTTTGCATATTTTGAAGCATCTGTTTCGAACAAAAAATTATTCAAACTTAATGAAAGTTAAGCTTGGAAGACGTGACTACAATCAAATAAAACGTCAAAATGTAATGTATACTGTTGTGGTATGGTGCTTTATTAAAATACCCTCTGATATGAAATGACTTATTGTAACAATATGTTTCCATTTTCTTATAAAGAGTAATATGCTTGTAATGCTGTGCATTAAAGGTTCTTTCTACTCTTAAATCTCAACGCAGAGAAGCTCAATTGCCAAAATAAATGTTTGTCTTCATTCAAAAGTGTGTATTTTCTGAGTATTAATAAACCAATACATAAGTTTTGTGAAAGATAAAAAAGTCCTATAGTTTTTTTATATCAAATGTGCATTGTATTTCAACATCTCTGATCCATGAAAAAAAATATTTTTAACTATTAGATGAAAAATTGCAGTAAGTTACAACTAAATGAATTCCAAAAAAGGCTCATGTTAGTAAGATATAAAATTCTATCACCAAAAATAATAAGTACTAATTAACTTCACCCTCAAAGAAAAAATATCTAGCAGAATGGAATTGAAAAGAATAAAAAACAGTTCATTTAATTATTAAAACATAAAGCTTTGGCTTTCAGCCTTAATTCAGCATAAAGAAGTGATAATATCGGACGTTTTTATACGTTATAGGACGTTTATATGATAATTAAAATGAAATATATAACTCAATTGAATAACCTCTCACGAAAAAATTAATATCTTTAACTTAATGATTTAGTGAGATTGAGTTATACCGCCAGGAGAAAATCTTTGACAGAAAAATGCAAACTCTGAAAAGAAGTACAAAGCCAAATGATAGCTGAGCAGATTTTGCACAAAACGTTTGTTCATCGCTTATGAATTACTTTCACTCCTGAAAATGAGTACAAAAATCCGGTCTATGACAATCGCAACAATATTGTAGGACGTAAAAAGTTTTTCTCCCGCCCGGTATGACTATGTAATTAACTCAAGATTGTTTGGAATTTCAATAAAATTAAGAATGGTCATTTTCAATCACTTCATAATCCGCTTTTCACCGAAATAGTCTTTTTATCAGTCTTGTATGCTCGATAATTCTTTTGAGAATCTCAGAGTAGTAGACCATTTTTATTCAACCCATTGTTTTAGAGTAATGTGAAACCGTGAAACATACGATAGAAAAAGGTAAACAGTTCAGATTAAGTAAAATAAAAACACAATTTTAACATCTGGAGAAGTATATTTTTTCAGATTATATAGTATCAAATAAAAATACCTAAAAGTTACTGGATGAGAAGCCAATGGACGCAAAAGACAACATGGGAAAACTTCAATAGAAGTTAAGTTCGTGAGTTTCTGAATTTTCCGTATTATACACAGAGTACGATACATTGCCAAACTCAGATAATAAAGTTTGATTTGATAACTTACAAAACTTATCCCCCATTTCCACTCTATCACAATTAACCATCAATAATAGCAAACATGCAATTAAACTCCACATTAAAATAATCTATCTAATGAAGTTTTGAGTTAAAGGCAGACCATAAAATCATAATAGATAGAAAAAAACTATAGTCTTTAAATCATCAGCCTATGAGTTAATTTCTTTCAACATAAAAAATAAAATCATGCTATTTGTTGCAATAAAAACTATCCATAATAATAACTCTACACCATAACTAAATAAAAATTTCACTGCATCACCCCTCACTGGTATACATACTCCTATTACTTAAGTCAAAGTCAAATAACCTTTCCTATAATAATCAACGACCACTCTCGCAATATAGACTGCAATAGGCCCAATCAGTTAATGATAGCATGCACTCACGGTCATATCGAATACCGTTATTTAATGGCGAGCATTTGCATTCTGTATACTACCAGAAACCCTTAATGCGTATAATTTAGTGAAATGCGCCCAGATAATCGACTTTTCCTGTCCTGTGCAGCTTGAACCGAATGCGACATTTTCTTCGCTTAAACCGTCCCAATTAGCGAGGCTTGTCCCTGAGGATTACATATTCATTGGTTTGGAAAGACCCGACTTTCAAAGACAATGAATGTGGAATAATAGAGGTTGCATTTGATTAGATTATAAAGTGAGCTTTGGTTTGATGTGTTGCGATGGAGCGATAACCAGGGGGAGTGTTTCTCTTGAGTGGAAGTCAATTAATTTGTTAGTATTCATTATTTGGGGAGTATTTCGGCAATTAGAAAGAGATTGGAATTCTTTGATACATTGAATTGTTAGTTTTAAATGAAGGTTATGCATACAAATATTGGTTTCATGCAACCGGTGCCCCTTACTTTTTGGCGCCGCCAACTAGGGCGGTAAATCATTTTCTAGCAATTTGGTATAGGGAATTATGGCGTCAAAAGTAGTGCAAAAAGCGGCGCCAAGAAGAGTACCATATAGTAATATAGTAATATAGCAATCAAATATTTTTTTCTTTTGTTATAAAATCAATTTTGAAAAAATAGTGATTTGAAAAAAGTGAAGAAAACGGGATATGCTTTGTTTTCTTAAGTAGATAATTTTTTTCAATCCAACATGGAGAAAAAAGAAACAAAAATTATAGATGAATTGTATAAGACTATATTAATAAAAATTTTGAACACTTCCGTTATTTTTTAAGTTTTAAAGCGGACTTTTTTAATAATAACAGGACTTTTTTACGTTATTCTAAATGACTATATAAAACTAATAAAACTTTTTTTTAATTTAAATTACTGTTAAATAAAAATTGTCAGTTTTTCTCACTTAGTACTTCATTCCTTAGCTTCGGTTTAAGAGTGCCAGCTAGGTAAGTAAGCTAATATGTTCTGGTCTCGGCATACATAAAAAATCAAGTAGCGATCTACATATATCCTCCATTGGCAAAAAATGTTGTTCCATAAAACTTTTTTAAAACAGATTTATTTTCTAAATGAAAGAATACTTATAGATAATCGTTAGATGAATATATAAGGCGAAGATATCTATAATCTAGCTCCTCAGAAATTATCGATTTATTTCACTATAAATCGATAATTTCTGAGGAGCCAGTTTTTCCTATGGCTTCGTGTATGATAAAAAGCCAACTTTAAGAACGATCCCTGTAAAACAAACTTTTTCTGCATAGTACACAAAAGGCAGAAAAAACTACCTCAGTTTTTAATAATAAGGAGTTTCAAAGTGATGAATAAATTTGGCTTCTTCTCTTTCACCTTTTCATCTACTAAGTAGAAGGTACTATTAGGTACTACCATATTTTGAAAATATAGAAAATTAGTATGTTTAGAGCATTTTTTTTTTTACTATTAAAGAAAGTGGTCCAAAATCCGATGTTTTCTATTTAGCCCAGTAAATTTAGGGTTTTTTAGCGCACTAATTCCTAACTCGCTGAAAATTTCAGAATAAGCTCTCTATGATGTCTATATTCAACCCTGAAAAGTCCCCTAAAATCCCCCGCGGGCTTCCTTCGAAAATGGCGAATCAAAGATGGCTGCCAATCAATCATGGTTTTTTGCCATATCTCAGTCAAAAATCAATATTTTTATTGCTTTAAAAGGCTATGTACTCAGAATAAGACCCTTTATTAGTTCCAATCACTTTTCCTGGTAAAAAAAATTCGTATAAATATGGTTTAAAAGGGTGTAATCGACGCCAAACGGAATTTTTTTTGTTTCTTTTCACCTAATTTGCCCCCTGTCTTTACCCGCATAAAAATCCCCAAAACCAATCGAAGTATTTTCGTAAGTATTATAAATAAGGATTATTTCAAAGCAAAATTTTTGAAAATCCGTATATAATTGGCTGAGATAATTGATTTTAAGTTAGTCGTGTTTAATGTAGATGAGCGGCCCTCTTGAATGGATGCTAAAAAATGACGTTTTCAAAACTAATAGGTAGAAGTTTTTTTGGATAGTTATAGATGTTCTTCGGAGCGCTGAATCCGAATATCACGTTTTCTGCCATGAAGAAAGTAGGCTTCACGTGAGAAATCGAACAAAATCGAAACATTTTCGTTCTTTTTACAATTTTTTGTTTATATTTCAAAAAATATAAGTTTCACGAAAATATATTCAATTGCAAAAATAAAGTTGACAAAATTTCCTACAAAATGCATATTTTAACTTTGTTTTTGTGATGATTGGTAACACTACAAGAGCGCACTGTAAAATGGCGATTTTGTTTGCCCTTACTAGAAAATAGGAAAAGACCTCATCTCCCACCCCCAACAACTTCTTTATCGAAAAAACTCATATGCTAGGTAAAACAAAATTACATTTAATACGAAGTTCATTGGTAAACCTAACTTTTTGGCAAGGTTTATTGCGTTAGAGCGCGAAGAAAAACACAGGGATTTTATGGCTCCATACAAATACATAAAAAGCACCCGCTCCCAAACCCGATAAAACAAAAAAAAAAATCATGGATGCTATCAAAAATTTCATTCTACCAGAAAGAACATTATAATTTCTAAAAAATTCATTTTTCTTTCTGGTGGAATAAAATTTTTGATAGCATCCATGATTTTTTTTTTTTTTTGTTTTATCGGGTTTGGGAGCGGACGCTTTTCATGTATTTGTTAGGAGCCATAAAATCCCTGTGTTTTTCTTCGCGCTCTAACGCAATAAACCTTGCCAAAAAGTTAGGTTAACCAATGAACTTCGTATTAAATGTAATTTTGTTTTACCTAGCATATGAGTTTTTTCGATAAAGAAGTTGTTGGGGGTGGGAGATGAGGTCTTTTCCTATTTTCTAGTAAGGGCAAACAAAATCGCCATTTTACAGTGCGCTCTAGCAGTGTTACCAATCATCACAAAAACAAAGTTAAAATATGCATTTTGTAGGAAATTTTGTCAACTTTATTTTTGCAATTGAATATATTTTCGTGAAACTTAAATTTTTTGAAATATAAACAAAAAATTGTAAAAAGAACGAAAATGTTTCGATTTTGTTCGATTTTTCACGTGAAGCCTACCTTCTTCATGGCCAGAAAACGTGATATTCGGATTCAGCGCTCCGAAGAACATCTATAACTATCCAGAAAAACTTCTACCTATTAGTTTTGAAAACGTCATTTTTTAGCATCCATTCAAGAGGGCCACTCATCTACATTAAACACGACTAACTTAAAATCAATTATCTCAGCCAATTATAAACGGATTTTCAAAAATTTTGCCTTGAAATAATCCTTATTTATAATACTTACGAAAATACTTCGATTGGTTTTGGGTATTTTTATGCGGGTAAAGACAGGGGGCAAATTAGGTGAAAAGAAACAAAAAAAATTCCGTTTGGCGTCGATTACACCCTTTTAAACCATATTTATACGAATGTTTTACCAGGAAAAGTGATTGGGACTAATAAAGGGTCTTATTCTGAGTATATAGCCTTTTAAAGCAATAAAAAATATTGATTTTTGACTGAGATATGGCAAAAAACCTTGATTGCTTGGCGGCCATCTTTGATTCGCCATTTTCGAAGGAAGCCCGCGGGGGATTTTAGGGGACTTTTCAGGGTTGAATATAGACATCATAGAGAGCTTATTCTGAAATTTTCAGCGAGTTAGGAATTAGTGCGCTAAACCAGCCCATTTTGACCTAAATTTACTGGGCTAATTAGCTGTTTCCCGTTTGAAGGCCAATTTTATTACATAATCATACAAAATGAGTCATTAAATTTTATTAGTGTTACCTATGTGTTCCACTCTCATATTTTTATTCAGGAATGTACAAAATACAAACCAGGTAATGGTTTTAAGTACTTCAATTAGGTCTACATAGTTGTGATTTTAAAGCAAACACTCGAGTTACACTGTTTGAAACTTTCTAGTATCAAATAGCATATTATTTATCAATTGGATATTGCTATCATTCTACTCTTGGACAAATGTGATCACATTAAGTGGAGTCGAATGTACTGAACTTAACGGATCCCAATCGATAATCTCAGAAAACCAAGTGAATAAAGAAAAATTATACTGCATCGAAACATGAAGTAGTTCAACGAAATGTATTTTATGAAGGAAATAAACCCCGAACCCATAATCCCCCTCAGCAAGCAATAAGCCACCTCTGCTGCTTCACCCTTTATTTACACCTTGTCTGCTGATAGGGCGTAAAATGTCCTTCGCCAGTGCATTAAGTGCGCTACATATTTCGTCCTCCGATGATTCAGCTCTCGTGATCCGGTCGCTCTGCCGGACATTGGTCGTCCGGCCGTGATGTCCGGTCGTTAAGCGGATCAAGAAATAAAAGGCGTAATGATGGACACGCAGGCTGATTTTTCACACTTCTACTATATCTGCGGTTCTGGCAGATTGTTGGTATAAATCGGACTTGGTTACTGAAAAGGTGTGAAGTCTGCATTTCTTGATGTTGTTCTTGTATTGATCTTATAACTAATGTTCTACTGCGGGTTGCCATGTAAAAATTAGGTCAACTTAACGACACCTCCATGAAAAAATGGGTATCGTTAAAGACGCAAAGATGAAACCATTCAGTAGCTTCTTGTTACACTTACTTACTTAGATTGAAATATTGCTGGAGTGTGTTAATCTTTTTTTTTTTTCAGCTTTACTGTACAGGTTTAACTTCCAGAAATCATTTAGATCACAGAATAGTTATTTAACAGTATAAATCTCCTTTAAAAACTTTTTCAATTTCAAACTGTTGTAAGATATAAATAAACAAAAACATGAAAATTTTTATATAAGCTTTCTTAAAATCTTATTATAAGCTATTTACATTTACACATTATGTGTCTCATTTTTAAAATAGCATTAGTTAATTACCGTAAGAATTACTTCGTTGCAAGACGCATTTCATTTTACTTTCCAAGTTATAACTCCTATTTTGTTTCCTTAAACTGATGAATTATTGCCAAAGCGTATTATCATATTCTCCAAATCATCTAATCATGAAGAAAACTGAGTATTTTACTTGTTATTAGTATTAATTATTTTATACACTTTTTAACCTACAATATTTAATCACAACTTCCCTAAATATCAATTCAAATCAATAACAAAGTGAATATGTTTGCACATTTTTATCAACTTCGTTTAAAATTAAATAGTTTTTGTAGTTCATATCTAAAGCTATTTTATAAATTTTATGAATTTTTAAATAAAAACTTAAACGCTAGCAGATATGAAAATATTTGTTTGTTGTTCGGTTACGTTCTAATTTTGCTAAGCCTTCTGAGGCTATTATGCACTAAAAGGTTTTTAGACACATAGGATAAATCCTACGAAAAGAAGTAAAATATTCAATGTAGTAAAAAAGCCCTGTTCTCTCTTATATTCCGGCATTAAAAAGAAAACTAATATTTACGGCCAACTTACCCTTTGAAGTTAAAACAAATATTAAAACTGTGGTTGAACAAATTTAGGTAATGGTTATACTAGGGCATAAAAAATAACTGCTTCTATCTTTATTTTTTTTCTTTCATCTTTCATGTTTCATAAATTTTTCGTTTCATTCTAAAGCTAAAGCATTTCAGTATGTGGGGAAAATAGCACTTATATAATAACTAAGCAACAGATTTTAGTAATTAATGTACTAAGAATTTTTAAAAGTTGATTAAGTTAATTTCAAAGTCAAATCCTTAATAGTTTTGGGTATAAAATTACAGGTTTTTTTTTAAATAATTCCACATTTTTATAAAAAAAATACACTAATCATTCCTCTTAAAACCAATTTAAAAGAAAAATTAACGAGATTTTAGAGGAACTGCATATTAATTGAGATTAATCACTAGTTGTTAAAATAAATTTAAAAGCTGATCAGTTAGTATGGCATTAAAAACTGGGTTTTTTTTTTCTCATAGCGATCTTTGAAGAGTTTCAATTGGTTCAGAACCACACTTGACACAAAAAATTAATTTTCAAATCTAGTTTGATTAATGAATTTCTATTCATTTATTTAAATATGTATTGAAATATTCTTACTCTTAATTATATCAGACTGCAGAAGCTTAATTGTTAAACTATTTGTACTCTTAAAAACGAAATAATAAGAAATAAAACTTCCGCTCTTTGATTTGAATCTAATACAGAGTTAGAAAAATGCATTTAATCAGAGAACATTCTAGAACCCTTAAAAGAAAAACTATTTTGCTGTCTCGGCTTTGATACTCCAATGGAGTATGCTCAAATGGATATGTTCTCATTAAAAAATTTTTCTCTCATAAAATAGCTTCGCTATAGGAAATTAAAAACTGAAATTTTTAGTCGAGAAGCTCCCTTATCTTGTACTCTCTGCTAATGTTAGTTCAAAACCATTTTTCAGCAAATACAGTTTGAATCATATGACGGAATGACTTTCAAATTCCATTTCGAATAGTTTGTTCGCTTAATTGAAAAGAAAATGGGATTATTTCGTTTTATTAAAAAACGTGTTCTGATCACCAAGGGAAAAAAAAGTACTTTCGGTGCAATTCATGCATTAATTTAAATTATGGTATTTTTGCACTTAAAACCTCTTACTCCTTCTCATTACTAATATATTTTTGCCAAAAGCAATTTTTATGCCGGTAAAAACATCCTGAGAATTATGCTTAGATTGAGGATTCTTTTTTATCCGTTAAGTGCGATGCAATCATCTTGTTTTCTCTTTACTTTTCATGAAATAAAATGATAAATTAAAAAAAAAATAATGGGTTTGAGGAGGAAAGAAGTATAAAAAAAGAATTATTAACTGTGCTGATTCCTTGTAACTCAGTTGAAAATTTGAATATTCAGTTGTTTACCCTTTCAATTCTATATTAATCGAGAAGCTTTTAGTATTCTAGGATCTGGATCCATTAAAACTTGAAAAAAATATGTATAATGAATCGGCTTTTTTATTATATTAACGAATTGTAAAGTAATAGTTAAGTGCAACTTAGGTGACTCAAAAACCAGAAAATACCACCAAAAATCAGCTTTTTATCTAAAACTTCAAATCAAGTACTAAGTAAAATTATTAGTAGAACTAAACAAGGCACCAAAAACATCTTCGGATTATCTATATTTAAATTTAAACTTGACACGTGTTTAAAGTAAGATGTAAGAAAAATAAGATGCTTTTTATTTAAATGTGCTTCCTTTGATTTTATTATCACGTTTTTATTAGTTAATTTTTTCCTTACTCCTTGTAAAATGTAAAACGTGGGTCCAATGCAATAGATAGGTAATAGTGATTAAACAGTGCATGTAGTAGTTGATGTGCGAATTAGTATTTTTATTGCATGAGCCTCACGTTTTTTGTTTTCCAAGGAGTTAAGAAATGTTTTATATATTATACACTTGTCATTAATACCAGCAATACAGTTCTTGTGATGGGAGCTGAGTGAAAGGAATGATAACTGTAATTAATAACTATCCATAAATATGTGTTTCCAGTCTTTTAAGTTACGGACGACAGATTCAAAACGCACTAATTATTATGCTGGAAAAAAAGGGTTTTATCTCAAGGTACGTATACTATAGACTTACAATAGACATTATACAATTATTGAATAACGGAAAATAATAAGTGCATAGTAAAATTTGGAATGACAAGTTGAAGTTTGAACTTTAAGATCTCACTCCAAAATGAAACAGCTTGTGATAAGGAAGGGAGATGTGGAAGGATATTCATCCGATGTAATTAGAGAATGACCCCCTATCGACCCAAAGTCACTGGCTTCCTCCAAAGTGACACGACATGATTATCTTGTCAACCACCTTGATCATTATTAAGTACTCGCTTCACCATAATGCCAGACCTTTAGCTAACATAGTGGAAGAGGTGATACGAATCATCTAATGGACACATATTTTCTTATTAGGATTACAGTGAATGCCTGTCTTAAGAAAAAATATGTTCTGAGAAGTGAAGGTTTGCTACTTAAATTTAAACGTTTAAGTTAGTTTCCAATAAAAATCCTTCAAAATTTACTTATTAGATTACTTACATTTATTATAGGCAACATGTAATATTATTTATAATTAATAATGGGTAGAATATTTCGCAACTATTATATTTGTATTTTAAGACCGGATACAACTTAATTACTACCTCTCAAACATTTTTAACACATCGGAAATTAGGAAACTCGCTAACTAATTTCCTTATTCGCAAAAAAATGAAAATAATAAATTAGTTTCTGGAAAGGTCCCCTGTATAAAGAATGAGAATTTTCTATTAGCATTTTTCTTTCTAGGGTAAAAAAAAAACAAACCTAATAAACTCATGAAACGGCTGAGAATGATAATTAACGGGTTAATAACTGCCTCAAATTAGTTGAACCCACTCAGAAAATTAATCAGTGCTAGTTACTCCACTTTAATTAGGTACGTGTCATCTCTTATTTTAAGTAAGTAATATAAGAACACCTTAGAGATTTATGGATAATATGTATTGTATACTGTAGCTGTTAAAACCAGGTGTGCTGTATCGATTATTTTATCACATAGGACCATAGGAGTAATTTCTAATGAAATTGAAAGAAAAGGTGGGGTTTTGCAATAAGGCAGCTTTTTTCTATTATGTGTTGCTTTAAAGCAAACTGGCGAGACTATAATGAACGAATCACAGAGGGTGGATGTAACGTCACATATGAGCTTTTTCTCTGTTATTTTTCCAATTTGTACACAAATACGGTTCAGTGAAAACAGTTCTTGTGTTTTAAGCAGTTAAGACGTTTTTGATACGTTATAAAAACTATAGCATAGCATTAAAAGCTTAAACTTAGTATCCTAGTACCCAGAATATTACTTAGATTATCTTAACTACCCTAAATAATATTGAAATTCACTACTGCTTTTATTATAAGCTCTTGATAATTCTATATTCTCTAAAATACTTTTGAAATAGTTTTTTTAGTGCCGTGCTTTTTTTTCCAAATTCCACACTTTAAAATTTAAATTTAACATGTATTTGTATACCCAAAATCCAGAAGATGTTACACGCAAATTAATTTTTTTTCATCGGTCTAAAATCCTTTATTTTGAGAACCGATTTATTTTTGACTATCGTCCCTGAGCAATTTTTTGGACTGTGGTCACTGTATAGTAAAAAGAAATCATTCGTTTACATTTAACTAATGTAACAGCAAGAATCATCACCAAAAATCATTTCATAAGCATAAAAATTGACAATACTTTCCATCTCATTACTAAGAATCAAAATAATGAGTGTGCATTGAAAAAAAATCAAGAAATCTCAAAACATCTCTCTAATATATTAAAGAAAACTTTCAAATCTTATTTAAAACAGCTCGACCCTGCGTTGATGATCCCAATCATCCTCCCTCTGCCCTCCAGGTTTCAAACGATTTTCCTTGTGTTTTTCTCCCGACTCTCGACCCTCCGCCTATCCAATCAAATTACTCCCCAGGTTTCTTCCGTACCCCACGAAATAATTCGATTACTTTCACCAATTTAATCGCTATCGTTCAGGATAAGGAAGAGGGATATTTCATTCTGATTACATTCGCTAACTGTAATTGAATTCGGAATCAGGGTTCCGCAATTCTGTACTTCAAACGCAAACTTTAACAGATTGGATTATTTCTGGGGATGTTTAGCATAGAACAAAGCAATCCGTGTGTCTGAAACATTTGGGTTTGAGAAGTATTACGAGATTTCTGGTTGATAAAGATGTTTGAAGATAAATGTGAAACATTTGATTTTATCCATCTGAGATTTACTCTCAGCAATCATGCCTGTTTACCATACTTTGAGAGTTAAACACATGGATGACTTTAAGAAAGCTCATCATTTTAGTACACTACATGCCCATTTTTCCTTTTATTGAGTATCTGAATTATTGCGATTGAATGTTTCAGTAACGGGGAATATATAAAGTTTACTCTTAATATTTAATAGTATAGTAAATTTTACAATAAAGATTAGCAATAGTCAATTGAAGATAATTTTTAAAATTCACTCACCATTTGACGAGATCTCATTCTCTGTAGACTTAAGCTAAACCTTAAATCATATTCCCGTTACAGAAAACCTGGAAAAATTAATTTAAAAATAAATTATTTTTTTAATAAACCAAAGACTTTCATGAAGTAAATCACATTATACACACAAGTGGGTGTTCCTTTATCTTTACAACATTTTTATGTATTAAATGGAATAAATTTGAAAATAGAAATTAAATTTGATTAAGGCCATTTTCGTATTAAGTTTCAAGTTTAGAGGGAGTCCTACATATACGTGACAAGGGGTAGATGAGTTGAAAATTTTTGGCACCACACTATTATTTTTTTTTTTTTTTGCCTTTAAAGTACTAAAAACTTTTTTTGCGAGCTTTGATGTAACAGTTACTAAATCTCAAGTGACGAAATTAAAGAGAGATAACTTGTTTAAGTGTGGCATCATATTGGTCACTGAAATTATACAACTTGTTACATAAGGTTAACTACACTGGTATAAAACCCCTGAAAGGTATTGTTGTTGAGTGACATGATTTGTGTATGACCCCGAAGGAAAAACTTCGATGAACATCACAAGAAAGAGATGAAACATATCTGATATCTCTTTCCCCAGTTATCTACAGTCGCAATGTTTAAGGCAATAATTCCACACCGTTCTCAAACGAGCAAAGATAGTACACATATGAGCTTTTTAGAAAGACAGAAGGGTAAGTCACCGAACAATCGAAGGTTTTCTGTAACGACGGCTGCATTGTACCTATGGAGAAGGCATTTTTGGGTCTACACTACCACACCAACTAAAAAACTTTTGTCTAGTACCATTTAGCCCAAATAGTTCCATTCACAGTGAGTAAATGGAATTTAACTTTCCTTAAAATATTTTACGAAAAATATAATATATCTATGTATTATTATTTTAAATTTTGTACTTCAACTATAATGTTCTCCTTTTAAAAGGTAACGATAATTTTTGCTGAAATGTTTTGGGTGCGCACAAAACGAACTTTACAGGCCACCACAGCGCAGACACTGCGGCCAAGTCTTATTTAGTTCCACGATGCGCGCATGCACGCGAAATGGAAATTTCTAACACTTTAATGTGACGTCATACCTTTTTCTGTCGAGGTTTTCTCGAATATTATACGAATTTCGAATATTATATACATTACTAATAATGCACGAAGAGGAGGCGGGCAATGTGATAAATTCAATGGAATTTATTAATGAAATTTATCACTTTGCCCGCCTCCACGTCGGGCATTATTAATAATGCCCGATTAATCCCTTTGCCCATAACATATACATGGGTTTAACAAACTAACCATATTTCTAAATTGTAATAAGTTCTTCATTTCACTCAAAATTCAGATACCGCGCTGGGAACTATACTTTTTTTTGTTTCTCCAGGGTCAAGTAACGTTGCAGTCTATACTAGACAGCAAACGTTAGTTGACCTTATGACGTCACTAACAAAGTAGCTCTCATCGCAGTGTCTGAATTTTGAGTGAAATGAAGAACTTATTTCAATTTGGAAATATGGTTAGCTTGTTAAACCCATGTATACTGCTGCCATGCATGTATTGCTGTCGAGTATAGGATAAGATACATAAACAAATCTCAAAACCGGTCTAACCTCGAATTTCGTAAATTAGGACTTAAACCACTTGCATTCCAAGCAGCTCGCGTAGAGATCACTCTCCACAACAAGTGCATTATCTTCCCCAGTTGCGTGTCATCGGCCGGCCGATCGCTTTCATCACGTCCATTTACAAGCTGCAAAACACGCGAGCAATTGGGGCAATCTATGGCGGCAGATCTGGGTCAATAACCCTCTCTAATGCTGATGAATTGCCTCGTTAATTATTTTCTTGGGGACGAAATAATTAGGCGGACATTTGTTGCTGTCCTCTCCGGGGAGGGGGATGATCGGACGACTATTTGTTTTTCTTCCGAGTCACTTGGAATCAATTGCTTGGGCCCATCGAAGTAGTGGTTTGGTGTTATGTATACTACTTGCGATGAACATATGGTATACTGTCTGTCTATCACAAGATGAGCTCTTGTTTACATTTCTTACATTCCTTCGTTTAGTACTGTTTCTATAGCATCAGCCACAACCATTCAACTAGTCCAGAGCTGATCTTGTGATAGACAGACAGTATCTAGTATGGTGCCAATTTTATGGTCAATTTTGGTGTATCATGAAAATTTTTAGCCAATTTTGTGGTATGTGCGTTAATTTTTATTCAAAAGATAGTGCCGGATGGTCTCAAAAATATGTTCGACAACAAAAATACTCAATTTTCTGCTATCTTCAGTGTTGTTATCGATCATCCATAGAAATGTTTTTGTTTAAAGGGAGTTTTTCCACCTCTCCTAAAATGTTAAGATTTTGAATTACAACATGATGCGTCTAAAACAATGAGATGGTGGTAAGTATACATTAATTTCCCTTTGACAATGGTTAAGGTTACTAATAACATCCAATATACTTTATTTGCTTTTGTACTACAGCATTTAGAATCGTTAGAAGACACTTCTATTATAGGGTCACTTGGGGTAAGTGGGACCCCTTTTTGGAACAGTACATTTTTGAAGCTTCATAAAATTTTTTTGAAATGTCTCAATTTGAACTTAATGACATATTTTATTTAAGACACTATTTATGAACAAACATTTATAATTAGGTTCTAAAATAGTGTTCTACATTTTTCTTAACTGGTCTTTTTGTAAAAAATGAGACGGGTGTCCCACTTACCCCATAAGAAGGGGTAAGTGGGTCCCCCCCCCTCTTTATTTTGATTGAAAGCAAGCAAAACTTAAGAGGGAGTAAGTGGGTCTTACTTTATAAAGTATAGAAGTTTTAGGTACAAAATATTTTATTGTAACTTAATTCATGTAGGAGATATCTACTCACATTTAAATTAATAGGGTTGGTTGGGGTAAGTGGGACCCCTTTATGGAACACTACAATTACAGAATGTTTTTTTCAGGTTCGAATGGTTCGGGAGACTTAAAAAGAAACCCTCGAAACTATTCCCCCACCTCACTGTGTGTTTTAATTAATTTCTCGGCAACGTGAATAGAAAAAACACAACTTAATAGTTTACTTTACTTACCACAGCTTATATTAAAACGCAAAATTAATATAAAATCTCAATAAATTACTTATAAATGTTTCAATAAACATTTAAATGGTGAGTCTAGGGTGTCCCACTTACCCCATAATGAGGGGACCCACTTACCCCTACTATGCTTAAATTACGGGGTAAGTGGGACCCCCCTCTTAAAAAATTTTAAATAAGAGATTTTGTGAAAATTCAAATTGCAGTATGTATTTTAAGTCAAACCTGGCACAACAGTTGAAAAAACATTAAAATATAGTGAAAACTTTCCTGGAAACACTTCTTGGAAAAATGCATCTTGAACTCTCCAAAAAAAAAAAAAAAAATATGGAAATTTTTTTACAATAGTTCTATAATCTTAAAAAAAAAATGACACAAAACTCTAATATATGCAAAACCCATCAGTGTGACAAAATGTAACATGATCAATATGAATAAGTGTAAAATGTCCTTTACATAGTTTAGTTTGAGGGGGGTGACCCACTTACCCCAGGGACCCACTTACCCCAAGTGACCCTAATTTTGAATCATATTTCAATATAACTATGATATAAATTTCTGTGTATGAACCAATTTAGAGGAAAAGAGGAAACCGATTAGAGAGGACGTTGGACTGTAATCAACAAATTTAAAGCAGCATAAATAAAAGATGAAGCAAATGAAAACAACGTGGTTTATTTGCACATGGGCGTCCTCGAAACAATTGTATGTTTTTAAAAACTTTTAAAATTTTGTGCAAATAAACCACGTTGTTTTTATTTGATTCATCTGACCTTGCACAGTCTGCTCTTTTCGTCATAAAAAAAAACAGTTAGAAAATAAAAAATAAACAAATTTTATATATTTTGGTGCATTTTTTTACTTATATTCTAAACAATAACCATTCTGTATAAATATAATCATCTAAATATCTTAGAACTATTAAAAAAAACATAACTTGGAAAAGTTGGTGGAATATTTTCAATCTTCAAATAAAATATTTATCCAGAAAGATATGTTTCGGCCTTTAAAGGCTATTTGAAAAGAGAAATGAAAAATTTCTTTATGCATTATTGTTTCTGTAGGAAACTGTTTACAAATTTCTAGTATATTTGGTAGCTACTTTTAGATTCTAATTTTAAATTTCATCGAATACATTTGAAAGAATGAATAATTTCTAAGACAAAAATGTAGTCAAAATAAATATAAAAACGTTGTATGGTAAAAAGAGAATGATGTTTCTTGGAGAAGCCATTTGCAAATTGTTATTTTGCTTAGTAATTCGTTTCACTCTTTAACAATGTCTTCTTTAAAATCAGAATTCTTTTGACATTTTCTGGCTACTTTTTGGTAGCATATCTTAAGCTACTATTTTTCTTTTTAAGCTAAGAATTTCATTTTTGTTTTTATTCAATATATTTGAAACAACAACGTGAAATATATTTTTTTATTTACATTAAGTTGAAACATAATTGAAGATGCTTTACACAGTCTCCGACTATTACACTGCATGGACCATAATATAGTTCAATGATGTGTATCGTACAAAATGAACAGAATTAATCCTATATAGTCAGAATAAAAAAAATATTGATAAATTCAATCCAATATTGTACTAATTTAAAATCACATTCTTTAAAAAAAACCTTTCTCTTTATCAAAACCTCCATTAAGGAATAAAGAAAACTTCATAGAGTGTAATAGAATTTTTAAACAGAAAATGTACCTGTATTTCTATAAAAAAAATTAACAATTAACTCTAATTAATGCACAATTTAGAATAACCGTTAAACGCAAGTTATTTATAAACATTCAAAATAAATTTCATACCAACAGAAACCTTAAGAATCTTACTTTTTTTAAATATTTCATTGGGTTTATGAAAAGATATAGATAAAGCACTATTACTAATATGCAAACTAATATTCGTTTTAACTAAGTTCCCAATCATATGCATAGTATAAGTTCAAAAAAAATATTTATATGCGTTTAAATAACAATAGAAAAATATCATTACATTAACATAGTACTAAATTATCTAAATAATTATCATCACACAGGCTAATCAATCTTAATTCCCAACGTTTGTTTCCTTGCATAAACAACAAAGGAATAACTCCTCAATATTGAAATTCCCTCACGAATCACTAAAGCGAGTCGGTTTAAATCAAATCTAAAAGCCCGCTTCTAATTATAAAAGTTTGGAAACAAGCGCCCAACCTTCCTCTCAACAACCTTTCCAAACACAAAACCCAAATTGAATTACGAGCGGGTTTCTAACCCTAAAAATTCCCCAACTTCCCTCCAAACCCCGAGTTTAAATCGAGTTTTCTTTCCTGGGAAATCTAATCAAAACTAACTTATTGCCTCTCCTGGAAAATGGTGTTGGAGCATCGTCCTCAACACCGGTATAAATCATGCAAGCTATAAACTACAATCAAAGATTTTATGGGTCAGGATAGTTCTCAAAAAAAAGGACGACTCTCGTCTCATTTTTTTTTTCTGATTCAAAATTCTTTTCGGGTGAGTATGTGCTCCAAGGGAAAATCTGACATTTTTTTGTAACGTATATATTTGTGAAGTACAACGTATATTCCTTCCGTATATTCCGTAAACAAATCCTTTAAAATTTTAAATATCTACACCAATTTGTGTATATGTTACGGACAAAGTGATAAACCGGGCATTTTTAATGATGCCTGAAGTGGGGGCGGGCAATGTGATAAATTCCAATGAGTATTTATCACTTTGCCCGCATTATTACTAATGTCCGGATTTATCACATTGCCAGTTACATATACACAATATCGCTTGTTTCGTTCAGAAATATCACAACTCGAAGATCTTTTATCTTTTATACAGGGGTTATCCTCGGATAATTTAGAGGAGAAAGAAAGAGGAAAAAGAAGAATGAACTATAAGAGAGGAAAGAAAGAGAAAGAAACAGGGGGTAGAAAGAGGGAGAGAAAAAAAAACAAGTAAGAAATTAAGTGTGAAAGTGATAAAAAAAGAGAAAAGAAATTAAAGATAAAAAAGAAGGGAGAATGAATGATATTGGAAGGATAAAGACGAAATAAATAGAAAGAGGAAAGATCATCTCTTACTCTTTTTCACATTCTTCTCCCCTTTTGGGGGAAGCTTATAATGAACCAAGATATCCATCTCTATATCTCAATTGATACCATATAGTGGAGTCGCTTGTGTCAAAAACCAATGGTGTAAAAAAAACTTTTGGCAGAAGCTTAGTGAGTGGTATCATTCGATTCGTAATGACGTCTACATTAACGTGGTACCGGGTGTTTTTTTCCGATTTCCGTGCAGGGGGTTTCTATGACGTCATGAATGCAAGATGGCCGCCGCAGGAAAAAAGCTGTAAATGGCGATCTAGCAATGTTATCGGAACTATTTTTGGCCAAAAAGCTCAGAAATATATATTTTTATCGAATAGCTACAAAAATAAGCATCTAAATTGGTTAAAAATTGCGTTTATGACGTCATAACCAAAAAATGGCTATTTTCACCAAAAATGCAGTATTTTGTCATGTTATACTTTAAATAGATGCTATTTTCAACGTGAATGTAATGAAAATATGTTCATAATAAAAAAACCAACAATGAAAATTTCATTGATGCTCACAAAAGGCGCATATGACGTCAGAAATCCAAAATGGCTGTAACATAGAATAAAATTTTTTATTTTTTTATTCCAAAATTTTTTAATTGGGAATTATTACACTAAAATGAATGTAATAAAGGTATTTTGAGGATAAAATTTAACAAAACATTTTAAAATTCCTGAAAATAGCATCGAAATATTAGGTGTGAAAGACAGAACTACAGTATTTTGTCATGTAATACCTTAAATAGATGCTATTTTCAACGTGAATGTAAAGAAAATATGTTCATAATTAAAATGCCAGCAATGGAAATTTCATTCTTTGTCACACAAGGCGGATATGGCGTCAGAAATCCAAGATGGCTGGCATGTGAAATGAATTTTTTTAGTTTTTTACTCCAAAATTTTTTAATTGGGAATTATTTTATCCTTAAAATGACTTTATTACAACATTAATAAAAGTATAATAATTCCCAAATAAAAAATTTTGGAGTAAAAAACTAAAGAAGTTCATTTCACATGCCAGCCATCTTGGATTTCTGACGCCATATCCGCCTTGTGTGACAAAGAATGAAATTTCCATTGCTGGCATTTTAATTATGAACATATTTTCTTTACATTCACGTTGAAAATAGCATCTATTTAAGGTATTACATGACAAAATACTGTAGTTCTGTCTTTCACACCTAATATTTCGATGCTATTTTCAGGAATTTTAAAATGTTTTGTTAAATTTTATCCTCAAAATACCTTTATTACATTCATTTTAGTGTAATAATTCCCAATTAAAAAATTTTGGAATAAAAAAATAAAAAATTTTATTCTATGTTACAGCCATTTTGGATTTCTGACGTCATATGCGCCTTTTGTGAGCATCAATGAAATTTTCATTGTTGGTTTTTTTATTATGAACATATTTTCATTACATTCACGTTGAAAATAGCATCTATTTAAAGTATAACATGACAAATACTGTATTTTTGGTGAAAATAGCCATTTTTGGTTATGACGTCATAAACGCAATTTTTAACCGATTTAGATGCTTATTTTTGTAGCTATTCGATAAAAATATATATTTCTGAGCTTTTTGTCCAAAAATAGTTCCGATAACATTGCTAGATCGCCCTTTACAGCTTTTTTCCTGCGGCGGCCATCTTGCATTCATGACGTCATAGAAACCCCCTGCAAAGAATTCGGAAAAAACACCCGGTACCACGTTAATGTAGACGTCATTACGAATCGAATGATACCACTCACTAAGCTTCTGCCAAAAATTTTTCGAAACATGACATAAGCGACCCCACTAATAGCTATCTCGAGAATAATACAGGGAGTTTCAATAAGTCCACCTGAATTCTTTGCGTCAGAGAACATAAAAAAATGTCCAAAGAACTATGCGACCGAAAAATGTATGACGTCACATCCGTTTCACGCTAAAAAAATCATGAACATGATTATTTGGATATGTTTGTTCACGAAAATGCTAAAAAATATTTATTTATTTATTTAAATACATTGCCAAACAGAAGTGAAATTCCAACAGAAGTGAAATTCCAAAATATATATGTTTCGCATGCATTAAGCCCAATGGAATGAAATAATTAACTTTTTATCGGATATGCGTAACGTAACATTTTCTTTTAAATAAAATTCCCCGTTGACGTATAGTTCTCTGGGGCAATTTTATCTACTCAACGCGAGGAATCTTTTCTGTGAAAAGTTTGGGCAGACTCTTTGAAACACCATGTAAAACCTCTCAAGATACCCTTTTACAGAAAGCTATACTATCCAAAACTCCAATCAAAGTTTCTATGAGTCAGGATATCTCTATAAAAAGAACTATCGTCCCATTCTTTCCGGATATACGTCCTCGGGGGTAAAATCTGACATTTTGTAACGTATACATGTATACATAAGAAGGAGATTTCCTCCCATTTCTTTAACTTGTATATGTTCGAGAAAGGATCGTTCTTATGGGAGGGAGGAAGGAAAAATGGATGGTTCGACAGTTGCTGAAGAGGAAATATTCGATATCGTTTTGTGCTTCCTCTTGTTTATTATTCGAACCTGTCTCGGGTGGATTGTTCTTTAAAGAGCTCGGGTGGTTTGTATCCCCCGTTTTTCACGAAGGTTGCGTGATTTGGTATCGATGTAAAAAAAATGGTTCGGAATTCGGAGTAGTTTCTCATATCCGCCGTCGGTTCTGCCTCTGTATTTGAAAATAATCAACAAGCTTTGCAGGAATGAAAATAAATTTCTGAAGAAATGGTGAGGGATTTTTTTTTTCGCATGAAGAAGATATTTATTGTGTTTATCTTTTGCTTGAAAATCCCTTAGAAATAGTTATTATGAATGTTTGAAACCTGAGGTGTCTTCGGTATAAGGGGATATTAAAGTATGTATTGAACGAAAATATAGTTAAAGTTTAGTTGGAGTAAATAATACTTTTTAATATTTGGTATGACTTTGTTAAGGAAAGATTCAACAGTAATGTTCCCAACTTTTGATAACTCCTCTACCTATCGGAATGGGTTTCTACAAATGATTAAAAATAAAAAATTAAATTTAAATTATCCACAAAAGTAATATCATAAATCAATAAAATAAAGTCTTAGTTATCTCTGCATGAATAAAACTCTCTTAAAGGTTAAAATATTTATAAACTCTAACTTACAAATCCATAAATCGTTTAATCGAAAGAAGTTTTCCTTAAAATTACCCAGCAAGTATAGAGTATTTTCAATCACATGACTCTGCCTAAAGGGGCCCACAGACGAGCAACTTGGTCGTCAACCCGGTTGGCAACCAGGTTGATGCTTTTCCCACAGACGGCCAACCTGGTCGTCAACCAGAATGTAAACAATGGAGAAAAATTGCTTCAGTTGGAAAAATGTCGGCTGTTTATGTTACAGCTTCTTTTAAACATCTCAAGTTATTTTAATTAATAACACTATTTTAACTACATAAAGAATAATAAAATGATTTCTAAATTTTAAATTTTATTTGTTTTTGATCCAATGGCAAATATTTGAGAATTACATACAATTTTAAATTAATAAATTTTATTTCTCATTAGCATGTTCCGATTAGAAAAGAAAACAACGGACTTTTTCTTTTGATTTAAAAACATTAAGCGTATATTTCTATCCTTTTATTTCAGTAAATTAACTTCTATTGCAGCTTGAATTCTTAATTCTTAAAATTTTTTTATTTGATAAAAAAAGAATATTGGAAGATGTTCTTTCCATGAAAGGAAATAAAATAAATCAAGAATTAACACTTATAAAGTTTGAAAAATGAAGCAATAAAACGCATGAAACAAAGGGATAAATTTTATAATTCAGAATTTTGTGGAAAATAATTATGTTTTGGGTAAAATCAGAAATCAATCTGTTTATATAATTATTCTTACTCCACGTCAAAGCATATTTTTATCAAAGTTAAAAGGATTCATAGCTTAATTAGTTTTGTGAACTTTATTAATTAATTCAACCCCTTTTAAATCACAAACTTAAAATTATCTTCTCAAATCATGATTCTTAAAACTTAATAAGGGGATATTATTAGCAAAATCTGCAACTCCCAAATTAAAAAAAAAATTCTTATAATATTTTTTATTGGTTTGAACTCATTTAACTTAAATCCATTCATTCTATTAAGATTCTTTATTCTTTTGAACTCATTTTAATTAATCAACATCAGTTGATCACATTAATAAAGCGACTGAAGTAAAATTTACGATTCAAGTTGAAGACTTTGTTGTAAACTTCACTACAGACCATCAACTCGGTTGCCAACATGAAGCTCCGCCCATCAAGTTGGCTACCATATCGTCAATGGACTCTAACCGCCTATCTGGTTCGAGACTTCACGGAACCAACACGTGACCTACAACTGAGCTTGCGATTGGTTACCACAGATACTACACTAGTAGATCTACTAGTGTAGTATCTGTGGTAACCAATCGCAAGCTCAGTAGGTCACGTGTTGGTTCCGTGTGACGTCAGACGGTTAGAGTCCATTTCACTACAGACGAGCAACTTGGTTGTCAATCTGAAGCTCCGCCCACCAAGTTGACGACCAAATCATCAATAGAGCATTCGCACATGACGTCACTTGGAGGACAAAATCAACGTTGCTAAGGCTGTTGTTAGGGGCGGGACATAGAAGTATCCAATAGCAGCATTCGCACATGACGTCACTTGGCGAATAAACAACGTTGCTAAGGCCGTTGTTAGGCAGAGTCATGTGATTGAAAATGCTCTATGGACTCTAACCGTCTGACGTCACACGGAACCAACACGTGACCTACTGAGCTTGCGATTGGTTACCACAGATACTACACTAGTAGATCTACTAGTGTAGTATCTGTGGTAACCAATTGCAAGCTAAGTTGTAGGTCACGTGTTGGTTCCGTGAAGTCTCGAACCAGATAGGCGGTTAGAGTCCATTTGAAATTTCAACCATCAACTTCCCTACAGACGGCCAACTTGGTTGCAAACTTCGCAAATGGACTCTAACCGCCTATCTGGTTCGAGACTTCACGGAACCAACACGTGACCTACAACTGAGCTTGCAATTGGTTACCACAGATACTACACTAGTAGATCTACTAGTGTAGTATCTGTGGTAACCAATCGCAAGCTCAGTAGGTCACGTGTTGGTTCCGTGTGACGTCAGACGGTTAGAGTCCATTGACAACCCGGTTGACGACCAAGTTGCTCGTCTGTGGGGCCCTTAACAACGGCCTTAGCAACGTTGTTTATTCGCCAAGTGACGTCATGTGCGAATGCTGCTATTGGATACTTCTATGTCCCGCCCCTAACAACAGCCTTAGCAACGTTGATTTTGTCCTCCAAGTGACGTCATGTGCGAATGCTCTATACTAATAACTTAGAAAATTAATAGCGTTAAAAATATCCCTCTATATTAAAAAGTTTCTTACTCGGAAAAATTATGTATAATTATTTAATACTAGGTTGTTAGTAGTTATATTTTTAATGTTCGGAATTTCCAAGTTTGTGTTTTTATTTTATTGTAAACATTCTAATTATTAGGTTGCCACAGCAAAAAATATAAATACATTAATATATTCCCAAAAAAAAAGATAATTTAATTATGCATCAACACAGTTTAAAATCTAATAGACGACATTAGTCATAACGTCACTTGCTTGTTTGGAAACGTAGATTCCATCCGTGATTGGTTCCGTACGGATTTACCTCCAATCACGGAACCAATCACGGATAGAATCAACGTTTCCAAACAAGCAAGTGACGTCACACTAATGTCGTCTATTAAAATCATTCCGAACTACAAAAAACTTTCAAAATTCTCTTTAAAAAGAATTATTTGAATAAGAAAAGAATTATTTGAATATTTAAAAACTAGTTTTCTATTGTTTAAAAATTCATAGTTTCTTGCTTTGTAACTGCGACCTTATCGGTAATCTATAAAAATGGAATATTTTAAAATTGAAAATTTAAAAAAAGAAATCCAACAGCTCTTACTCACAATCGTCAAAAGTATCCGATCATTTTGATACCAAATAAGTGTCCATTCGGATTAGTAATTAAAATGTTTTTCTCTGGAAACCGTTCACCAAAAAACTATTTTTTTTTTTCGAATAGAGATACATGTTTTTATTGTTACGGATTAAAAAGTAATTTAATAACTATCTTCATTGGTTAAATAACAGTTAGGATAATTTTGCAGTGATTCTCAACCTGTGGTCTGTGGGAGGATTTCTGGTTTTTTTTATTCATAAAAGTGTCTTGTGGTCGGTCGGTATGCAAAGGTTGATATTGACTAATACATATACATTGTATAAATTTTATATTTTTGATCTTCGAAAAATAAAACTGTGTGACCGTTCCTAAAACAATATTATTCTTTACTCACAAAGACGCTTAATTTCAAACATCATAACTGAAATCCCAATACAACGAAACTTCAAAGATAACCACAAATAAAGCAAAGGTAAGGGACGAACTTATTCTAACTGTCCAGAACTAGAAACCGTCCTTCCCCCTACCTCGGCTGTGTTTAAGTGTTAAAAGTTTGATTAGTTCCCTTCAAGTTTCCTCTTGAGTTTAAGAGAGAGCAAAGTAGGGGAAAAGTTCTCCGAGACGACTAAAGCAGACGAATCAGAGGGAGTGACATGCTCCAGTAGGCTTCAGAGGAACGGTTCAAGAGAGCACTTCGTGAATCAAGACAATCACTGCTCTTAAAGGAAGATTCGGACTGTTTCGGCGAAATGTGTACCTTTGGGTGGCTGTTTGTTTGCTGGACCAAATAGGAATAGGCGGATTGTTTTGTAAGTGGAATATTAAACGGAATTGCTTTGTGTTAATTTGTTTGAAATTATTGTACGTAGCAATGGATTTTGTTAAAAATAAAAATGGGTAGTAAAAATATAAGCAAATAAATAAGACGTAACATTCGATTTAATAATTTAAATACTTAAATTTTATCAAATTTTTATTCAACCACTACTCTGGAGGTCTGCAATATTAAATTTTAGTTACCTTTATTTTTCATTTTGATTTTATTGATCCATTTACTTACTTTACTCTTACTCACTCTTACTTCTTTAAATTAATGTTACATGTATTCATTTTTTTTTAAATATGGCTTTATTGGAATAAATATTAATCCATTGAAAATGGCAAATACATATAGAAAAAGAGTCTGGGTTAACATATAAAGGAATACAAGAGAAAACATGAACAGAGTCTCAAGTAGGAACATTATGCTGGAGTTCAAAGAGATGAGTCCTGGCTTCCCAGTATAGTTGACACTGGTCGCCCCTCAGTTGGGCATCTTTGTTACATGTATTCATTTAGTAATAGAAACAGATGCGATAATATTTCTTTTTTAAGTATAGAATTTTTCAATTATTTTTATGATTATTTCCAAATTTAGGTGTTAAGATAAAACAACGCTTTTATTACATATATTTCGCTAAATATTACATTATTTTTACTTTGAACCCGTTTGTGAAAATCCTTTCATACACTGTTAACTCGTGGTTAAACTTACAGAAATGATTAAATTCATTATGAGGAAAATCAAGCCATGATGAAAATTAAATTTTTATGTAGTTTTAAAATTGGGTTAATTAGATCATTTTTCACTTAAAATTAAAAGTATAATTAATCTGGTCTTTATTATTTTTCAATGTATCAGTTTAATTACAATAAAAAAAGGAGGTTGTTGCAATAAATTTATACCTTACACTTTACAATGTTAGTTTGAGAAACTTTCAACTACAGAAATAATTGGTTTTAGATAAAGGGAAATCCCTGTAGCTCTACAGAATTAACCGAGAACTTGGGTGGGTTTAATGTCGTTAATCCTCGTTCCATACTGTTCAGAATTTTCAAATTAGTTCTCAAAATATTTTAAAGATAGAAACAATTAATAGTACACCACCAGGAAATACTAAACCCTTTTGAATTCATTAAATTTCTCGTCGTTAATTTTTCTTTGTGAACCGTAAATTAAAACATTTTAAACCTAAATAAAGGAACTGAACTATAAACTTACCATAAAACAATAAAACTTTTCAACCTACTAAAATTAATATGTATTTATTTCTAAATTCCCGGCAAATGAGTCGACAAAAACATGAACTGTTCTTACAATAAAAGACATAAATTTCTTTTACCACTAATTTTTTAATTTGATTCCCAAATGATAAAATCTTACAAATCCAGTTGAATTCGAGAAAGGAAACCAGAAAAATTCATACGGTACATCTTTCCTACCCACAGTTATTAGTTCTTTCAAGGTAAACATTCGACTCTAACTATTTCTTTGAGAGAGATACATAGCCTACTCTCTCTCTCCCCTAACTACTTGATACTCCTCGTAACTCCTCAGAGACTCTAACTTCCCCCCACTCAAGAAAAACAAAAGGCGGATCCGAGAAAAGGCAGAGTCGACATACATAAAATGTCCTACGTCGTCTGGGGAACATCCCAAGGTGGTGACAACGATAGTCGACATCAAACTGAATAACGAATCTGATTGGCTTATTCGATTAGCTTCATTAAAATATATATGAATTTATAAAGGTTATTTTTGTCTTTTTAACGCAAACTAAGGCTATTGGGAATACGTACTTGGTGTGGGGTAAACAGATTTTCCTAACGTGTTTCTATTTATTCATAGTTGTTAAATTATTCTTGTGCAATGATAATCAAATATGCAGGTCTGTTCTTTGAGTTTATGTTTTATGTTTTTAAGACGCTTATAATCTTTTATGAATCTTTAAAAGGCTTTTGAGTGTGTTTATTCATTATAAAAAAAGCTTGTTATGTTAGTTTTTTTAAGTCTTTGGGATTTAAAATATTTTAAATTGTTACGTTAAACGTTAACGTTTTTTAAGAAGCTTTTGAGAGTGTTTATTCACTCTAAAAAAGCTTACTATGTCAGTTTTTAAGTCTGGACATTTTTACAGCTGAGCCTAACTTTTACTGAATTCTGTTATACAGTGCTAAGAAAGATTAATAGCTTGTATCTAATTTAAGGTTTTTACATTTTCTATACCTATAATTATTGAACATGTTTATGGCATAAAGTTAAATTTTAAAATATTCCTTTTTTTACAAATATTGCATGCTTAGAATATTTTTTCAGTTTAAGAGAAACAATATAAAAGTGTAAAATTAACTCAGATGATTACTAATATCTCATAACAACCCAAAAAGAATCTACACTAAAAACTACACATAATTTAACTAGTATTTCGTGTTTCTTAATTCCTATTTAAAACTCTAATTTCATTAAGGAACAGGTCATACATCTTGAATATCATAAAATTTCTATGCATTTTTATTTTAAATCATCACCACTAAACACTTGAATCAAAAGTTTTGTTCAATAAGGAATATAAAAAGTCCAACAGAAGTTACAGTCATAAATTAAGATTTATGGAGAACCAACTCGTTTATTGGTTTTCAACATTTGCTTGAAGAATTTCTGCTTAGATTATCGCAAAACAAATTAATAAGATTTATTTTATTACTTTTATTTCACATTTATTTCGGGTAAAAAAAAAACAACTTATCGGTTCAAAACAATAACTCCTAAAAGCAAAGTTTAATGGGATAATATATCTCCCAAAAAGCATTTACTCTACATTATTTACAGAGCAGATTAGTCTTTCTATAAGTACCAGTATTTCGGAAGTTCTAACGCTTTCAAAATTTTACGTTCACTCACAGTTAGTCGTGTGCATGATTGGAAATTTCTTTCAGAGCGTCCTTGCCAGACAATTGTCTCAATAATTGTCTAGAACAGCAGTCGGGATTTTAAAAACTGAATGACACAAAGGATTGAATTTTGAATGGCGTAATAATTTTCGATCAAGTACTTGGAGCGTTAAGTACGCAGAACAATGCAGTTGATGTTTATTCAAATTCTTTTTTGCTGTATGTTTCTTAAATAATACATTTGTTCAGCAATGAGGACTTCATTTGTCTAGCTTCAATGTTACGGAAATACTGCATGTTAGATTATTTAGTTTGGTTTCATATTAAAATTATCATCTCGGAAATTCTTGGAGTTTTATAAATTACCCTTTTAAAGGAACTCTTAGAATAGGAGAATATTTTAAAAAATGCCAACTGTAATAAAAGAGAAGTTTGATACTTTTAATTTCGAAATAAAATATCTTCTATTTTATAATCGTTTCAAATTCTTTTTTTTTTTTTACAATTACTGTTCAATACTGTATTTAATTTTCAACATTTACTGTTAGTTCACTTTTAACGTACTACTTTAAATTCCTAAAGACGAATTAATAAATAATAATCATACTTGTGAAACATTCCACGCATGGGCTAGGGATTACAGAATAATCGAGTCGTGAAGATATTTCTAAAACATTAACAAGCATGAAAACAGGATCCTGAAAATGAGGAATTCAGCATAAAGATAAAGATTAGAGATGAGAATGAGAGGGCGTAAGTTATAAAATCATGAAATTTTAGTTAAGCAAGGATTTGAGTTTCTTAAGGTAGTAATCCTCCCCAAAAATGCAGCATTCTCCATAGGAAAAACACAGGCACGGTTGCAGAAAACTTTCATCAATTTACTCAAAATTAAGTTAGGTGGACTTAAACTGTTGTCCCTCAGAACAGATAATTTGTAGATTTTAATAAAATCTGGATCATGAAAATGAAGAATGCATGATAAAGAATTAAATTCCTAATGGAGCAAACATTTATAAACTGTAACTTCGGAAATAACACAAGAGGAAAGAAATGTCAGTTTTTTAGTTAAAAATCAAACAAGGAAGATAATTTTTAAAAGAAATCATTCTTATCAATGAGTGTTAAATAACGAAGTCTTCCCATGCATATTAAAACATTTCCATAATATAACCAACCGCAATTTCTGCTCCTGGTTATTTTATTGCTTTATAATAAACTCTATGCACATATCACTGGAAAATATCTTACGCTCTATCTATTCAAACTACAAATACATGTTTATTAACAGACATTTGTACCTCAATGATTCTGACGGAACACAAACAATTCCCAGATATTTGAGCCATGAAAACTAGCCTTATTGCACTCTGTATTGAAGAACAAATTGCATTTACGCACAGATCGAGAATTCCTTTCATATCATTTCGCGTTCAATAAATATGCGAGTTATTTGAGAGGGGTGTGCCGAGTGTGAAATGAGATTCAGAAGAAATTATTCGGAAAGGTAAGATTGAAGTTATATTTAGAATTCATTTTCTGGCAGAAAATGTGTAATCGAGGTCACTGCTGTGCCGTGCAATTTTCCATCTGATGAAATCGATCTAATATGCTCGAACATTTGTTCTACGCTAATAGCACGACGCTAGTGGTGCTGAATCAGTTAACCTTTCCTAATATTTCAGGGTAACAATATATGTGTAGTGGGGAAATTGCTTAATTTGTGCTTGTAAGTATATTAAGGCTCCCACCGACGATTAACTTGGTTGAAAACTTCGGTTGAAGACTTGGTTGACAACCGAATCGTAAACATAAACTTGAAATTATTATATGAATATTTCTGATATTTTGTGGACTTAAAATTTAAAAAATATCTTTTGTTTATTTTTTTTTCGCATGCTAAAATTAATTTTCATTTTTAATTCTTAGTTTTTTTATGTTCTAACGAGCTCATTTTCCCTGCCTTGCACGGGTGGAGTGTATTATCTTTTCCTCAAGTTGCATGTCTGATTTTCTGTATTAGAAATTACATATCAACCCGATGTCCTCGACGCTTTTTTTATCCCCGTGTTCTCAGCGCCTTTTTATCCGGTGTTCCCGGTACCTTTCTCATCCAGGTGTTCCTGGTACCTTTTTAATCCTGAAGCCTTTTCATCCCGATTTTCCCGGTGCCTTTTTAATCCAAGTTCCAACTGTGCAAATCTACTCAAACCCATCCCCAAAATATTCCAATTAAAAGATTATTACAGTTATTGGAATCCCAAAAATCTGTTATTATTCCCGGTTTCGTTCAGAAATTCTCTATCGGTTTTCTAAAATCATCTGATCAAAACGTTTATCAAGTAAAAATTTATAGAAATCCCTCTCTTTTCGTTTTTTCTTTTCTGATTTTCATATTAATCTCAGTGACCGTCGGCGTAATATTACTTAGTACGAAAGAATCCCTTTAAAGAATTTAGTTGACATCAGAAAAATATTTAACATGACTGAAATGCCCGTCCTTGCGTAGAAAATGAGTCATGATCCCTTAAGAATTTCAAACTTTAATGTCTTTTAACCCGCAGTTACGGTTATTATAGTCCCTGAAAAATCCACATACTCCCGATTTAAGGGACATAATCTGGTTGTCCCGAATGAAACTTTTAATATGTCTTGATCAATATTACCATAATTTATTAAAATGTAACTAATGCAGCAGAATCGGTTAAACTTCCCAAATATTTCAGGGTAACAATATAATGGGGAAATCGCGTAATGTGGGTTTGATATTTTAAGTATTAAAGCTGAAGACTTTGTATTTACTTTTTTATCTTAGTTTCAGTATTTTTAATTCTTAGGAGTTTTTTTTTCTAATTTACATGTTCCGATTAAGCTCCACCCATTAAAAATTTGAAGTAGGCGACCAAATCGTCAACCTGAAATTTCGACCATCAACTTCCCTGTACACGGGCAACTTGGTTGTAAACATTGCATGTTTTCAATCATCAGGTTGACAACCAAGTTGATCGTGTGTGGGATCATGATATACATAATGGAGATTTTGAACTCTTTTTAGACAAAATTGCTTTGAATTGATGACCCAAAATCAAAAGATATATAATTAACTTAATTAATATCAATTTTGAGTTTAAAGAAAGTTGTTAGTAAATATAATTGTTTTTCATCCAAAAAAAATTAAAATTTGATAAAATTATCTAATTACATCATAAAAAAAAGTTTGAAATAGGTTTAAAATATTAATCCTATTAGCATTAGCTAAATTTCAAACATTTAACATAATCCAATTATTTTTTTAATCCTTATATATTATTTTTTAAAAATTTGATTGAGTAAAAAAAATTAAGGTCAAAGAATGAACGTTTTTGAAGTGGAAAATAATTAGATAAGCTATGATATCTTTAAACCTTTTAAAATTTCACCTACCATTGTTTTATCAAGGTTTTAACATTTTCTGGATCACAAGTTAAGCTAAGCTTTTATTTAAAGCACATTACCAAAAGTAAACTGGAAAATTTCATTTATGGAAGGGTTCCAATATCCAGGAAATCTCTCGAAAATAGTAAAAGAATGTTATTTTAATTCCCCGAATTTGGTGAATGGATATTCATTTTTCAATTCAACTTAAATAAAACCACCCCACACATCAGACATTTCAGATGTTTTTCAAATATTTGGTCAAGGTAATTAGTCTGATATTTGCTTTTCTACCTTAGATGGATAATCAAATGGACAAATAAAATCATCCGCTCCTTTCTATAGGATCGTATTTTTTTCTAAACATAAAAAAAACATTAATAATATTGGTTTTATATTACGAACTCACAAGCAATGCTATATTAAATTGCTTTACTATGGCATTACATTTGCCATAGCAGTATAGCATTAAAATAACTTGGAACGTTTAAATCTGCACCTATAGTAAAATTGAAAAACCATTTCGGTTTTTACATACTTAGTTTTTCGAGGTTTCCAATTATATTATTACTTAATAATATAACATAAACAACTTTACTTTCACTGAAGATGTTTTAAAACATATTCATAAAAGGAATATTAAATGACACACACTCTTCTTTTAATAAAAGTTGTTGAAAACTTTCACGAAAAACATTTTAATTTTAATAACATCAAAATGAAATGTTTTTTTATGTTTTTAATCCTTTGCTATAATCTTTCCTTATAAAGAGTGAATAAGAGGCTTTTAACTTAACTTCACCTATAAAATTTTATACAAAACTTTCTTTTTTACGTTTCACACACACTCTTTCCAGGAATAAAAGTTTCAAAGTCAACTTCAACTACAGTTCAAGAGTCAAGATTCAAAGTGCCGCTTCAAATATGTGAACAAAGAAAAAATAAACTGAAATGTTTCCTCCCCATAGAAGTTCGAATAAAAGAATTCCTTTAGGGAGAGAAACTTAGAAATTTTTTGAGGCTAAATGATCCTTGACTACAAACTTTGAAGAACCCACCTATTGTCGTAAAGGATCCCGAAAAGTATGCGGTCTCTGGGGGCAGCTTCTTGTTTAAGTGAGAGGCTTGAGCAAACGTATCAGTTAGACCGGCAATTTTTAGATTTTTTTTATGGTTTTAGTTTTTGTTACCCAAGGTTCTGTGCTAAATACCTGGATTAACCTGTCATTGAAAGTTCGGGAGTGTATTTAATGGCTGGGAAACAATAACATATTTTTTTATATAGTTGATCGAGGAAGTTTAAGAAAGGGGTTATAAATTTAAGTGTTTGAAAGATTACTTTCAGTAAATCTGTTTAATTCATGTAGGAATTAAAATGTTTTTAGTGTCCTTATTTGAAAAGCCACAGATTCTCTCAGAATGCTATAATTTACCAATAAATTTAACTGTTTTAGAATAAATATCTCTCATATTATTTTTGTTAATTAAAATTTAATTATAAGTAAATTAGTATTCAAATAAAAATATATTTTTAGTAAAAATGTTTAATTTTTTGTGTTTTTATGAAACATCAATGCATGTTTGACTCCATTAATATTCACATGATTGATTTCACTGATTCAGTTTCATAATTAATAATTTTTAATTTTATTCGTCTCACTTTTGTGCTGCGAACTAAGCAGAAATATAATATAGTTGACGATTTAAGTGGTTTTTATGAATGAATGGGAAATGAGTGGCGTAATCGTAAATTCAGCAAAAAAAAATTCTATCTATGTAACAATCACGAATGCTAAAAAATACATTTAAATACATGATTTGAAATCTTAAAGCATTCTTTTTTTTGTCTTTCTAGTTGGATTACGTAAAAAAATGTTTTTGGTACTTATAGTAGAATTATTACGAAAATAATACTGACTCTGAGTTCCGTAGTTTTTTTCTTTTGTTCCTAAAACAATTTCACAACTTTTGTCCCAAAACGTCATTTCCCTCTAATATTACAAAGAATCTTTTCAAGCAATGGATATTGGATTTTTTGCATGAAATTTAAAGTAAAGAAGATCATCTCAATTTTTGAAAGTTTAACAATCAATATCTGTATAATTGTTCACATAATGTCAAAATTGGGAAAATATTAGATATCATCTCCTACAAAGTTACTTACATTTTTTCTCCTGTGAAAATCGAGATATCACTCTGAAATTTCATTTAAGGTATGACCGATCATGAACTATTCTACCCACAGTAAATACAAATACCCCTTAAACGTAGTACGTGTGTGTAATGCATCTTCAGGCATTTCTCCAAAGTACGTACTATTGACCCCGCATACTCTCTACCTTCTTTTTTTTTAAACAAAAACAACCAAATTTTTAAAAATACTCTTCCAATAAATGTCCTTCATCTTTTTTAACTTACTATATTCATCCAGTCTAACAAAATACCTATTCAGACTGAATAAACTAACATTTACTCAATACTTTAAAAACAAGTTCCAATAATAGTTAGGCCAGGTTTGAATCGAAATTCTATTGCTTTTTAGTACCCTCCAAAAAATACTTGACTCACTCTTAAGAACTCATTCCAAAACTTTCTAAATATCGCATTTTGGGATAATTTTAGAAAAGTTTCCCTCAAAATATAGAGAAAGTCAACTTCCTTTCCTTAGAAGTAGAACAAATTTGAAATACTGGCAGGATATTGGTGGAAAATTTATAGCCCGAGGAACCATTTTTCAACCGAAGGAAGTATATCTTCCTCTAGATAAGACCAACTCGCTTCCTTTCAACTTTTTACCAGACCCAATAAAAGCATTTCCTTTTAAACTATTTGAATGACCCCCATAGTTTGAAATAAATCACTGGACTCGACGGTTAAACATAAATCATATTTTGTTAAAGAAGTTCTTTGTAGTTTGAACCCGAAAAATTCCCTGTTTTGAAGAGTATAAAATATAGAAATATATTTTCGTGTATACTACTGACGAAGCATTATTTTTCCCCCTTTAGAACATTTTTGAATCCGATCTTTTTGTTGTGATATACTTGCTATTAAGGGAATATAAATAGTTTGATGTTTTCAATTGAATTTTGGTGTTAAATAACTTTGTAGGTATAACCAGTCACTGGGATCAGTAAATAGTTATTCTGGTATACGCATGACTTAGACATTTTGTTTTCATCCTTTAAAGTTACTAAATTTTATTATATTTATACTGAACTGTAAAACTTTCTAATTGTGTCGGGTATATTTAACTTTAGCATTCATCTGAAAAACATTATAAGCAGCTTAAGTCTTGTCATGCCTGCTAAAAATAAAGTCCTCTTTTGTTTAAAATAATTATAGTAAGTTTAAATTATATTTACTTCAGATGTTTAAAATTATATTTACTTCATATGTTTACTACTAAATTTAAATAATGTCACTGTAATAATACACAAAGTTTAGTTTTATATATTTTCCTAGTCTAGCTTAAAAGAGTCTTGTTATAAAAGTTATAAATCAGTCTGGCTGTTAAAAACTTTCAAAAGTAGTACCTCAGCAAAAGTACTTTTTTTAAGTTTTCCCTGAGATAGGGAAGTATGCTCGTAAATTTTAAGAACTTCGAAAGATATGCAATTCGTTCTTTTAGCCAGTTCTGTCCGGATATGCAAATTCTCCATTCATTATTATAATCCATTTCTCGAACTCTGCTTAAGTTAAACAAGTTATCCATTTGTTCAGTATAAGAAAAACTATTGCTGCGTTGTCTCTTTGCAACAAATAAACTCTTCGAATTCATTTGCTTTGAATTACGCAGTTGAAGGATAGAATTTTCCCAAATTAAATATTTTCTTTCTTCCTTCTTTTCATTGAAAGATTTATTGCGTCGCATTGTGATTCAAATGTAATTCGAAATTCCTGATGCTCTCTCAAAATGGGGATTTGGAAGAATTTTCCAATCGCTTGGATTTATTTATTCCTTGGGCGGCGAGTATGGGAATCGTCTATTTTACCTACTCATTTTTGTAAAACATCTCACTTCAAATCCTTCAAATAAAGGGGTCTTATATGGGTTTTCAATTGAAAGTTATTTACAATTTAGAGCTTTCTTTGTAAAATTCTGAAGGCAGTAGGATACAAATCCAGCTTATTTTCATCTCATTGTGCCTTTTAACTGATTTTTCTCGGATGATAATATAGCTTAAAAAAGTTGAGATGAAAGAGTTGAAGATATGTTTGTAAATAATTCCCATAAAAATAAGCCATGGGGAATATATAGATAGGTACTCTAAATTTGTATTTAAACAAACATGCAGCATAAAACCTAAAATTTACAGGGTAAATAAATTAAATTGAATCAAACCTTAACAGGTGAAATAAAAGATTTCTAAACTGGCATTAAGGAAAGGCTTAATTCAGTATAAAAGAGTGAAGAGAGAATTCTTTCTCAGCTGTGTTTACTTTTTTAATGTATACGATTCTCAAAACTGATGAGAGTCACTGTTTTTAACATATTTTACAAAAATGGATATAACTTTCTTAATTAAGCCGTTTGTTTTAGAGACCAGTCAAACGCTATTTTTTTTCAAAAAGGATTTATTGGTACTGTATGACTCTTTAGGAGTAAATGCACAGTTTATTTTGTTCAGATACTAGTCAAGAATTAGAACATTTTGTTCATGAACAAGAAAACAACAACTAGTCACTTTCTAAAGTGAGAAGGCAACACGTTAAATATCGGTAAAGAAACTATAATTTCTCTTTCAGTTTTCTAAAAACATCAAATATGGCGTTTGAATGGTTTCCTAAATAAAACGTCTTATTTTAGAGTAAATTTTAGAGATAGTAAAAGGAAAAATGTAGACACTTTTCTTTTTGTGAATTTACTCTGCAAACGCTCCACACAAAAATAAACACATTTAAGAACACTTTTTTTGTCCTCAGATTAACAACACTTTTGATATTTTGTCAGGTAGAACACTTTAACACTTTATTGTGTTGTGATAGTCTTCTGATAAGTTTGAAAAGTGTTAGAAATGTGTTCCAAAAATAATGTTGTGAAATGTGTTTAGAATCTGAAAGTGTTCTTAAATTTGGATCCAAACGCTATAAGAACACATTTTCTGTGTGTGCAATTCTTTAGTAACACTTTTATAGCACTAACTTTTGTTAACAATCTCAATACAATCAATCTTGGTTATAAGTGTTCATTATTGTATTTATTTAACATTTCAAAAGTGTTTCTGAATACTATATTTGGGAAGGGTTAGAAATATTTTCTACCCCAAAATAGTGTTGTAAAAATACTGTTGCAAAATATGTTTTTAGAATCTGAAAGTGATCTTAAATTGGAATCCAAACGCAATGAGAAAGCATTTTCTGTCCCTGAAATCTTTTAATAACACTTTCACACCACTTTCTCTTTCCTCAGATTCGCTTTTCTCAAGGACACTTTTTATCAGAAGCGATTATTATTTTGCTAACTTAGCATTTTAAAAGTGTTTCAAGCATTTTCAGGGTAGAATTACGGGGTTTGTTAATGTACCACCCATATTCTAGCATAACGTAACGACATAGACACATTCCCCAATTTAAATGTCAAGACGGTTTCCTAAGAGAGATTGTATTAAAATCTGAAAGTAACAACTCATGATAACTGTTTATTCAAAGCGAGTGAATTTCTCTTTCTGAGGAACTAAAAAAAACCCGCTTTAATAAATGAAGATTCCTCTACATTTTTACACACTACTCCGTACACAGATTCCTTCACATTACACAGCGAATCATAATGAAAGATAACGCTTCCTCAAAACTTAATTGAATCGCATTTGGTTTTCCTGGGAAGCTCATAAAAAACTTTTTCCCCACCAAGTAATTTCCTCCGAATTTATTTGTCGCTAACTAATATCCGCCTACAGAAGTAATTAAAACATCACCTGGGGAGAACAATCACTTATTCACGCATAATGTGACAAAAAACTGGCTTCTTGTCAACTGTTTTCTTTCTAGTGTTGAATTCGTTTCGTAGAAAATTAAAGTTGCGTGAAGAGATATTATTGAGAGATAGTATATACCATTGTTCCTCGTTACACGTTTGTGTAATGTCATATTTATAGGTTAAGTTGTTTATATACTAGACTGCAACGTTACTAGACCCTCGGGAAACAAAACAAAGAAAGTTGTTCCCAGCGCGGTGTCTGAATTTTGAGTGAAATTAAGAACTTTGATTTAGAAATATGATTATTTTGTTAAACCCATGTATAGCGTCTATTTATAATGATTTGCGTACCAAAACTCCTCCTAGCAACCCATCAGGCTTTCTGTTTACTCAATTTTCCTTCCGAATAGTGACGTCATAGGGTCAAGAAACATTGCAGTCTAATATAGTGTATAACTCTTGTATAGTAACTGGTATAGTTCTATAGTTACTGTATGATTTTTTTACAGTTGCTGTATGATTTTTTTATAGCTGTTTATATGGTAGTTCTTATTCATAGAATTTTCAAGGTCACATTTTTAAATTTTTTAAAACAAAAACAAATTTTATTTTATTGCATTGCTTTTTCACCCCTAAATTATTGTGTCTTAATGTATAATTTATATTGTGTTCTAAGTTGTTTCTTGTGTTTTACAGTTTAAATTTGTTTTTCAGTAAATTCAATTCAGAATGTCTTATTTTTATAGAAAGGTAGTGTCTGTTTTGAATTAAATGTGTATTTTTGTCTTAACACCACAGCTTGTTTATAACTAATACAATAAGTAAAATCGCAAAACAACTTTCAAAATGATGCTAACATTAGGCCATGATGTATGCATTGCACATTGCAGTCTTTAAAGTAGAGATAACTGAAATATGAGACTTCCAAATGATTAATGAACTCAGTTTTATGCTATGATAAGCCACATTCTAGTTTAACAATTTGCTTCAAAATGCTGAACAGCCTTTAGTATGCTCGGCGTATTCCCCATCGTAATTTCGAGCGTCAGTCTAAAACAGAGAGCTAGCCTTGCAATGCATGCATGGTGTTTTAAGAAAATTGATTACTGTTCACAATATGATGGAATGCTGAAGTAGTACTTTTGTGAAACAAAATTTGTTCGTGAGCAAGCATTTCTGTATCCTTAGATATATTACTTATAAAGATAACAGGTGGTAAAACAACAGAATTTATTATTGTTGTTCCATTTGCATATCCGATTATTTTATACTTTGATTACTTTCATGCAAAAGTGTGTTTTCTAATAAGGATATTCAATGCAAAAACAAATAAATTCTAGTTTTTATTTCTTATTAAATTTATATTAACTACTTTTATACCGCTGTGTGCTGAATATAGGGCTTTGTTTTGATAATTTTTATAAACTGTGATAATTTATGGATTAAAATTTAATATTACCTTCTGTCTACCTGAATAACCATCATAAAAGTATTTATTGTAAATAATAAAAAAAATGTTATAACCTTTAAATGTAAAAATGGAAAAAATCTATCAAAAATAAAGTCTAGTAGCACCCATTTTAATGAGAGAAAAAAATTACATTTTTCCTATATTTTGAAAACATTTACCCAACCATCACAAAGAAGTTATTCATTTCCATTTTAATTTAACTGAATTAGTAAACAGGAACAAAATTAATTAAAACTTAATTAATGAGAGAAAATATTTATTGACATTTTACTAGCACTACGTAGAAAAGTAACTTACTTGTAAAAAAATATTCATTTCGATATAAAGAAGCCATCTCAAAGATAATAAACAACTTTTAACTATATTGATATTAAAATTTCCAAACAATCAAACAAAGCATGCAATCACAAAAGCTCTATATGGGTTTCTACGTTAATTAATGTCCATTCTTCTGTTTAGGAAAGCTTCAGATAAATGAATATTTTACTTAATAACTTTCAGACTTTATACCTCCGACTAATGTCAACACATCAGGTCCCTTTACATAATTTTAATATCACTCGTGTACTTAATCAATATTATCAACTCGCAAGTCCTTTATTAAAATAATTTCGGTATTAGAATATTCAAAACAATGAAACTTAAAGTATCTTACTGAGTTTAGTCGATGAAAACATCATTAAACTTTTAAATCTTACAATTTGTTTAAAAATTAATTTATAAATCTACTTTGATCAGGAATTAAAAATAACATTCTTCAACGGCTCAATCCAATCTAGGAATCTTAAGTAGCAATTTCCTCAAACAAATTTTAAGCAAATAAAAGGTTCAAAATACTTTATAAGTTTTTTAATTATGCTTTGAATTAACATCATTTTACGAGAGCTGGTTCAGTATTACTGTTAATTACTCAACTTTTTAGACACTTTTTTCTAATGAAAAATTCTTCTAAAAAAATTGATACACTACAAAAATCAAAACGGAATACTTTAGAAGCTAGTTTTCTAGTTTCTTAGATGAATATGTTTGTTTCCTTGATTTTCGAGAAATACGTTTGAATTGTTGTTTTAACATTTTATTTACGTTACTGTAGGTAACCGTTTTCTTCCCGACCAATTACTATTAATATTAAATAGGTTTACATGACATGAAAGAGGATATAGTAATTCAGAGAAAAGCGAAAGCGTTTTTCTGGTTAATGGTGAAAAAGTAATCTTTCAACAGCTGTGTTGTGATATTAACTTTGTTTCAGATTGTATTAACCTTGACATTAACATTGTTCCACACCTAGTTTTCAATCTTTTCCCCGTTATAAACATGATTTAAAAGGGTGAAAATGGTGAAATGGGAATAAATTATTTTGTGGCTATTTAGGAACTTAAAAAATAGTTTCCATATATTTTCATAGCCAAATTGAAACTAATATCCCAAACAGATAATCAAATAAAATACTAAAGCTTTTTGTCGAAAATCACTCACAAATGGCCAATTATCTCACTTAAATTCTTACTTCTCTTCACATTCAAATTAATTATATTTGCTTCAAAACATAAATATGAATCTGAAGCTTTTCATTAAACTAAGAAATGTAAAATATTGCATGCAAGACACTATTTATTTTGCTACCCTAATTTTAGAGTAATAAAATAATTATTATAAACAATAAATTGAGTACATAAATAAAATTAAAACTTGCTTCTAAAATTTTTAATACCAATTAAACTGTATTTATTAGGATGAACTTCATAAAGCATTGAGAATTTTTTCCCGAATAATTTTGGAATCTTGCTTCAGAGGATTATTTTCGATGGCGTATTTACGTTAGTCCCTAATTTACTTATTTTCCCTCGCTATGTGTGTTGATTAAGTTACATAATTGCTCACCTAATCAAATTAATTATTTAGATTCACAAAATAAAGTTCTTTTTTGTGTAACAAAAATATTTTTTGTTACAATGCCTTGCTTCAAAATATATTAATAAAAGTATTTCATGTTGATATTAGGAAAAATATCTTTAAATAATGACTTTTTTACACGTCCCTTGTCGCTGTTTTTATACTGCTTAGATATAACAACTGAGGTGATTATTTTAATTACAGTGAATCACCGATTTAACGTTTCCCATATTTAAAGATTTCTCCAATTTAATGTCCCTTTGTCCCAAATAATTTTCTATTATAATAATGATAAAAATTCTGATTTAACTTCCCCGCGTATAATGTCATAATTCATTGGTCTAAAAAAATACTGGTCACTTTATAAAGCGTTAAAAAACTCGAATCTTGGATTAGATAGAAAGATTTATTTTATTTGCTATTTTAGAAAAAAGAAATCAGTATTTTCAAAAACCATGAGTAAAATTTACGAATGATAGTTTTGATTCTCTTTAATAATACTAAACTTTAATTCTTTGCAAATAGAACATAAATGTGAATCTCTTCATAATAAAATGATAAAGTATTATCTATAAGATCATTAGATTTGAAAATAAGGTTTTTTCCCCTTTTGAATGCAAAATTTGTCAAGCAGACATTTTGATATCCAACAAATAGATTTACCTCGTTGATACAAAGGAATGGATAATTTAATTTTTGTTTATGCAAGCCTAAAGTTAGGATGTACCTATGTATTTCATTCTCGCTTCAAATTGATCTTTAAAAAAGAGTACAAAAGAATGTCATTAATTTTATTCTTTCTAGTTTTATCACTAAAGAAACAGTTATTAATCTTTATAAATCAACATGGGAAAAGATTAGAAATTCTTTGTAGCAATATGTTACCAAATAGGTGAATAGGTAATACGCTATCTAAAAAAAATAATAATATACCACATAAAAATAACAAACGTAACTCAAAGCTCATTTTCAGAACTTCTGGTATATAAGTAACGGTATTTAAACTTATAATCATTATTTAATAAATTTTAATTTACTTGTTCTATGCATTTCTCGGATAAGAACGACTTGGTAAATGTCCTTACAACTGCTTTTCTTACAAAAGCCTACAAAAAACTAGTATTTTTCCAATCCATCAAAGCAGTTCCTTCAATAACTTAAAGAATTATTTCTCTTTTCAAATTCACTTTTCATCGAATCAAGCCGAAGCGTTAAATAAAAATATCCCAAAATCCCTCCACTCCACACTATTCCATAATAACCCACTATTATTTATTGGAACCGTTTCTTTGAACCTTTCTACTACTCAACCTTCATTTCCTCTCCAACGGATCCGGGAACCGAATCGAAAAACCGCATCATTTCGCACCGTGTCCAATTCCTTTTCATTTACATCTTGTTAGGGCCGTGTCTGCTTTATTTGTGTCTTCCTGACCTGATGGAAGGATTTAATAGAAATCGGCTCGTATTGCCACGAACCAGATGGGGCTTGCTTAAGTGATACTACGGGTGTTCTTCATTATACCGAGATGTGTTACCCGTCCAATATCCTTTTATTGTGGCGGGTTTACCATGATTGTGCCGCCATGGCTTTGATAGCTAGGATAGCTTATTGTTTTATTAGGTAGCGTATGGCGCCCAAGCCGCTCGTTGAAAACCCTTGCATCTTTAATTTAATACACAAGAAGTATTTACAGGAAAATTTAATTTTTTCTTGACTTAAAGCAATGATAAGGGGCCATTCATTAATTACGTAAGGGTTCCGAGGTGGGGTTGGAAAAATCTCTACATACCCTTACTTGGGGGGTCAACCCCATTCTTACGTAAGATTTTCCAAGTTAATAATTACTGATAAATGGTATTCCAAAGACTAGAGATAATAATATAATGGTAATATGTAGTTGACAGCAAGAAACTTATGTGTTTAAAAATAAAAATCTTTGATTTTAATTAATTGAGAGTTTTGTGTAACAGATCCTTTTATTACATTTTATTATTTTGAAAAACGAAAATAAAATCTTACATAAGAATAGGGGGGGGTCAAAAATTGCCTAAATCATCCTTACGTAATTAATGAACGGCCTCTAAGATGACTCTACATTGTACTCAACGTTACCCGATAAAACTAGACAAAACAACTGAGATAAAAACAAATTATCGCACACTGTTGGCAGCTTAAAATAAATAAAATTTCAATCGTATTTAAGTTTTAAAAAGAGAAAATATTTTGAGCGAACTTTTTTATAAATAGAATCAAGAGACTTTCCATAGATATAAGAGAGAATAAAACCTACAACTACACAGTTACAGTGAAATTCAAAATTGTTAGGCTTAGAGATAAGTGCTGTACCCAGTTTAAGAGCAACAAGGTGATCACAGGGAATGATTAACGTTCCCAATCCTATTTTTGCGCTTTATCCTCACTATATGAGGGATATACTATGCTCGACAGCAACGTTTCCTGACCCTATGACATCACTACGCCGAAGCAGAAACTGAGTAAACAGAAAGCCTGTTGGATTGCTAGGAGGAGTTTCGGTACGCAAATCGTTATAAAAAAAGAAGCTATGTATACTACACATGGGTTTAACCACGGCTTACTAGATACTTTATACAGGCTAGCCGAGTTTTAAACAATGAAAACCATTTGACAACTTTTCCCGCTTGGAGCGCTACAAGACCTACCTATATCACCCACCGCCTTCAACACTGTGAATATGCTTTGCCAGTTTGTCCAATAATGCCATCTGGATTTGCAATGATTTCCGTACTCGGCTAGCCTGTATAAGTATTTAAGTAAGCCGTAGTTTAACAAACTAATCATATTTTTAAATTAACGTTCTTCATTTAACTCAAAATTCAGACATCGCGCTAGGAACTACTTTGTTTGTTAGTGACGTCATAGGGTCAGTAAACGTTGCTGTCAATTATAGTTGTTACAAAACGTTTCTTCAGCGCCAAATGAATAACCCTCCCTCCCCAAATTCAGTGGAACAATCCGTTTCCATAACAACCGAGACAACTTTGTATGATGTTAAAAGTTTTTCTCGTGGTGGTCAGACAGTAAACCAAGCGTACTTACCCCTGAGCAGATCCATGATGATCATAGTTTCTCTGACATCTAGGGCTTTCACCTCCTGATAAGAGTTGGGGTTTTTTTTTAGAACCAGTAAAATTCTTTAGCTGTCAATACCATAATATGAGAAAAGATAATCATATTCACGCGCATGATATGCCTTGATCCTTGTCATTCATTGGTATCTTCCCCGAACCACCCACAGACTCTTTGGGGTTGTCATCATCCGAGAGGTCCTTATAAATTATTCAAGCACAGCTCCAGTTGAATCAGTTACATGAAACCGCTGATCGTAGGATCTGAGTTTTTTACTTAAAAACACAATATCTAAAATTATCACAACACTAAAAAGTGATTTGATTCAATTCTAAGCTCTAAAAAAGCACCCGGCTATAGGTAGATCTCAGGAACCAGGAAAAAAATCCATGGTTGCATCAAACTATAACAATCACAAGTTCGCAAGGGGAATAGCTTGATCACATAACGCAATAGTCCTGTCAAACGTCGCTTATTATCAAGACACCAAAAGAAGACCGATCCAGATCTTAAAAGTTAAAAGGACTAAAATCATGAAGACTCAATCTCTCACGAAGTTCAATCTAATCCAATTAATTCCACACTGGACTTTAAAGTTCGTTGAAGAGTCAAGTAAACTTAGATGACAAAATACTCTGCTAAGATAGCTTTAAATATCAATAAACTCTGGTAATTAATAATTAATCCTATTGGATTTGATCGCTGATTGTTTGTAAACAAAACTCTTAGATTGACTTTTAATTGATTAGATTTCACTTTCCAAAATCTGCAACACTGCGCCTGCGTCGTCAAAATTTAACCCAATAAAGAATATATTATAATAAGTTTTAATGTTATTGAACTCCCGCTGGAGCAGTGGTAAGATGCGTGCGTAGCATGCGGTAGTTTTTGGGTTCTATCCCCAGTTATTATTTTATAGAAAAACTTATTTTCAAAGTAAAAGAAATAATGATTCGGCTAGGTAAAAGAGCAGTTTTCTATTACTGGTTAATTCTAAATGATCCCTAAATTAAATAAGCTTACAAAAAAAAAATTCTTCTTTCTCTTCACATATTCACAAAATATTCATGTATTCTTCAGTAACTCAAGCAATTTTATACTCTCAAATATTGAGTAAATTGTTGATTGGAAAATCATGAAACTTAATAGGTTTTTTTTATAGAAGGGCAATTTTTTAAACTCGTAATTACACGAATTTTGCGTTTAGCACATAAAACTGTTCATTCTTATTATAAACCAGAAAAGTTTATTTTTTTTTCCTAGTTTATATTAGTTAGTTTTATACGCTTTTCACAAAAAAAAAATAAAATGAATCAATTTAAATGAAAGCACCTTTTTGTTCTACCCGATTTTATTATCTAGCTGAATTTATAAGTTGCAAAATGAAAAAAACAGTCATGAAAGAAACAAAAGTCCTTCTACTTCTTCTTAAAAAAGTCTTCTTTAAGATAAGGAATAAATAACCTCGACTTTTTGTTTCTCATATCCCTCTTAATGAAATTTTCAATAGAAAACTGCTTGGTGTACTATTTTTTTAAAAACAAGGTTTTGAAAAAAAAGTCTAAAATAAAAAGTCTAATAAATATATCTAAAAAGTCTATAAATAAAATTCTCAAATATATTACCTTTACTAGGAGTTGGTGTGAATTCATTTATTTTGTTCAAAGTGTTTAAATTTGAAAAAAGGAAAACACACATTCAACAGTATGAAAATAATAAAATGGCGGAACTATTAGGATAAATAACCTTATGGATTACACAAAAGATAACAATTACACACATCCTCCCTAAAAGTTTGCAAGAATTTAAAAATTTTAATGCTATAAGCAAGTACTTAAGAAATAAATTTGAAAGAAGAACCATTGAGACTTTCAATCTTTATTTTTAAAATTATCAGTACACCAGAAAGAAAGAAAACCTTATTTACCATTTTCTTTTTAGTACTTTTGATAGAAATTTTAAATGGGTCCTAGATTATTTGTCTTATCCGCCGCAACTTTTCCATAGGATTCTATGGCAATCTCGGATGGCTTTCGATTGAAAGGGTTAAAATATGTATATTGGACTGAAAAAAAAGTCCAACTTTAAAGTCAATAACATACCTTATTTGCACATTTTATCTTGAATTTGTGCCTTTTCATACTAAAAAATGAGAGTAGGAACAGCAATGAAGCTAGACATAAAAGAAAAATTGCATCTATAACTTTTAATCTCCAATGATTGCTTTATTAATAGAAATATACATAAATAAATTTAGCCTGTAGGTAAAATATCCTAACCTAAACCTAAGATAATTTTTCACTGATAATATTTTCACATCATCTCTCTATATATAATGAAGATCTGGGTGGCTGGGTGGCTGTGTACGGATCCGATGTGGCGTAATTACTCCTAAACTACCTGAACGATTCGGACCAAACATGGAACACAGACGAATGGGGACGGGGGAAAGGCAATGGCACCGGTTTCAAAATTCTAAAATCACCCCTTCACCCCCTCTTATCCTTATATCAAAAATGTCCTTACTTCTCCGTTAAAGAAGAGCTGTTTAGCTCGCATTGTTGCAAAGAAACCAACAAAAGCAATTTTATGCATAAAACAAAGTTTTTAAAGATAAAACCGGACTAAAATTGTTATAAAAAGGTTATTAATAATTTAAAAAATTGAAAACTGTCCTTATAAAAACTTTTGACGGTATTTTATTATTAAAAACTTCGTTTTCCTTGAAACTTTAAGTTGAAACTGAATGTTTAGACTGTTAAAATTAATCTTAATAGTAACAAAACTTGAATTATTTTAGTGTTGTTTTAAGAAAGTTGGTAATAAAAACTAGGTCAATTTTCATTCTCCATCATTATTTTTTCCATGATAGCGTAACGAGATTTTATTCAATTAACAGCAGGAATGTTAAATACTTATTCTTTATGTGGTTTTTCTTATTTATTTATCGGGAAATTCGTCAAAATAGCCAAATGGGAGCATTATCAATTTTTTTTGGAGTTGTTGACTAAATTCCTCTGCGGGATTTTTTCCTGATAATGAAGTAATATAGAGCATTCGCACATGACGTCACTTGGAGGACAAAATCAACGTTGCTAAGGCTGTTGTTAGGGGCGGGACATAGAAGTATCCAATAGCAGCATTCGCACATGACGTCACTTGGCGAATAAACAACGTTGCTAAGGCCGTTGTTAGGCAGAGTCATGTGATTGAAAATGCTCTATTATGCCGATGAAAAAGGTACCGGGAACGCCGGGAGGAAAAAGGTACCGGGAACACCGGGATGGGGAAAAGGTACCGGGAACACCGGGATGGATAAGATGCCGGGACCTCCGGAATGAAAAGTACTGGGAACACTGGGAGGAAAAAGGATCCAGAGACACCGGGATGATTGGTAATTTTCTGATACAGAAATTTAGACATGACAACTTGAGAGAGTAGAGCATCAAAAATAGTTTTATACACTACACCCGTGCAAGGCCGGGCAAATCAGCTAGTAACTTATATTTTTCAAACCTCCACAGTTTTCTACCAATCACTAGTTTTCCCTGTGGATCTCTTATGACTTTATTCACTGCTACCTGACCAGAGGTTAACCATATAGAAGAATTCTACCAATCAGAGTCAGTAAAAAGCTCATTTTCTTTCTTTAGCTACTGGTTAACCACTGGTCAAGCAAGTCGCAGTGAATAAGGCTGTTAAGGCCCATTCACACTGTTTTACTTTGATCTTCATTTTTAAAGATTCATCCAAAGTGAAAAGTGTGAATTGGCCTTTGACTCTATACTCCTTCACTTTTCTATGGAAACTAGCGATTCACAGGAGTGAATCACTCAGAATGAACAGTGAAAATGAAACAGTGTGAATGAGCCTGTAGACTCAGTGTCATATAAATAATATATTAGAAAATATATTTATTTCCAATCAATTCCCTTCACTTCATCTTCACCGCATCAAGGGTGAAAAATAGAAAGCCATTTCGCAAACGATGAAAAAAACTCGCTTCATTTCTTGTTATGGAATAAAAAGTAAAACACAATATATACTATAAGAAGGCGAACGCCGACTCAGCATCGCCCGTGTTCATGGAGAATTGAATGAATGGTTTCGGTTTCATGGAGTCAGCTTTCACTTCTATGATGGAACCACATTTCGGGCCTCTTAATTCAGCTGGCCAGCACATTTTCCCATTGTATCCCATGAGCGGGACTGTAGCCGGAAATCTCACTCATGGGTATTGATCTTTGCTGAAGGCGTTTGTGGGTGAAATATTATTACTGATGTATAGAATAGTTCGTAAAGAATCTGCAAGTCGCCAGAGAAAAGTTTCTTCTGAGAAGCTCTCGTGGCCTTGGGGGAGAATACAATGTTTAAGATTAACGTGTGAGAGATATTGTTATAGAATGTAGACTGACTACTTTAAGATGAAATGTATGTAATAGGGGGCATTCGGTAATTATGTCATGTGTTTTGTGCGAAGAAGGGGGCTTATTTCTGACTTTTGTGAAATGAGGGAAAGTTTAAACTACTGAACACCTAATAAATTTCGTTTTAATATATCAACGAATTGATTGAAGATACAGTCGACTCCGTTTAATGTGAGGACTTATGCCCAAGAGAAGAATGATAACAATATCCGATTGATAATAATAAGCGACTTGATACTAGAAAGTTTCAAACAGTATATTTCGAATGTTTGCATTAAAATCACAACTGTGTAGTCCCAATTGAGGTATTTAAAGCAATTACCTAGTATGTATTTTGCAACTTAAACATTCTAGAAGAAAAATATTTAAGCGGATCATGTAACACTCATTAAAGTAGTATACTACTTTAATGACTCATTTTTTATGTTTTTGTATTAAAATTAACCTTCCAACGGGAAAAAACGAGGTTTTTAAGGAAAAATAATTGCATTTTGAGGAATTAAATATTTAATAATAATCAGACACTCTTCAGACAATATTTAATAATCATTCATACCATATTTTTATAAAGTGCAATTGAAAAACATTTCTTTCGATTTTTTTATATTACTCGATTTAAAAAATGAACGGAAAGTCAACTTGACAATTCACTTTTTTGTTTAGGTTTCAAAAGCTGATTAAAATTTTTAGTGAAAAGTTTCCGTTTATAGAATATTTTTAGGGTGATTTATGTGAAAAAAAAAGATATATTAAATTTTAATCACCGAAGTAGACAGGGGATATTGTGATCTTTATTATATTATGTTTTAATACCTCCAGTTCAGCAAAAAAAATAGCCCGTTAAAGCTACCCATTTTAATTAATGGCTAATCTAAAACGAAGATAAAAACCTTTCTTTTTTTCTGTGGAATGTTTTAACATTCATTAATGATAGAAAACAAACTTGATATTAATATCTTAGTGTTTTAATCGATAAATTACGAAGGTGAAAAAAAAATCATTTCACGCTAACTGCGACTGCGAGTGAGACAGCTCTTGTCAAAACCAACAAAGCTTTTATGTTCCAGACATTATTTTAGAAGCTATATTAAATTACTTTTTCGCTGGGCATAAAAGCATTATAATTACTATTTTTAATTAAGGTTTTGTGGATTTTATTGGATCAAATGGGATTTGGACAGTTTGAAAAAGTATGAGGACTCATTATGACGTGCAATCATACTTATTCTGTTAAAAAAAAAATGCTTGATTAGAGGTAAGAAATAATTTTTTAAGGAAAACTCCTAAAAGGGGAGCGCCATGTTTTATCAAGACTATAATTTATAATGGTTATACTAAAACTAAATTTAGGCATTGAATCTTTTTCCAATTATTTCTAATAATTTTTAATTATACCTAAATATTTATTAATATTTTTTTTAATGAAACAAAAACATTTTATGCTAATAAAATTCAAATCTTAAGCTTTATCTAATTACTTCTTTAAATAAAATAGTTACCCACACATTTTACACATATTTAACTTCGGACTTTAATAGATTTATTTATCTAATGCACAAAAATAAATTTTAAATTAGTATAATGCAAAGAAGAACGCTTTGTTAATGATTTTCTATCATTTTTATCATATCTTCCAAAATAATCTTTTGTCATCAATTTATAACATTCCTTTAAAACTAATTTAAAAAAAAAAAAGAATTGAAACGCCTCTTTGCAAAACAGTTTTTAGGACTAATGATACTTTAATCTTGTCTCTAAACTCCATTAGTGTAAAAATAGTGTTTTTTAGAGCTACAGAATGATCATTTAAAATTTATCTTCGAGTGAATAAACTGAGCTTTTCGGAATAAAAAAGGACTAAGTCTTAAAATACAAAACGTGAGAAAATTATGGATTTGGATTTCTTCTTAGATCCTTTATCTAGCGTAATAGTCGTCTAAGTCATAAGTTCAATAAGTGTTTAGAAAGAGCCGCTTAAAAATCCTTTCTCCATAGAAAAACACTGGTGCCGTTAAAGAAAACCTTCAAATTACGCAAACTATGTTTTGTGGACTTAGACCTCTTTCGTTCTAACCAGCTCAAATGAAGCTTCTCTTATTTAAAATGGGATAAATCAATCACCTAAGTAACGATAATATTCTAGAATGCATGAAATAACTAAATAAATCAAGTAATGAGCTCCTTTAATAGGTTTTCTTAGTTTTTCACCCATTTCAAAAGTCATGTTTCTGTTCGTAAACTGTGTACTTAATCCAGTTATAAAATATGACTACATACTTAAATATTCATTACTTCTATTGTTTCATTTTCAAAAGCGAAGAAAAATTTGAGATAAAAACTTATTGTTTTTAATGTCAAGAGAAACTATATGAATATATAATGTTTATCCATAAAAAGTTTTCTTTAAAGCTGAGACTAAGAAATAAACCGATTAGTGAATGATTTCGAATTACATAGTGTATTTTTTGTTCTAGCTTTTTACCCCTAAAATCTGAAGATCAAAAGTATATTTTAGATCATAAACAATTCTGGTTTATTAAATTTCTCCATCTATCTGTTTGAAAAACATATTTGAATAATAGAAAAAATTGACAAGTTTTTTTTTTTAACCAAAATATATTTAAACAAAATTTTACGCTGCATACAATCCCTTAACCCGTTATAGAATTTCCTATATGTAACTTAATGACACATTTAAATCCCTAAACTTGTAAATTTTACAAGCAAACCTCATAGAATTTCACTATAATCATGTTGTATTTCTCCGAAATAAATGTCTAACGGAGGCAGATCTTTTCGAAAGAGAAATCCTATCCTTAGTAGGATAATGACTACTTTTTTGTACCTTTTCGTGACCCTTTCAAATGAGTTCATACAGAAAGCTCAATTGAAGCCAGGTGAGTTATATTTTATTCATGGGACTTGTGAGTGAGCGTAATGAAATTTCTCTTTTCCCTTGGTTTTTGTACTCCGGCCTCTTTCTGACTCATTTACAGTCTATATAAAACATGTTTTGAATTGAATCGTCAGTTTGGAAAAGGGAATAAGTCCAGGAACCAGGTTTCGGGAAAATTGAATAAAAAAATGTGTAAATAATATAATTTTCATTGCAAGACCAGCAAATTTTTACTGGAAATGAAGGACCCTATTTAGAAGACATAACAATCATCGAAAAATATAAGTTCATTCAAAAATATTGTATAATAGTCTATTATAATTGAATCATGAAAATTATATTACTTATACATTTTTTTTTCGATTTTCCCGAAACTTAATAATTGAAAAAAAATGATGGACTTATTTCCTTTCTCGTACTTATAAAATTTCAGATGAAAAAATCTTAAGAGCCCCTTAAATTGACAATTAAAGTACAGTTCACAGCAGAAAAGCGAAGAATAGAAAGACTTAGAACAATAATATTGAAAAGTATTATGAAACGGAATCAAGAGGGCAATTTAATGAATTTCAATGGAGAATCAATGGACTCCAACAGTCACTGAAGAAAGAAAAGTAAAAACACTTATAAATTTAAAAAAAAAAAAATTGGCTTAGTTTACAGCAAAAAGAATGAAAAAAAAAAGAAAAAAAGATAAAAAGATTCATGACAAAACCATAACGGTAATAAATACCTGATTATAAAATGCCCCCTTTCATTTCCTCCGATATCAGCGTTCTAAATCTAATGAATCAAACCACCAGAAAAAAATCAATTTATTATCAAAATTTATGACTAGATAAATGCACCTTTAATGTATCAAACGCACACAGTATAAAAAGGATTCGCTCGTAAGAAAAGTCAGTAAGTCACCGCCTTGGTCGCTATGGCCATCTCGTAGGAAGGGGGTGCGTCGATCTGCAGCTCTTTCTGGCAGAGGGCGCTCTGGTAGTCCGGGGGTGCTTGGTGGTACAGCTGCTCTTCCGTTTGACTGCCTCTAGGCACTGATGAGATGACGTACACCTTAAAAAGTGTGTTAATCAGGGTTTGAATTAAATGAACACACTTGGTCGCCAAAACCTGGTTTAATCGTTAAGTTTCGATTTAAAATCTTGATTACTTTTGAGCGATATGTTTTTACTAAGAACGGTAATCATTAATCCATAATGAAAAATATTTCGATTAAAAAATAAAACTCCAAAACAGCGCCAAAACATATCGTTTACACCAGCGTTCGAAATTGACGGTGGTCCGCTGGTCAGAGACCACTGAAAATCGGCTCGGACCACTACGGTCAGAAAATCACTGGTCCACCTGACCAGTGGCAAAAAAATATCCCACTCTCCAAGAAAAGTACCTAATTACTCGTAAAAGGGTATTTGCAAACTTATGTGTTCATTTAGTTAATTGTTTAGTATATAACTTTAAAAAATTAATTATTGGTAACACTTTAAGTGCCAATAAGATAATTTACTTTTAAAAAATCGAAACCTGTCCTTTATGATTTGGCAGACTAGTCCATTTGCTTGAGAACCAGTATAAGATTGGCAAAGTAGTGGTCCGCAGGACCAGTTGTGTTTTCACCCGATTCCTACCTCTGGTTTACACCTTGCCAAACCCCACACTTTAGCTCTTCGAGAATAGGTGTTCTCTTCAGTACTTTTTCAGAAAAATAGAGGTATCTCTCCATTGGTGATTTGGCGATCTTTCGTGCGACAAAAATGATTTGTATTTTTTTTTTGGGGGGGGGGTACGAAAAATGAAACTCAGAAAGAAATGATTACAGATAATCATTAAAATTATGATCACCAGTAATGATTACGAGGCGAGTTTTTCTTTTCTGGTCGCCAAACGATGATCCGTGTTTGATGAAAAACGCTGCCTGCTTTTTAAAAGTGGCAAATAAAAATTTTGATTTGATTTTGAGTTTTTTGTCCGTCTCCATTAATCACCAATTTCAAACACTGGTATTAATAAAAACACATATCCAAAGCTCGATTTCTAGACAAAAAGGTAACCTTTTCAGGGTGGGACATATTCCACTGATTCCATAGTTCATAAAACCAAAGAGTCCTAAAGTCTTAAAATTCTATTCAGTCTTTAGGAAAGCTCATGACTCATGAGGATTGAGGAGTCTTTTATATCCTGATTAAATGAATTTAAAAAAAAATTAGTCATTTTTAAGAGGGGTGATTTGTTTAGTAAATTAGAATATTTTTAAATTGAGGTCATTCAATTAAAGATATAATTCTTGATCTTGAGAATGTTTTAATATTCTGGCTAAAATGTTAAGAAATAGAGCTAAAAATACGAGGGTAGTTTAAAGCTCTACCAAAATGTAGAGAATAAAACTAGAAAAAGATATAGAATACTTCCCCAATAGATTTATTGGGCCGAGGTCCCGTGAACAGGTTCCAATTCTCCAAAGGATACCACGACTTGTAAAAATTTAAGAACTCCTGAAGTATCGCAAACGGAGAGAGAGCGAGGGAGAACCCTAACCACTTTCCTCAATAGAACTCCTCAAAGGAATGTTATTTAATCAGAATAAATCGTCTGTGCATAACCTCAACAATATAACAAGTGAGACGGAAGTTAAATTTATTTTTAATAAATTAGTGGTAGCTGTTTCTAAAACTTTTGGTTCACGAGAAATAATGAATTCATTTTGTACAAATCCAAAAAAAAAAATGAAATAATACTTGAATATACAGGGTGTTTCAAAAGTCCGTTTCACGGCTTTTATTTGGAACTAACGTCTCCTAGGGTTCTGGAAGTAAGGTCTACCCCTAGGTAAGTGACCCTGGAGAATCCATTGAAAGGACATACAGCGCCCCTGGCGGCGAAATAAAAAAGTTAAAAAAATTATTTAAAAAACTAAAGGAGATAGAGCAAACACCTCAGTGAGAGTATTGTTCCCACTGTTATAAGTAACTCACTGAAAAATATTTCATGAAAATATCGTGAATATTCGCGGAGATATTAGCATGTGAAAATAGCACTTTTTCAGTCATCAAAAAGGAAAAAGTTCAAAAATTTGCAAGTTTTTTTGATTTTTTGATTAAAATTTTACTTCCTTTAACTAAAAAGATACAAAACTACATAATAACTCTGAAAAACTTGCAAATTTCCGAACTTTTCCTTTTTTGAAGCCCAAAAAACGGCTATTTTCACATGTTAATATCTCCGCGAATATTCGCGATATTTTCATGAAATTTGTTTCAGTGAGTTACTTATAACAGTGGCAATAATACTCTCACTGAGGTGTTTGCTCTATCTCCTTTAGTTTTTTAATTAATTTTTTTAACTTTTTTATTTCGTCGCCAGGGGCGCTGTATGTCCTTTCAATGGACTCTCCAGGGTCACTTACCTAGGGGTAGACCTTACTTCCAGAACCCTAGGAGACGTTGGTTCCAAATAAAAGCCGTGAAACGGACTTTTGAAACACCCTGTATATACTTCAGGGGAAAGAGCAGTGTCTTTCCACAAAAAGACACCAGTTCTTCAAAACTTGAACAAAACTGTAATGGGTAGTAGTTCTACTATATTCAGTCATCAAAATGATAATTATCATGAAATTAAAGTAATTAACGACGAATTTTTGCGAACAGGTAGTAATTAATTTTACCTGTTGGGGCCTTCTGTTTGGTCTTTCTGTTTGTGTTTCTTGTTCTTGCAATTTCTTCTGGCATAAGTAGCATAAAAGGAACAGCAAGCATGTGCTTCCGGCAAAAGTAGCCCTAAAATTTAAAAAAATTATTATAATCATAGGAGCAGTAGCAATATAAGGAAAACTTCAAAGGAATAAAAAGAAGCAAATGAATATTTTAAAAACAATTTTGGTACTCCTTTGGGATTTATCGGGTGCTAACATCCAAGTGTTTTAATAAATTAGTAAAAATTCAAATTTCAAAATAGATATATTTGCATGGTGGATATCATGGTACGAGCTTTTGCTCTTGTGATATCACACAGATAGTATTTATTATTTTTCTTTTGGTTTAGCTCTTCTTCCTTTTTTATTACGTTTATTAATTTTTCTATCTTTTTTTAACTAAATAGTGAGTTTTTTATTTCGTTTCATGTCCTTTTTGTGAGTGTATTGATGTGTTTGTGTTAATAAATGTTTCGTAACACTAAAAAAAGATCAAAATATCTCGACTAATTAAGTCCGATAAGCGAGATTTGCGCCTGGATAATCTCAAATTTATTAATACCCCCCCCCCCCCAAAAAAAAGACCTCGGTCGAAAATTAGTTTTATTCCTTTCTCTAAAGTTTTATCTAACTCTAAACGACTGTGCAAAACGAACTACAATTTCAACATCTGCTTCTTCAAACGTTAGATGGCAGCACTAAACATTTTACTTTTTTATGCGAATATTGATAAGGGTTGAAGGAACAGTAGAGCTTAATTCAAGGATAAGTATAGTAAAACACATTTATTTTTAACTTTGAAAAACTAAAAATATGTAATATTCGAATGTCAAGTGGATTTAAACCAAAATGGACTTCTATTTTTTATTTAAAGAGTATAAAAAAATAATTTAAAAGATATGGATAAAATTATTAAAGGTGGGTTTCATTGTATAAGGATGAAATTTTTTTTTCATTTTTGTTTGCATTTTGTTATAAAAATTCGCAAACATAAAATTACATGATTTTATATCTTTTGTCAGTCCTTTTACTTTTTTTTCTTGCACTACTCACCAAGTCTGTAAAACATGTTTTTCCTTCATATAAGTTAGTATGCAGTGAAAAAAAGAATTCTGCTCTGTGCGCTTGGCAGTTCAAAGTGGTCTTCAGTGTGTTCAGTTTCTTTAGTATAATAAACAAATGCATAATGTTAAAAGACCCATCATGCCTTTAAAGTTATATAATTTTACCTTTTCATTCGCTTAATTAGTCTTAAAAGGTATTTTGAAAAATTGATATTAAATTTTTATGTTGGATAACATAAATAAACTGAAAAACATTAACACACGAAAATCCTATTTTTTTTTTTCGACATTAGAGGCTCCCCTACAAATCTTACAAAGAAAATAACTGGATAACTTGAAAGTTGTATAGGACATTTCGAGTACTTTTTCTGTCATCCGCATAATACATACAACATTTCGTAGTTTCTTTAGTACAATAAACAAACTCATAATGTTTAAAAGACCAATCATCCCTTTAAAGTTATATAATTTTACCTTTTCATTCGCTTAATTAGTCTTAAAAGTGATTTTGAAAAATTGATATTAAACTTTTATGTTTAAATAACATATATAAACTGAAAAACATTAACACGAAATTTCCACAAAAACCTATTATTTTTTTTACGACATTAGAGGCTCTCTTAAAATTCGTACTAAGAAAATAACTGTCTGAGGGCACTGAACTCACAACTCTAATAGCTATCATCTATTTCGTAGAACGCATGTAAGTATCTTTAAGGTGGAACCCTATTAGAATATTATATGTAACATCATAAATTTATTCTTCCCACGTCTATCATACTTTTCGAATCGTTAAACGGCAGCTCTCCTCATTTCCGTATCGATCAACTCTTTTTGTTCATTGGTTAGCGTGTCGAGAACTTTGGAGAGGATCCTTCCTCTCTGTAGTGTCAGAGAGCAATTCATTTCAAGCGACAGGATATTGAATACACGGAAAATGGAACTGTGCTCCTTCTCTATTTGTCGAAAGATTTTCTTTCTGGGAAATTGGAACTTGGAACGTGTTTCTGTCAATTTGAAAAGAACTGATTCTGTTGTATTTTTTATTTCCTCGGCAGATATTTTTTTTAGTTAAGGATATGTTTGCATTCATCAAAGGCGACCAAATTTCATCACTTCCGGGTGGTAGGATAAAACGGCTCATTTGGTTAAAATGTGATGAATTTTATAACTACCTTTCATAAAAACTCTTGGAATACTTTTGTCTAATTTCTTGAGAAATGAAAGAAATATCGTTGGTTTTTATGAAATTATCATTTATCTATTGTTTTATTCAGTAAATCTATATAATTTTTTTTCCGATTTTCACAAACTCCAAACTTCTTAACAGGCAAGTTAACCCACTCATTTTTATTCCGCATTTAATTTCAGAATTTCTTTGTATTTATCACTGCTGGTATATTTCAATAGATTCGAAGTTATAGGTTTTACACATACACTTTTTAACAACGTAACACAGTTTAAATTTCTAAGTTAATTAAATTAGTTTGCACACTAGTCGGCTATCTTTTGTTAACACTTCTCATTTTTTTATTTTTAGAGTTAAAAGTGTTTGAAATAAGGATAGATGAAGTAAGAGAGGCGATTGACAAAAAAACATACAATCACAGCTGCGCACAAACGTAAATACTGGCCTAATCATCTTTGATGTCTTTACCCATATCGATATTATATAAAAAATATATTTTAATTAAAGTATTAAGTTACTGCCATTATATATGTAGTACTTATGGGTTTACCACAGAATAGATACACACAGATAGAAAATAATTAATTGCTATTATTTTTAAAAAATATAATGTTATAGTTAATTTTACATCCCTTTCTGGATACAGATGTTTTTCTTCTAATAATGTTAATCCTTAAAAATTATGGTTCATTTCATGGTTCGAAGATTTCTTAATTATAGTGTAGATATTTCATTCTTCGACATATTTAAATTATATTTTAGGAATCAAAACTGTTTTTGAATTGCATTTTTCCATCTATAATTCTCATAATGGCCAGAAAATGTATTGCTTTTTCAGCTACTCTATTTAATGAAGCTAACTGCAGCTAGAAATTACACAAAGGTCATTCATTCTTCCAGTAACATTGAAATTAATATGGCTTTCATATCACGTACGCATTTCTCCTAGACAACGCAGTACGTGGCAACAATACTGAACATTTAAACTGATGGATTCAAGTTCAACCATTCAACACCAAGTTTCAATGTATTTGTTGCTATCTTTTACTTGTTTTATTGGTTCTATAAGTACTTGTCATTCATATTTTTGTTATTATATATATTCATTTAACTTATTTTTTAAATAAAATGGTTATCCTATAGTAGAAAATAAATGGAAAATTTCTCCAGTTATTCAAAGAAAGCATAACAACAATACACAATAACTTGCAATTTATAGTTTATTCCTTAACAAAGTGGGGGTAAAAAAATCAGAAAAGAAAGTAAATAAAGATAAAGATAGGTTGAAATTTGACATAAATAACTTCTTTATGAATAATTAGTATTATAAGAGTATTATTGAAATGATGTTCGTAGCATATAAACAGAAATATGGAAAAGGGCAAAGTAGTACAGTTTGCCATCATAATAAGCTACCGTTACTTAAAAAATACGCATTTAAATTTTATAAACTATTCCTCTAACACAATTATGTTTCACATGAAAATGCATTGGTTATTTTGTGAAAACCTTTTAGATTCCTCTGTTCTTTAAAATTAAAAGTATAATCCTTATAAAGTATAATCCTTATAAAGTATAATCCTTATATATAATCCTTATAAATAATAATTCAAAAGTTCATAAAAAATTACCTTCAAATTTAACTTTTTATCCAAGAATGTTTTACTCTATTTATATTAACTTCATCCATTGATACTGCCTCAATGACTAGGTTTCATAATATTTTTGAATTTCACCTGTCTTAGTCTTTCTATTTCTCCCTTTTGTGCTGTAAACTAAGCAGAAATATAATTTAAATGTCAATTTAGGTGGTTTTTAAGATTTTTCTTGAGTTGAAATTTCATAAGGTTGAAAAAGGGAATAAGTCTATGACCTTTTTTCAACTGTAAAATATTTTTGAATGTACTTATATCCAGGGATATTTTTAACTCCTCTGAGAGAGTATTTCACTCCTTAAAAATCGGAATTACTCTTTAAAAAACTGGACAGGAGTATTTTCACTCTTTGAATTTTTCACAAAGGTTTAGCTGAACCTTCAGCCACGGCATACTTTGTATCAATACTTATAAAAGAGAAATATAAGAACTACCGTACTTTTTAATTGTATTTTCATTTCATTCAGCTATAGTATTTTTTTTATTTATTGTTCTGATGATTAGGGAGTTTGATTGATTGAAACCCAAAATAGCGTCCTCATTTTTTTTTTCAATTTCAGTTTTATCATTAAAAAGTAAGCGTTTTTAATAGAAATTTTGTCTCTGTGTATGTAGTTTATGCTATTTCCATTAGGGTTTCTTTCCCGGGATCCTCCCGGGAAATAGCTAAATTTTCCTACATTTTGTAATCCCGGGAAATAAGATTATTTGGAAATGAAAAACAGTGAAAATCAATAGGAAAAATCATTTTTTATAGTAATATTACAAGGAAATAATTTTTTTTTACATCTTTTTACTTTGGATTATTAATCATTGGACTTTAAATTTATATTTAAGTTTACTGAGAAATATTAATACTTCAAATTTTATTAACTATTAGTAATATTTTGTTCAAAAGTTACCTATTCAAAGTATACACTAGCGAAAGTATACATTCTTTGACTTGACCAAGTATAAAATGATTGATAATGATATTAATTCATAATACTATAAATATTATAAATGCATTCCCGGAAAAAAATAATATTATTAAATTCTCAATTTAATTTAAACTATTCCCGGGAAAGATTTTCCAGGGAATATTTTCCAGAGAAATTATTGCCAGGCCTGGCAAATTTTTCAGTGCTTGTGAAAAATTGTATTCAGTTTTATTAGATTTTAATCCTTCCTGGAATTATGAAAAAATATTTTTTGTCTAAAACTAATTAATATAGCAATATTACTCAAAGTGAATCCCTTTTTAAAGAAATATTTATGCACCCCCTAAGAACCTTAAAATAGTTTTGATGATTAAAAATAATTTTAATGAAGAAGTTTAAAATTTTAATCAATTCCCGGGAATCCCGGGAATGATCTTGTTATTCCCGGGATTTCCCGGAATTTCCCGGGAAGACAAAATCACCGGGAAATCAGAAACCCTAATTTCCATATTTCACTCCTTATAATTGAATTTCACTCCTCCTAAAAAAAGTCAAAGAGTATTTTTACTCATCCAAAAAAAATCCTAGGAATAACACTGCCTACAGGATACTAATGAAACGAGTGAACTCACCATGCGATGGGCACGCTAACGGTGTTTCCGTAGACCGGCTCTTCTCCTCCCATGTCTCCCTCATACCGTCGACTACTGTTGATCTCTCCACGTTGTTCCGCTTTTTTCTCGGGAAACGCGGATTCCGGGAAACGGTCGATCCGGTCGATCACCCCTCTCGCGTGTGCGATGCGCCGTCATAAAGCGATATTATAAAATCCGTTTGTTCTTCCGCACCGTGTGTTTGTCTTCCTGTGTGTGTGTGTTTGAGGCTACTGTTGTATGTATTGAAATGAAGCGGCTGGCTGTGTGTGTTTAGAGGCGAGGTTCGCTGACTTGTTTCGGTATAAAAACGTTTACGATGGACTTAACTGAGGGAGAAATTAATGAGTCGTTGGTTAGAAAAAGGGAGTAAAAGTCCAAAAACTAAGGGTTCTTACGTATTATCCCGTCGACCGTGCCGGCGTGCCGCTGAATCCGAAAACGCTATCACAGCCCATTGACTGTTCTAAAGTTGTGTCGCTGAATTTGACGGTCGCTGAATGGTCGACGAGGTAATACGTAAGAACGTAAGTACCAAACTAAGTTTCGAAAAAAAAACTGTATAAGTAATAGATCTTTCATTGTACAACCACCACCATTGTATGTTTAATGGAAATTCAGGACTCCTATTTAGAATACAGAACAATCATCGAAAAAAAAAATATTCAAAAATATTGTACTGTTGAAAAACTTTGATGGACTCAAACTTATCAAACTTTTTCAAACTAATTAAATTTCAGATGAAAAAAATATTTTAAAAAATACTTTAATCGGATATTAAATGGTTACATTTCTGCTCAGTTCACAGAACAAAAATGAAAAATAGAAAGACAAAGTGAGACAAAATAAAAATTATAAATTGTTTAGAAACTGAGTAAAATAAAGAGTTCTCTAACGTTTAAAAATGGGCTTAGGTAAAGAATTATTTTCTCGTATAATGTGATAAGATTTTAGTTAGTAAGGGAATAAGATGTCTAATATTATTACAGAACTCTAAATAAACAGTTTTTAACAGTTTATTCAAGGTAATTTGTTGAAAATTAATTAAAAACAACATACAGTGTTCTTCGTATAACTTAATCAAAACATCTACCCAGACGCATTCATTAGCACTTTGTTTACACCAAATGAAACTTCTCTTTACTATAGTAAAGCTCACTTGGGAAACTGACAAATCTGTAAATTTAATTGACATCGAAAGCTTTTACATCCTTCGTGAACAGTAAATTCTCCCCCATAGCTACTTAAAATCTTAATTCCCGCTTTAGTCGGTGTTGTAATGGGGCATTCTATAAATGCAAATTTCAAGTTCCATTATTCACTAAGGATTCTGTCTAGACTAGACATCAAACTGCCCAGAGACCGTTCCGATCATCGATAACAATGTTAAGTTAGCGGTAACTTGTGAAGTTAAACCCAAATTACCGGAGCAAATTTAAAGTATGAATATCGTTTCACAGATCCCCAATGTGGAATTAATTTATTAGGGTAGTGCGAACTTGGCATTAAATTAGATTGTTTGGACCTGATTGTAGAATTTTTTAGTTTTAAATACCGTTTGCGCTTACAAATCAAACAAGAACGTTGAATTTTGTAGCTAATAAGTATTTATACAATCAATAAATAAATTTTATTACAATTTCTTATTTAAAATTTTGATTGAAATCCAACTTTATGTGATTTTTATAACTTTTGTAAGTTTATTTAGTGGATGAAAATTTGTATCACGATGATCGGTATTAATAGTTTGTATCACTAATTTGAAAAATCAGATAAAAAAAATTTAAAATCTTTAAACCTTATATTAAATATTTTTAAGAATATTTTGATTGGTCTTCGATATTCTATTTATGTTATCTCTAAATGAAGACTGATATAAATGCCCTTGTAGCTATTTCTTAAGTTCAGACCTTAGTTTAATGTTTTTGGAGGCGCATTATTAATCAAATTATATTTTATTATTATACGTTGATTGATATTTTGCTTTTTATGCTTAAAAAATATTAATAATAACCAGCAAGAGAAACACCCTTTTAACATGCATCACATTATTCTCTATTACTGTTATGAATTAGTTTTCTTTTTTTTTTTTTTTTGTGTGTGTGTGTGTGTGTGTGTGTGTGTGTGTGTGTGTGTGTGTGTGTGTGTGTGTGTGTGTGTGTGTGTGTGTGTGTGTGTGTGTGTGTGTGTGTGTGTGTGTGTGTGTGTGTGTGTGTGTGTGTGTGTGTGTGTGTGTGTGTGTGTGTGTGTGTGTGTGTGTGTGTGTGTGTGTGTGTGTGTGTGTGTGTGTGTGTGTGTGTGTGTGTGTGTGTGTGTGTGTGTGTGTGTGTGTGTGTGTGTGTGTGTGTGTGTGTGTGTGTGTGTGTGTGTGTGTGTGTGTGTGTGTGTGTGTGTGTGTGTGTGTGTGTGTGTGTGTGTGTGTGTGTGTGTGTGTGTGTGTGTGTGTGTGTGTCGCAGTTTAATAAGTTTCCTATTGCGGCATTTTGACCTGTTTTTAGAATGCAATAATTCGTTTGATTTTAAAAATATTTTCATTGGACTAAAAATTTATAAAAATTCTTCTTTCAGTTTATACTATTTCAATGATCTTAACAACACATTCTTACATTCCTATAACGTATTATCACACCAGTAAAGCTAATTTATTAGAAAGATATAAAACAAAGAAGTTCCAAAACTCGCATAGCAAGAAAATAATACTTTAGGCATGAATATCACAGTAACTAATACGCATACTCTTTTAAGAAAATTACCTGAGGATCTCAAATCATTTCTATGACAATAAAAAGATCAATACCGTTTCAAGAAATGTGTTAATGACCTCAGTCGTATAGGATAATCAGGAGATTCTTCACAACAAAATATCTCCCGAGCAACCCGGCAGAATACTCTCCTCAATACCACTTTTATCTCCTCAGAGAATTCCTATTCCACACATAATGATTCTACAAATGGAAATTATTTAAAGCGCTCCACACTTACATGAGTTCTATGTATGGAATACCTCCCCATTGATTAAGTAAATGGGAAAAGGGATTAAATGATTTCCGGGTTGCTTTTTTCCTCTCGATTTAGGAAATAAAATTTCTCAACTTATCCCAGTTTTACATTTTATTTATCGTAACAAAACCCTGGCTTTCGACGGAAATTCAGATTTTTCTTGCTTTTTTTAAAATACAAATGCAACAATTTAAGTGTTATTTCAACTCTAAGAGAACGCCAAGAAATTCCCTACGACGCATTTTTTGTCAAAAAAAAAAAAAAAATGGGACGTCATACCAGTAGCATGGCCTGAAAAGGGTAAATGTTGCAACCCTGCGTCGATAGGCCAAATCTAAAAGAGACTCCTATTTTCTAAAACTCAAGTAACTGATAATGGAGTCCATAATCAGTGGTGTTATTACTTAATACCATTTACACATCGTATCTCTCTATACCAATTTTAAAAAACTTCATTATTTCACTCCACATCCCGCGCATGCATGAGCTATGCGCAGGGGATATTTTTAACATCTTAGTCTGATAACACTTACAATAATAACTATATTCACGTTTTCTATTTACACTTTTTAGCTAAAATCAGATATAACGATCTTCCTTTTTTTTCTATCACATTTTTCTCGAAAACTATGTGTCGTAGAGGTATTGTTTAATGTTCCGTTGGCTTTTTCAAGTACTCCATGCAATAAGGAATCTGACTGCGCAAAGTTTGGACGTACTTGAAACACCCGGCAAAAATTAACGCTCTTAAATATTTTGACAAAAACATTTTTCTGCATTTTAGGATAACTTTAACTCTTTAATAAAACTTTTTCCCTATGAGATGTTGTTAAATGAACGCAGTAACTCTGAAAACTGATGCGAATTCCTTTTTATTTCTAAAGCTTTTACCACTAGTTTGAACTAGATTTCAAAGGCTTGCCTTAAATATTGTTTTGTGAAACAGTTAAATGCAGCATCCAATTTTTTCATTTAAGATAAAAAAAACTTTAAGAGGAACTCTGTAATTTGTAATCCTGAAAACCTACCGCCTGTTATAATATCCAAATAATAATACTACTAGCTCTTAAAATACCTTAAATGATTGATTGATTTACTCAACCTAAAAAATGAAAAGAATTCTCAAAAATAAATGTAAAAGCTAAATAATTTGTTTGTAAATCCCTTAAACCTTAAACAATAGTAAAATATATGCTTGAGAGTACTCCGATGGACGGATTTATGATGGACCCTTGGGGGGGGCAAGCTGTCCCTGATGGCTTTGGAAACATGATTTTCCCTTACAAAAACGGAATTTTCTAAAAAAGTTGGGGGGGGGGCAATTTCCCTTCCTACGCCCCCCCCTTAAATCCGCCCATCCCAACTCCCCCATAAAATATTCGAAATTCAAAAAATAGTGTTTTAACTTCTTGTTCTCCAGTCAAAATTTAGCAATTACCTATTATTATTGATATTGTTGATTGATTGATTTGTTTTTTAATTAGTCATTAGTTGGTTAATTATAGTCATTTAAATTAGTAATAAATTTGTATTTAATTACTCGTTAATTAATTATTTATTAACTTAACACTAATAAATAGGTCATTGCTGAACCCTTAATTTATTAGGTACTAGCTGACTTACCCGTCCTTGCACGGTTTGAGTTAATTAATAGGGTTTTTTAATGTTAATTAAATTTTATCAAGTTGGGTGTCTTTTCTTTTCTGGATTAGCTGTCACCTATCATCCCGTCATCCCCGTAGTCTTTTCATCCCGTTTCCCCGTCGTCTTTTCATCCCAGTTCCTTACTGTGAAAATTTACCCTAATTCATCCCGTCCTGCATTTAACTTTGGTTGTTATCAATTTATCCATTCTAAGTGAAAAATAATCCAATTGAACTCATCACAGTCATTTGAAATTCAGTGTTCAAAATCTGAAACAGAATTTTTATGAGGTATCCCTTCTGTCCCGCAACGAATGGTTTTATAAAATCCCTCAATAAAAATTTATCAAGTAAAAATTTATCGAAAACATCTTTTTATAATTTTTAAAGTAGAAGTTAATGCTCAAATTGTTTAATTCCCTTAAACCCTCCTAGAGCCTTGGGCTTGAATCTTCCTACAGCATGTTACAAACCGTATTCTTATGAAATGTTTCATGGTTTTCCAATAATTTATATTATCAATAACAATCTTAAACTTAACCATCAGAAAATAATCCCAATGAGTAATTCAGCCAACAACTCCCGCTAAAGCAAACATAACCTAATTTAATTTTAAAAATGATGATTAATTTAAAAATGACGGAGAATACATCTTCTATTTGTATGATACATCCCTACATCCCCCTAAATAAAAATATTTTTAACAAAATAATGAAATATTTGTTAAATTTCATTTTTATTTTATCATGATAGCCAACTTCTTATAAAGCTACTTTGAAAAAGTAAAAACGATTTGCTAGTAATAATAAAAACCTAGTGAATGTATAAGTCTAGTAAACCATGCCCCATGAAACAATGAAATAATTTCAGCTCTGTTTCCATGGAAACCCTTTATTTTAGCTTTTGCACAAATATATTTATTTTAGAAAAAATTAAAATTATAAATAAAGGAAAATGATGTTTCAAAATTAATTATTTGAATTTAAGTGTTTCCCGAAAATTGTTATAATTTTTAAATATAAATTTACACTGTTGTTCGTCTTAATTTGTTATAAATTATGAAATTTTTGAAATTATATTTTAACAAATGAGGCCAGTCGAAACCTCAAGAGAGAAATAAACCTACTGCAATTTATGCATTTCAACAATGCACAATGCTATTTCAATGGGAAAAACGGAGTAGAAAAAGCGCCGAAAATCAGGGAAGGAGTCGTTCGATTTTTAAATCCGTTCTTAGAGCGCGTCGCATAGCAGAGAGGAAGGTCTCTGTCAAATTTCAAGCCTCTGGGTCCAGTAGTTTCGGATATTCCGTGTTGAGTGTTTGTCACTTACCAGTGAGTGAGTCAGTCAGTCAGTCAGTCAGTGGTATTTGGCTTTTATAGATATAGATTAATAATAAATTAATCATCAGTAAGATTTGTAATCAATAAGCCATTGTTTAACTGTTTATTAATTATTAATTAATAAATCAAAGTTAAGTATTTAATTAGTAGTAAATTATTAATTAGCACTCTTAAATTATTAACTAAAATATTTTTATGTACTGTATAGACCGGGAGCCAGCAACATATTTTGTCAGTCATTTCCTCTCAAGCGATATTTGGTGGAAAATTTCAGGGAGTTGTATCTGTTAAAATGAAGAACCGCTACAACTAAAACTATACTGCTTTGTTGTATCAAAAAAACCTAGTGCTCGTGCTAATCGTGCTATTATTACTTTTTTTGAAACGAGTCATTGTTCTTTGTTATGAATTATTTACCTGATGTAACTTATTTTTCCATTTTCCATTTAATGTTTTTAGTTATTAATAAATTTTTTATTAATAACTATTGAAGTGCGAATTATTCTGTCAAGAGGTTATGGGCCCAGACACGCGATAATGGAGCTATTCACCACAGATAAACTTCAAGGCCAGGAAAACTGGGTGAGGTGGAAATGGATGGTGGAGGGGCTGTTAATGGAAAAAGAGTATGCCCATGAGGTGTGCACCGGAGAACTAGAAAGGCCAGTTCTGGATACCGGGAATGCTGCATCAGTTGGTAAATATGATAAAGAATTAGCAAACTTCAATAAGGGGAACAGAGCCGCGAGAGGCATTTTTTCTCGTACTCTGGATTTTGAAATTTGTGACTTGGTGTCCATGTGCAAAAGTGCCAGGGAAATTTGGTTAAAGTTGCATGAGCTGTTTGAGCAGCGAAATACCCAAGCTCAGTATGCATGTCAGCTGCAGTTTTCGTCTTTTGCCAGGGATCCGGAAAACAGTATGGCAATGCACATTGCTAAGCTGGAGCATCTCGTCTCTAGAATGACAGATTTGGACATTAAGCCAAATGACTTTCTAATCATGAGTAAACTTCTTGAAACCCTGTCAAGTGATTACGAGCCATTGAAAATGGCTTGGTGTGTAAGACTTCCAGAGCAACAGACGCTCACAGAATTAAAGAAACTGTTGATATCTGAGGAGCAGAGGAGAGCCACAGAAACCTCCCGAGATGCTGAGCTCTCAGCTTTATTGTCAAAAGCCAGCTTGGGGAAAGTACAATCTAATGCCAAGCATACCAACCCGGTAAATAAACAGGGGAAGATGAAATGTTTTAAGTGTGGCGAAAGTGGACACATTAAAAGAAACTGCCCCATGAGAAACAACTATCAAGAGAAAAACTATCACAGTGATGAAGTGTTTGTGACAGAGTCTCTCGTAGCAAGTAGTGATGATGTGTGGGTTATCGATTCAGGAGCTACTCAGCATATCACCAACAAAAGTAGCTACTTGTTCGATTATGTGGAATACCATTGCCCCTTGGAGGTCCGTGTTGGAAATAACTCTGAAATGAAGGCATTTGGACATGGAAAAATTTCTATGAAGATGCTGGTACATGGCTCGTGGAAACAAAGCATGTTGGAGAAAGTGTTATATGCTCCGGACGCATCAAGAAATTTGTTTTCTGTCAGCCAGGCCTTGGATCATGGGAAGGAATTTAACATGTCTAATGAGAAATGCGAATTTGTCAAGTCAAACAGAGTAGTTGCGGTAGGAATAAGATGTGGAAATTTATTCAAGCTACAATGCCAAGTAATGATGCCTGAGGCGGAGACTGTTATCACCACTGTTCCCTCACTTGAATCTAATTTAAATGAGACGCTTCAACTCTGGCATGAGAGACTTGGGCACGAACAAGTAACAGGAGAGCTTGAGAACAAGCAACATGAAAAGAAGTTACTTCTATCTCAGAGAATTAAAGTGCAGGATGACAAGGAGTTCTGTGAGGCTTGCATCGTCGGAAAACAACACAGACAGCCGTTCCTTAGTCCTCAACAACGAGCAAAGGAAGATGGAGAAATAATTCATTCTGATGTCTGTGGTCCTATAGAGGAAAAATATAGGGTTGAATCAGTGTCAACATCGGCTGTTGTTGGACTTGAATTGCCAAAACCAGAAAATGATCCAAACCCTGACTCGACTGAAGTGACCCCCCTTCCCGATAGTGCTGAATCTGAAAATGATCCTGATCCGAAGAATGCATCAGAGGAAAAGCAGAAAGAAGGTCATCAACTGAGAAGCAAGATGAAACTAAAGGCACCCAAACGTCTCATTGAATGCTGTATTGCAGAGCAGGTAGAACCTGAACCCTACCATCAAGTCGTTAAGTCGGAGAATGCTCTCGGGGTGCTGGAGAGATTCAATATGGAGGAGTTGGATCCTGTGTCCAAAGTCAAGCGCATACTCAAGTATGTTGGAGGAACATCAGGCCGTGGTGTGTTGTACAAGTATGGCCCTCAATCAAGTGTTTCGGAGTCTTGCAGTGATGCTGACTATGCCAGTGACACAGCTACCAGGAAATCTGTCTCTGGTATCTTCTTCAAAGGTAGTGGAGGAGCTATTAGATGGGTAAGCCGTCGTCAGCAATGTGTATCACTAGGCGTAAGCACCACTGAGGCAGAATATGAGGCTGCAAGTGAGGCTACGAAAGAGCTGATCTGGCTGAAACGCAAGATTTATCCCCCTTGTCAGCAGTCCCAGTTCTACAGGTCACCAACGAACGAGAACACCAACTGGCCGACATTTTGACTACCACGCTTTGAACTATTAAGAAGTTCTCTTGGTTTTTTTTAAGTTAAACTGTTAAAAGTAATATTGGTAATTTTTTTGGAGTTTCTATTTGTTTAGTTGTAGGTTCTAGGGGGAATGTTAAAATGAAGAACCGCTACAACTAAAACTATACTGCTTTGTTGTATCAAAAAAACCTAGTGCTCGTGCTAATCGTGCTATTATTACTTTTTTTGAAACGAGTCATTGTTCTTTGTTATGAATTATTTACCTGATGTAACTTATTTTTCCATTTTCCATTTAATGTTTTTAGTTATTAATAAATTTTTTATTAATAACTATTGAAGTGCGAATTATTCTGTCAAGAGTATCATAAAGCCTGGTGAGCGTCAGCTGCTTGTCCGTGGGTGGGTTGAGCGGTGGGAGCCCCCCAAACACTCCCCCCCACACACAAAGTCAAAGTCTCTTCATAGATTGGTCAAAGATTGGATGAAAATAGCCATAACTTGAAGTATTGTGGAAACCCTACCGCTTCATTCATTGATAAGAATCTTTGAGGAAGACGCTCCAAATGTTAAAACGACCAGCTGACGTCTATTCCACCGCCCTACAGCCAGTTGACGAATTTTTTTCTTCTAGATATTGGGTCTACTATAATGTATCAAAGTTTTAGCCGGGAGGAAATGACTGAAAATTTTAATTTTTTTTGTGTGGGGGGGGGAGTGTTTTGGGGGCTCCCACCGCTCAACCCACCCACGGACAAGCAGCTGACGCTCACCAGGCTTTATGATACAACTCCCTGAAATTTTCCACCAAATATCGCTTGAGAGGAAATGACTGACAAAATATGTTGCTGGCTCCCGGTCTATGTAATTGAGTAATTGAATAACTGATCTCTGGATTAATTGGATCTTAAATATTATTAAAATTAATCAAGTTTTATTCCAATTTTTTCGCGAACGGCACACTATCTCCTACACATAGGGGTGAGGTCAGAATCAAACTGACGGCGGAGCAGTGTGCAGACTGCTGGCATGAAGGGCAGTGAGCAGACCTATGCAGACCATGCAGACCCAACCGGCCATCAGTCCCCCGATAACGCTTTTTCTTTTCTTTTTTTTTAGAACTTCAACCGCAATTTATGTGGTGCTGCCATCTACTAATAACGGAACAAACGAAGATAACTAGAAAGAGAATGACACAAACAAGCTACTTTTAACTGTAACCGATAATTGCTCTTCTCCCTTGATATTTTCTTTTCATATTTTCTAATCTCATCCTACAAGACAAGCCTTTGCTACAAGCTAAGATCTTAACCTCCACTTATGGGCCAATCAGAGCTTTCGCAAAGGAACGGATTATCCGGATTATCCTTCTGAAAACCAATCAAAGTACAGATTAATAATAGTGTCATTGTTCCCAGGATTTGAATCCGAAATTATGTTATGTGTGTGTTTTGTTTTGTTTACAAAGTAGAGTTTTCATTTGTTACAAAATCACGGCTAAAATGAAAGCAAAAGCTATGAAGTCTATTTCTGTGTATGTATAATTGTTTTAATTTTACTCCCTGAGGGAATGAATAAAGTAAATATGGGACTGGCGCAAAATTTTCTCGAAACAAAAACCTACAAGTGGCCACCCACAAAAAAAACGGCCTAGATTCTTAAAACTTACTAAAAAAAATTGTTTGGTACATTTATATGTCCATTGATAAGTTATTATCAAATATAAATCTTATTTAGAAAAACTATTGTACCTTATTTGTTATTTAATTTTGACTAAAAAGTACATTCCAGTCTCATTGCAAACCAAAACTTGTTTTTTATTTATTTTCAAATCGGGGAACCTCACTGAAAATTTGTCCCTTTAAAGTAGTGTTATGGTGGTGGGACTTATATCCCACCTGCTGTAGAAAGGCCTACACCAGGTCCGAGACACCATGTTGCTGTAACATACTAAAAAGCCTTTCCTGCTCATCCGACAATTGGTCCGGAGTGGCACCAATACAATCAAGAAGGTGAGCAGGGGTAGCTGGGAGGGAACAAGGGCAGGGACCAAAACATTTTTCTTTGCCATTAAAAGTTATGCCCTTTAGATGGCCGGATCTAAATCTAAATAGACTAGTTTGTAGGAGTCTAGACCCAGAACTTGTTAGTGAGAGGCCCAGACGCTTGGCAGAAAACCAATGGTGGTTGCCTGAGGAATCCTCCAAGAAGAGACTTGATTTTCTGGATGGTGAAGATCACTGAGGGCTGGAGGCCAGTAGTGGAGGGAACCGGTAGATTACAAGCATCCTTGGCCAGCGAATCAGCCACTTCGTTGCCATGTACTCCAACTTGGGATGAATCCACTGGAGGCAAATACTTTTATCAGGACCCATCTCTATCAATTTGTTCAGAATGTCCTGGCCGCATTTTGGCAAAACTTTTGGCCAATTCTTTAAAAGCTGGATTGAGCTTCTACTGTCGGTGAGGATCCAGGTGTTGGCTTTCTAATAAGTCATGGCGTATTCCAGAGCTTTATTGATAGCAAGTAGTTCAGATCTAAATACAGAGCAATGGTCAGGGTTCCTAATGCTATGTTTGATTCTGCCATCGGGAGTTCTGAGGAATACTCCACTACCTGCAAGACCAGTATCAGATTTGCTACCATCAGTGTATATAATTAAGGCTTTAGAAGGGATAGATGAGATGGTTTCTAACGCTAACTGTTTCAAAAGTTCAGGTTCTTGATTTTGCTTGACTACTGGAGTGTTCAAGTCAACTGAGAAGAAGACATGATTAAAAGATGTGACTGGGGACTGGCAAGCATAAGGAATCAAAGTTAAAGTATTGTTATAATCAGGGTTTTAAACCTGCTCACAAACAAACCCCAAAAAAGGTGTTAGGTTTCTTAAAAAAACCTTGCCTTTTTATCATACGTTTTTAAATATTGCAGATTTAAAAATTAACATGAAGCCTATAATAGTACAAAAAATAGCATACTTATCTTGGCGCAGTAATTAATATATATTTATCTTTGGACATATAAGGAATTTTAAACTTTTTTTATTACCCAAAGTAATAAAGTTAAAATTCTTTTTTGCTTGAATGAATTAAAATAATTTTTGCAATAAAGGTTTTCATTGCATTTTGTTTTCTTTCCCCTACAGACCTGAATCCTTTTCTCAAATTAATTCCTCTGGAGAAGACAATGTTGATAATCCCAGCTCTCATACTCGTCTCACAACCTGTAAGGAGGTTAAGCATGTATGGAGCAAAAATGAAGTAATATGCTTTGAAGTGTATTTTATTTCTAGTGTACAGTTGTTATAGTTAACTCTTTTGTTATCTTAAACTCATGTGTTTTCTTTACATGAGTTTGTACATTTTCATTGTTTACTACATTTCTAGGATAAAAGACTAAAGTCCTTAGTGAAAAAAGGAAATGAATGGGACAAGATTGCTTCCTTCTTTTTAACCAAAAGTCCTCTTCAATGCTACAATAGATGGCATTATGTTTTAAATCCTGAAAGGACAATTCAGCGACCTTTTACTAAAGAAGTCAGTATTTTTCTATTATCATGACTTGCAGCTATTATTTTTTACATTAATGATCTAGTTAAAATTAAATAAAATAAAACATAATTTGAATGTAATGTTTATTCACATTTGTGTGTACCATTCTTTCAATTAAATATTTGGCACTCACCAGGGATGCAGAAAGTTTTTTTACTTCCAAGATTTCCCCCAATCCATACAACTTCGTTCTGATTTAGTTTTCGGAACGCAGCGCGTAGTTTCTCTCTAAAGTGATTGATAATACAGGTGTTCTACTAGGAAAAAATTGGGTCCGTTTACACACCTTTCTCAAAATTCCGATCCTCTACAAAACCTTCCGATGGAGAAAACACGCTCAAGGACTCGCGACAATTCATGTTTACAAATAACGATCAAAAGTGAACCTTTCATCTGTTATGGTGAAGGCGAAAATCACAACATAAATTTTGTATACTGTACTGAAATTGAATTTAATACAGTACCGGACCCTTTATCCGGAACCCCAAAATCCGGAAGGACCCGAAATCCGGCTCGCGTTCAGAATTTTTTTAAAGAATTTTTAGTGAGCAAATGCTGCTACGACGCATAATGGTTCCGTCGCGCCCAAGGCGTGCAACTTTCGGACCCTTCTAAACTTTTACGAAGGGCGGAGAAACGCCCCTTCGCAGAGCAGCGGTCATTAGCGAACAATAGAAAACCCCTCCTCGGACGGGATCGCGCGCGCCCGCTACACAGCGATGAGGCGTTTCTCCGGCCGTCGTAAAAGTTTGGAAGGGCCCTTCTCTTCTGTTTCTAATCTTCTCTTCGTCTCCTGCGGCTTCGCTATCGGTTCCGCCACGACCCACGTGCCCCTTCGCCGGAATTTTATTGCTGGATCCTCTACTATTGAAACGGACGCTCAGAACAACGCAGATGATGTTAACGCAATTTTAATTCCCGTTCATATGATCGTAAATTTAGATTTACAAGAAAGAAAAATGATAGTAGGGAGGGGGAAGCGGGTATTTTGGTTTTACTAAAGCAGCTGCGGCTTTACTCGCGTTTTTTCCGGAACGGACCCGAAATCCGCGATGTTGTCGGCCCCGAGCTTGCCGGATAAAGGGTCCGTTACTGTAGTAAACTTTTCCACAAAATTTCCCCCAATCCTAGATTGACGGATCAGATATATTATGCATCCCTGACACACACAAGGGTCTTTTAGCAAAAGCTTCTTTGAATTACTGTTTAATTTGAATCACTATATTATGGAATTTTTTCAGTGATGGTAAATTATGTATTGTATTTTAACAATGTTGTTTTCATCACCAGGAAGATGAAAAAATCATTGAATTAGTTAAGATGCATGGAACTAAAAGTTGGCATGAAATTGCTAAGCATTTAAAAAATCGAATTGGGATACAATGCAAAAGAAGGTTTGTATTATGAATTATGAAAAGTTTTAGTATACAATTTACTTTAGCAAATAAATAAGTATAATTCTTTTGAAATATCTCATGTTTATATGCACTAGATTATCACTGAAACTCATGGAATTTAAGTGTTTAGTGTTTTCAGCATACTGTTTTTTTATTTGGAATTTTGTCATTAAAAACCTAAAATTAGTCAGTTTCTGTAAATAGGAATTCTGATAAAAATTATGTTAATTCAAAATAAACTTTTATTTATAGTCCTTACTTTTAGCAGACTATTTTCCGACCTAAAATACTGATTTGAATGACTCAAAAACAATCAAATCAATTCATAATGTTCATTTAATAATAAAAGAAGTAGTCTAACTGAAGCTATGATGAATATAATCGAATCAAGCTTGTGAAAGTCCATCGTAATCTGTGCAAGATTTTTTAATGTTATTCTGTTATATAATGTTTTGAAAATAATATGAACTCTTGCGCTCAGTCATAAGTCTTTACTTCCCTACATTATAAACAAGTATTTTTTTTTCTTTTTCAAATCATTTGTTATGAGTTATAGTGATTTTTCCCTTTCTCAATCAATGCGTCTACGGGAACTCTAATATTAAAGAATTCTTTTTGCCTGGCATTGATATTGGGAACACAGGGTTCATGTCCATGCCACCTCTATTATTATTCTACCTCTATGGTTTTACATCTTTTGCCTTTGTTTTATTATATTTTTTTTGTAGAACTGAAATCCCAACCCTGTTTTTACATACCATTTGTTTTCTAGGTGGCAAAATTATTTGGATCCCACTGTAAAGAAAACAGCTTGGACGAAGAAAGAAAGAAAACTTATTACCAGTTATCATAGCCGTTGGGGAAACCAATGGTCTAAAATAGCAAAAAAAATTCCTGGAAGGTAAAACAGAACATTCATAATTTTTTTATGCACTTTATTGATTAAGCATGCATTTTTGGTTAATAGTTGTGATATTTTAATTTCAAATATTATATACAAATATTTCCTAGGACTGATGAAGCAATAAGGTATTATTGGAACTGTTTTGTAATAAAGAAGTTGAATGCCTCACATGGTTTAAAGAAGCTTAAAGTACAGAAAAACCCTCGTGGGGTGGTTAAGAGTACATGGACTAAAGAAGTAATATGCTTTAAAATTATACTAAATATATTTTACATATATATGCTACCTCAACATTTTTCAAAATTTGCTTAACATCAGAATAGAAGAGGAAAGCAGAATATTTTTCAACTTTAAATAATATACCCACACAACTCAAGAATAACATCTTGGCACCTCTCATTCTATAGAAACTAAGCCATAAGTAGAAGTACCAATACTTAACAAATTGTATTTTAGTCTACTACAACAGTAAAACTTAGACTTTTAGTTAAGTAAATACATGTTAAATATGATTTACATGTTTTATAATAAAATTATGGAGTTTTTAAAATAGATTTTTTTAATGATTTTACTATATTAAGGATTTTTCAGCATTGATTATCTTAATATTAAAATCATGGAAACTTCCACAGCTTGAATAACAATTTATTGAATCATTTTCCAATATTGTCTTTTTGGAGAACATCCAAATGTTTTGCCCTCTGCTTGGGGGGGGGGGAATCCTCAGAGGGAAAAATTTGTTACCAGGAAATATAAAAAGGCAAAATTAAACAATTACACAATCAAATTAAAATAATGTGTGAACAATATAAGGGAACGAGGTATGAAAAATGTATCTGATCCATCATTGTTGTAATAATGGCTTGGTATTTCATATCATAAGAGTCAGGTTCTTATTTCCTTTTATTTATCATTTTTTATCAATTTAATATTAAGTTATTAATTTAAAGGAATATATTCCAGGCTTTTATGAAATACTGTACCAAGCCATTACAACAACAATGAAGCATCAGTTTCATTTTTCATATCTCGTCCACTTAAATTGTTCCCACATTATTTTAATTTGATTATGAAATTGTTTAATTTTGCCTTTTTATGTTTGTTATCAATGTTTTTTTTCCACTGAGGATGCCCTCCGAAGCAGAGGGCAAAACGTTTTGGAAGTATAGTACCCGAAAGACAATCCTATGAAATGATTCAATAAATCCTAATATTGTTTATTAACTACGGTATTTCATTACCAGGAAGATGAAAAACTTATTGAATTAATGCAGAAAGATGGACTTAAAAATTGGACTCTAATTGCCAAGAATTTTAAAAGGCAAAATAGGATGCAATGCAGACACAGGTTTGTTTTATGAAAAGTTTTATTTCATACTATGCTTATTTATAAGTTTAGTAAAACCTTGTTTATTTGATTTAGGGTCTTGTTCACAAATCTGTGCAATTTTCTTACAAAGCATGGGTTTAAATAATTTTTTAATTCAATTTTTGAAGGTCTTTTTTAAATTTAATCATTTAAAGATTTATTACCAAATATTGTTAAAATATTTACTGTTTCTTCTTGTTTGAACGGATTTACCCTGGTATTTCAATTTTTAGTTTATTAAATTAGCTAAATATTGATTTAAAAAATGATTAGGAATTTTTTTTTCGGTAATATAAACTGCAATATCCATAAGGAAAATAAACCTTTTGAAATGCTTTAAAGCTTTTTAACCCAAACATTTAAAAAATAGATTTTTTAAGCCAATTAAAATATAAAACTTTTTGCCGACTAATTTTCATCTTCAAGTTTAGGGCAATGTGTTTTATTTGAGTGAAATATTTGTATTTTCATATTCAGCTCTGAAAAACAGCCTGTTAATATGTATCATAAGTATTAATCACTCTTATTTGATTTTTTGTAGGGCCTATTTAAAAAAAAACTAACCTAAAAATTTACTTGAACTTATTTTGTCTGAATTTTAGTACAGAAGAACCTTGTTAGAATGACCCCTCATGCGACTAACAATATACGATCGTTTTTAAAAAAAGGACGTTATAACTAGGGCTGTGATTTCCATGCAATTAAAAACTGAAAATATGTTCATATGATATGAAATTATTTTAGGTAAATATGTAATAACAAGTGTGAAATATGTATTTAAAAATAGGAGATATGAATTTTAATTTTTACTAAACAAATATCTAATCTAAAAATAAGTTTTTGGTGCATGGTTTCCAGGGAAAAACTTTTCAATTACTGATCCATATAACACATTTTTAGTATCAAAATGTCCGGATTCTTTCGAGGATGTACAAAAAGCTAATGAATTTTTTTTAACAGTTCTAAATTTTAAAATATTTCTATTTTTTTAGATTTTGGATAAGGTTGCAGTTACAAAGCAAGTACTGTCAAACAACTTATTAATGCAACCAATCACAATGACCATTTGACACCATATTTTATGATGGAACAATTTTTTTCTCATTTAAAAAAGTTTTTTCTAAATTAAATATCATTCTAAGACTGATTAAAGTATTCTAAAAATTACAGATATGCTATTTCATACTGAAATGTGCAATTCAATTTTTAGTCTGATAATGGAAATTAATTGAAAACATTGAGTGTCATGTAGGTTTTGTCTTATTATTTTCAAGGCTTAAAAGGTATTATTTAACAAGTCTGGGTTTAAACAAAAATATGAATGATAAAACACTAGGTATACTAATTAGTTACTAGCAGGGGTGCAGAATATGTCTGTACGCCCGAACATGGTTCGGGGGAAATTCGGACAGTTTCGGTGAAATTTTTCCCCTAAGTTTATAAAGAAAAAAACCTCTTCAAATCCAAGTTGCAATTAGTAACAAATATTTTGGCTGGGGACAATATTATACCCTCCAAATTCTACGGAAATAAGGTAAAAACTACGGATTTACGCCGAAAAAACAAGTGTCCTTGGTGAATACCTGAAAGTTGGCTTTTCCTTCCATTTGGACAGATATGCAGGAAAAACAAGGTATCCGGAGCGGAATTAGCGATTTTCACTAAAAACCGCGTTCTTGTTTAATCACAACGATGTTTTTGACTTAAAGAACATTTTATAGCTAACAAGGAAACGTTCTCAGGGTGAACTCACAGAATTGGATGAAAATTTTACAGGCATAAGAAGATGCTAAAAAAACTTACTGTGAAAAAATTAGCTGCTAAATTTCATTAGGAAAGGAGTAAATTAACTTTGAAAATTAGGTTCTGAGATGCCAACATTCAATTATCACCACTTGGCGAATTATCTATCAGATGGAATGATGAAATTTGTATTTAACGTGAAATTGAGATATTTTGTTAAAAGTACTTCAGAGTATCCATTAAAACAACAGTTTTTTAATAAATTTCCTTTAATTTTATTTTCCTCCTTTAATTCATTTTTAATCCTTTTTTGCATTTGATGAACCTTTTTTTTTTTTATTCGCTCATTTAAACTCAAACGCGGCCAGTTTATTCTAAGCATTTGGCACAGAGCCAAAGGAAGCATCCTCGCCTAGTAGGGTTACATTTGGCGTTAAATATGATAATTTTTAATAATTTTTTACAGCTTTTCTACTGCAATTTAGCAGCTAATTTTTTTACAGAAGGTGTTTTGAGTCTTATACTAACCCCTGTAAAATTTTCGTCCAATTCTGTGAGTTCACCCTAGAGAACGTTTCCTTGTAAGATAACACGTATACAAGAAAGAATAAAAGAATGTATTAAGTCCATAAAAATCAAAAATAGATTATTTGGTAAATATTGAACCTTGCAGAAGTTCAGTAATTAAGCTATTATTCATAATTTTTATTATTTCATAATGAAAACTTTAGTATTAACATGAACTAGAATAAAATATGGAGCAATTTTGGAAAAATTTTGATGAAAATTTGGAAACCTATTTTAGGGGAAATTTTGAAAGAAATTAATTGTTCTGGGGAAATATTGGGCTCTGGAACATTTTCTGCACCTCTGGTTACTAGGCGGTACAATATTGAATTTAAAGGATTTATTGGTGTAAGTTTTGTTTTCTGTATGTTGATTAACAGTTAATAGTTATTAATAGATGTGCTGGATATTTTTTAAGGCAAACATTTTGATTAAATTATTGATAAATTAAGAGTTAATAAATATTTAAACTTTTAAGAGAGTGTTATTTATAGAGATGGTCTGTGGAAGTTTGGAAAGTTGGTTGACATTTCTTCTGCTAATTTTGTTATTAACATGGTTTACAGGGGTCAGAGTTGTCCTATATTTACTATATTTTTCCAAAAACCTTAAAAAACGTCCTATATTGTCCTATATTTTTGCAAATGCCCTATATGTCCTATATTTCTCATCTCAAACCCAAAGTTGAAGCAATCCTGATGCATTAAACTAAAGTGTGTACAAAAGTAATGAAAAATAGGTGGAATGGAAAAGTGGGCAAATGGTTAATAGTAGAAAAATAAAATTTCAGTGACAATTACCATGTTTTATCTTATTTATAAAAACCATGTAAAGTTCTTGTCCTAAAGAGGTTATCTTCAAAGTTTAACAACAAAAAAAGCAAGAAAGTTATTGTCTCTTCTTGAAGACAATCTCTTACAATTAAAAACTTTACACAGTTTTTATAAATAAGTTAAAACATCATAATTTTATTTCAGCCTCCAATTGTTTGCCCCCACAATTACTCATTTTACATTGGTTCTGGCAATTTTCATCAGTACCCTAGCACCTTAGAATTGCTTCAGGGTCCTCCTTTCCAGGATAATTTTGAATTATATTCGAGTAGTTTCAATCTGATCTGATGATCCCCCCTATCATTTGAGTTTTGAATCACCCTATGTTATGTTTCACTGCATTTCAGAACATTTAATGCATGTTTTAAGTTTTATCTAAAAATATCATTTCTTTATTGTTTATCGAGTCTAAATTCACTGAGAGGTATCAGTTTTTAAAGTTATAATGTGGAAAAATGTAAATAAATTTATTTAAAACCTTTTCGGAGGGTCCTATATTTGTCCTATATTTTTTGTATAGAATGTCCTATATTTAGTGAAATAGTTGCTCCTACCCCTGGGTTTATAAAGTGAGTTAAGTTCAGTGAGCTGAGTTTTGTGAGGATTGTCCAAAAGGTCCTGCGTAAGCAGTCTGCAGGGGTTGGTGAGCGATAGCAAGCAGGGTAGCTGAGAAAGCCAATTTTGAAACCTGAAGATATTTTTTGTTTTTCCCGAAACTTTGCACACGTTAGCTACCACCAGTACCCAACTTTTCCGCACTAAGGCAAAAACCAAATCGAATTTTTTTTTTTTTTTTTTTTTTTTTTTTTTTTTTTTTTTTCCCCCCCGCTACGCCCTATTGAGCATCCTCAAAACGTCCACAACCCAAAAAAAAAATATGTTTTAAGCATCAGTTAATCTGTTTCACCTTTGATCCTAATATATATATATTTTGTTTCCCAGGTGGATAAATCATTTAGATCCTTCAATAAAGAAAACAGCTTTGACATCAAGAGAAAAAAGACTTATTATTTACTATCAGAAACTTTGGGGAAACCAATGGTCTAAAATAGCTACAAAATTACCTGGAAGGTAAAGTAAAACTATGTCAATTAAGTTTTTTAATTCTTGTTGATTAAACATGCCTTTTTATAACATACTTGTAAATAGATGTTAGATTTCAGTATTGAATCATATTTACGAATATTTATAGGACTGAAAAAATCATAAGTGGATATGGGAGATATTTTAGAAAGATGATTAATGCCAAAAGGAATTTAAAGAAGCCTGAAAAACAGGTAAGAAAAAAAATAGTTTATTGCATAATAGTGAAAAGTGAAATGGATTACTGTCTACAGTGCCCTGTGCTACAGTTTTCTTCCCCCTTTTTCAACTTCCCTTTTACTTTAGAAACAATAACATCTTTTCCTTAATCGATATCAGGGATAGTCAATTTTTTATACCCTAACTTTTAAACCTTTCCTAACAGTGATTATGGTTTATAAAAGAAAAGTATTGATTTCATTTTGTAAAAATTTATGAAGCAGAGTTACAGTTTGCAATACAAATTTCATATAAAATACTTTATATGATCGATTTTAATGATCTATTAAGAAATATTGAATATTGTCTTCTTCATTTTCTATAGGAAGCAAAATATAACACACAATCAGCCTCCCAGCATATAGTGGTTTATGATGAATGGAGCAAAGACGAAGTAACATATTTTTAAGTTATATTAATTTCTATCTTAAATATTTCTGGCTCAATGATTGAAAGGGATCGTTGAGAAAATTTGTGAAACGAAAAATCTTTTTTCCCCTCTTTCTTTCACCTTTTTACTTTTCTCCCTGTTCACTCTTCTGTTGTTGTTTTTTTATCTCTTTTTTTTTTTTTGTTTCTCTATTTGTCATCTTATTTTCTCTTTTTAACTCATAAATTCATTCAAGATAAAGAATTTTTAATATAAACCTTAGGCCTATTGAGTGTTTAACACTTTAACTTAAGCTGTCATCAAGGGTTCATCTAGGAGAAAAATGGGTCCGTTTTAGGACCCTTCACAAAACTCTAATCTTCAAAAAAGGACCCTTCACAAAATTCCAATTCCCAAAAATGGACTCTTCACAAAACTCCAAAGATCAAAAATGGTTTGAAAATTGTTTTCAGGAGTGTTTATATAATTTTGGAATGGAATTTGCCAGTTTTGAACCCATTCCATAAGTTATAAATGCTGTGTTTGTACAGTGGGCCCTTCATTTTCACATAATTTCATTTCATTTTTCACAAAATTCCATTTACTTTTCACAAAATTCCTAAAACAGGACCCTGGCATAAAAACCTGGATGAACCCCTGGTCATTATTATATTGCATTCTTAATTCTGAATAAAATTTATGGGAACATGTTTCTATGAATGCCCTGTATCTGTTTAGTTTAGGCCAGGATATTTCACACACTCTCTGTGTTTTTCTAGGATGAAAAATTAAAGTCTTTAATGAAAACTGTAGGAAGAACTTATTGGAGATTTGTTGTTGACCATTTTCCACACAAGAGTGCTGATCAATGTTTTAGAAGAGTGCGTTTGTTTCATGAAGGGATCATTAGGGGACCTTTCGCCAAAATAGTTAGTATTTTCTATTTTCATGGCGAGCAATTTGTTTTACTTTTATTTCACAGTCTCCCGATTGGTATTAAACTCTGTACATAATTTATATACTGCTGTGTAAGTTAACTTTGCTTTTTAGAGAAATGGTAACACTTTGTAAGTACATATTTTAAGAGGTTTATTAGGGATTTTTCCCAATGTTGTTTATCTTTTAATAGTGTTTCTTAATTATGGTATTTCCATCACCAGGAAGATGAAGAACTGCTTGAGTTAGTTCAGAAATATGGACCTAAATGGTCAAAAATTGCAAAGTTAATGAAAGGTCGAACTGAACTGCAATTATGTCAAAGGTTTGTATTGTGAAAAGATTTAATTTACTTTATTCTTAACCCCTTCTTCAATGTTTTATTTTTAATTTTCGTTATTATTATTGAAAATTTGAATATGTTTACCTTGGTTTAGAACAAAATAAGTTTTGTCTTCATGGTGTAATACCTGTTTTTCAGTTGTCAAACATTTGTTAATTTGCTTGCTGATCCCCTGTTATCCCCACATTGCACCTTCCCAAGAATCTACATTTTTTCTGCAGTTTTATAATTATTAATGTAATAAATTTATGGGAAATTTCGTTGACTCTCTAAGGTGTTTGATAAATATCTGGATAAAAAATATATAATTGAAACGGAGAGTGCAGTCCAGAGAGTTTTTAAGGTGCGACTGTTATGAAAATGGCCAGTACGCGTTGAGGAGGTCTGACATGTAAGAGGGACCAAGAGAGGGTTAAAGGCCATGACAGCCCATAGAAAGAATTATAGAAAGTTCTGCTCCAGTACGAGTTTAGATATTCTAAAATGGAAAAAATAATCAAATAAATAGAAGAGCTGGAAGCAAGACAATAGTATAATTCTTCGTTTAATTGCATTCAGAAATAAATTGATATTAAAGAGTTATTTTAATTATTGTGAAATAAAAATTTTAAAAAGATCCAACAGGCCATAAAATGTCAGAGTCGTTACTACTGAAGTAACAATCCGCCTCCTCTCTAACAGCTGAGTCATTCCTAGCTAGATCAACCTAAAAAGTACTTCCAGAATTGTTTTCAGTTGATTGCAAAATTTCACTCACAAGACTAAAAAGCAGAAAATAATTAGTTTTTATGATTTATGGTTATTTATTTGTTAAGATTTCTTTTCTTAAAACCTGCATTACAGCAATAAGTTATGGCAATTTTGGATTGGATTTTTTTAAAGCAGAATTACCAGCCCATTGTAGTAGGGGAGCCCAGAGTGTTTTGGGGTAGTAACTCGAGCGCGTCAGATAATCATAAGGGCATCAATCATAACCTTGCATGCTTTTGAGTAACTCCACCAAATATAAGCTCTCTATGTTGGTGGGTAAGTTTAGAACAACCCGTCAGATTTGTAAAAAAAAAATTAGTTAAATGGACATACTCGAGCGCGTCATATAATGATAAGGTAGGTTAGGTACCAGCTAAAAAGTGTACATTTTCTAAAATCTGCCGATTTGAGCGGTGGGTAAGTAAGCGGGAGGGTTACAAAGTTGCAAAGTAAAGCCAAGACCGCTAAGACGCTATCGCTCTTTTTGAGAAAAATGTACGAAACAAAATGTTTATAGACTAGTAGCCAGGAAACTAGGCTCAACTAGTTGTAAACTGTCTTGGTAGCCAATCTGACGCGCTCGAGTATGTCCATGTAACTAGTTTTCTTTCAAATTTTGACGGGCTGTTCTAAACAAACCCACCAACATGGAGAACTTGTATTTGGTGGAGTTACTCAAAAGCATGCAAGGTATCTCCCCTATGATTATCTGACGCGCTCGAGTAAATCCACATTTAGCATCATGGGCTCCCCTACTATTGTATCATTTGTTTTCCAGGTGGGATCGAAAGTATAGTCATAAATTTAATACTTCTTTTTCTTCTGCTTCAAAAGTACCAAAAAGAACTACAAGGAGTACCAAAAAATCAGGCACCTCAAACAGAGATCCCTTGTGCCAAAACGTACCAGGTAAATAAATTCAAATGCCACACTTCTTTGAAAAGGCCCAGTTGACAGGCATCTCATATAAAGTTTAATTACATTGTAACATCAAAAAGAATTTTGAGATAGTGAGTTTTCAAGGTAACAAGGTTACCCCAAAAAACAAAATTAATCATTGAAAACAACAAGAAACTGAACACTGTGGTTAAGTAGTTTAATTAAAATTTGAAGGAATTCATATTTTGAGTAACAATCTGTAAATGCAGACCTATTGAAAAAATTAACCTGTAATAAGAACAAGTATTATCAAAATGAAAAGTACAAATATTTCTCTACTTTAATTTTTTTCGTTTATTAATATCTTTTTAAAGCAGGGTAAATCTTTTCAGCGATAAAGTTACAAACAGCACCTGTTAGTAGCACCAATGTGGTTCCTTACACTCCTGTATCTAAAAAATGCGTGTCTGATGATACCAGATCTCATACTGATATTTCACATCAGTATACAGAGGTTAAGGATACATGGAGCAAAGATGAAGTAATATACTTTGATGTGATATTAGTTTCTATCTTGTAATTCTCATGCTCGAGGATTTAAATTCCTTATTGAGCAAAAAAAAACACCCATGTGAATTGTAATTTGTTGAACAACCACAGCGTGAATTTCATGTATTGTATTTCTAAAATTTAGTGGTTTGTTCTTAATAAGGCTCACCATTTTATACCAATTAACATTAAATTACTTAATGTTTATTACCAGCAATTAATATAGCATTACTCATTATATTAAATAACTAATTTTTACCCATATTTTATGAAATCACGATAGTTTGAAACAACGTCTTTGCCTCTTCATCAGGGGGCTTGGACACGGACATTCCACGATACCTTGGACAGATTCCCATTATAAATAAAATCTAGAGGAATGAGCAGTCCTTATAGTTTTAAATTGAAACATAATGACTGTCAAAATTTCCCCCAAAGATCTGTAATAATGCTTTTTTAACAAAAAAAAAAGTAAGAAGATGTTCATTTATTTCTCAAATCTTTTCGGTTTTTTATCTTAATTTTCTGCACTCAGCATCTGCATGCACCAATATTATCCGCATGTGTGTGTAAGTCTAATCTAGCCTATGACTTTGTGTTTTCTTTGCATTTTTAGGATGAGAGATTAAAATCTTTAGTGAAAGATTTAGGAAAACCGTGGAAAAAAATTGCTGCCTACTTTCCACACAAGACAGGTGATCAGTGTTTCAAAAGATGGCATTTAATACATGAAGGGGCCGTTACAGGAAGTTTTACCGCAGAAGTCAGTATTTTTTATGTTATCATTATTTGCAATTTGTACTTTAATTCAAATTAATTTTAAGGTATAAAATTAATTATTATATTACCAAGGTTAAGGTGGCACAATGCCTTTAAAGACAGAACAGATCTCGTCTCAAAAAGAAAGCTCAAATGAACAGATTAAAACTGAAGTCCATACTCATTGCCCTTTTGACACCACGGAAAGAGTGCACATAGAGTTTGTGTCCCGAGATAAACATATTAATCCTTCTTTTTTTTACATCAAAATATTTGAAAGATTAAAGAATGTGTTATTGGGGTAAAATTTTGGGATTTGAAGTTTCTGTGGATGTTTACTTCGTTTCGCGCTACAATCATCATGTGGTAAATGCAACTTGATCTAACTAGGAAAGTAATTCTTGCTCAGGTTTTGTGTTGGTGTTCTCAACCCCATTCGTTAAATTATGAGGAGAATTTTGACTTTATTGATAAATTGGGGGGGGGGGAGAGATTATGATTAAAGGATATTTTTGTCATTTTTTACTTGATGTTCCCTTGACTTCATGTACATTTTATGCAAAAAAGATTCTGAAATAAATGTAAAACCTTTCATAACCTTAGTTTTTAAAAGATGAAAAAGTATAAGAGATAGGATAATCCCATCTGAAACAAAAGGCTTGATGCACATGCAATAAATTAGGAGCAGAGGAAGTACCTGTTAAATTATATTTATCGCATGAATCCCCATATTTTTCATTTTACAAGGAGTGAGTTATAAAAAATATTTTATGCTTTTTGGTCTGTTTTTAAAAACAGGGTTCTCTTAAAAAAAAGTCAGGTCATATTAAGAATTTTTCCAGTATTGATTATCTTAATAATTAAAACTGAAAGAGTTTCCGGGCTAGGTTGCTGTGGTCTCGATGTTAAAAACTCGTACGTTTCGCCCGAAACTGTGTTGGGCATCATCAGCGGTTTTTTCTCTCACGTCTGAGTTTTTAACATCGAGACCACGGCAACCTAGCCCGGAAACTTTTACTGCGTATCTTAATAATGTTTCTTAATTATGGCATTTCCTTTACCAGGAAGATGAAAAACTCCTTCAACTAATTAAAAAATATGGACGTGATTGGAGAAAAATTGCCACGTTTTTAAAAGGACGAAGTTTTGCTCAATGCAGACTAAGGTATTTGTTTTATGAAAAATATACAGTATACTTTCAATATGACAAAGTCAAAGGGACGGGTAAAAAAGTTTGTGATATAGAGTTTTTGACATAACCAGAAAGGCTTTGAAAGCTTAGAAAATTACAAAATATGTTTATATAGAGTCATGGGAAAATGTTTTTTAGTAAAACATCTAAACTCAGCCCTAATTTTACTTTTAATACTGTTATACAATTGTTTTAAATATTTCATTGTAATGAAATAAAATTATTAAAAACATTAAATTTTCAAAACTTAGAGCTCAAATTAAAATTTAACTTATGCATTTAAAAACTTCTTTAAAAAGTTAAGCAGTGCATATTAGATGTGCAGCTTTAAAAAAAAATTACAGTCATCATTCTCTGTCTCTTCATCTCTTGACAGTTAAATTTAAAACAACATGTTACTGAGCAATGAACGTAAGCAATAACAGTTGGTCTTCTTAGGGAAAACATTTGCTAAATGTCCAACAAAATTTGATAGCCCCCCATCCTTTTTGCGCCCTTCACCGTTTTAAAAGTTACAGGCCCATGCTTTCTAACAACAGAATCGTCACTTGAGAAAATAATTTTATGTATGTGGAAAGTTTTCATTAAAACTAGGATTTTAGCAAAAAGTCTTTGACATAATAATGGTAATTAACATTAGAGATATGCCTAATGTCTAGGGGGACATAGGTTTTCAGCTTAATGAAGTTTGTCATATCGAAAGTGTAACTGTATTTTACTTTATGATTATAAGAAGTAAAACTTGTAGCTCAAATGAGGATGCTGCCCTGGTACAAGTTCAGACTTGCTAATGTGGGGGGGGGGATAATCAAATAGCTGAAAGAATGATATTAGTATTAATTCTTTATTTAATCTCATTCAATCAAACAAAACTCAACTGACAAAACAAAACTTCTATCAATCTTAAGAAACTACGTACAACTTCTCTGGGTGAGTTTTTCATGCTGATTTTAGATCAGCTCTTAATTTTCTATATCACATCAGGTTTTTATGCAAAACCACAATTTTGGTTTCTAGGGAACTTTGCCTTACTCCATAGAAAATTGTGCTATTGTTACAATATTTGCATAGAAATGCTTACCAGGGGTTTTTTTTAAACCCTCAAAGCAGAAATTTTAAAAAAATCAAGTTTTTAAAATTGAAAATGGATTAACAAAGCTCCCCCTGATATCAGATGGCATCTTGAGCAATTTTTAGCACCTGTTTCTTGAAGCTTGGCTGAAGCAAAATGATTGTTTTGGAACTGTGTTACTATGTCAACAACTTCAGATTTAACATTAGAAATTTTGATATATTTTGCTAAAAGGTTTAAGATACGAGCTGAACATTCACAAGTTATTATATTCATATTCTTTTCAGTTCATTGCGTATTTTGACGACATTAGCAGCATTGATCGTTTAAAATATTAAAATCAAACATAAGAACAGGTCAGTTATAAAAAAATATGATTTTTTAACAAGTTTATTTGTATTTTTTATTAAATAACTTTCTAGAAAAAATAAAATAAAACAGTTGGAAGTAAATACTAAGTTTTATATACTAATGCAATCTGTTCATAGAAAAAAGAATTGCTAAAAAAAGAACATGTGTTTTAAACAATTGTTTTTTTTTTTTTAAACATGTTTAAAACAAGTGTTTTAAACGTAACAACCCTGATGCTTACCATTTGATTTATGGCTATATACTGGATATGAACTATCATGATATGTATTATAGCATCCAACAATAGTTAGTCATAATATTTTGTCCCATAAGTCTTGGTAATGCCTTTAAAAGGTGTTGAAAAAAGCTGCTGAAACATGTCACAATAATACTAGACATACAAGGTGCCCCACAGACATGGAATTAATCAGACAACAATTTGTTAAATTTTGAAAAATCTGCCAAGTATCTGAAATAAGTTTAACATTTTGTTTTAATTTTCAAGTCTTTCAAGTGCATTTCCGTTTTCTTTCCTACAAAATAAAATCGTAAGTATGATTGCAAATGTTAATAAAAAAAGGCTTCTGATGGTTCCTTTGTGATAAAAGTGTGGAGAGTCTAATTTTAATTGTTTTACCATAGTTTCGAGCCTTCCTAATCTAGGCCGGGGTGGGTGACTTTGGATTTTCCTTTTTTTTTCCTCCCGGTTCTTGAATTTTTACTTTCATTTACCTGCTTCCTAGAATATTAGAAATTACAATACAGTAACGGACCTCTTATCCGTGTCCCGAAAATCCGTAATGTTCAAAAATCCGTAAGGTTTTCCGAAATCAGTTTTCTTTTTTAAAGATCTGAATCCGAAGGGATTCAATTTGGGATTCAAAGCAATTTGAAAGGGACCAATTGGATGCGTTTTTCTACGGGTTGTGTTCCAGGAATATTGTGATTGAAAGAGGGAAAGCCGGTGCCGAATGCATCGTTTTCATGCAGTAGAGCTGATTTTCGAGAGAGCGTATTAGTTTCAGTTTCGTTTTGTTCCCGTTGCAATACGATTAAAATTTAATTTTCAGCGATGTGAATGAGTTAACTACGAGGCAGCAGACGATCGGGAGGATTGTTTTTTTCTCCTCGGCTATTAAGAAGGGGAAATGTTCGGGAGGGAGGGGGATGATGCCGGAGACGCGCACGCGAGATTGGGAGATCGTTTTTCTTTTCATTCTTGCGCGGCTCCGCAGATCTGCGTATTTTCGTAACGATACACACGCAATTCTGTTAATGCGGTGTTTTGAGGCTGAAAAACCGGTTTCGGGAAAATGCAGGGACCGCAGCGCTCCTGTTTTTCCTGTTTTTCCTATTTTTTTAACATAAGCTCCTTTTTTCCTATTTTTACTGTCAATTTTATTTTTCCTCCTTTTTTCAGCTTTTTTTTCCTTTTTTTCCTATTTTTTTACCCTTGGGATCGACTTCCGTTTACGTTTTGTTGTGGGTAGGGATCGATGTCAATACTTTCGGTCCGTTGTCAACGCATCGGCATCAACGCAACGCAACGCATTTTCGTTTCCTTCCATTCCAGCGGGACGCGAAGTAGGCCGCGGAGCTTCCTCGCCCGGAGGCAAACAGCTGTCTTCCCGAGGGGAGCTTGTCTGGGTGGTGGGTGGTCCCAATTCCCACATGGCCAAGGGAGGGGACATTTTGTTAGGGGAACAACAATTTCTTTCAGAAAAGAAGATGTTTCTTTAATATTTTTTACTTTCTCTTGAAAAATGCTTGACCCAAAAGAGGTAAGGATGTTTTTGTTATATTTATTTTAAATAATTAATAACGTACTTAAGAGATAATTAATGTATATTTTAATAAAAAAAAAGTAGGTTTAAAAGAATCGAACATAGAAATGATGAATTTAAGGCTGTGTGTTTCTTACCCTGAAAATTGTTTCATAACTCAACTGGATAAGAGTTTTCTACATCTCGTTTTGGCTTATAAAAATACGCTCTTCGTTTGGATCTATCCGTTTCAAAATTGTAATCCTCTTTAATAGAATTCAGACCCTCCCTTAATTCAAAATCGTCAATTGATCCCTGTTTGAAAAGGATCGTAAGTATGAATGGGAGAATGTTTCAGAAAATGACTCAAACATAATTTTATTCCTGTTCTTTGAAAACGTTATGTTGCTTTAAGACCGTCGTTCTTAATCTTTGGTCCGCGGACCCCCACCGCAACTCCTTTCTAGGGGGTCCGCGTGTTTTCGTAAGGAAAACCAAAGAAAAAGTTTCAAAATAAGATTAAAAAGTAGGTTAAAGTCGCAAATTTCTGGGGGAGGAACCCCAGCCCCCTTTGAGTTTGACTTTTAATTTTTCTTTGAAAATTACGTGGTTTATAATTATGTGGTTGTTATTATTATTAAAAGTCGTAAAACTGCTCGGGGAGTGTGTGCGGCACCATAAGAATCGGTTTCTCCCTGCACTCCCCAAGGAGTAGAGGTAGAGTTGACAGTTGACACCACCGTTCCACGTTGCGGTTCTCACGGGGCGTTTACCGCGCCCCCGAGGTTGTTCCAAGAAGCTGACTCGAAACAGAGGATTCCCATGCCATCAAGCCCTTTTGTTCCAAAGAAGTGACCGACTGTTTGTCGCCAGTCCGAGACCCAACCATGGGTCGACTAAGAGAAGGGTAGATAAGGTGCATTCGTCCTGGAGCCACCCTGAAATCGAGGGACAGAAGCCCTGCTTGTTTTGCCTCCTTGACATTAGTAGCCGGGACTGTTGTGGAGTGGCGCGTTTTTTACATTATATTTTGATATCTTCCTATTATTGTATTGTTCAACCAAGAGCCTCTTTAGGTAAGTAACATGAATTCGTACCTTTTTGAATTATCCCATTCAAATGCTTTATTTTCGTAAGTTATGATTGAGCTCAAAAGAGTTAATGACTCCTGTTTTGTAAATACCGTAGAGCAGAGGTTCTCAAACTGCCGCCAATCAGTGGGTCGTTAATTATTTAATAACGTAGTAAGAAAGATAAAAAGGAATAAGAAAAAAATACCCTACTGTGTGTCAAACGCCAAAGACCAAATAAAATAAAATATATATGTGAATGTGTGTCACGCTTTATTGTGCTGATAATGCAAAATTGATCAGTTGAGTTATTGAAATAACATTTTTAATCAGTGATTTTAAACGTGGGCTCCTTACTGGGGGAAGCAATACAAATACATATTTAGATAACTTTCTTAAGAAATTTGTTGCGGACCAGTATGATTTTTAATCGGCGAATTCGTCATACACGCCCCCTAATAATGAATCCTTCTTAAATACGCCCCTGTCAGCCTCGCGGAGAAGGCATCCGTCATCCGTTAATCATCGTAGAGAACTGAGAAGGCCTTGAAAGAATATACGTACTGTGAATTTATGAATGGCGTTAAAATAAATAAGCTTTTCCGAAACGAAAACAAAACTCAACTTTACTTGCAGTTGCTATCGGTTGCTATTTCAGTACAGTGTTGATGGTTTCGTGACGCCTGCTTTTTTATTTCGAATAAAATGAAGGAATTTTTTGGACCATGTTGCATGTAGAATTTACAAGAGCTGTGGCGGTCTATTGGGACACATTGTATTCCTTTTTACTCCTATTTTTTTCGAAAAAAATTCCTTTTTTCTCCTATTTTTTTCGAAAAAAAATTCCTTTTTTCTCCTATTTTTTTCGAATTTTTTCTTTACTTCTCCTGTTTTTCCTATTTTTTTTACGAAAAATCGGCTGCGGCCCCTGAAAATGTTCAAAAATCCGTAAAATTCGGAAATCCGAGATGATGCCGGTCCCGAGCTTTACGGATAAGAGGTCCGTTACTGTACTAGTAAAATATGAGGGAAAATCTGGAATTATCATGGAACTTTGAAATAAGTTTCCTGTGGTCCCCCTTACATAAAAAATAAAGAACTTTTTTAAGGAAAACAACTCTTTTTCACAACAAACAACTCTAAACAGTAATATTATTTGAAATTTTCGCATTAACTGAGTTAGTATTGGTCCACATTAACTTGAACAATCAGGTCTCTTCTATATTAAACTTTTTTTCTGTGCTACCGGGCCCCTTCAAGACTCCCGCAGACCACCTTTTAGAAATCACTCCTTTATACACTATATTTAATCAGCAATAGTTGTACTTTTTTACTCACAATAAATAATAATTCCTATTTTACCATTTCTATTTCAACCAATTTTTTAAATATTCCTTATTTGTTCAATCATTTTGAATTAATGAGGAAAGAAGTGATGATGGGTTAGTCAGGTACAGGAAAATCCATTGATTGGATATGTTTGTTCGTTTATTTTTATAAACCAACATTTGTTTTTATTTATATTTGTTTGTTTTCCATGTAGCTTGCATCACTGCATTAGGTTACTCAAATTTGAGCAACCCTGTTTATATGCATCTTTTGCTTTCCAGGTGGTTAAATTGTTTGAATCCTCAAACAAAGAAAGCATTTTGGACAGAAAGAGAAAAAAAAATAATTGTCTTCCATCGTAAACAGTTGAAATCCAAATGGACTGATATATCAAATAAATTACCTGGAAGGTAAAATAGAACTAAACCTTATGTTTACCTTGTTGTTTAAGCATGCTTTTTCATGAGTTATGATATTTTAGCTTTAATTCATATTTTCATTATTCCTAGGACTGCTATGGAAATAAAGAAATTTTGGAAAACCAAGTTAAAAGGGTCGCATTATGATGTGCGTAAAATACCGGTAAGAAATAATTTAACTTTTCATAAACCTCTTTTAGCCCAAACTCCATGTAAGACCTTTTCCTGTTGCAACTATATAAAAAACTAGGTCGTAGAGGTATAATTCTTAAGGTATATTTTTATGTTGAAACACCCTATATACTAATGTAAATTTTTTTCTATAGACTGATAAAGTTCCCTGGTGTTTACAAGTGTTAACCCAACCTAATGGTACTACTTCATCTTCTGCTTCCAAAGTACCAGGTAATTACATACTTACATTACTAATTCATGAATATTGTTTAGTTTTGGGATTTTAAAATTAGCAGATAGCCTCAGAGTCTGATAATCAAGGTTCAAACTAAAGGTAAATTTTTGGTGTGTCATGACAATGTTTTGAATTTGCGTCTTAACATTATAGTTTCATAATATCTACAATCTACATGTTCGCTTTAAAGATTTATCAGCAGTTCATTTAGTAAAAAGAACCTACTTGTGTTAAAAACAAAGGACAAGTAAAAAACTTATCACTTTAATATGCTGTGCTGACAGTGCAGAAATTTGTTGGTTATTCAATTAAGATTTAAAAATAATTAATATCAATGTTTCTAAGCATGGGGCACATGTAAACCAGCGAATAATTACAAATTTTGTGTATTTTCTTAAGAAATATTGTAATTGCAAATTACCTCAGATTACTAAGAAACAAGTTGAAACCCAGTTTTAAAGAATCAAATTTTTAAAAATTTTCTGGGGTTTCATCCACAAGATCATTAGATTTTTTACAACGTCAAACTCATTGTTACAAACAGAATCTTAACAATTTGATTTGCCAGGATTCAAATTCTACCTTAAGATTTTCTAAAGAGCTGTATTTGACCTCCAACCCCCAATGTGTATGCAATTAAGAAAAATAGTTGGGTATATGGATTAATGGGGTGCATGGAGTGAAAAAGGTTGAGAAACACTGAATGTTCTCTAGTCGAGCTAGTGTCTGAAAAAATTATGATGAAAATTAGGTGGTCGAATTAGATTATGTTTATAAAAAGTAGGTCCCGATGTTCAGGCCCGTTCCTGGGTATGAAGGCGCCTCCGTGCCAATAAATTACGGCGCCCCTTACCCCTCTTCCCCATTAATAGTTAATTCTAAGTTAATTAATTTTTACTTTTAATTAATTATTAATTAATTAATCACTAATTTTAACTAATTAATAATTATTTTAAACAAATTTGATATTACCTAACTTAATGATACAGTAGAACCTTTGATAAAGCGACTCCTTATAGAGCCAACAAAATGCGGACGTTTTAACGAATAAAATTAACACTATTGTAATAAAAAGGTGCTTTTATCACCGGTTGTTGTAACGCAAGGGTTGCTATAACAGGGGGTCATTGTAAAGAGTTTCTACTTATTAATAAATAAATAATATTGGCATTACTTATTTATTTAAAATTAGTTTTCAGTTAAAATATAAATTAAGCGCTTTTTTTTTCAATACTAGGGGGCCTGCCCCCTGCTCGCTATCGCTCACCAACCCCCGTAACTGCTTCGCAGTTCTTTTCAGATCGCTTCGCGATCTAAGCGAGCAGAGCTCGCTTGTTCATCTCAACAATCCAGCCTAACACTCTTCTCGACTTAATTAAGCCTCTTGTAATACCGAAAATACCTCTCTCTTGCTTATAAATAATTTAATTCGTATCATTCCCCTAAATTAACAACAAAAATGTTGTTGAAATACATTCCTTTTTTAGCTTATCAATAATTTAATCGAAATGTTAAGAAATATCCAGCAAGTCTACTAATAATCATCAACCATTTTGTAGAAAAAACATTGTTGAAAATAAAAGAAATTAGACTCATCATAAAACTCGCCTGTTTCTCTAGTGAACTGCAACAGAAAGAGAAGAAAAAATTAAAACTTTGAATCTTAATAACTCTAAAACTAATTAGAATTTTTTGAAAAACAAAACGCCAATATTTTTATAAAAAATAATTGTATGTGTGTTTAAAATATCATAGTTCTACTGTGATTAGTTTTTCTTTTGTAACGAAAAAACCGAAAACCCGTCAAAAATTTCGAAACTTTAAAACTTAATTACTCCAAAACTAATTCGAAATTCGAAAAAAGGGCGACGAGGTGCAAAACTTCACATCTAAGAGAATGCGGCTGCAAAAAATGATATTTCTGCTGCGAATAGATTTTGCTGGGGGCGAACTCGCAGCAGAAAAAAATAATTTTCGACTTTGACATTAAATAATTCCAGAACTAATTATCTCATTAATTAGCTATTGGAACGAAAAGGACCCTCATACATTTGTCTACAAATGGTCAAAATTTCAATAATTTCCGTTCTATAGTTTTTGCATAGTGACAATTCAAAATTGTCAAAGTGAAGATTTTCTGAAACGGCAGCGGCAGCGGCGACTGTTACTTTTTTTTAATATAGAGAGATACTGTGGGTAGTTTTTACAGTTTTCAATTTAAAGAATAATGATTAGCTCATTTTTTAAATTTTTTGAATGAAATTTATAAAATAATGGAAAAAACAGGCTAAATATTATTTTTAGAAAATAGGTTTACTTAATTTCGATAGACTCAATCTTGAAAACTCTTAAAATATCTATGGCATTGCACAGTTTATTAAAAATTTTAAATTTATTAGTGAAAATCTCTGATTAAAATTTACAACTTGGATATGACTTAGTTCAGTGTCGTCCAACCTTTAGTTACCCGAAGGCAAAACAATTTTAGTATGAAAAGTGTGGACATGAGTCAATATAAAAGAAAAATTACATTCAACTTACTATTTTAATACGGGCATGTCAAACCAAACTTATTTCAACAGCGAACCATTTAATTATAGCATCTATGAAAATTCAGTCAAAACATGGTGTATTGACAAAATTTCTTAAAATTTTAAAACCAGCACTTGGAAATGAAGGGGATGGGATAAGTTTGTTATAGGACCAATAAAATTTTAGAATTCCCATGTAAAAGTGTTATTGCTGAATTTGTTCATATTAAAAGAGGGGGATGAGAATGGTTTCTTTTCTCAAGAATTCGTTTCAAATATCAAATTCGGTTTTAATACATAGATAGAGAACTCTAGCTCTGGAAGAAGCCTTAAATTACCACTGGTAAAATAATTTTAATAACTCACATAACACTACTGATTAATACTTCTTTAAACAAACCACTTTTAAATCAGCACTAATCCAAAAGACATTAATGAGCACTGAACACTATATAATTTAAAATATATAAAATACTCCCTCCAACTTGAAAAATTAAATCCTGTGCGTATTCTCACTTTCATTTGTTATAGTTTCTACCGATTCCATTTTGAGGTTTTCAATTTTAATTTTAAAAGAAAATACTGCAATACTTCAATAGGGGTTCGAGGATTCTCCCCTGGAAATGTTTGGAAAATTGGACCTGAAAACCGGTTTTTAAAACACATTTCTGGAAAAATTAAATTGAGGGTGGGATATCATTTTAATATTTTATTTGGGGACCAAAACAAATATCTTCGATGGGACGCATGCGGTCGGAGGTTTGGATCACACTGACTTAGTTCATGGTGTTTTTATACTCCGTTTATTTATTAAAAAGTAACCTAATAAGGAGTAAAAAAAAGGGTTTTGTGACTTAATAAAACTAAAGTAATTTTTCCCAAAAAATTTGCGACACAGACAATAATAGTTTAATGAGATGTAATGTACTAAGTTTGAGTGGGAGGGAGAAAGAATTAAAATGGAGTGAGTCACTAGCGACTAACCTGATTCCTTTCACTTTCTGCAGACATGCCATTTTCAAACCAAAGAGCATGACACCAAAACTCAACTATGTAGTACTTCTGTCCCGGCGGTACTCTCTCTCTCTCTCTCTCAGCTGCGCGACATCCATCAACACCCTCCCAGTCAAATTTCTCCGGGCTCAGGCATCAGGGGCCGGGAGGTCCCCCCTGTGGGCCACCCTCACAAAAATGGCGGGAACATTTTATGTTTTCTGCCCCCTCGTATGTGGAGTTAAATAAACAAGGACGCTTCCAAACTTGAGAGCCCCAGTATTTTTTTTTGTTTTAATGTAATGATGAGAACACCTTCTCATCATCTTCACCCGTCTCCAGAGAACCTAAGTCGCAATAGCACTTCTCTCTCTCTCTCTCTCTCTCTCTCTCTCTCCCTCACTCTCCATCTCCAAGTGTTTGCATGGAAGCAGGGGTTCCCAAACTTTTTAAGTCGCGGAGCACTTTTCAAGAGACAAATTTGTGGCTGAGCCCTTTTTCTGAAAATTAATTTTTTAAGGTGTAAAAAACTACTATTGTTTTACCTTATTCAGAGCCCTTATACCACCAATGAGGACTGCGCTTTGAAAGTGATAGAATTTATCAAGGATAAACGGTATTAAAAGACGTGAAATTTCGAAAGGGGTTTGGGAGTACTCTCCCAGAATTTTTTTCGAAATTTTACAAAAAGTAGTGTTTTAATCCATTTTGAGACCCTTTGGGTTACACTTCTAAGATTTCTCCTTGTAAATTGTGGAGAATTTTCAAGGGAAAACTGTATAAAAATTGATGTCGAAATTTCAGTGGGGGGGGGGTGAACGGGTGAACCCTAAAATACTACATGAGTGTTTCCTAATGCGAAAGATGAGCTTGGTTTTTGCGGAGCACATTTGGGAACCACTGATCTAGAGCCTTACAATAACTACCATGACGATAAAATTACCTAAAACAAACAAAACATTGTAAAATATTTCCTCAGGTGTGTGCTTCCTACAATTTATTTGTGTGAGATATTCAAGAACAGGTGCACCTAACAAATTTACGTAAGAGATGTCCACTGGGTTTTTTACAATAGCCGTCTTCAAAACGTTTTGCACGTCAAGTCAAGGGCCTATTATAGAAATTTTTAAGGGACATCTATTAAAATGTGATTTGAGTCAAACGCTTGATATCAATTAATAACTGGTGAATCAAATCTTCATCGAAGGAGGGCGCCTATTAATAGATTCATTACAATTCGGAAGACGCCTCCTACAGCTTTCAAGTCCGGAGTGTTTAAATTTTCGTTCAGAATGGGCGCTGGGCGCCCTGAGTAGATTCATTTGATGGGGGCGCCCATACAATAAAGTATTAGCTTTTAAAGTCGGGGATGTTAAAATTTTCACTCGCAGGTCGCAGGGTTGGCGGTCTTTGATAAATCCATTTGATTAGGGCGACTCAAACAATTTGGTTTAGCTAACTAAGACGCCTTACATATTTCAAAGTCGGTGTGTTCAATTTTTCTCTCAGGGATGGGCGCTGATGGGCCCTTTGAATATATTTATTTGATCGGGGCGCCCCATACAATTTGAAAGCTATAAGGGGTCTTCCTTATAGCTTTCAAAGTCGGGCATGTTAAAATGTTTGTTAAGAGTTGGCGCCCTTTAATAGATTCACTAGATGGGGGCGCCCCATACAAAAAGGTCAAAATGCACTTCTCTTAAGGCGCCTATTATTAGTTCTTAAGGGGACGGGTGTGTATAACCCAGTAAGGCGCTCTTTACTCGTTTGTAGGCGACTTTTGAAGCTTTTTTTTGCAAAGGAAAAGGAAGTAATTTCTAAGGCGCCCCTTCATCGGTCGGCGCCTCCGTGCAGGCACGGCCAGCACGCCCGGCCGGAACGGCCCTGCCGATGTTCAAAAGTTTGAGAACCCTGTTCTACAGTGTGTCTGAAAAAATTATGATGAAAATTAGGTGGTCGCATTAGATTATGTTTATAAAAAGTAGGTCCCGATGTTCAAAAGTTTGAGAACCCTGTTCTACAGTATGTCTAAAACTGTAGAAAAAAAAATATTTTACATTTGTTTTCAAAATTTTTAGAAGAGTGAATCCTTAAATTCCCTTTTCTGTGTATTGATAATAGAAAAATTATAATACATAATTCTAAATTTTTTAGTAATCAAAGCATAATAATTTTTTGCCCCCTTTACTGTGTTTTTTCCTCTTTGCAGAGAATGTCTAGACATACTTAAATACTGATGTACTAAGGTACGTCGAACCGCACTTATTTCCGCGGACCAAATCGTAATAGTGCGGAAAACTTGCCTACCCATAACAGTAACTCGTGTGTGAAATTTTAGCCCTATCAAAAAATATCTTCTGTTCTGAACCTCGGCCTAAAGTTTTGACTTTTTACCAAAAAATTGCTATTTTGCCGTATTTCTTACCGTTCCGTGATCTCCTGATGAACATAATTTTTTCAGGTGGTGTGGTAGGGGTCTAGGGGGACTTTTCCGTGAACCCCATCCTCGTACCCCCCTTTCCCCCTACGCGAGCCGGGGTTTTGTGGGCGGGCGCGCTGCTCAAAATGTTGGCTTTCCCTCCAAACTCCAGCCCTGCGCCCGCCTTCGTTGCCCATTTTCTACATCAAAACCTCACGTAAACCAATTATTTTCATAAAAGTGACCCAGAACCCACTGTTGAGAGGTATCTTTCCATCAGGATCCATGGATTTATAATTATTCTTTAAATTTTTCATTTACCTTAACTCCTTTTTCACAAAACAAGCATTTTTATTACAATCTACTTTTTTTACAAACTGAAATTTCCAGGAGGATGTCTATGGTGGATGATTTGCGTCTAACTAGTGCTGTTATACAGTCTGATTTCGTCTGAGGCAGCTCTTTTCTTGATTTAAGAAAGTATCTGACGAAGTCGTTCCGAGCAAGAGGCACCACTCAGTGGCATAGCCAGAAAAAAAATTTGGAGGGGAATAGTGTAATTTCGAGGGAATTTAAAGTAATTTCAGTGTTTTGTATTCTAAATAAGGGAAAATTCTGATTATCGAAGGATATTACCCCCTTTCACTACGCCCCTGGAACCACACACCTTTCTGGAAGCTCTTAGTAACTAACTGTACCCTTTTCTCCACTGTAACGGTGTGTGGTGAGAACTTTGAGAACTCCCACTCGACAAATATTCTGTGTGAGCTAATGTATCAGTTCCTAAAAAATGGTGGAAACGTTATCTGAACACTTTCCTAATCTATCCTTTCAAAATAGCGTTTAGTTTTGAAAGCTAAGAAAGAACATTATTATGCCTAAGTTGTGAACACTTAGAACCAATTGCTTGTTCTCTTGCCAAGAAAATATTATTAAGGGCGTTTTTTTCAAACAGATTCCTTCTCATAAGTCATTATTCTTAGCAAGATGTGTTCTGGTAATGCAAAAATGGCCTTTTAATCAATTGTCAACTATTTCGTGATACTGAACATCTTTAATGAACTTCTGAAGTATGATATTGAACTATAGTAGAAATTACATAGTATAAGGAGCAAGTAATGGCATAGACGGGGTAGGGTCCAGAACAGAACCCGTCGGCTGTTGAGGTACACCTAAGGAGCTAGATGATATATGTTGGAATTTCTGGAAATGGTAATTAATGAAAATATGTTTGTTGATTTTACCTGTTTTCTCTTTTGCCAATCCACGTGTAGTGATCGAGATATCACTCTGAAATTTCATCTGGTGTGTGATCATGAACTAATTTACCTACTTCCTAAGTGTGTACTATTATAATTATAGTCCCATACCCTAAATTTTCGACGCATAAGGGGGGCACTAAATTTATATGATTAGTTCTTAAAGGAACGGGCGTTTCACAAATCACGTCCCACAATTTTCAGGGGTTTTTTATACTCTTTCCTCCATCTATGGCACATTTATTTGTAAAATAATATTTATGTTATAATAAGAATAGGAGCCAATCTTAAATCAAGGAAAGAGGACACTGACAAAATCTGACTGTATAACAGCACTAGTTAGACGCAATGCATCTACCATAGACATCTACTTGGTAAAAAAGGTTTTTTTTCCAATGACAGGTAATTGAACAGTTGCAGAGTTGTAACAGAGTTCATTAACCAACAGATATGCCGTAAAAAAGTAGATTGTAATAAAAATGTTTGTTTTGTGAAAAAGGAGTTAAGGTAAATGAAAAATTTAAAAAATAATTATAAATCCATGGATCTTGATGGAAAGATACCTCTCAACAGTGGGTTCTGGGTCACTTTTATGAAAATAATTGGTTTACGTGAGGTTTTGATGTAGAAAATGGGCAACGAAGGCGGGCGCAGGGCTGGAGTTTGGAGGGAAAGCCAACATTTTGAGCAGCGCGCCCGCCCACAAAACCCCGACTCGCGTAGTAGTCCAAGAAAAATAAGGTTTGCTTCGGAACTAATTGTAAAAGAAAGTTTGATGGTTGATTCTTATAGGAAATTTTCCGTAGAAAACGATGGTGAAAAGTCTACCGAGCTACGACGTGTCCTTTAGCCAATATGGCGGATTTTCCAAAATGGCGGCCGCTATTTTTCACATTTTTATTTTTTATGTTTTTACATGTAAATACATATTTTTTTTGCATAATATAAATTATTCTCTATTAAATTACCTATAAAATGGTATATTAACCAAGATTATGCGATATTTAGAACCTAATAAAATAATTTTCAAAATGGCGCCCGCATATTTCAAACTTAGTGAAAAATGGATATTTTTGAATTCCTACCCACCTTTAAGAGTATTTACCCTTAAGTATCGGTAAATTATGATTATTCTACTCATATTGTACTTAATAACATTAAAACTTCTAATTTTTAAGAAAATACACAAATTTAAAGCAAACATATATTTTTAATCTTGACTATTTATTCTGATTATTACAACATTTTCCAACATGTCCTTTGATTTTATGCATACAAAACATTATTTTCTTTGAACAAATAATAATATTATAATATATTTCTAAATAATATAATGAATTTTAGGTTAATGAAAATTAAATTTATTCAATTATTAAAACTTAAATTTAATTATTTAAATTTTAATATCGCTAAGTTCTTAATAAAAAGTAACCTTCACTAAGTTTTTTTAAACGTTATAATGTCTAATTATATTTTTAAGAACTATTTTAATCATCTTCCATATCTACATGTCCAGTATTGCAGCAGCTAACACCTCTACAGTCGCTACAAGCACTTGTACATATTGTACCTTGTTTTCTGCATATACATTGTACGGTAGCACATTGGCTAATTTTAAATCCACATTTTACAAATTTCAAAAGATGGTCTGGAGCACAGGTGCGTTTTTCATCTCTATAGGTCTCAAACCTCCTTCCCGTAATTCCCAACCCCAGTCACATGGGTCCATGGAAATTCCTATCCACTGCTGCTTGATGATAAACTCTTAAACAGTGAAAGTTATTAGAATCTATTGTAGGAGGCAATATTTCTGGTGTTACTTGGACTGATTTTGTAGCTTTTGTTTTGAAAGTTTGCAGTCTTACCTCATTTAAAGAGTCTCCCACTCTACCCCCTAGAGAGAGATGTCATTGCTCTATTGGCCAGCAGTCTGGATTTGTTACTACAATGGAAATCACCATAAAGAAGGACATTTTTCTTTTAAACAGTGATAATAAACAAGCCTTCATAGATCATCTATCAAAAAAGTTAGCTGAATCTGGATGTATTACGAAACAAACAGAAGACGATGCAGATGTCATGATCGTAATTGAAGGCATCACATCTGCACTGAATCAACCGACAACTGTTATTGGTGAGGATACTGATCTTCTGGTGTTACTAATCCATCATATGAACTCTAAGTCCTGTGACTTATTTTTAATACCTGAACCGAAAAAAACTTCAAAGAATTCAGTCATATATACAACATAAAGGAAATTCAAGAGAAACTTCATGAGGATGAGTGTTCCAATATCCTTTTTGGTCACGCTAGGCTTGGATGCGACACTACCTCCCAACCATTTGGCTTAAGAAAAAGTGATTGTCTAAAGTTAATTTCAAAATACGAGGATTTCAAAAATCAATGTGATGTTTTCAAAATACCCGGACTGCTGGATAATAGAGCAATGACATCTCTCTCTAGGGGGTAGAGTGGGAGACTCTTTAAATGACGTAAGACTGCAAACTTTCAAACAAAAGCTACAAAATCAGTCCAAGTAACACCAGAAATATTGCCTCCTACAATAGATTCTAATAACTTTCACTGTTTAAGAGTTTATCATCAAGCAGCAGTGGATAGGAATTTCCATGGACCCATGTGACTGGGGTTGGGAATTACGGGAAGGAGGTTTGAGACCTATAGAGATGAAAAACGCACCTGTGCTCCAAACCATCTTTTGAAATTTGTAAAATGTGGATTTAAAATTAGCCAATGTGCTACCGTACAATGTATATGCAGAAAACAAGGTACAATATGTACAAGTGCTTGTAGCGACTGTAGAGGTGTTAGCTGCTGCAATACTGGACATGTAGATATGGAAGATGATTAAAATAGTTCTTAAAAATATAATTAGACATTATAACGTTTAAAAAAACTTAGTGAAGGTTACTTTTTAGAACTTAGTGATATTAAAATTAAAATAATTAAATTTAAGTTTTAATAATTGAATAAATTTAATTTTCATTAACCTAAAATTCATTATATTATTTAGAAATATATTATAATATTATTATTTGTTCAAAGAAAATAATGTTTTGTATGCATAAAATCAAAGGACATGTTGGAAAATGTTGTAATAATCAGAATAAATAGTCAAGATTAAAAATATATGTTTGCTTTAAATTTGTGTATTTTCTTAAAAATTAGAAGTTTTAATGTTATTAAGTAAAATATGAGTAGAATAATCATAATTTACCGATACTTAAGGGTAAATACTCTTAAAGGTGGGTAGGAATTCAAAAATATCCATTTTTCACTAAGTTTGAAATATGCGGGCGCCATTTTGAAAATTATTTTATTAGGTTCTAAATATCGCACAATCTTGGTTAATATACCATTTTATAGGTAATTTAATAGAGAATAATTTATATTATGCAAAAAAAATATGTATTTACATGTAAAAACATAAAAAATAAAAATGTGAAAAATAGCGGCCGCCATTTTGGAAAATCCGCCATATTGGCTAAAGGACACGTCGTAGCTCGGTAGACTTTTCACCATCGTTTTCTACGGAAAATTTCCTATAAGAATCAACCATCAAACTTTCTTTTACAATTAGTTCCGAAGGAAGCCCTTTTTTGAGCTAACTTTCTTGGACTATAGGGGGAAAGGGGGGTACGAGGATGGGGTTCACTGAAAAGTCCCCCTAGACTCCTACCACACCACCTGAAAAAATTATGTTCATCAGGAGGTCACGGAACGGTAAGAAATACGGCAAAATAGCAATTTTTTGGTAAAAAGTCAAAACTTTAGGCCGAGGTTCAGAACAGAAGATATTTTTTGATAGGGCTAAAATTTCACACACGAGTTACTGTTATGGGTAGGCAAGTTTTCCGCACTATTACGATTTGGTCCGCGGAAATAAATGCGGTTCGACGTACCTTACTGATGTACTCAATTTAACAATCTTCAAACTTGTAAAAGACTACCTATGAAAAAGCATATGAATAAAGAATCGGAATGTATCGCAATGTTTTCTAGCTGCCAACTTATGTTTCAGCTGTTTTAAAATAACATTTAACATGATAAAAAGCTTTAATTTTTAGTTATGTACAGGGTGATTGTAAAATAAGTTTTGATTTTCGAAAGTTATAAAAAGATAATCACTGATCAGAATGACTTGATATTCCTGAAGAAGGGGGCACTGTTTCCAGGGGTGCAAAAAATGTTTCAAGGCCCAATATTTCCCCAGAACACGACTAATTTTGTCCAAAATTTCCCCATATTTTCATCAAAATTTCCCCAAAAATGTCCCCATATTTTCAGACCAGTTCATGTTACTACTAAAGTATAAAGAGTTTTTATTAAAAAACAAAGTTTCTTATTCGCTGAACTTCTGTAATTGTTCAATAATTACCAAATATTCCTCAAGTTTCAATTTTTATGGATTTTATGCCTTCTTATATACATGTCACCATAGCTCAAAAATATCTCTATAGTTAAAAATGTCAATTATAAACTGTCAAATTTGACAATACAGTAAAACTCTCTTCTTTAACTGAACTTTAAAAGTCAAAGAATATTGTTGGGATCAAACAAAAATGCGATTTTTAGTGTAGTAACTCACTGATCCCATCACGGATACGTTTTTTTTCCTGCATATCATTTAACATCTAAGGAAAAGCCAACATTCAGGTACTCACTAAGGAAACTCGTTTTTGCGGCGAAGATCCGTAGTTAAGTAATTACTAAAACTCCGGTAATCCGTAATTACCTCTAAATTTCCGTATAATTTGGAGGGTATGATATTTTCCCCAGCCACAATATTTGTTACTACTAATAAAAACTTAGATTTGTAGATTTTTTTCTTAATAAACTTGGGCAAAAATTTCCCCAGAGCTCTCTGCATTTCCCCCGAACATCGTTCGGACATATTCTGCACCTCTGACTGTTTCTTCCCTTTAGGTGATCAAAGTGGTACCAGCGACAACAAGACTTTCCTGTTTGACCTCCCATCGCCTGTCAAGGGGCCAGCAGAGGACACCATGCAATGTCACCCAGAGGAGTCCTCCGAATCTATCTATGATTTTAATTTATATCCTGTGAAAGTGGAGCTAGTGATCTCGGATGAAAAAGTCCAAACGTCCCCTGTCAGTAACACGTTTCCTGAATTCCCCTCTTCAAGCGGGTTTCAACCAAAGATTATTAATGTTTCATCTGTGATAGTTGAAGAAAAACCACAATTTCCAGTGGACTTCCCTGCTGAAAATATGAATGTATCGCCATTTAGGTATGTAAAGCTACTAATTCAAATGATTAATTAACGTATTTTGAAAGCAATCTTATTTTTTGAAGGAGGTAATGAATCCTTATTTTTAATAGGCAAAATAGAACAGAAGAAATTTACACTTTTTTCTAACTTTGACCAGGGTTAGCACAATTCAAACAAGGTGGGAGTTAGTCAAAAAAAAATTAAGCTTTTAATGCTTTGTCTTATGTTAATAACTTCTAAAACATAATGTGTTTCAAATTTATGAAAACAAATTGCAAGGTGTTGTTTTATAAAAACCTAATTGGTTTTTAATGCTATCAGAGAAATTGATTTGGAGGGGTTTTTTTATTCCAATATAAACCTAATTTGTAAATTACTTAATTACTATGCAAGTTTATCAAATGTTTACATTTGTGTGTCATTGAGGAAGTTGATTTTTTTAAAAAAATGATTTATTTAGGGTTTTTTTTATTGGGAGCTTCGGATAGTTAGTTACAATTTTCCAGCAGGGGAAATCATTCTGCATTGTGAAAAAATCAGCAACCTCTTTTTTGCCACAATTTGTTTTTCCTGATATGTTTGCTACTTGCAGTGTTGATGCAAATTTCGATGTGTCGAGTATGAACAACTCTGGATCTTATGGTTTGCACTTACCTCAGCTGGCCAATGGCAATCAAATGAGCTTTACTCATGAGGAAAAGTATGTTGCACCTCAAGGCAATAAAAGTAAGCCCTAATATCAGTTAATTTTTTTTTTTATTTGTTGCAATGTACATTTTACAGGCATGTGATTTTTCCGCTAATTTTAGAGGTATTGATTATCGGAATTCCGATTTTTTGAAATTTTATATTCCGCTCAATTTGTGATGCACAACCTGCGGCCCGCGAACTGATTTGAATTTTTTTTTCAGATAATCCCTTTGTTAAATAATCCTTACTTTCCAGATTTTTTCCAAGAAAAATGACTAATTCGCGGAAAAATCGCGATTTTCGCGCAAGTTTCGTTTTGCGTGCGGAGTTTCTCGGTCGGCCGCGGGCGCCAAGTTGGAAGGTGGCTTCCTGTGTTGCTATTGCGATGTAGAAAAAACAACTTTCACATTCTCCGGAAAAAGTCGAAAAATGGCGATTTTTCGCGAAAGTTCCGTTTTTCGGGCGCCTAGTCGAAGTTGGCTTCTCGTGGTAATTGCGATGCAGAAAAAACTTTTGCGTTGTCAGAGGAGCCTATCTAGTGTGAAACCTCTTAGATCGCATTTTTGTTGATTTTAGTCAGATATATTAGGAGGGAGCCAGGAGACTTCCCCCCTCAAAAAAAATCTGACTAGATGTTCAAAACAAGTTAAAACCCTGTTTTTTAGGGTCAAATTTCCAAAAATTTTCTGGGGGGAGACCCCCTTTTGTATTTGGAACTCTCTTTTTAACAACTTTTTTTACATTAAGTTTATCAAAATACAAATCTTACCTAAAAATTTCACCCAAAAAAAAGGACCCCTAGACAGATTTATTTGGGCCCCCTCCTGAAATCATTTTCTATATATGGCACTGTAACTCATCTAGACACTTCTAAAAATTTTCAGATAATTTCTTTCTGGAGCAATCACATGCCTGATTTTAAATCTAGAACTGAAATGTGTTAAAACTGTCCTCAAAATTCGGACTAGGTGTACTACTAAAACAAGTTAAAACCCTGTCTTTTGGGGTCAAATTTCAAAACATTTTCTAGGGTAGGATCCCCAGAGTAATGTAAGTTCTCTTTTAATGTAAGTAAAAGGTCATAATTCCAGGTGATAAAAAATATGCTAGGCGAGGGAAAACAAATACGAAAAAGTATTTTTATTTCAGTGAAATAATAGTGATGTGAGCATATATGTATGTTTAATTACATAATATTATTTGAAGGGTTGAATCCTTTCTTAAGTAATCTTTTTTTTCTTTCAAACGTAAAAAAAATACGTTATTGGTTTTACATTTTAAACTTATGTTTTATTAGTGATAGTTTAAGTATTTTTTATACTTTATTTGCATTGTTAATTCATCTACATGTATTTATGAACGAGAAAAATTGGAGGATTGTGAAATTTTTTTGACTTGTCCTATATTTTTTCAAACTGTCGCTATGAACCCTGGGTACAGGAATATATAGTAGAAAAGAAAATATAGTACTAGTAGTTTGCTACTAGCTAAAGATTTGAGAGACTGAGAAAAAGTTGTTTTTTTTTTATCTAGGTTTCATAGAAGGCACAACTTTACAGAATACAAAACAAAAGTTAACCAGTGATTCTTCCGACGACAAGACTTTCCAGTTTGACCTGCTGTCCCCTCAGAGGTCTGTTGTCATGGCGCCTGCGGAGGACACCGAGCAATGTCGCCTAGAGGAATGCACTGGATCTGATATGTATGATTTGAATTTCATTCGTGAAGATGAGCTAGTGATTTCAGATGATAAAGTCCAAATGTCCCCTTTTAGTAACACGGTTGCTTTTCCTGAATTCCCCTCTTCAAATGGGCTTCAACCCAAGATTAGTAGTGTTACATCTGTGATAGTTGAAGAAAATTCACAATTTCCAGTGGACTTGCCTACTAAAAATATGGATGTAACGCCATATAGGTAAGTAAAGCAACTACTTCAAATGATGTAATTAATGTGTTTTTGAAAGCAATCTTATTTTTGAAGGAGATATTGCAACAAGAAGTTCACACTTTTTTTTAACTTTGACAAGGGTTAGCACGGTTTAAACCAAAGTGGGATTTTGTCAAAAAAAATTAAACTTTAATGCTTTGTCTCCTGTTAATAACTTCTAAAATATAACGTTTTTCAGTTTTATGAGAATCAATTGGTTTTTCATATTGTAAATGAGAGAGAACAGGTTGGTTCTATTTTGGTGTAATAAAAATCTAATTTTATTTTTTAATGCTATGAGAGAAATAGATTTCACAGTTAAATATTTAGAGAAACCAGTTTTTTTTTCTTAGTTTGTAACCTAAATTTGTTTACTATGTTGGTTTAGCAAATGGTTTACATTTGTTTATTACTGAGGAAGTTGGGTTTTTTTTTAAATGGTTTATTTAAAGCGTTTTTTATTGGGAGCTTCGGATAGATAGTTACAATTTTCTAGCAGGGGATAACATTCTGCATTGTTTAGAAAACAGCAACCTCTTTTCACCACAATTTGTTTTTTTTATGAAATGTTTGTTATTTACAGTGTTGATGTGAATTTGGATGTGTCTTGTACAAACAACTCTTTTTGTGGTTTGCCCATATCTCGACTGCTCAATGGTAATCAATTGAGCTTTACACACGAGGAAAATTATGCTGCACCTCAAAAGCATAAAAGTAAGCCCAAATATTGGTTCTTTTTTTAAATTTGTTGCAATGTTTTTTTTAAAATCTGGATCTTTATATGTCAAAAACCTTTTGTAGTTCAAAAACCTATTTTTCCTTTGATACCCATTAAGGGGCTTATATAAGGGGGGGACGGGTCCCTTCCCTTGAATTTCAGACTAGGTGTACTAAAACGAGTTAAAACTCTGTCATATAGTATCAGTGGAGTATACTGTATGTAGTGGAGCTGTACTCACAATTGCTTTAATAGTAACTTCAGCAAGATGCAAACCCTGCCTAAAAATGTATTAAAAAGCTTTATTGAATCTATTAACAATGCATAGGAGAGGGCTTAGAAATATTTTTGGGCCCTCTCCCCTCTTGCAAAAATCTAGCTTTAGGCCTCATAATAGCTAAAGTGTTCAGAGGACATTTGGGCCCCTCCCAAAATAAATTTCTATATACACCACTGTACCCAATGATATTATTTTGACTTTTCTATTGTAAAAACTACGCCTTGAAATTGTTGTTACTGTGATAACGTTTAGTAATTTCTTCATATATTTGCGCTAATGTTTCTTAATTTTATAAAACAATTTACTTTTCATGAAACTTCCCTTTTTCCTTTAATATCTGAGATGTGTTCAGATAAGTAACTAAATCATGCATAGTGAATGAAGGTAACTGCTGGTCTGATTGCCCCAAGATATAGTGTAGGAATTTATAGATACCCGGACCTGGAAAAAGTTGTAACCTTCCCCCGAACCTAGCAAAATTTACCCAAACCTAATGTATTGCTCCTATGGAGCTGGCAGGGGCTTCCCCCAAACCAGGTTCATAGGTTCGGGCACTTTTTCCAGGTCCGTAGATACCTTACTTCAAATAATTCAGCCAGAATTGTGCTTAATCTGCCGAAAAATGATTATTATCCTTTAATAAAATTTCAGAAGGCACTCTTATGTAATGGCACTCTTAATGTAATGTTATGAGTTCTTAATGTCTTGCTCTCAGCACTTAAAATAAATAATTTCTAGTGTTTTTTTAATGATGGTTTCTTTAAAAAGAATAGACGACATTAGTGTGACGTCACTTGCTTGTTTGGAAACGTTGATTCTATCCGTGATTGGTTCCGTGATTGGAGGTAAATCCGTACCAATCCGTACGGAACCAATCACGGATGGAATCTACGTTTCCAAACAAGCAAGTGACGTTTTGACTAATGTCGTCTATATCTTGATTATTTTATAGAATGACAGGATATTGATTGAAACAATATTAGTTTTCAGAACATGGTTTTACTGCATTCTATAACAATTTAATCATGGATTTTTCCAGGCTAAAATTTAATCATTAACTCATTGTATTTACTCAGTTTTTACTTAATATTTCAATCGATAATGTACTTCAGTATTTAAGTATGTAATTATATTTCAGGACGTTTGGTACCTAGAGATAGAACCAAGAAGAAGCATCAAATGAGTCACAACTCTTCAGCAGAATCTAAATCATTTCATGAACCCAATGCCCAGCAAAGATCAGTGAAATCATCATGTGCCAAAACTGAAGTGTCTGTTGTTTCTGCCATGAGGATAATATACTTTCAAGCAAAGGAGAACTTGGCCACCCAAAAGTTCACTGCCTTAAAAGATTTGGCGACCGATTTATGCTGTTCATCCTTGGCAGGTCCAAGTGTGAGCTCGAACAGTGTAAGTCATGACTTTCTGGCAGATATAGAAACTGCTTTAGCATCAGTGATACAAGAGGAGATAGTGAAACAGGTAAATGAGGCCAGGTGGTATTCCATCATAATAGACGAATGCTCAGATGTGTTAGTTGGACAAAGTGTGATTATTTATGTACGATTTGCTCATAAAGGCAAGGTAGTCACTCGCTTCTTGTGTACAACAGAGATTGAAAAGGTATCAGCAGAACAAATTTTTGTCTGTGTTGCAAAGACATTTGAAAAGCTAGGCATTGACATTTCAAAATGTTCCTCTTTGGCAATTGATGGTCCATCTGTGAAGAGAGGTGTTAGGGGTGAAGTGGCTGCTCTTTTCAAAAAGCACAATCCTCATCTCGTCTCATTGCATTGCATAGCCCACAGAATCTCCCTTGTACTGAGCCAAGCAGTTGAAGAATTCCCGTACTTGATAAAATATCGAAACATTTTGGAACGTGTTCACTCCTATTTTGAAAAGTCTCCTGCTAATACAAAGAGACTCAACAGTATGCAATGTGATCTAAATTTAGCAAACAGAAAAGCACTCAAGTTATCAGCCATACGCTGGTTGTCCTTAGGCAAAAATGTTCTGAATGATGACACTTCTTGGTCAGTCCTTATTTCAGTTTTCGCTGTAGACAAATGCCCTGAATCTCAATGGCTACTCAAAAAAATGACATCATACATGTTTCTTGCCACTACAGCAATGCTTAACGATGTTTTGTTTTGTGTAAATGAGTTAAGGATGGCTTTCCAGGAAAAGAACATAGATTTTGAGTTTGCCCAATCATGTGTGAATGCTTGTGTGGAAAACTTAAAGTCCATGAAAAATAAAACTGGAACGTACTTTGTGGACTTCCAAGATAAAATTCCTAAAAATGCTGGGAAAATTTTTATATACGAAGCACATGTTGTGACTGACAGCGTAGAGCAAAGAAAAAAATTTGAGGTTCTGATGGGAAATTTTCTCACTTCAATAATTGGGCACATTAAAGACAGATTAGGGGACATGGACAAGATAGAAATGTTTGGTATTCTTTTGCCAAGCCACCTGCCTGATTCTCCCTCAAAATTGGAAATATATGGAAAGGAGGAAATTTTAAAAATTTTCCAACGGTTCAGTTCTTCTGTAGATTATGATAAATCTGAGTTGCTCACTGAGTGGGCATTTTTCAAATTGATTATGCTGGAAAGTCTTAAAAGCATGACCATACAAGAAGTTCTTGAATTTATTTTCATAAATGATATGTATCAAAAATATCCCCTTATATGTTCAATCATTGAATATGCTTTAACTATTCCTTTATACACTGCAGACTGTGAAGATGGTTTTAATACATTAAATCTTAGGAAAACAGGCTTGAAACATAAAATCAACTTGCATCATGTTAATAATGTTCTGATGATTAAAACTGAGGGACCTGGTAGGCAAAAATTTGACTTTAATCGAGCATATGAAAAATGGGTCATGTATGAAAAGGAATGATTGGTTAGTACCCCAAGTCTTTTTAAAAGAATAATTGTACATTTGTTATTGTGTGTATATTTTTTTAGTTGATTCATTTATAAAGTAGGACAAAAGAAAATATTTTTTGATTTACTAAACAAGCAAGAGTGTAGAATTGCTGTAAGAAATTAGTGGAATTAAAAATTAATATTAAATGTTTTTATGTAATTTTTTAAGCGTAACCACTCTGATGTAGCCTATCCAATGGTCACAAACACAATCAGAGACAATTGATCAAATAAACATTGCTCTGAAAGATGTTGTATTGTGATTTTAAATGGCTAAAAGTCTAAATTATACAGCACTCTAACTTATTTTTAAAACGAAGTTTTTTCCCTAAAGATGTTTCCTCAAAATACAAAAAAGGTAATCCAAAGAATATGGGCCTGTTGCTTAAATTAGTCTTGTAACCCTTGTCTGGAAGTTAATTGCTTTCCAGCTAATGGTATCAGCAAATCAATACTTCACCAAGACCCAGATTGTTTGGATTTACCTTTTAACTTTTTAAAACCTTAAAGACCTCAACTTTATTCTCAAAAAGATTGACTACAAAAATTTCTCCTTCTAAAGGTGGGAATCTATTATAGACAGGGTTTTTTTTTTCCAGAATGGAAGAAATCATGTTGCAGGTATATATATATAAGATGGTAGTAAAACCATTATCTATAATAATAAAAGAGCTTTACCACTCACTCACTCAGCAACGCACAGCAAAATCTACCGGGGCTAAAGACTCGAAACTTGGTAGGGTTGAAGACCTTATGGTGTATACGCGCACTAAGAAGGGATTTTTCGAAATATCTTTTTTCTGACCCACAGGGGGGTTTGGAGAGTTTTCGACGTTTTTGAGCCCAGCGGCGTCCAAAATAACCCCAGATCTTCGTTATTTCGCAGGAAGGTACCTAGCAACAATATCTAGAAAGGCATTTTTCAGATTTTGGATATTCGAATTTGAAGAGGTCTGAAAATTCCAAAACCCCGTTTTTGCTGAGCATAAGCAAAGTTTTACATTTTCAAAGAAAACAATACCGAGAAATCAATATAACGAAGTGAACTGTTGGTAATACCTTCTTGAGAGTATTTCAAAGAAAGTAATTTCTGGATTTTTCGATATTCCATTCTAGAGGGAGTGCACGGGGATTTGAATATTCACTCAAGTTTTTAGTTTTTGGATTCTAGCACCCACATTATTAATGTGATTTTAATGAAATTTTAGCATGTTGGTCCGCACACAACCAGGAAGGTTTGCAAAAAAGAATTATCAGAATCAAAGCATTCCAAGGATCCTTTTTTGCCCCTTTTCTAAATTCTTATGCTAGCCATCAATATTAAATTTATTACGGTTATTGCTCCTTCCAGATGATGCAAAACCTCTATTGTTGAAAATATTTATTGAAAAATGTTTTATAACAGGTGAATTTTTTAAAAATCTGACAAAGAAATAATTTTTGATGATTAAATAATTTCCAAAAACAGTTCCACTGAAAAATTTTATTCTTTTTTCTATTTAATCAAATTTAAGTATTTTCAGCAAAGTTCAAATTAAAAAATATTTTATCAGAAGCATTTTTATAAAAAATGTTTGTGTGGATGCAAAATGATGTTTACTTGTATTTCATGTTTGAAATATCTTTCAATGAATGAGTTGGTGATAAATCAACAAAGGGGGGGTTCAGGGGGTCTCCCCCTGATTAAAAAAAATTCTCACTACTAAAAAATGGTAATAACACTTCAGTTCTAAACCGTTTTTTTTTTTAAGGTTTTGTTTTTTATCTTATAAAAGTATGTATATTGAATTGTTTTGTATTTAAAATTTAGCGGGATGAGGGGAAAATAAGTTTTATTCATAGAAATTGTTGTTCAATAATATAACTTTATTATGAAGCGAAGGCGGAGAAATTTGCCTCAATTATACATTTATATAAATTGCAGAAATGGATGGAGGGAGGAAAGGACATTAAAAAGAAAAAAATAAGGGGGGTTCAGAAGGTCCCATGACTTTTTTCTATTTAAAAAAAATTACTCTTTTAAAACGGGGATGGTGATTTCACACATTAGGTCTAAACAGATGGTATTTTTAAAGTATTTTTACATCTTAAGGAAGTAGTATGACATCAAAAAAGAATCCTAGCGGGAAGGCAGTTGACTTTGTTGCATCTAAATGACTCCTCGGAAAGAAGTACAGTGAAGTAAATAATTCTTATTTATTTTAACACACAGTTTGGTAAGCCTTCCCCCCGAGAAATGGCGGGTATATCAGCTAGTTTTCAATAAATATGTAATATATCCAATAACTACAGCATTATTGTTAAATAAAAACAAAATTTATTTACTCCTGTTTCATTACTTTTCAAAACCAGGGGTGTAGAATATGTCTGAACGAGGTTTGTGGGAATTTCTTCAAGTGTATAAGGAACTCTACTAATCTAATTGTTATTAGTGACAAATAAGTATTTGGTTAGTAGTCGGACCTGGAAAAAGTGCCCGAACCTGGTTTGGGGGAAGCCCCTGCCAGCTCCATAGGAGCAATACATTAGGTTCGGGGGAAGGTTACAGTTTTTTCCAGGTCCGTTAGTAGTGACTGCATCATAACCTCCACAGATTTTACAGAAATTTGGTGAAAACATGCAGGGTTGGGTTATGGAGTGGGGAAACTATAGAGCATTTTCAATCGCATGACTCGGACCTAACAACAGAAGATGTTACAGTTTTTTGCCCTACAGAGGTTAACAGTTACAGAAAATGACTAGCCAATGAATTCTTCTATTGGAGCATTTGCAATCGCGTGACCCCATACCTAAAAACCGCCTTAGCAACAGTTAAAAGCCCTACAGAAGATACACAGTTAAAAGAAAATAATCGGTTGTGATGTCACCTGAAAACACTATGGTTCTACACTGAAAAAAAACCTAGTTGACTTGGTGGAATACCTGAAAGTTTGGTTTTTCTTGCGTTTTGATTGATATGTTGGGTAAACAACATATGATTGCCAATTTAATGAAATTTGTATTTTTCAGTTGTTTTCTATTTATTAAGTTATGAAGAAGATGAGATTTTTGTAAGTAAAATAGTCTTGTGGAGGGTTCTTATTGCCATCTTTGTTCTTTGTCACTTAAACTGGAATTAAAATATGGGGACAGTTTTTGGGAAATTTCCGACAAAACAAATTATGAGATTTTAAGACATAAGATCCTTTTATTCTTTGAACTAATAAAAAATTTGAGCATTAATTATTTTAAATGAAAAAAAAAATAACATTAAATTTTGGATTTTCCCATGATGCCTTGAATCAAACTTCCTGAAACTCCTGTTCTCTGTGAATATTATTAAAAGTAGACCAAGAATTTTAAGGTAAAATCTGAATAATTTATAATTATCTGAAAATTTCAGGATTACCTCCCTATGATGCGTACAACCAAACCTGAAAAGTCTTAAGATCTTCCGCGGGCTTCCATCCAAAATGGCAGATTAAAGATATATCCATTTTTAGAGGATATTTGGGCTCATCCTGAAACATGAGCGCCTTACCAAATAGCTCTTAAAAACACTTTTTGAATGCTAAAATTCAAAATATAAAAAAAAATCAATTAGAATATAGGGGAGAGTGGAGAGATGTATGGGACGACTCAATTTTTTTTATATCTTAACTTCACTCAAAATATTTCATATTTCCCCCTGAAGATTGCTTATCAAAAGTAACTTTTTGTTTTACTTCTATAAATATTTATTAAAAATAATTTAACTGAAGCTAAATATTATACTGTGTGTTAAAAATGTACTTATATTAGTGTAGTTTACAATTTAAATAGAGAAAATTCATGCTGTTATTTTCCTAGCCTACTTTTCTTTTTTTTTTTTTTCTCCAAAAAAATAAGTGGGTATGGGGATGAATGGGACAGTTCCATCATCTGAGTGAGCTCTAGTCAGTGACTATAGAAACAAGACCGGTGCATTTTAAATGGGGGGATAAACCGTATTATGATTTGGCGAGGATTAAAGCCGACGGAGGATTTTTGGCGATTACAAGAACCACAGAGTACTAGAACAGAGAGTCCACGGGCATAGGCCATAATGGAAATCGAAAATCATGACATCTTGTTACAGGTTGGGAGAATTGTGGCGCTGGGATCGCACTAAACTCACTAGCGTCTGGATCCAGTCTAAATCGTTCGCCGGCTGCCTATGGGAGATCGAAAACACCTTTTTGCGCATGCGCTAAGTTCTAATTTGGCGAGAGATTTAAGCGGCCGGCATACGTTCCAGACTCTAGTGTGGCGCCCTCACATCAGTAACGCATTTGAAAATAGCCTCGTGGACCCTCTGTTAGGATATTTCTCTGTGACAAGAACTATCTTCTCGGAACTGATGCAGTTCAGTTTCACTCATTAGGCTCACTGAGCTATAAACAAACTGGAGTGACAACCTCTGATGATATAACATGCGACCGAACGTGCCGGCGCGGATGGTCACAATTGCCCGGTTCGCTTGAGCGAACCGGGCAAAACAAACGAATTTCTCCATTGACTAACATTGTGTGAGTTGAACTATTTCTAGAAAACCCCCTTTTTTAAAAATATTTTGAGCAACATTTAGAATGGTCCGATCATGCTGTGCATACAATTGTGCCAACAGATGGGGAAAACTAAAAGAAGATGGAAATCTTTTCCGCGTAGACACAAACTTCGATAAGGTGTGATGCGGTTTCGGCACGCTCAGTTGTCACTCCAGTTTGTTTATAGCTCAGTGATTAGGCTGGGATTAGTGAACTATTAAAATAATCAGACAGTAGAAGAAGAGAAAACTTAACAGAGTGCCCAAAACGTAGAGGGCAGCACTGAAAATTCAATGATTGACAAAGTAGTACTCTGTGGTACCAACATTAGCTCCCAACTACCTATCAATCATGTAACTGTGACTGTGCCCAACATGTGTTAATGTTTGTTTTGAACGAATACGGAAATGAATCCGCCCTTGGCTATTCTTTGCCTTGGCCCTCAACTTGCGATGCGTGTCAGGCCCAAGCCCCCAAGTGGGCCCACGCCTAAAGCGGGTCAGGCGGAACGCCCAAAATTGGGTCGTAAATGTCACAAACCTTTCCATTCAATCCAATCGAAGTGAACGCTTTTGTATTTTTAATTTTTTTAAAATTTGAAGGATCTACACATCTTCAAAACACAGTAACAATGTTGCTAAGAGCTAGGTAAAAGTATTTTCTTATGTATGTCAACGATAATTTTAATTTTACTCTTTTGAGGGGCATAATAATATTTACCCGACATAGTGATTTTATGCTTATCCAATTAAGGATTTAAAGGGACAAATTAATGTCCTTTAGTAATGTTCGGCACTAGTTAACTAGAACTAGTTTCAACTAGTAGTTAACTACTGATCAACTAGTAAACTAGTAGTTTAACTACTTTTGGTTTAAACTAGTTCAACTATTAGTTGAACTACTAGTTGAAACTACTTTCAAAATTTCAACTGCATACTTTCAAAAAAATTATTATTAAAATTTTTATCAAAATATAGAAAAAATTGTACTGTAACAAATTTAATTAAGATGGTAGAGTACTCAAAATACCATAACCAGAATTAAAGTCCCTTTTTGTGCGTTTTTAGTGATATAAATAAGAAAGATGTATTAGAATTTGGGCAAAAAATAGGTTATGAAATTGAATAGACTAGTTAACTACTTTGAAAAACTGTTAACTACTAGTTGTAACTAGTCCCAGGAAAAAATAGTTAACTACTAGTTGCAACTAGATTTTCCCAGACTAGTTGGTAGTTAACTATTTTTTGACCACTAGTTGCCGAACACTATCCTTTAGAGTGGAATAATATTTTATCAACTTAAAATAAATGAAGCTTTTCAGATCATTTCAAGATGTGATTTAAATCATGTTTTATCAGGTTTTTTTTTTTTTTTTTTTTTTTTTTTGATGAGTTACTAGAAGCAGTTCCCATTGTTTCCCAGAGTTTCAAAATTGTATAAAAACACCAGTTTAAAAAGGGGCGAATTTCATAAAAACTTCTAGGGAAGACCCGCAGTCCCCCTAGAAATTTAGGTCTATTTTATAATTTATTTCCTCAAAAATTATGTGGTTTACAAGGAGGTTTTTTCTTGCAATTCCTGGGGTTACCCCCATTTTTACTTGGAGCTCTCATTGTAAAATTTGACAGTATGTGCAACTTAATTCAAATGCTACTTTTAAGTGACCTTAAACTTAATGCAAAAATGTACCTGTTAGGGGGTAGGTTAAGTCAACCTCCTCAAAACAAAACTCTGGTTACAGCCCTGTCCCAGGTAGGGCTAAGACTTCAGCGGTGCCCCCCAGATGAAAATCCTGGATCCGTCTGCTGGTTGATATAGAAGCAAAACCAGTCCATTCTAAATAGAGATTAACCATGCTACAAATTGGCAGGATTAAAACAAATGGTTTAAATTTGAGGATCACATTTAATCGCAAAAACTTGGTTCAATTATTAAATTTGATTAATATTTTAAAAATTAGACCTGTTTTTTTGATAAAAATCAAATTCAATTTTGAGTATTTCTGTTACGCTTATTACTGTTTTTTTTTCCAACACGTTGACTGTATTTCTGTTAAATTAATTTCTCTTGTTAAATTCAGAGTTGTAGATAATTCAAACTTGTTAACTTTATCTTGCTTTATTTTTATTTACTTAGATGCAAAGAAGGGTTAAAATCTTTAGCGGTTAACCCTTTAAAGTTTGGCGATGAAAGACGATATTTTACTAAAGAAGTTAGTATTTTTCTTTTATTATATCTTAAGGTTGTATTTTTAATTAAACAATCTGCTATTTAAAATATTAAAAAAAACACAACATATATTCGAATAAGTTATGTGTCTGGGTCATCACAATAATCTGGCATTTCCAAATGCCAGATTGTGATGTAGCCATTTTGAAAATGTTAGATAGGCTAATAGTTAATGTTACATGTTAATAGGCTGAAAGCGCAAAAAAAATAGTCACAATGCATTCTAGCATTTGCAAAACGACCACAATCAAAATTATCGGATCTAGCCACATTTTGATCTAACATTTTCAAAATGGCTACATCACAATCTGGCATTTAGAAATGCCAGATTATTGTGATGTATTGTTGTCTTAAGACCTAGATGTCAGATTGCAATACATGTGTTAAAAAACAATTTCCTACATCTGGTTTCTAAAACACAGTACATTTTTCTTTTTATTTCTCATTGATTTTCTCATTTAGAGCTTTATTATGGAGAGAATTTACACTTGATCCTTAGATTTTTATCTTACCAATACTCATCCTTTTTATAAGACCTAGATATTTTGTGCATTAAGGTTGACTTGTGGTGGTGGAGGGCACCTGGCACAGAACCAATGTTTATCCCCATTTTGTGACCCTTATAAGAGCCTGATATCAGAAATGAATTTCACCAATTGCCTGGCTGATACACTAAAGATCTCCCTGGTTCGATACAATGGTATCCTGGATATCTAAATCTTCGTGCAGAGTAGTAGTCACATTCACAAAGAATGTGAACAGAAGTTTCTTCTGTCTCTTGGCAACCCCTGCAGAGTGGATTACTAGCAACAGCAATAATATTGAGGTGCCTTTTGAGAGAGCAATGCCCAGTCAATAGACCAATGGCTATTTTGATATCTTTCCTTAGTAGTTCATTGGCTTTACTTTAGACCAAGGAGAGTATTGGTTGAGGTCTTTCGTTCGTCTTTGAGTATTAGACTTTAACCACTTACCATATGAATCATACAATAATAAGTTTTTAATTAACAGTTCTCCTGACTGTATTGTAGGGCAGACCTAGGACCAGTTCTGGTCCAACAAAAAGGGTATTAGATCCCAATTTTGCTTAATAGTCAGCCATTTCGTTTCCACTGACAACACACCACAGGGACCCAGAGCAAGAGAACTCTAGGTTATAAGCTATGAGATTACAAACCCCTTGTCTCTCTCAAAAATTTAATAGATTTTTATAATGCATTCATGTTTCACTCTGTTTTGGATTTTTTTTAGTGTTAGTAACTACAGTATTGTTTTTTAACTATGGTATTTCATTACTAGGAAGATGCGAAACTTACTGAATTAGTTCTACAATATGGACCTGACAACTGGACTCTGATCGCTGAGCATATGGAAGGACAAAATCAAAAGCAATGCAAATGCAGGTAATGGAAAGTCTTGTTTAAGTTAAGGCAGAACTATCTTCTTTCTCTGGAAGGAGAACAGTGTTACTTCAAATGGGGAAACTTTCCCTGAACAAACATAAATCAAATCTTTAACGTTTAACATGTGTAAAACACCCCCAATTTAAAAGAAATGTTTGAAGCATTCTTTGTTGCTTTTTCCCCATCAATTTCTTGCTATTTCTACTCAAAAGTTTGAATAATTTAAAATATTATTTATCTTTAATGAAATGATAACAAGTGAATTCATTTAATTTTAAAACATCCATTCTGAAAAAAATTACTCACTTTTTTACTTCTCTGAATATCTTTTAAAAATTTGTTTTGAGAAAATTTAATGAATGTGGAAGAGGAGATAACTTGTCTATTCTATTGCTGCTGGAGTAATTTAATTAAAAACAAATTCTTAAAATTGATAATAATTCTTAATACAATATTCTTGATATAGATTTTTAATGGGATGTTTGCTCCAATACTTGTTTAGACTGAGTTTCTTCTTTTGTCTTTTAAGTGGGTTAGATCAGTGATTCCCAAAGTGAGCAGTTCTGCCTCCCAGGGGACGTTGACAAATTTTAAACTATTGCTTATTGTCATTTTTATACATAAAAAAATCCTGTAAAAGTAGCTTAAAATTACTTTTTAACATGCTAAAATTCAAAAATTTCACTGGGGAGGAACCCTGGTCTCCCCTTAACCTATGGATTGAGATATCAATAATTTAAGTAATTTTTAGATGAAAACAGGAAATTTTCAGGTGGGGATAACAAATTTCCTTTCTGTGATATTATTCCATAATTGTTCAATGTAAAACAGTAAACTGATACAAAGTTTTAATTTGCTTAATTTTAGCGTGATCTCATTGTAGAAATAAAAATAGTTTTTTTTAAAACTTAATATAAAGGATATACTGTGAATAAAGCAAAAACTCAAGTATTAGTGTATTGTTTCATAAAATCTTCAAATCTCAATTACCTATGGGCAGAAGTTATGGTGTGAAAAGGTTCAATTTGGGATTTATTATTTATTTTCACAAAACTAGGGGCTTTTCTAGTTAATTTCCAAACTTTTTTGTCTTTCACTATAAAAAGGTTTTATAGGTTTTTACCATTGCCCTGGCAGTTTTTAAACCAGAGGAATCAACCCTGTTTATATTTATTATGTGTTTGTTTTCCAGGTGGCGAGATTATTTGGAGCCTTCATTAAAGAAGAATGAAGCCTTTACATTAGAAGAAGAAAGACTTATTATACATTATCATAAACGTTGGGGAAACCAATGGCTCAAAATAGCAAAAAAACTACCTGGAAGGTAAAATAAAACTACATGGATGCCAACCTGTGGCAATGGCCATCAGTAGGGCTGGGATTTCCATGTAATTATCTTTTCAGAAATCTTGATATTGCTGAGTTCTCTCAAGTACTACATGTTTCAAGGGATTTTGGATCAATTTAGACCAATTTTATTTTACATATTTCAATTTATTTACATATTTTTTAAGATATAAATACATATTTATCCATTTTTTTTTTCATTAATAATCACGGTTTTCCCCCTTTTTAATTGTGTATTTTGAAGTAACATATCTAAAATTCTAGTTCAAATTTAGTGAATCCAATGCTAAGTTGAGTGATTGAACATTGCGTAATCAAGCAGTGGCGGATCTAGAACATGAGTAAGGGGGGGGCTAACTTAATCTGATTGAGGATGATAATGAAGTAACAAGCCGGGCTTTTTTTTACGATGTTCATTAATGTCTTAAATATTGAGGGCAGTGTTGATTGTAAATGACTAGTATTGTTAAATATAACTAATTAATTAGTAATTAAATTAGTAAATAATTAAATATATCAAAATAATAAGGGTGTGTCAACCGGGAGGGTTTTTTTTCCGATGATTTGAGTCAAATATTTTTTTCCAAGAATATAGATCAAATGTGAATTTTCGTGCACTTAATTTCAATGTTTAGTGAATAATACATCCATCCCGAGGCATAAGGGGGGTTTGGGGGAACCTCCCCCAAGAAAATTTTTGAAAATTTGACCCTAAAAAGTTGTGTTTTGACTCATTTTTGGTCATTTGGGACTCTTTGAGTGTCACACGAAAAATATGATTTCTTGTACTCGTTTTCAAAGGAAAAACTGTAAGATATAAGGATTTCATGGGGGTGGTTTGAACCCCCTAACCCCGTCTCTATTTTAACAGAGTAAATGTTTTGTAAGAGACTTAGCGCATTAGACCCTTTTAAAAAGTGAATCTTATAAAAACCAGGGAGTTAAAGATCTTGCAGAGGGGCTAAAGCTCATAACCTTTAAGATGTGAAACAAATCTATAAAAATGTAAGGGGCTAAGTATTTTGGAGGTTATGCTTTGTAAGGCTTAGAAAGCTCAATGGAATCTACAAGTTCTGAATCGCAATTATATTAAAGTGCTGAAAGCTAAAGATCTTGGAGGGGGCTAACGCTTTTAGGCTAAAGCTCATTAAATTGCGAACTAAATACTATAAAACATCGCAAGGAGGCTAATTCTTTATGGGGGCTAAAACCAGGGTTGTTACGTTTAAAACACTTTGTTTAAAACACTTGTTTTAAACACGTTTAAAACAAAGCAAAAAAAACATTGTTTAAAACACATGTACTTTTTTAGTAATTTTTTCTATGAACAGATGGCATTAGTATTATAAAACTTAGTATTTACTTTCAACTGATTTTGAATTTTATTTGATTGACTTTATTTGATTTTTTTCTAGAAAGTTATTTAATAAAAAATACAAATAAACTTGTTTGAAAATCATATTTTTTTATAATTGACCTGTTCTTAATGTTTTATTTTAATATTTTAATCAATGCTGCTAATGTCGTCAAAATATGCAATGAACTGAAAAGAATATGCATATAATAACTTATAAATGTTCAGATCGTATCTTAAACCTTTTAGCAAAATATATTGACATTTCTAATGTTAAAGCTGAAGTTGTTGACATAGTAACATATTTCCAAAACAATCATTTTACTTCGGCCAAGCCCCAAGAAACAGGTGCTAAAAAAAGCTCAAGATGCCATCTGATGTCAGGGGTAGCTTTGTTAATCCATTTTCAATTTTAAAAACTTAATTTAATTTTTTTTTTAAATCATGTTTTTTTTTTAGAATTTCTGTGTCGAGGGTAAAAAAAACAAATAAAACGTTTTAAACAAAAAAAACACGTTTAAAACAAAAAAAACACGTTTTTTGTTTTTTTTAGAAAAAAACATGTTTTTTTCCAACCCTGGCTAAAACTCATTGGCCCCTTTAAATTGTGAATTGAATCTACAAAAATTATTCAGGGCTAAAAGCCTTGTAGGAGCTAAAGAGCATGGAAGCATTCATAAGGGTTAAAGCTTATTAAATAGTGAACCAAATATATTTAAAAACGCAAGAGGGCTAAAAGCTTTGTAATGGCTATTAAAGAGCATGGAGGGGGCTAATGTTTCATACGGCTAAAGCTCATTAATTTGTGTAACAAACATAAAAACGCAAGGAGGCTAATGCTTTTAGGGGCTAAGCGCATTGGATAGACCCTTTAAATTACGAATCAAACCTTCAAACATGCAAGGGGCTAATAATTTGTAAGGGCTAAAACCTCTAGAAATCCTTAAATAGTGAATGGAGTTTATAAAAATGCAGGGGGCTAAAGATTTTGGAAGGGGCTTAATGCTTTGTAGACCTTTTGAATTGTGAAAGAGGCTACAAAAAAACTGAAAAAAAGTTTAAAATTTTGAAAATTTAAACAAAATTTTCTAAACTTAATTTTTTTTTCGAAAAAGTTCAATTTTATGTAGTGTAAACTTAAGTCCCAAGGGGGGGGCTATAGCCCCTATAGCCCCCCCCATAGATCCGCCACTGTAATCAAGGATTGTCAATTGGAAAGTTTCAGTTTTGTATTTCCCATTTCAGTCAAGAGGAACCTTCAACCATAAAACTTCCTATATTGGATTGAAGCTTAAATCATAGAATAAGGAAGAAAATTTCTGTAAAAGTCACTTGTGTAGTTTCCTTCAATCAATCAATCAACAAAAAAGGCATTCCCTCGGTCCGACATCCCCGTTCCAAGGAAAAGAGAGCTAAGGCAGTATTGCCCATTGCATGTAGTTTCCTTAGTTTTTCTAGCTCTAATTTAAAAATTTAGAGCCAAAAATAAAATAAATAAAAATGAGGAAGGATTTCTTTAAATCTGGAATGGTTGGCATCTCTGGAACTATGTTAATTTGTTTGATTTAAACTAAAGTCTTAAGTACATGCCGATTAATAATAAACTGATAATAAGTTTATAAATCATATTTACAGGAATGGTTCATCAATCAGTTATCATTGGAAAAAAAATTTAAAAGGAAAAATTGGACTGAACAGATTAAAAGAGATGGATGATGCTTCAGTTGGTTTTAAGAACCCTAGTGTACAGGTGAGAATAGTAAAATACCTACAGAGTAATTCAAAACTAATGTGTAAAAATGATAGGTTGGATAGACTACTCAAAGGCAATTGATGTGTTGCTTACAGCCCCTCGATTGCCTTTGCCAATTTCATCAATCGGGAGGAAAAAGTTACAGGGAACACCGGGTTCTGAAAAACGCCCTGGGGAACACCCAGATGACTGGTAATTGCTGATACAGAAAATTAGATATGTAGCTTAAGAGAACTTTAAAAAATAAATTAATATACTCCACCCGTGCAGAGCTGGGCATATCAGCTAGTAACTTATAGAAACTGTTTTTTCCTTAAGGGATTGTCTTTAAAATACAACAATAAGAACCTTTTTTAATGTCGCACTTTAAAGGCAACACCTTAAAGGAAAACTTAAACAATTTACACATTTTATTGCTTCTGGCAACTTTTGCCTTTAGTGCTTGCAGACCACCCGAACCAGGGTGATTCTGAATGGAAAATTGCAGCAATCAGTCACTCCAGAAATTATTCGTACACCCAATAAATTTGCACTAGTTTACATATTACGGCTAAATTCCACGTGCAAAATCCAAACAAAAATTATCCTAACATAGTATGTTGTTCTTCATTATAATCTACCAAAAAAAAGAGCAAAAAATATCAGAACAGTTAAAAAACTATTTTAAAATATGAAGCGATTTGAAAGCCCAAACAAATATTTGTACAGCCATAGACTTAACATGGATCATTGCATTTCTTAAAAGTATATTTTGTTCCTAATCCTAATTTAAAAGCATGTGCATGCAATTTTTTTTTCTTGAGGTTCATAATACCAAAAGCTTTCAAATCACTTCATTTTTTAAATAATTTTTTCTAACTGTTTTGATATTGTTTGCTCTTTTTTTTTTGGTAGATTGTAATGACCACTATGTTAGAATAATTTTTGTTTGGATTTTGCACTTGTAATTTAACTGTAATAGGGAGGTATACTAGGGCAAATTTGTTGGGTGTACGAATATTTCCTGGAGTGACTTATCTTAAAATACAAAATTTTCAATTTTAACTTAATGAAAATTTTCTTAATTAATTATTAGAATTATTTAGTTGAATGTAAAGTCTTTGAATAGAATATAAATATAATTATTTATAATGTTTTACTTTTCTTCATCCTTACTTTTCATAAAGTTTTTATTTTATATTTACCAAATTTAATTTATTAAGAGTTCCTTGCTTAGAAGTGAGAGAAAAAACATTTTAAACATGTTATTGATTTCAAATCAAATCAAAGTTTATTCCCAACAACAACAATACAAGGTAGCATATACAATAACAAGAATAATTTAAATAGGGAAGTAAATTATAAGGGGAAAAACATAAATTAAAAGAAAAAATATTGAATTGTTATAAAATCCCAAAGGAGCTAAAAGCTCTTCCATGGGTTGACGGAATTCTATTGTAAATGTACAATCAGGGCTTAAATTGCACCGGAGCGGAGCTCCGGTACTTCTTGTTTTTCAGTAAATATTTACTGATATTTATTTATTAATCAGTAAATATTTGCAATGCTGAAATAGTAGCGCTCCGGTACTTCTTTGGTTTGAGTTTAAGCCCTGTGTACAATAGAATTCCGTCAACCCATGGAAATTTTTTTAATTATTTTTCCATAGAAAAAAAGGAAGCAAACTCCCAGAGAATCTAATATGTCAAGCAGTAAATATAAAAGGTCTGCTTCCAAAAAGAGAGTATCAGGTAAATTAATATTTTTGTGGGAATTGGTTTGTTGGTTGGTTATTTTGGTTGGTTGGTTGGTGCTTCTACTCACTGAGCTTCCGCTTTTACCAGATTTCCTTTATTTTCTTTCATGCTAATAAAAACGATTATTGCAATCACTAACAACTGGGAGAGGTAACCCTTTTAGTTTTTGTTTCACTTTTCTTACATTGCCAACATTCTAGCCAAGTGGTTAGAGCATCTGACCCATTTGGCATGGATGTTAGTTTTTGTTCTAGTATGTAATGAATGGATGTGGCCCCTTTGTAAAAAGGGGTTTGCGAGAAAATGTGTGTGTGGTGCGGATAGCAGTTTCAACCTCCGTGGCTCCGGTCCACAGGTGCCCACTGTGTAAATCTGAGTAAATACTTCTTAAGGTAATTCAGAGGTCAAAGTGGATAAATCCATTACCCGCCCATTGGTTAAAAAAAATTTCCCATTTTATTTTCACAATATCAAAATACAAATTAGTTTCATTGCTGTGTAAAAATATTAAATAAAAAAAACACCTGGGCAAATTGAGTGTGAGTAGAGCAAGTGGAGCATTTCTCTCAATGGTGTAAGGGGCAATTCATTAATTACGTAAGGATGATTTTGGCAGTTTTTGACCCCCTCTACCCCCATGTAAGGGTACGTAAGACTTTTCAAACCCCTCCCCCCCTATTCTTATGCAAGATTCCATTTCGTTTTTCAAAATAATAAATTGTTAGAAAAGGATCTGTTACACTAAATCTCTCAGTTTGAAGTAAATCTTAAGATTTTCATTTTTCAACAGAAAAGTAATATTCTTGCTGTCAATTACATATTACCATTATATTATTATCTCTAGTCTTTGGAATACCATTTATTAGTAATTATTAACTTGGAAAATCTTACGTAAGAATGGGTTTGACCCCCCCCCCCCCCACCCCAAGTAAGGGTATGTAGAGATTTTTCCAACCCCCCCCCTCCCCTTCGGGACCCTTACGTAATTAATGAATGGCCCCTAATAGCATAAGAGTAAAGTAATAAAAAATACAAATTTGTCTTCTTGAGAGCCCTTGAAACACCTGCTGTTTTCTTCGACAGCTTATTAAAATGCAATTTGATTGATCGTTTGGAAAAATCTGTTTGGCTAGGAAATGAATCCTGCACTCTTGTACTGGATATTTTCCAAATCCAAGATACAATGTTTTCCAATGATGCCTTTGTTTTATTTAACACATGGGTTCCCAAACTTCCCCCCCCCCCAAAAAAAAATGGGTTCAAACTACTTCGACTTCTACTTCCAAAGTAGCAAGTAATTCCATATTTATGGTTTCTAAGCACCTGGAAATTTGCAAGTTTTGCACAGTTTTTCAGCTTTAAAATTAACAGAATTACAGCAACAAAATACAGTGACAGGGTTCCCAGGGTCAGGGAATACCTGGAAAAGTCATGGAATTTTAACTAGACCAAAAAAGTCGGGGAAAATTGCTTATTTTTGCCTTAAAACCTGGAAAATTATAAATTTTTTATGCATACGTCTCATTTTTGGCTTTGGAAAGAAACAAATCTTCTATTATTATTTTTTTAAAATATATAATATGTTCAAAAAAGCAAGAAATATACAACACACAGAAGGCAAAACTTATCCTGATAGTCTTCAGATTGGAAATTTATCTAGTTTTCTTCCCTTTAGGTGATCATGGTTTGTCTAGTGATTCTTCCTGTGATGAGACAACTTCTTCCAGTGATTCATCTATGGGACAACCTGAATCTGATGACTATGATGTTCCTGAAAAAGAAGAGCTAGTTACTTCAGCTAAAGAGGTCCAAATGCTCCCTGTTAGTAACACGATTGCTGTATCTGAATACCCTTTTTCAAGTGGGCTTCAACCCAAGATAATTAGTGTTGAATCTTTAAAATATAAAGAAGAATCTAAGTTTTCAGTGGACTTGCTTTCTGACAATATTGATGTATCACCTTTTAGGTATGTAAAGCAATTATGTCAAATAATGTATTTAATATGTTCCAAAAACAATCTATTTAAGCTGGTCAGGATAAAAGTGATACAAGTCCAAAAATTATAAAATTTGGGTTAAGAAGGGAATTTAATAGAGTTTTTGGTACTTTATTTAGGTAGTATAGTTTGGTTAAGAAAATGTTCAATGAACAATTCCCGTATACCTGCACTTATTGGCTAGGGCAGGAATCTGAGGCATTTTCATCATGGATAATACAAATAGTTTAAGTTGTGAATCCGACCCTTCGCCATGAATTTTTGCTTGTAATATTTCTATATAAACTAGAGTATTCTATTAACTTTATTATTTATTTTGGGATAAATGTATAAAGTTTTGTGAAGTTTGAAGTTAAGTTTATGGTGGAGAATTTTGAATTACTGTTTGAAGTAACCCTAGAAAATCATGCAATGCTTTTTACGCAAATACTTTTTTTTTTGTTCTTTGATTCATTTAAGTTAGTATTCATAGACCACTAAAAAGTGCACTGTATGTAAAATAAAATTTTTCACTTTAAATAATACTTTTATGAGAAAGTATTCCAACCATTTAAATATGCTTAATTTGATAGTGGAAGAAAATTTTTGAATTTATTGTAGAAGATGCTTTTGGTAACTTTCTTAATACAACATTTAACAATAAATATTATTTTTATTTCTAAAATTCAAAGAATATTATTGGCTATAGGAAAAAAAAACTATTTTTGTGAGTGACCCCTCAAATATTTGGTGGGCTTACAAAATAGTCTTAAAATGTGAAAAGAAATTGGTGTTATTTTTGCAAAAACCTACCAAAAATTAATGGAGCTTTACTTTACAATTTTATGTGCTTTGGATAAGACCCCCTTCATTTTCCCTTTTCCACTCATGGATACTAGTGCAATATGCCTTGTTCTGAAGTGAAAAGCTAGGGATCTTATATAGATGTGTAGAATTTTATCTTGCTGTATACTTAAGTTAATAGATTTTTTTTATTTAACTAAAATATATCAGACAGCATTTATGTTTTTAAGCTTAAAAAGCTATTGCTGGGCCTGTGTCCAAAGTGAGAAATTATTGTCACTTTAAACTCAATTCACTTTTATTAGAGTTTTGACTTGTTTTTTACTCTTGGAACCCTTAGAGTGAAATTTGCAGAAGACTGGGATCTCTGTTTCAAACAGTGGTCTAGTGGCCTTCCACAAAAATTTTATTACTTCTAGTTCTTGTTTTAACTTATTTTGGGACATTTGTTACATTTTGGGTTACACCCAGGGAGGACACTTGCACCCTACAGAATTTTTCAAAAATATGTACAAATGCTTTAATTGAGGAAAGTAGTGAAACATTTGGCTTTGTTTGAAAAACAGCATCTTCTTAATTTTTTGCCACTTGTTTTTTCCCTGAATTTTTTTTTCTTTTCAGTGATGGTGTGAATTTGAATGTGTCTAGTATAAACAACACTGGATCTTTCTGTGATCTACCCATATGTACACAGGTCAATGGTGATCAAATTAGTTTTCCCAATACACCCAAGGATAATTCTGTTGCAACTCAAAATCATATTGGTAAGTTCAGATTTCCTATAATTTAAAATATGCTATCGAAATCTGAAACATTGATGTCTTGTCTAAAAATCCTTGTCAAGTCAAAAAAAAAAATATTTTCCCCTTTCCTTTGATACCTTTATCAGGGGTACTACTTTTCTGGGATATACCTGGAAATCCTGTTTTTTAAGAGCATGAATGAATTTTATCGAAATTTTCAAAGATGTTGTGCGTAACAAAAAAGCACAAAATCAGACCAAATTAAAAATTAATTGCAAGGTTACAGCATCAACAACTTACCTTTCCTCAGATTTTAGAGCATTTGGGATTCTGGATAAAAAGTTTGATACTCTAATAGTTTTCTGGGATTTTGAGTTGAAGTAGTACCCCTGGCTTTCAGTATAACTGTAAATTAGTTCCAATAATTGGGTAGAATCAACTCACCTTTACCTACCCAATAGGTAGGGATCTTTCCATTATGTTAACTTAATTATCAGTATTTACTCATTTTTGCCATTTAGTACTTAAATCCATAATTATATTCCAGGATGTATGATATCTAAAATTGAAACCTTAAAGGAGCATCAAATGAGTCACAACTCTTCAGCAGAATCTAAATCACTTCATGAACCCAATGCCCAGCAAAGGTCAGTGAAATCATCATGTGCCAAAGCTGAAGAGTCTCTTCTATCTGCCATGAAGATAATTTATTTCCAAGCAAAGGAGGACTTGGCTATGCAAAAGTTCAGTGCCCTAAAAGATTTGGAGGCCGATTTAAGCTGTTCATCCTTGGCGGGTCTAAGTGTGAGCTCCAACATGTACAGTGAAAGTTATGACTCTCTGGAAGGTATGGAAGCTGCCTTAGCATCAGTGATACAAGAGGAGATAGTGAAACAGATAAATGAGGCAAGGTGGTACTCCATCATAATAGACGAATGCTCAGATGTCTCGATGGAACCAAGTTTGATTATTTATGTAAAATTTGTTCATAAAGACAAGGTAATGACACGCTTCTTGTGTATAGAAGAAATTGAAGAGGTATCAGCTGAAAAAATGTTTGTCTGTGTTGCAAAGACATTTGAAAAACTAGGCATTGACATTTCAAAATGTTCCTCTTTGGCAATTGATGGGCCATCTGTGATGAGAGGTGTTAGGGGTGAAGTGGCTGCTCTTTTCAAAAAGCACAATCCTCATCTCGTCTCGTTGCATTGCGTGGCCCACAGGATCTCTCTTGCACCGAGCCAAGCAACTGAAGAATTCCCTTACTTGATCAAATATGCAGACATTTTGAAACGAGCTCACTCCTATTTTGAAAAGTCACTTGCTAAAACAAAGAGACTACACCAAATTCAATGTGTTTTAAGTCTAACAAACAAAAAAGGGCTCAAGTTATCAGCTATAAAATGGTTGTCTTTAGGCAAAAGTGTTCTGAATGTTGACACTTTTTGGGCATCCCTTATTTCTGTTTTTGCTGAAGATAAATGCCTTCAATCTCAATGGCTACTCAAAAAAATGACATCATACATGTTTCTTGCTACTACAGCAATGCTTAACGACGTTTTGTTCTGTGTAAACGAGTTAAGGATGGCTTTCCAGGAAAAGAACATAGATTTTGAGTTTGCCCAATCATTTGTGAATGCTTGTGTGGAAAACTTAAAGTCCATTAAAAATAAAACTGGAATGTACTTTTTGGACTTCCAAGATAAAATTCCTAAAGATGCTGGTAAAATTTTTATTTACGAAGCACATGTTGTGACTGACAGCGTAGAGCAAAGAAACAAATTTAAGGTTCTAATGGAAAATTTTCTTTCTTCAATAATTGGGCACATTGAAGACAGTATTGGTGACATGGACAAGATAGAAATGTTTGACATTTTTTTGCCAAGCAAACTGCCTGATACCCCCTCAGAATTAGAAATATATGGAAAGGAAGAAATTTTTAAAATTTTTCAACTGTTTAGTCCTTTTGTGAATTTTAACGAATTTGAGTTGCTATCGGAATGGACATTATTTAAGTATTTAATGCAGGAAAGTCTTATAGGCATGACAATGCAAGAGGTTCTCGAGTATCTCTTCATTAACAACATGTCTCAAGAATACCCTATAATGTGCTTGATTATTGAATATGCCGTAACTATTCCCCTGCATACTGCAGACTGTGAAAAGGGTTTTAGTGCATTGAATCTTTTAGAAACATGCTTTCAAAATAGAAAAAACTTGCATCAAGTGAATAATAGACTTATCATTAAAATTGAGGGACCAGAAAGAAAAAAATTTGACTTTTATCGAGCATTTGAAAAATTGGCTAACATGAAAGAAAATAAGAACCTCCTCAGCTTTTAAAAAATAATTGTATGTTTTTATTGTATATATGTTATAGACAGTGTGATAAATCCGGGCATTAGTAATAATTCCCGCGTATTACGGGCAAAGCGATAAATACTCATTGATAAATGCCATTGAATTTATCACATTGCCCTCCTCAACTTTGGGCATTATTAATAATGCCCTGTTTATCACTTTGCCCTTAATATATGTATGTAATTTTAATGTATGAAAAGGAATGAGAGAGTTAGAACCTCAAGTCTTTTCAAAAAGGAAAATTATATATTTGTTTTTATAACTGAAAATTGTATAAAAGTAATTTTGTGTACAGTATTATTTGATGTACCGATTGTCCCAAAAATATTAAGGAATTCTTGGGTATGTAGCCTATCCAAAGACAATTGAGGATTCCGCATTAAAGTGTATTAACAAATGTGAATCTGAGACACGAAAGGTTAGACTAAAATTGCAATAAAAGATATAATATTGGCAAGGTTGTTAAGTATTTAAATACTTAGTAACGGAAATACTTTTTAAATACTTTAAAAGTATTTAGTTACATTAGTTACTTTTTCAGTATCGAACTGGTATTTAACTACAAAAATTTTAAAGTAACTAACTCTTTGTTACTTAAATACCTATGCTGTACTTTAGTTACTTTCTAAACCCAGAATTTAAAAAACGGAATCCATAACATTGGAGAGGGGAACAAAACACTTCTTCCTGCTTCCGCATAGCCCGAGGGGAAAAAGCGTTCTCGGCAGTGGCCGACTGCCCGACCGGACACCCGGGCGACAGCGCTGACAATCCTCCCCCGACAATTTATAGCCCCCCTGTGTTGACGAGGAGCGGGCGCTTGTGTGTTCTCTGGGTGGCCGGCCGCCTTGCAGGTCGAATTGCAGTGCAGGAGATGGAATAGCCGATATGGCACCGTTTTATACTTTTATGGCCACTAATTGTTCGTAGTTTCTTGTTTTCCCACCCCACCTTCCACGAACCAAAGGGAGGGAGGGCACATTTTCAAGGGCAAAGGCAATCAAATCTTACCAGAGCCTCCTTCAGTCCCTTTTTGTTTGTGCTCTCGAAAAGCTGCAAGTTTCCTGCCTCCTGGATAGAAGAAGTATATTTATTTAAGAAGATCAACTGCTTAGAAGTATAATGTCCCAAAAAGAGCTAGGTTGTAGAGTGAAGGGATTAAGGATTTATGTTTTCTTTATATTTTTATCTAGATAATTACAATTGATTTTTATTTTTTGATATTTGTATATGACATGGGACTTGAAAATTCTCCAGTTTTTGCTCAAAAGGCCTTTTATAAAACGTCCTACTCTCAAACTAATGTTAATGTAGTATGCTTACAAGATTCTATGAAAATATTATTTTGAAAGTTTACAACTTTCTTTCTATGTTCCCATGTAATAATTTTGTTTTTACTAACCGGAATTTTCGTATAACCTTTTGTATAGAGTTTTTTAACAAGATACTCTGATTAAAAAAAAATTAACTAAATAAAAAAAAATTCCGAATTACACTATATACAAATCTAAGGGTATTTTATTTTTTCATTCCATAAGTTTAATTTCATGAAAGCAAACAGTTTTAAGGAACCTCCAAAACTGTATTTATGAAGAAAAACTAAGCCCCCCCCCCCGAAAAAATATTACCATCCTTTAACTTTTTTCATATTGATTGTATTTTGGTAATTAAAATAAAATCCTTCCATAATAATAAAAAAAAACAGTTAAAACTTAAATATTCATTTTTATAGTAGTAAATAAATTGTGTTGTAATTTATATATTTAAACTCCTGGACTTTTATTTTGAAGTTTAAATATAATTTCTATGAAGTAGTTTCAAAAATTAATCCATTCCCGGGAATGACTGAAATTCCGGGGATTTCCCGGGAAGATTATACTATGACTAAATATACTAATGACCTGAAAAAATACTATATTATTTATTTATTCATTTTTGGGATTATTGGTCGTGTCTTTAGGAATTTAAATCCATAGGGGAGAGTACCCCAAAGCGGGTATGCTAACTTTGAAAGCTCAAAAACCTTAATTATTGTTTGATTGTAATTACATATTTGATTTTATATAATACTTTTGTGCTTCTGGGGAGAGGCTTTTCAGCTCTTTAAAACTAATGGTGCCCCCCATGGGGCGAGGCATCATAATTTTAAATAAATTTTAATTCAAATTTTATTTTCTCATTAAAATTAGAAATTGATTTAAAAATAAGTTTTAATAATTAAAATAATTTTTTAATTTAAATCTTAAAAATAAATTTAAATTTTAAAAATTAATTTTATTAATTTAAATTTTAAAAATTAATTTTATTAATTTAAATTTTAAAAATTAATTTTATTAATTTAAATTTTAAAAATTAATTTTATTAATTTAAATTTTAAAAATTAATTTTATTAATTTAAATTTTATAAATTAAAATTTTACTGGTAAAGTAACTGAAGGTCGTCTTAAATACTTTTCATGTACTCTATTTAGTTACTTTTTTGGGGTATTTGTATTTAATATTTAGTTACTTTTTCTGAAATACTTGTATTTGTACTCAAATACTTTTTAAAAGTAACTTTAACAACCTTGAATATTGGCTACCTCTTCAGTCTTAGGGAAGGAATACCCATGAAAATTTGGTAAACAGAATTCCAGTTTAAGTTTAATATTATCAGCTGACATGTTCAATGAAAAAAGCGTTTTAGACATTGTGTGCAATTTATTTGTCGATTATTGGCTGTTCAAATCATTCATCCATCTATGTCTGGCTAGATGAGTCTTAGTAAGCAAAATATATTTTTGATTTAATTTATGAATAAACCAATCACTGTTTGCTTATAGTAATAATAAAAAGTTTCATTTTTTATAAATGCATTTTTTTTAATATGGTACTATTTTATTATGAACATTATGCGAATTAACACAAAAAAATAACATTATTCTTGTTCTTCAATGGCCAGACAGCCCAGGATGGGCCCTTGTCTTCCTCAGAATCGAATTCCAAGCTCTTCTATCCTTGGCCTTGGACATCCAGTTGTTAATTTTCAAAATTCCCATGTCCGTTTCCAAACAGTCAAGCCACCTAAGCTTAGGTCTTCCTCTTTTTCGGGTGCCAAATGGTCGTGCCGAGAAAATCTTTTTTGTTATACGATTTTCATCCATTCTGCATAGGTGCCCTGCCCATTTAATTCTCTGAATACTAATATATTTTACAATATCTGGTTCTTTAAAAGATCTATAGAGTTCAGAGTTTGTTCTTCTTCTCCAGATGTGGTTACATTTTATGCCGCTAAAAATGCTTCTCAAAACCTTCCTTTCAAAAATAGAAATTATACCTTTAGCTTTTTCTGTCATTGTCCAGATCTCAGCAGAGTATGTAAGAATGGGTCTGTTTAAGCTTTTGTAAATTAAAATCTTCGTTTTTCTGCTAGTGAAGTTAGACTTCAAGTATTTTTTGAGACCGAAAAAACATCGGTTAGCAATAACATTATTAACCTTCTTCACATCTTGCCTTCTACCAGCATATAACTTTAAATTACAAAGGCTTTAAATTTTTTTTGAAAAGTTGTTTCCAGTTCGAACCTTGTTTATAATTTACGATGCATAAGATAAAATATTGTAGAAAAGCATCTTAATTATTAACAGTTACCATGTAAAAGGATTGAAAAGTTTCTGTCTGGAAATCTTTGAAGAGTGACACCCACAGTTATAATATTGTAAGCAAATGACTGTATGTATAAATCAATTCCATGCAAATTTAATGTTTTAAATCTATGAAACTTTTGTACTTGAGAGGTCTTCAAAACCTGATAAAAATAATTACAGTCCTATTTTGAAAACCCCTCGTAGATTCATTTTGTTTTGGTAACCACCCCTTAAGAGCAAAAAGATTGAGGGGCGTGGGGGAATTCTCTCGGTCTCTTCTTGCTCTGACAAAGTTGTCTTATCATTTTGACACCAAAACAGCTGTTAAGCACTATTTAATGGGGAATGCAACGATTTTTCAAGTTTTATTTATTTCAATAAAGCTTCTTTAAAAAATATTTTTGAAATTTTTTCTTTTAAAATCCGATCATTTGTTAATTTTTAAAAAATTAAAAACTACAATGCGCAGAAGGGTTGGGGGCCTAACGTCACTACAGTCTTTCAGTGCGACACACTAGTACGAAAGCGATGGTTAAATCCTTTCCTTTGAAAGTGTTGATTGGTTGAAGCTTCGGGCGAAAGCAGTAGTGACGTCACGTCTTACTTTCATAACATAAAAAATTATACTTAAAAGTGGCTCAAAGTATCCCCATTTAATCTTTTTGCAAAATACTCTTTAACCAGTGCTTTAGTTGGAAAAAATATTTTGATAATGTTTTTGGATTCAGCGGCATGGTTGACAGGCTAATAAGTACTTACCAAAACTTTCACTGTTTGATTTTTAAAAAGGGTGGGAAAACAGTATGAGACACTATTCTATTCGAAAAAAAATGGTCAATTCAAAGCGATTGTCGATTTTTTTTTAAATATTGAATCAACAAAACTATTGAAACTTTTCAAACCAATTTAAAACCATTTATTGCAAAAAAAAATGCTGAAAATGCCCATTGAGTTTACTCTGTGTTGTGGCCATGATAAATTGTTACATTAAAACCCATTGAACTAAACCTCAATCAAACTCAAAACAAAAATTTGCCGCGCTCCGCCGATGTCAATGGTTTCGGTTTCGTCACTGTAGGGCGGGTTTACCAGGGTTTAGATGCAGCAATTAGAGCGTCGTGGTTGGTTTTCTTATAAATGCTACTACTTCATAGCGCAAAGAACCCGTCGCGTCGCTAAAATCACTACATGTACATCCGCGGCCTGCTTAACGGCTCGGAGCTGCTACCATGCCACCACAGGACGAAGTTGCAGTTTTGGAAAAAGAAGAGTGGCAACAAGACTGTTGTGTTGATATTATGATCCGTTTGTTTGGATTTTCAATTTTATACTCCACAAGGCTTAAACTTTCAAGAAATAGAAAGCCCTTCATCTGATTTTCAAAATTCCCGTAAAAATGTTAAAAAGACCTGAGAGAAAGGCTGTTTCTAAGTTTGTATATTCTCTAAATTTTTCTATATTGGCATATGAAATTAAAACCTTTTTTGCGGATAAACCAAAGAATCCGTCCACTTATTTAAAGGGGCCCACAGACGAGCAACTTGGTCGTCAACCCGGTTGCCAACCAGGTTGATGCTTTTCCCACAGACGGCCAACCTGATCGTCAACCAGAATGTAAACAATGAAGAAAAAATTAATCAGATTGTAACAAATTAATATATTTTGGTACTTTAAATGCAAAATTATATTTTATTTAATTATTCTCTCGTGCTAGAATTATATTATTTTAATTTTTAATGCTTAGTTTTTTTATTTTTCTAATAACATGTTCCGATTAAGCTCCGCCCACCAAGTTGCCGACCAGATCGTCAACTTGAAATTTCAATCATCAACTTCCCCACAGACGGCCAACTTGGTTGCAAACTTCGCAAATTGACAACCCGGTTGACGACCAAGTTGCTCGTCTGTGGGGCCCTTAATAGTTATAACGGGTTTTCTCGCTAATGAGCGGCATTGGCAGAAGAACAAAATTTCGCCATGGCACGAATTGTTTGGATGGTACTTTTACACTAGATCATAGGCGCCGACTTTTATAAAATATTGGGGGGGGGGCAGTACTAGACCATAAAAAACATAAAATTTAAAAAATACAACTAAACCATTAAATATACGTACCACAGTTTAATATAACTTAATTATGTATCATATGAATAAATTCAATTTCGTTACATGTCCCTTTTAAATATTGCCAAGGTGTAATATTTTGATGTGCACTAGCTTTTTTTTTGCATTTGAAATGGATACGTCTAGGAGCTGAAATGTTAACCCGCGAGGACGCGTGCTGGGCCTGCGAGGCCTGGGCGCTAAAATAAACCTTCATAGAAACTCTTATTGTTAATCAAGAAGGATGAAACCCCGTCTATCTGCCTAAAAGGTTTCTACCTATCACTTCCTAAAGTTTAAATAGTGTGGGTATGTTATTTTCCAAGTTAGGTTGTTGTTTTTATTGAAATGCTTCCAAAGGCCTAAGAGGCCCGGCGTGCATCCTCGTGTTACAGACAGTAGGGCCCGTCCTCCCAGGTTAAAGAATTAATTTTGCCTGGCATTGATGAAGGGAACACAGGGTTGCCGTCCATTCTGCCTCTATTATTATTCTGTCTTTATGGGTGTGACTGATGTATCATTTCTTTTTCCCGGTAGACCCAAATCCTATTGTGGTACTTCTAATGAAGACATTGATAATTCCTGTTCTCCTACTCTTCAAGGAGCAGATGAGGAAGTAATCGAGGGCAATTGGAGCAAAGAACAAGTAATATGCTTTTACTATTTGCTATTCTATAGTAAAGAAATTAAATCTTCACTTTGAACTTTTTACCAAAGAAGTGGATAATTATTAAGCATAAACATGGTTTCTAAAAGTAATGCAAGGAAATGAAATTAGCTTTGTTTTATCTTGGAAAGAAGAAATTTAGTAGTGTTCGGCAACTAGTGGTAAAAAAATAGTTAACTACCAACTACTAACTAGTCTGGGAAAATCTAGTTGTAACTAGTAGTTAACTACCAACTACTAACTAGTCTGGGAAAATCTAGTTGTAACTAGTAGTTAACTATTTTATTCTGGGACTAGTTGCAACTGGTAGTTAACTATTTCCCAAAGTAGTTAACTAGTCTATTTAATTTCATAACCTATTTTTTGCCCAAATTCTAATATATACATCTTTCTTATCTATATCCCAAAAACGTTTATGCTTTCACATAAAATGACATTGTAGTTATAGATGGCAGAACAATTTTTTGTATATTTTGATAAAAAATTTTAAATATTTTTAAAATTTTAAGCAAAATTTTTTTTGAAGTAGTTGACAATTTGAAAGTAGTTTTAACTAGTAGTCATTAAAAAAAGTAGGTCAACTAAGAGTTGAACTAGTTTAAACCAAAAGTAGTTAAACTACTAGTTGATCAGTAGTTAACTACTAGTTGCAACTAGTTCTAGTTAACTAGTGCCGAACACTAAAATTTAGTTCTGTAGAACTTTGATGTAGCATATTTTTTATTTTAAATATCCTTTACAATTTGTTTAAGAAAAATTTTAAAACTGAATACAAGTAAGCACATACTTATGAAAGTCATTGAACAGTGTGACTTTTTTTAAACAGATATATTAGTTCTTCATTTTTGTGGGGATTTTATGGGATATTCTATATTTTTATATCTGGCTCTCAACCCAGCAGATTCCCAGAATCATGTTTTTAATCCAAATTTTTATTTGTTTGACTTATTTTTATGAGTATAAGCATTTTTTTAAACATTTTTAGGATGAAAAGCTAAAATCTTTAGGGGGAGCTTATGGAATTCAACGATGGAAATATATTGCCACTTTCTTTTCTGACCGGACTGCTGATCAATGTCAGGAAAGATGGCGTCAAATTTCAAAATCTGAACCAGTTAAGGGACCTTGGACTAAAGAAGTCAGTATTTTTCTATTATTTTGTCATTCAGTTTTTAAATAAACAATCAGCTAGTTAAAGTAAAAGAGCATAAAAACATTGGGATAATTTATTCTTATGAATCTATCATTCTTACAGTTTAGTAGTTGATATATTAAGAGACTCGAAGTACCAAAGATTCTCTGTAGTTTATACGGTTGTTCTCATACTACGGAAATCATTGGAAATCTATTATGTACTGTGTTTCCTTGAAAATTCTGTGACTTGCAAGGAGTGGTCTTCTTTTAGTGTAATTCAAACAATCTTAAAATAAACCCCTCAATATTTAAGATTTTTCTATCTATTATACTAGTAGCTCTAAATTATTGTGTTTTATTTCTAGGACGATGAAAAAGTTATTGAATTAGTTCAGAAATATGGAGCTAAAAGGTGGACTTTTATTGCTAAGCATTTAAATGCACGGACTGGAAAACAATGCAGAGACAGGTTTGTTTTAAAGAGAAAAAGATTTAATTGTTTCTATGCTAACAAGTAACTTAATAGAAATTTTGTTAAATCAGGGTGGCCTCAGACCTGGAAAACCTTAAAAACCTGGAATTGTCAGGAAATTTCAGAAAATGTGCTAGTAAACAGAGAAATTTTAAAAATCTGAATAGTTGCAAAGATAAAAAAAAATAAAATCTCAAATGCATATGGACATATAAATTAGTGTGATTGCAAAGGTTCAAAAAAGGATTAAGGATTTCTTTGTGCTTAAAGTCTGGGAATAATCTCTATTCATATTCCTTCTTTCTCCTGCTTTCCCAATTTTTACAATCACTGTCCCATTTTGTCGGGGTTTTGCTGGTCATTGTATAGACATATTTTAACATTAGAAGAAAAGGGAGAAAATAGGTACCTTCTAAAAGTGGTCATTAGAGGAGGGGGATCATTGTATAAGGGTGGTCGCTCAGGGAAGTTTTACTGTGTACTTAATTTCAAGAGGGGGTGGGGCGGATTATTTTTTCCATACATAAAGGTTTACAAGACGTCAAAGTTCGAGATAACAAGGGTACACTGTATAAAATATATTTTTAAAATACTAAACTTATTCAAAGTTCAATAATTTCCAAAAAAATCTATAAAGTTGAGAACATTCATAAGATTAAACAAGAACACAATCAGTGAAAATTGACAATCCTGTTACAGATAGAAAATTTTTGGAAATTTGACTCTAAAAAAAGGATTTTAACTAGTTTTGCTATATTTAGTCCAAATTTTGGATATTTAGGTAGGATTTGCATTTTCATGAACTTATTAATATAAAGAAGTTGTAAATAATAGAGTTTGAAGTACTAAACAGGGGTTCAGTGGCGTAGCCAGAAAAAAATTTCGGAGGGGGATATTGATATTTCAAGGGGGGGTATGGGGTATTTTTATTGGTTTTCTATGGTCAAAAAAAGAAAATTTCCAAGTTTCGGGGGGGGGGATATATCCCCAAATCCCCCCCTCTGGCTACGCACCTGCAGGGGTTTAGGGGTCCACCTCCAGAAAAAGTTTTGAAATTTGTCCCTAAAAATCAGGGTTTTAACTTGTTTTGGTGTACTCCAAAAGTGTAAGTCAAATTGTAAGGAGGGCAGGGCCCCCTTGACCCCCCATTATATATGCGCCCCTGAACTGTTGAGTAACTACCATAAGTTCCTGCATTAAAATTCTCCTTTTTTTTACCAGATAGAGGCACTTTTGAGTCAGCTACTCATCTTCTTAAAACATTTTGGGCTACATGAATAGAAATGTACTGTCCATTATAAACAGGGTTTATCTTCCACTAGTATTTTAATTTTCAAGCTTTTTAAGAAGTGGTTGTGTTCAATGTGTTTTCCAGGTGGCACAATCAATTGGATCCCTCTATAAAGAAAACAGCTTGGACATCAGAAGAAGAAAAACTTATTATCCACTATCATAAAATTTGGGGAAACCAATGGTCTAAAATAGCTCAAAAATTACCTGGAAGGTAAAAATAGAACTGAGTATTCATGTATTTAGTTCAAACCTATTGATCTTGTTGATTAATCATGCCTTTTTATGAGAAATTTGTAAAAAGTAGTGAATTTAGTTTCAAATTATTTTACAAATGTTTATAGAACTGATAATGCAATAAAGAATCATTGGAACTCTGCTTTAAAGAATCATTGGAACTCTGCTTCAGTAAAGAAATATTTTGCTTCATCCTCAAAGAAGACAAAGGTACTTTTTGTGTTAATTCAGTTAGTTAACATACCTAAATCATTGGGGGGGAAATTGTACTTTTGATGCATTTCAAATCTTTCCTTGGTTTTTGTTAAAAAGAAATTAATAAGTGCTAGTAATGACCAATTGGATTTTATTTAAATAACCATATATACTATCAGATAATAATTTAATGGCCACTATTAGAGAAACAAGCCAATATGGCCTATTGTAGTATGAGATGAGATAACAATTTTACTTTAAAAATATTAAAGGGAAAGTGCAGAACTTATTGACACATTCTCAAATTATGGCTAGAAATTGCAGTTGTGATGCCACATTAAATGGTCTGTAGTAAGCAATACAATATAATTTATTACTTTCATCAGTTTTCTTATCTAAGCTTTAATTAAACTATCAAACCTCTTTCCTTTCAAATAATAACCTGTTTCTCCTCATTTAAATGACTTATTATGTTAAAATAGCATTAAGACTATTCCTAGAAACTAATCCTAATCCTCAACATAATATTTCAGTCTAGTCCTCAAAAGCATATTTTTAATATAATTACTTCCTTGCAATATGTTAAATATATGTTAACTTAACACATTTAAGAGAGCTCTAATGTTAATACACTTTTAGTCTATTATTCTAATTGCAACTACTGATGACTGTTAAAGTATTATCCTTCAGATAATACCAGTGGAAAGATTTGAGCATTATTTTTCATAGAGGAATTTTGAAGAAAAGTAATATCTACTAATGCTTTCTTTGTTTCATAGAGGAAAAAGAATTTTGTCGAGCATTCCAAACTAGCCAAATATATAAGGTCTGCTTCATCTTCTGCTTCTAATCTACCAGGTAACTGCATATTTATGATTTCAATGCATTAGAAAGACAGGGAAAGTCATAAAAATTGAGTAGTAAAATTTAAAACTTACAAAATTATTAGTTATATTTTCACGATTTTACAAGAACAGGATGTTTACAAAAAGTCTAGACCAGGGGTTCCCAACCTTATAGACACTGTGAACATTTTTTAGGTTGAATATTTTGCCAACCCCTTTTAAATTATCATGCCAAATTTTTATTTTAAAAATGTACAATAGTTGTAATTTTTTTGGTCATATGAATCATGTGTAACCTGTTAAGATGCATAATTACTTTCACTTTAAGTGATAAAACCAGTAGTTTCATACAGTCACAATAGGATTTATTTTATTTTCTCCTCCTACTCGCGACTTCTAGACAAGTTCAGCAACCTTACCGGTTGAGAACCCCTGGTCTTGACAGACCCCTGATTTTATTAAGTAGGCCTGACTTGGCTAAAGAAGAGGGGCAGATTTCCAATTGAACCATTTGAGGTTCTTATGCAGTGTTGCCATACATTCATAAAACCAGAGAATTATTCCAAATAGAAAATAATCACGGATAATTCAAAAGCTATTGAGGAATTCTAGGTTTTGATTTTCGTCATCAAAATAGTACAAATTCTACTTCAAAAACTGATTTCTGAGAGAAGCGTAGTTGAAAATTTAAACCCAAACTAGAAAAATACTATTAGATTGTAAAAATTTAGAATAGATATAAAGAGCAACTATCAATTGTACTAATATAAATTTTGGTACAATTCTGTTAGAGATCTCGCTAAATATCGCCCGGTTCTTTTAGACAACAAAAAGTAGAAATATTCATAAATAATTTCAAACTCCTGAATTAAAATGTTTAATTAGATCAATAACCATTCAGTTTATTAGTAAAAGTCAGAAAAATGTGTTGATATTTGGATATGTGTCCAAAAGAACCGGGCGATATTTAGCAGGAACTCTTACGGAATTGAACCTAAATTTTACTAGCTGACTCCTCTTTTTCGCAATCTCTTGTTCGAAAACCGTTGCGAAGAAATCTTCAATAAATACATCGCTGGTCCTAGTTGAGGAAATGATTCACTAGCTCCATTTTCAACACTAGGGTTTCCAAATCCTTTTAAGTTTTACTTCCTGTCTAGCATTGGTTTGGGTTGGTTCCTGATTTTTTTCTGAGATCTAACAGAGTAACAAAAATTTATCTATTATAATTTTAATTTAAGTATTTTGTTCACTGAAAATCCCAGTCAAAATTGGTCAAAGTACTATTTACTTATTGTTTGTCTTCAGATTGGAAACAAATGTGTCTTGTTTTTTTCTTTGTAGGCAATCAAAGTGATTGTACCAGTGATTCCTCCAATGACGAGGCTCCTGTTGGTTCATGGCCTGAATCTGGTGTAAATAATTTTAGTTCAAACCCTCTTAAAGCAGAGTTTTCAGATGAAGACTCCCAAATGGCCCCAGTTGATAACGCAGTTCCTTTTCCTGGATCCCAATTGTCAAGAGTCCCTGAATCCAAAACTGCTAGTGTTCCATCTATCCTAGTTAAAGAAGAATCACTATTTTCAGTTGAACTGCCTCCTGAAAATATTGTTGGATCACCATTGGGGTATGTAAAGCAACTTCATCAAGTTATGTAATAAATATGTTTCGATTATCCATCTTAACAATTCCGATATTAGGGGTGAGATTTTTCAGACTTTATTTTTAAAAATTATCTTCTTTATGAAAAAAATCAGCTTTTGAACCAAAAAAATTATTTACTCTGAATTGAGTTCTCAATTCAAGTTTAAAAAGATTAAAAACAAAAAAAGAAGGTTCCCGTGACTCTCTTTGTGATTCAAGTTTGGGAATGGTCTCATTTTATTTGTAAAACAAGATGACCCTGGATAAACAACATTTCGATGTTGCTTGTCTCAAATATAGTGCAGTCATAATTGTTTTTAAATTGTTAAAAATATTAATGCACTCAACAGACACTTGTATTACATGTTTTTTTGGCTATTTTTTACTGAGGATATTTTATATCCAAAATTAGAAAAAAGGAAATTAAAAATTAAGGAAGTAAATTTCTTATAATTTACCCTCTAATATATTAGAAATTACTTATACAGTAAAATCCCGTTACAACGAACTTCACGGGACCGTAAAATTTTTTCGTTGTAACGGAATTTCGAAAATTGAACAAAAGAAACAATTAGATTAAGAAATTATCAATACCAACCATGAAAAGCGGCTTTTCAAGTACTTGGATGCTACTATCATCTAAAATATGAAAAAAATCACCTCTTGGGAAACAATCACCTTTAAACAACAGATTGCGAAGAAATAAAATTTTATTTTAGAAAATCTAGGATCTTTTTCTGTACAAGGTCAGTCGTCACATTAGAAACTAAGTAATTTTGCAGATGATGAATGCTCGAAAAAATCAAGTCCTGCACATTACTTTGTGAAGTAATAATTGACTGCAATGTCTCCAAACTCGCTGAAGTAGCAATAGGAGCATTCTCTTCTACCACAGTTTCTTCATCTTCACTACTTCCATCACCAGCATCACCTCTGCCGCCTTTAATGGATTGAACGATGTCTGTCAGTTTTCATAGCATGTTTAGACGTTGTCATCTGCACCGAGATAATCGTCCAAATCAACCTCATCTGAAATTGAAGTTTTCCAAATTTCTTCCAACTCCGATTGTCGTCGTTTGGATTCACTTCTAAATCGGCATTCTCTGGAGCTGAATCACCGTCTACAGAATGGGATTCCAACAGTTAGCTGTTGTGGATTCGCAGCACCTGCTTCGGTTTCCTCGGGGGTGATGTGGAATGTGGAACCGCCCCGGAAATAGTCGAAAGAAACGCGAAATAAAAAAAATACGTGGGTCTGAGTAGTTCGTTGTAACGAGATTTTCCTAATTTGATAATTTCGGTATATCGAGATTCATTTAACATTATTTTGATTGGTTTTCGTTTGGTACTTCTGTAAATTTCGTTTTAACGTGATTTTTCGTTGTAACGGAATTTGTTGTAACAGGATTTTACTGTATAGTATTTATCATATCCAAAACAGAACAAACCCTTCTTAAAAGTTCTTATTTATTTTCAATTTTCCTGCTTTAAAAACTTACACTTGGTTCATTCCATGCCAAATTAGTCAGTCACACTACCTGACCATCACAAATTTCAATGCAACTTTTTAGGAATTGATCATTACTAATGATACATACAATAAGAAAATGTTTTATATACTTTAATTTCTTAGTATTTTTTTTTTGAACAATTATATTTTTTTCTGAAGAATTTGTTATTTACAGTCATGATGTGAATTCGAATGTGTCTTGTAGAAACAACTCTGGATCTTCCTGTGCTTTGCCCATATCTGAGCTGGTCAGCAGTAATCAAATGAGCTTTCCCAGTACTCCCAAGGAAAACTCTGCTGCTACTCAAGATCATATTAGTAAGTTCAATATTTTAGTATAATTTAAATCTCTCAAACTTTTTTTAACCAATGGGCAGGTATTTGGATTGATGATCCTTGACCCATGAATTGCACTAAGAAGTAGGGGAGAGTGGGGTTACTTGAGCCACTTTTTACAGTTTAATTTTTTAATTAATTTACAGCAAAAAGAAATATTGTGTTTGAAAGTTTAATATTTTTGTATAAAATTAAGTGGTAATTATTTTTATTTGGATAATTTTTCTATGCATAAAAACTGTTTACATTTTCCCTTAAGCTTAATTAAGTTGTTTTTAATCACTTAAGTACTTTTCCATTATGTATCCCCTTAAAAACTTCCTAGCTGTTTTAGACAACAAAGATTAGAAATATCTCCTACAATTGCATCATTAAAATATACAGTCATATAGCTATATTTTAATAATTGGTTTCTAAGATATTTTAACAATTTTTTGTAAACTAATTAACTGTGCCCTCAGGTTTTTATCTGAATCCATCTTTCTATTGCAGGATGTCTGGTATCTACAGTTGAAACCGTGAAAGAGCCACAAAATTTAAGTGTAGGGTCATCTGTAGCACACAGGTCATTTGATGGAATAAACACACAACGAAAGCGAGTAAAATTATCATCTACCAAGGCTGAAGAGTCTGTCATATCTGCCATGAAGATACTTTATTTTCAAGCAAAGGAAGACTTGACTACCCTAAAATTCAGTGCCCTAAAAGATTTTTTGATCGACTTTGGCTGTTCATCCTCAGCAGGTATAACAGTGAACGGTTTTGAAAGTTATGACTCTTTCGGTGATATGGATACTGCCTTGGCATCAATGATTCAAGAGAAAATAGTAAAGCAGTTAAAGGAAGCGAGGTGGTTCTCTATCATTATAGATGAATATGCAGATGTCTTAGTTGGACAAAGTGTGATTATTTTTGTTAAGTTTTTTCATAAAGGCAAGGTAGTGACTCGCTTCTTGTGTATAACAGAGATTGAAGAGGTCTCAGCAGAAAAAATTTTTGTCTGTGTTGCGAAGACATTTGAAAAGCTAGGCATTGACATTTCAAAATGTTCCTCTTTGGCAATTGATGGTCCGTCTGTGAAGAGAGGTGTTAGGGGTGAAGTGGCTGCTCTTTTCAAAAAGCACAATCCTCATCTCGTCTCGGTGCATTGCGTGGATCACAGGATCTTTCTTGCACTGACCCAAGCAACTGAAGAATTCCCATACTTGATAAAATATCGAGACATTTTGAAACGAGCTCACTACTATTTTGAAAAGTCTCTTGCTAAAACAAATAGACTACACCATATTCAACGTGTTTTGAGTCTAACAAACAAAAAATTGCTCAAGTTATCAGCCATAAGATGGCTGTCTTTAGACAACAGTGTCCTCAATATGGACACTTTTTGGTCAAGCCTTATTTCTGTTTTCAACGAAGATAATTGCCCTGAATCTCAAGGGCTACTTAAACATATGACATCATACATGTTTCTTGCCACTACAGCAATGCTTAGCGATATTTTTTTGTGTGTAAACGAGCTAAGGACGGCTTTCCAGAAAAAGAACATAGATTTTGAGTTTGCCCAATCATGTGTGAATGCTTGTTTGGGAAACTTGAAATCAATGAGAAATAAAACTGGAACGTACTTCATGGATTTTCAAGATAAAATTCCTATGGATGCAGGGAGAAATTTTATATACGAAGCACACATTGTGACTGACAGCATAGAGCAAAGAACAAATTTTGAGGTTCTAATGGATAGTTTTCCTGCTTCAATAATTGGGTACATTGAAGATAGATTAGGGGACATGGACAAAATAGAAATTTTTAGCATTTTTTTGCCGAGCAGCATGCCTAATAATCTCTCAGAAATAGAAATATATGGAAAGGAGGAAATTTTCAAAATTTTCCAACTGTTTAGTTCTTTTGTGAATTTTAACAAATTTAAGTTGCTATCCGAATGGACATTATTTAAGTCCATAATGCAGGAAAGTCTTAAAGGCATGACCATGCAAGAGGTTCTTGAGTATCTCTTCAGTAACAACATGTCTCAAGAATATCCTACAATGTGCTTGATTATTGAATATGCCGTAACTATTCCCCTGCATACTGCAGACTGTGAAAAAGGTTTTAGTGCATTGAATCTTTTAAAAACAGGCTTTCAAAATAGAATCAATTTGCATTTTGTGAACAATATCCTAATGGTTAAAATTGAGGGACCAGATAGAAAAAAATTTGACTTTAATCAAGCATTTGAAAAATGGGCTCAATTATAATAAAGGAATATTTTAGAAGTTCATCTGAACTCAAATTTAAAAATATATTTGTAAATACATTTAACTGTGTGTATATAACTTTAATATTAATTAATATACACATACACAGTGTCCATTCTTAAAGTGAATCAATAGCTAACCTAAACCATTCGTTATTGATGCTTACTTCCAGTGACAAAAATGTTCAAAATGAAGTAAGGAATCATGGTGGTAGTTTAATAAAAAAAAATACAACTTATCAATTTTTTATGGTCCTTTGGTCTTTACAATAATATTGGGTAAAAAATATTAATTACTTTTTATGATGAACAAGAAAATTCCATACTCCTGTCCTGTTTATGGTACACTCCTATGACAAGAATTAACCGAGTAATACCACTTTGAACTTCATTATTTTGGAATTAAACAATCTACTCTAAATCTCTTAGTTTGAGGGATCATCTCCAAAGTAAAATTGTCTCCAAAGTAAAATTTCAACATTGATATGAGGATCTGGTTTTGGTTAACTTTATAATAAAAGTAAATTTTTGTGTATGACCTCCACTTGTTAAAAAGAACTTTAAACCTTTATGTCTGGGTTAATTTCTGGCATAAAAGTATGGATTGATAGAATGAGAAGACCATATAAAATTTGTATTTTTATGAAAAGGGTTTTTTAACATTTACAACATTTTAATAGAGGTGGGCAAATCTGCTACTTTTTGAGAGGTTAACAACTGTGCTAAACTCGAAATGCTACATACCGAGACCGATGGGACATGATTGTGTTATCCTTTCATTTCCTTCATTATTTCAAACACTGCTACTGCTACATTTAGACTATTCTCATTGGTCAGCGCGTACCAGTATAGCCGCGATTTTTTGACCAATCGAGAGCCTACAAAAATAGAAGAAAAGTAGCAGCTATTTTTAAACACATGTTGCAGCTACATTTTTTTTCTCCTGTAGCAGCTAATTTTTAACTGCTACTCGTTTTTTGCCCCTCTCTACATTTTAAACATTTTTTTCATTGGAAGTAAGCATCTATAACGAACAATTTAGAAGTTCGCTTTTGGTTCACTTTGAGTGGGGGGCACCCTGCATGTATTTTAGTTTTATGTAAATATGATTAAAATTGTATATATGTAATTTAATTCTGTGTGCATTGTTATTTAAAATACAGCAGTAATGAAAATTTTGCCTGGTGAGTAAATATTTTTAAGCTGGATTGTAAATTTTTGTCTATGTTAAAGGTGTTTCAAAGTAGGGTAATTGTAATGGATGGTTCAATTCTTTTTGGAATTGGAATACCCCCATAAAACTACTATTTTTAAAATATAATTTTTTTTTCAAATATTTTCTGCAAATTAATTAAGCATTTCACTCCTTTAAATTTTCACTTGGGCCGTGGGGAGCCTAGTGGTTAAGGCATCGGCTTCGGGATCGGAGGGTCCCGGGTTCGATTCCCGACACCGCTGAAGACCCACCGAGTATATGCGGAGTACGTGCTCATTAAATCTGTGGGTCCGAAAGTCCTGTGGTCTGTCATGGCGCAGTTTACCACGGGTCCAGGTGTCTGGAGACTATTTCCCTCCCCTTCAGAGTCATGGCAAAATTGTGGAGGTGGCGATAGATGGTGGCGACATCTATCATCCGAGGCTTAAGTCGGACTCCTGCCATTTCATGGGCCTCACTTTCTCAGGAGCCGCACCCCCTTTGCCTTAAATCCTATCCGCTTTGCGGATGGAGCTTGGATATTCCAAGTGGCATAAGACAACAACAACAAATTTTCACTTTGACATTGTTATTATTCTCAGGGTTCGTACAGAGCCTTGAAAACTTTGAAAGTCCTGGAATTTCAAATTTGATTTTCAAGGCTTGGAAAAGGCAAATTTTTGTACTAAAAACCTGGAAATTTCTTGAATTTTAATTTCTATAAGGCTTTTAAAAGATTTCAAGGTATCTACTGGTTATGTTAAAATCCAGAAATCCTATAATGGTACGGAATTTTGATGAAAAATCCCGAATTTTCATACATGCTTCCGGACGTTTGCCTGTAAAGATGGCATTTTGACGGTGTGGTCGCTGGAAAAAAAACAACTTGACGGACGGTTCGCGATCGCGTTTTTCTTACTTTGCATCAATATCCTTGGCTTTAAATGCTTGTTTTTGGAGAAAGTGTTCACTTATTGTAGTTCAAAGATGACCAATATTTAGATGGCAAATTAAAAGGTTTATTAGAGGAATTTTTTGTGTTGTTTGCAAGAAGGAAAATAGAAATTTATAGTTTGAACTTGAGAGTTTTAGTATCAAATAAAGAATCACAAGATGTGAAGATAATAGGGTATATTTTAATATAAATAATATTATTTAAATTTTTTATCAGTTTGCTACTTAAAAAAGGTTGCAAACAATATCGGGCACCCTTAAATGTTTCATCTGGTAGCCTGGAAAAGTCCTTGAAAATTCTTAAATGTTTTTCCTCAAAAAGTCCATGAACCCTGTGTTCTCCTAAGCACAGTGATAATGCTTCTCTATCTACAAAAATTAGAAAAAAAAAATCATTTATTTATTTTTCAAAAAATTAAACTAAAAATCCCATGAAATCCCAACATAGTCTAGGGTGAATCTAGGTTTTATTTCTGGGGGGAGTTAGCAGGACTTTTAAACCCTCTTTTGCAATAAAATCTGTACACATAGAAGCACTTTATAACTTCAAAAATATTAATGAAATTGAACTTTCTAAATTTGTGTTTCAATCACGATACATGTGCGCATTTAGGTGCCAAATTTACAATTTCGAAGAAAATTGCGCCCGTCTGCGCCAAAAAGGTGAATTTCGTCAATGAATTGTGAAAATGCGGTTTCGCTCCTTTATCTCGTTTTTCATTCTTCCATGAATTGCCCAATCATTAAATACGAAAAAATTGTCGAAGTTAGCAGTAAATCTAGTAGTTCCAATTTTTTTTCTTATGTTATGACACATCAGCAGTTTGTCACCCACCACCACTACCTCACCCATTTTGCAGCTTCGAAAGACCTGTGGTAGCTGCGTAATCCTCGAAAAACATAGTTTATTTGTTGTAATTTATTGAATTTAAACACATCATGCATATGTAAATTACAGTTTATTACATACAGGGTGTTTCAGATAAATGTTTCATAACTTCTAGGGGAGGTAGAATACATCAAGACGAACAAGAATCGGTATAGAAAGGGGGGGGGGGGTCGCAGATACGCCGTTAAAGAGCTAGGACCTAATGTAGTGCGAGTGCGTTTCAAAAGGCCGTTTTTAGAAGGCCCGTGTGACGAAACAAACATAATAAAATGAAAAACATTATTGCATGAGGTACAGGAGTATCCGTACTACATAAATCCTCAATGTGATAGAAATTGGACTACTTGCTAAACCGTGGGGTGAGTTTTAAAACGTGCAATATTCATCTTTTAGCCAAAGAACGGAGTTCCCTTAATGGTATTTAGAAAAATGATGATCGGGGAAGGAATTTTCAATGATCATACAGTTTCAATGATCAATGTATGATCATTGAAAATTCCTTCCCCGATCATCATTTTTCTAAGTACCATTACACTAATGTAAGGGAACTCCATTCTTTGGCTAAAAGATGAATATTGCACGTTTTAAAACTCACCCCACGGTTTAGCAAGTGGTCCAATTTCTATCACATTGAGGATTTAAGTAGTACGGATACTCCTGTACCTCATGCAATAATGTTTTTCATTTTATTATGTTTTGTTTCGTCACGCACGGGCCTTCTAAAAACGGCCTTTTGAAACGCACTCGCACTACATTAGGTCCTAGCTCTTTAACGGCGTATCTGCGACCCCCCTTTCTATACCGATTCTTGTTCGTCTTGATGTATTCTACCTCCCCTAGAAGTTATGAAACATTTATCTGAAACATCCTGTATATCGTTTGGAAAGCATGAGTATATGTTGGTATCGATAGTGGTTGATAGGAAATACGAACAGGCTTTTGTCTCCTCCAAAGGTGCAGGAATCCATCGTTCTCGGACTCGTCTACCACTACCTCAATCGTGGGAATATTGTGACATGACTTTCCCCAATAGAACTTTTTGATTACACAATATTATCATTTTTCCTTCGCAGGATAAGGCTGAAGAGAATATTCAAAACAAAATGTGAATAATAGAGTTCCAAATACATAAAGGGAGTTCTGGGGTAATTTTCCCCCAGAAAATTTTTGGAAATTCAACCCTAAAAAATTGTGTTTTATTTAATACTCATTTTAGTATACCTAGTAGTCTGAATTTCGGGGGGGGGGCCTCGTCCCCCTTATATACGCCCCTGGTGTAATTAATACAGGCCCGCCGACAGGGGGGGCTCGGGGATTTTCCCAGCCCTATAGGGCCCGTAAAGAATCTCCTAACTAACCTCTGTAATTTAGAGGAATATACTAATTTTGAATATTTTGTAAATTAATTTGCTTACCCTGAAAGGCGCCGAAAATGAGTAAATTTCAGTTTTCAAAAGGCGTATTTCAAAAATTTTCTGGGGGGTACCCCCAGATCCCCTAAAAGAAATCGTTACGAAATGGAGTTACTTCTCTAAAATTTCATCCTCAAGATAAATCATCATTTCAAAGGATCCTAGGCTTAACTTCATTTCATAAAAAGCCCATCCCTGGGTGTCTTTCAATAATTGTGAAAAGTATCCAAAAATGAGTTTAAAATTTCTTTTTTAAGGGTCGAAATTCCAAATTTCCTGGAGATTCCCCCAGACCCCCTTTAGTGCTTGTTACTCATCCTACAATAAAAAAAAAACGAAATTTTTAAGTTTATCAAGATTAAGCACTGGGGGGCCCGCCGCTTCTCAACTTTGTCCCCGGGGTCCGGCTTGACTCTCGGCGGCCCTGAATTAATATGTGGTAAGCTCTGATTTAGTAAGGCATCTTGTGGTCCTCGAAGAAGAAATGGTTGAGAATCACTGGATTAGGAAAAGAGCGAAAAATGTAATCTTAAGGGAAAACAGAGTTGTGAATGATTTCCTAGGGAGTTCTGAAAAACTTCACAGACAATATCAAGCTTTTAAGTCATATTCATATGGACGTGACACACTGAAATTGGATTGGGAGCAGCAGTAAAACAAAGTATTCGCCATCTAAACTCATGAACTGGGGAATCTTCTGTCTCATCTCGTATGATTATCTTGCTCTTTCGCATCCTTATTAAGAGCTGTGAAGCGCGTTTCCTCCTTGCTCTTCTTTATCCTATCCAACTATTTTGCTCTTTTGCAGTAGTGCTCGCTCTCTCCTCGCTCCCTTTACCGCATCCTCTTTACACTTTCATCTTCCTCTAAATATCTGGAATTCACTTGCTCCATGCTCCTGCACATCTTCTCTTGGATTCAGGCTTCTTTTACTCTTCTGCCTCGTCTTTAAGGCGTTTGTTGCTCTCCTCCATCTTTTTTAAGAGCTGTTGAGCGCATTCCCTCCTTGCTCTTTTCCATCCTCTTTAAGGATTCTCTTGCATTCGTACATCCTGTCTAAGGATTCAGGCTTCTCTTGCTCTTGTGCATCCTCTCTATAAAGATTAATTTACTATTTTGCACCTCTTTAAAACCTGTCGAGCGTTTTTGCTCTTCTTCATCCCTTGCCCTCTTTTGCATCCTCTCTATAATTATCTTACTATCCGTTCTAGCTGTGGATCCCGCTCAAGGGGGGCCCTGGGGGCTTGCCCCCCCCCCCCCCCCGAGAAACCCTAACAAATAGCTTAAAAAACACTTTCTTAATGCCAAAATTCAAAAAAATTTCTGGGGGAGAACCCCTAAGCCCCCCTTTAATATTTTGACATCTGACATCTGTATTTAGAGTGTTTTTCCCTTGAAAATTCTTCCGCTTAAAAGAAGCTGTTCTCTTTTGGGAAATTTTAAAATAGATGAATACTATAGTTTAAAAGGACGCATTTGCAAAAATTTTCTGGGAGAGGACCCCCAGCCCTTTTCAAAATTTGGCATCTTTTTATAATTTCATCCTTGAAAATTCTGTGGTTAACGCATGCTTTCAAAATGAGATAAGACTTTATTGGCAACTTTATTGAAACTTTATGAGGCAAATTTTCAAAATTTGTATTGGGGGTTACCCCCCAGGCCCCCTATTAATTTCTCATGGTTACTTATTTACTGTTTCTCCTTGAACTTGTTTCTCTCCCCTCCATTTAGGAGCACAAGAAGTTGCCCTCCTTAGGCCTTTAGGTGTTATCCAATGGGTACCAAATGTACAAAAGTGAGTAAAAAAACTTCTATTTGAAGCCAAATTTCCTGGGGGAGGATCACCAGACCCCCCTTTTGCTTTTGAACTAGCATTATCTGATGAAACCTTTTTAACTTTAACAAAGTTTCGTATTTTAATTATGTTATACTCGGAAAATTGGGAGCCAAACGGCCAAACACCTCGCGAAACATAAGTATTGTTATGCCCCTACAAAAAGGTTTCGCCCCCCCCCACTTTCTAAAACAATGGCATGGGTTCTGGACAGTGGCGGCTCGTGAGTCGATAAACTGGGGGTTCACACCCATTTTATAAAAATTAAAATTTACACAAGATCTAGAAACAGAAGGATGTTGGACCAATGCATAAAAAAATTATCTCTCTTAGGAGAGTAATTTTAAATGCTTAAATTCTTCACTGCATGCGTTTTCATTTTGAAAAAATATGCATTTAATGGAAATAAACAAGCACTTATGAATATAAAATACTCCTTTCATTTTTTATACCACCATTGAGGGAAAAGTCATAATACTTATACATAACATAATACCTCACAAACACCTTTTATAATTATTAATTATTAAAAATTAGTTGACATTATTTGACTTTTGACATTTATTGACTTTTTATTATTTTACCACGTTTTTATTAGGTCGCTTTGTTGTCTGTCCCTCTGTCTGTCCTGTCTGTTCGGGTGGAATTTAGAAATCGATTTTGAACTAACTTCCCGAAGAGGTAGAGACTTGAAATTTTGAACACAGTTCAGATCTGTATGACAATGCGATATCATCTCGTTGTTTTGGTTAAATTGGCTTCCCCTGAACCCACAGGGGGGCTTATTTAGAAATCGATTTTCCCGATGAGGTAGAGACTTGAAATTTGGAACACAGTTCAGAACTGGATGACAATGCTATATCATCTCGTTGTTTCGATTAAATTTGCTTCCCCTGAACCCACAGGGGGGCTTATTTAGAAATCGATTTTCCCGATGAGGTAGAGACTTGAAATTTGGAACACAGTTCAGAACTGGATGACAATGCGATATCATCTCGTTGTTTTGGTTAAATTTGCTTCCCCTGAACCCCCAGGGGGGCTTATTTAGAAATCGATTTTCCCGATGAGGTAGAGACTTGAAATTTGGAACACAGTTCAGAACTGGATGACAATGCGATATCATCTCGTTGTTTTGGTTAAATTTGCAATAAAAAAAATAAGAAGCATAAAGAGTATACCGAGAGAAGCTGTTCAATTAAATACCTAATGCATGAGACCCACGTTTTTCGTTTTACAAGGAGTTAGAAGCAAATTATTTTATACTTTTTAGTGCATTTTAAAAACGTGGTTTTTAAAAAGTTTTTTTTATTTAATAAATTTTTCGATTGCTTTCGTGTTTCCGGTAGTACATTTTTCTTATTCTCTTACATTTCTCTTTTCTTGAGTAGAGAAAGGGGGGGGAGAAACATAATTCTGAGTGTAAAAAAGAAATTGAGAATATATTTCTATTAATATTTATTTATCTTTGTATTCGATTTTTGTTCTACTTTTTCTGTGGGTGTTCACGTGCTCCTATGGACGAGCCGCCACTGGTTCTGGATATCCTCTAAGTTACTATAAACCCCTAAAAAGCTGCTTAAAAGCAAGCACTCTTCAAAAAAATTTCTGAGGCACTGAAAATTTCGAATGTAATACCCTTCGACTCTGACATGGCCCCCCCCCACCGAAAATCTGGTTCTGCATATACTAACGAAGTATTCTCTTGCCCTTTTGCATCCTCTCTTAGAATCTGGGTTAACCTTTTTCATCCTCTCTTCTTGCTTTGTGAGAATCCGTGGACTTTTATTCTTGCATTTCCGAATTTATTATAAGGACCTGTTCTATTTTTATTGCTCATCTTTATCCTCTTTAAATATTATCTTACTGTTCTGCATCTTCAGATTGAAGGGCTGTAGACAGCCCCTTTTATACTGTGATAAGAAATTGCCTTTTCTTATAGTGGTTTCGTTTTGGTGGAAAACGGAACATGAACTTCGTCCCCCTAGTGAAAAAGAAGTGTGGGGGAGTTCTTTCATTTTTATACAATGTTACTAAAATCTTAGCCTTTTTGGGAAGGGGGAAAGAACAAAAATACAAAAGGGAAACAGGGCTGCCCATAACTTTCCTAGAGCCACACACAAAAATTTCACGTTAGCTCCAAGCTCCCTAAATTTAAAAAAAAAACCTTCCCTGTTGCGTGCTATAAGAACTAAAGAATTTAAAATTAATTGTGCTTTTCCTGGGAGAGAGAATCGTTCACCATATAGACTACTGAAAACGTAAGACCACCTTGACGGACCATATTAATGACTAAAAAAAATAGTTTATTTTTTATTCAATATCTTTATAAATTTGAAAAACACCTCATATATGTGATGATTTATACCATCGATGAAAATTTAGGATTCTGGGCTCTGGGCCCCAAATCATGGCCATCAAGACACATAAGGCCAGAGAAGCTCGAAATCTTGAGTGACGTTCTGCCTACTATTTCGCGTCATCATCGCTTTTTGGACAACAGCGCAATTCCGGTCTGAAAAATTTTGCACGCTCCTTTTGACTGGAGTTGCGCTGTCCAAAAAGCGATGATGACGTGAAATAGTAGGCAGAACGTCACTCAAGATTTCGAGCTTCTCTGGCCTTATGTGTCTAGATGGCCATTAGGGTGTATCGAAAAAAAAAATTTTTTTTTTGATAATGCCTTACTGCGGAAAAGTTGTCTAAGGTGGCAGAGAGTACCTGTGAATTTTTTCAGAATTTTCGGATACCTTCGGATAATATTAAGTTCATAAAAATCTACATCCAAAATTCGGACTTAGTGTACCAAAACTCATTAAAAAACTGGGTTTTTTTTAGTCAAACTTCCAAAAATTTTCGGGGGAGGACCCCCAGACCCCCCCTTTAATACTTGTATTTTTATTACTAACAACTTCCTATATTAAGATTTTAGAACCTAAGTTATCACCTAAAAAGCTACATTGGACCTATTAAATATGTGGGGGAGGGGCTGGAGAGTAATTTTGGGCGCCTCCCGAAATAAATTCCTATGTACGCCACTGACGATAGAATTAAGTTTCAGTGATTGACTCATCAATTTAAACTTAAATTAATTTGATAATGTTTCAATTTGTAGGATTCTGAAGAAACTGAGGATTTAAGTAAATCAGTTCGAACAATACCCCAACCGCCCTACTACTACCTTAATAAAATATAAAAAATTCTAAAAACATATTAATACTTGCTGGCGCCATCTATATTTCGTTTCTCAAAACTAGATTAACATTGCATTTCCTTCGTTCTCTGGTACTTTTCTGCGTATCAACTGTTTTTTTTTTTTGTAAAATATAAGTTTTTCAAAAAAAATTTACGAATTCTCTTTCAAAATTTCTGTCACATAATATTATTCATTAATTCGATAGGAAAACCGCCTTACCACTACCTAAAATATGAAAAATTCTAAAATATCCTGATACCTCCTGGCGCCATCTATATTTCGTTTTTAAAGTTGATTACCATTGCATTTCCTTCGTTCTCTGGTACTTTTCTGCATATCAACGGATGTTGGATCTGCGCGCGCATCTATTCACCATTCACCGCAGTGTAGTGTTTCTTCCTCTGAGCACGATGTGGCAGTAGTGTCTGTTTTTCAAACCTTAAAATTTTTGGCCCCATCGGTTCTGTTTTAACTGTGAATTAGTTGGACTGAATATCTGGATAATTTTCATCTGTAAGTGTATTGTTATTGTTTTTTCCTATCGAGAGGTCTGACTTCTCTCCCTGCACGTGCTTTTGGGATTTTTCGGACTTGTACGTTTCCGCGTCATAATTATGTTATTATTATATGAATATGTTGTACTACGCAAGTTAGATAAGATGCCTTGAACTTAAGTTTGCATTTGATTCATGATTTGGAGGCTCTTGTGGCGCTAGACACAGTGGTTTAGAGCTCTTTGTGCTCGGGCCACCTACCGTGGTTCGATACCAGCCGCAGACCTAAACCGTAAACAAACATGGCGCTAGGCGGCGGCAATGGTTTGAAAAAAAAAATCTTGATCGTAGAGCTACAAAAACTTGTTTTTGGCGCCGAATTCATCCGATTTTATTTTGATTTTGTTTCTTTTTTGTTGTGCTTTTCTGGTTTGTGTGTGTTTAATTGTTTGTCTTGTCATAGGATCTTGTAATGTTTGTTTGCACTGTATTATAAACTCGCTATTTATTTTAGTGTTTGTTTGGTATAAAGAACAGCCAAGGGATCGCAATGACCGACTCCTCGCCCAATAAATCGGTACGTATTTTAAATTTATCTTTTCAAAGTTTACTGCCTTGAACTATTTTTGTTTTTGGTAATATGCTTATCTAATTACGAGAAACCTATATTTCTTGTTTGTTTACTTCCTAAAATGTATCTGAATGTTTGATTTTACAAAATTCTTATAAATTATTATACTATGTGTAAGTTTTTTAAAAGGTACCTATTTTGTGAAAATTTTAAAATAAGTAGTGAAAGCTTGTGAGAATTTAGTTTTTAGAAGTTTGAGTACAAAATCAACATAAAAACATGTTAACATATTTTTTAACATCAAAAACAAAAGAAAATTTAGTCTGAAATGGCTAAAAATTTAAGGAATATAGCTTATTAGAGAACTTTTTAAAAAATTCTATTTTGTGAAAGTATCTTTTTCCGGAACAGCTTTCGAAAGAGTCCGCTTTTAGCAACTGTTTTCAGCCGGCGCCAAGTTGGCGCCGGCTGAACAAACTAACGAAAACACTTTAAACCCGATTTTCGAAAAACCCATAAAGCATAGTTTAACATGCTGAAACAATAAATATTTGGTAAAATCCTATTCTACTATACAATAGTTTAAAATTCTAATAATCAGCCAGGAGCCAGTGATATATTTTGTCACCAATTTCCTCTCAAGCGATAATTGGTGGAAGGTGGAATGCTTCAGTGAGTTGTATCTTAAAGCCTGGTTAGCATCAGCTGCTTGTCCGTGGGTGGGTTGAGCAGTGGTAGCCCTCCAAACACGTGATAAAATTAAAATTTTCAGTCATTTCCACCGGCTAAAACTTTGATACATTATAGTAGACCAATATCTAGATGAAAAAAATTTGTCAGCTGGTTGTAGGGCGGTTGAATAGACGTCAGCTGCTCGTTTTAACATTTGGAGCGTCTTCCTCAAAGATTCTTATCAATGAAATTCGCGGTAACTGGAACGAAGTGGAAACCGAACTGCTTTTCTCCCGCGTAATGGAAGCGGTTGGGTTTCAAAAGTAAGCAAATACAATGGAACAATTCAAATTAATATATCAGCTAACTGGGTTGGTTTTGTTTTTATGGTATACTCTTTCCTTATTGTGTAATTAAAACATCTTAACCCACCAAAAGAAAAATTTCTGGATTTGGTGCTGCAAAAGGTAAATATAGTACACCCCAGTGGCGTAACTAGAGTTGACTCATGGGGGGTGTTACTCCGACCAGTCAACCCCTCCAACATATTACTCCCTTTTTAAAAAAATTTCATAATATAGGTATAATATAAACAATTTTTTTTACAAAACTTCCAAAGGAAAAACTTCATCTAAGAGGCTTTACTTTCAAGGGAAAAACACAGTATAACAGATGTAAAAATTTTATACGGGGGTTTGGGGGTTCTCCCCCAGAAATTTTTAAAAAATTTGTCTCTCATTGTAGTGTTTAAATTCATTTTGAGGCCCTTTGGGTTAGTTCCTAAACGAACAGTTCCTTGTGAACCACCTTCCTTGTAAAGGGAAAATTTTTCAGTTTTTCATGTTTTAGAACAGAGGTTTCCAACTTCCAAGTACTCGAGGGCCGCATCGAAATCTCAAGTCAAGTGGCGGGCCGCAAAGTAATCTGTCTCCTTTTTTAGCCATGATATATTTTTCGAGAGTCTTTAATTGGTACTTTTCAGGCGAGAGAGGGACGAAGGTTATTTACATATTGTGAATGTACTACTGTATTCAATTTTCAAAACTTTCAGAGGATATATAAGTTTTTGAATTGAATTTTGAATCTTTTAATACTGAATACTAATTAAAGGGGTCATCCTCCAGAAAATGTTTGTAAACTTCCCTAAAAATAGTGTTTCACCTAATTTTTGAACACTCCATTTTGCCCCTCCTCGTAATAAAGGTTGACTTTAGCCTTTATAACCTCTTTCTACACTCAGGGGAAATTTCAGGGTATAACCCCCCCCCCCACTCTCGAAACCTGAAACTTTTATTTGTTCACCATAGAAAACGACAGACCAAAGCTACTCCACAATCTAAGAGGTAAATATAGGGGGGTTCGGGGGTACACTAAAATGTGTTCTGGAGCTACGTTTTGGGGGTTTTCAAGGAGCTTCGTGGGCCGCGCAAAATGACCCGGCGGGCTGCCAGTTGGAAACACCTGTTTTAGAAACCGTCGATGTAATGGGGGGGGGGTGTTACAACCCCAATAACCCCCCCCCTCGTTACGCCTATGGTACACCCCACAGAGAAGGTATTAATACTTTTAAAATAACTTTGTGAAATTTTTGTTTTATATTTAGGTTTGTTTATAATATGTCTGTTACTCACAGGTTGAAGAGAATGGAAACGATGATGAAGATGTTGAGCATCTATACCCCATCCAAAACATGTCTGTTCTTTATGATGGCGAGTCGGCTGATGAAGATTCTATGCAATATCCTGGGGACCTAGTAGAAACTGAGATGCATGAGGAGTCTCTAGAAAGTAAGCTTTTCTTTGTGTTATAGTTGAAGTTGATTGTATTTCCAAGGTTATGCTGGGCTGGTACAAAGGGGCCATTTAGGTATTGCATCCTAATTTTCAGTAGTTTTACACCTCTCTCCCTTTGTTATGATTCAATGACTCTGTACCCCATTGTAGCTTAACCTTTTACCTGCCTAAAAGGTTGTGCATCCCTACCAAATGGGAACATCACTTTAGGGAATTTTTTCATGCAGGAATTTGATACTTGGTAGTAAGCAACTTAAAGATATGAAGCTATTTTATATGCAAAAGTTTTTCACATGCAATTTAATCCTTTTTGTGGAATTTATATCAGAATTACAGATTTTTGGCTCTTCCAAAAGTTGCACAATTCAATTTATGATAAATTTAGTTTTAAATAATTATGCTGTGTTTAGGTAGCTTATGTACACATCTTTTCAATTGGCTTGGCAGAATAGCTTCATATTCCAATTTTGGAGAGTAATTACCAATTCAACGTATATGTTCCCAAATGGGAACATCAGCGTTTGGGGTGTAGTTTTTGAGGGGATTTTTATAACATGTAAAAATTCAAGTTATTTCTTATTTTCTTCAATTTTTTTAACCTTTTCTGTCTCAAAGGATCTAAACATGTTAATCATGATGTTTTAAATTTCTAAATCTGTAATTTTATTTTTTTTCACCTGATTTATGGAAGAATAAATGCCAAATCTTTATAACAGATTCCTATTTTTGTATGTTTTTCTAACTCCCCGACCAATTAATTTTCAGTAATTATTATTAAGGGTTATGCAAAGGGCATATTTGGAGTACTTCTGAGGACTTGGGTATTTATTTTGTTCAAGTGCTCTTTTTTACATAAAAATTTTAGGCTTAAATAATTAAAAGTGTGTACATCTAAAAACACTCTTCTAACGTAAGTTGGATGTAAGAGATATGTTGTTTAGTTTGGAATCTTCGATGAGAAACACAGCTTTAATAAATCAATGGAGATAGTTATGATTATCACTTTTGTAAGCTAGTTAAATTTGAATGCAATTCATGAATTTTATGCTAGATATCCGGATAGTACAGTAATTAAAACTAATTTTTCACGCAGAAAGATAACTGTTTAGCTTTGGAACGCATGGAAACAGTCTTTCATATTTTTTATACCGAAAAATTACCCATTGTGCAATAAAAATGTAAGGAAAGTGTCACGCATGGAATAAACATGTAAATTTTTTCTTATGAAATTATATAAAATTTTACCCAATCGTCCAACTATGGGAATTAATATGAAGAAACAGTCCAATATCATAAAAATATTCAAAATTATTGAGTAGAAATCTATTTTAGTAGTTTTACTTGAATTCATTTTGAAATATATGCCTTTTGGGAATTCCCCTAAAAACGTCACTCCAAACGCCGATGTTCCCGAATGGCAACATCCTCAAAATCATACTTAGGATTTTTTTTCTGCCAAAAAAATGACAAGATGGTTTTAGTAATGATGAAACAAGCCATTTAAGCCAAAAATCAGAACCTTTAATTTGAAATTTGAATTGCGGCGTTTAAAAGGTTAAGAACACTACTTTGATATGCTGAAATTAAAAACTCCCAAGCAGTGTTATTCCTAGGATTTTTTTTGGAGGAGTAAAAATACTCCTTAACTTTTTTAAGAGGAGTGAAATACGGAAATATCATGAACTACATATACAGAGACACGAAGACCACAATCAAACTCCGTAAGCATCAGAACAATAAACGGAAAAAAAATACTATGGCTGTATGAAAACACAATTAAAAAGTATGATAATTAGGGTGCCGAGGCTTTTGCCAATTGGTTTTTTCCAGAAGTCGGGCGAAAATGTCTCTGCTGAGATCAGTTGGTGTTTTGAGTTGAAAAATATTATTTGTTGATTTCGGTGGGGCACGCTGTGCATTTTGTAAGGTAAACCAACCTTTGTGAAAAATTGAAAGAGTGAAAATACTCCTGGCTAGTTTTTTAAAGAGTATTTCCGATTTTCAAGGAGTGAAATATTCTCTCAGAGGAGTTAAAAATATCTCTGTTCCCAAGGTAGGACCCCTCTTCTCCTAACCTACATTTAAGGATATCTAGTTATTTTAGTCATTTTCTGTAATTAAAAAAGAAGGAGGGTATACCTTGAAATCCTACCATACATACTTTATTATCACCCAAGGGTGTCTCTGATATCCAAAAGACTATTAAAAGAGAACCACCAGTCAGAATGACTAGAAAATACACCAGAGAGTATTCATGAAATTATTGTTTTATTCCTGTGGAGTAAGATACAGGGTGTCCCAAAAAAGACTGACACATTCAAAAAAATTTTTATTAAAAAACTAAAAAAGATAAAACTACACGTTTTTTTGCATCCTACTCTGAAGACCAAAGAATTTTATGACACAAATTTTCGCAAATCATTGTTCCCAAATCCCCCGACAGGGTATAAAAGTATCAATCTTCCCATAGGAGATAATTTAAAATAGTGCTGTCACCTGTCGGGGGATTTTTGAACTATGATTTACGAAAACTTGTGTCATAAAATTATTTGGTCTTTAGAGTAGGAAGCAAAAAGCCGCGTATTTTTATCTTTTTGAGTTATTGATTTTTAAAATGTAATGTGTCAGTCTTTTTTGGGACACCCTGTAACAGCACTAAAATTGACCGATGGAGGGTCACTGAACTGTACCCTTGTTGAAACCGAACTAAAATCAAGCAAAATAGATAAACTGAATCTTGCTTGTTTTTTAGTTCAGTTTCAATGGGTTGGTATTATTTTTTTTTCTTTCCCCTAAATAAAATTCCCTCTGCTTCAGGAATACTCAAGTGTAATCACTCTGTACTTCAGATTTCTTTGTTAATTTTTTTTTTAATTTCTCATTAGCTGAAGGAGTTATGGTAAATGCAGAGGATGATACTGGTGAAATATTCAATGAAAACTGCTCTTCAAATCAAGAAGTAATTTAAGTTCTTGCATTAAATTGATTAAATCTTCTTTGTGATATTTTCATTTCAATGTTTTTATAATTTTCTTTTTCAATAGCTCCAGAACAAAACATACATAGAAGATTTTCTCTACCCAAATGGTTAGTGTTTTAAGTTTTGTTTATCTCTGAGAGCTCTTTACCATTTTACCAATATATTTTTATAAATGATTAACTTGTAAAAATGATGCTTTGAGCACCACATTTAAGCATGCTTTTTTAATATATGTTTATATTTTGTTTTCTAAGAAAATGCCACCTTCTTTTTAATAATTTTAAGAGTTGAAAAAAAAATGACTGCCTGAGAAATTAAATGACTTTGGGTTCTAAAACTTGATAGGTATTTTTTGTGTACCCTAAGGATGTGAAATCCTATCTTAAGAAATAGGAACATTCCCTATTTAAGGAAATATCTTCTCTGAAATACCAATTATCTTCTCTGAAATATAATTACACGTTGAATATCACTGTTCCTGCATTTGTATTTCTAGAAGTCAAGCTCAGCTGTTAACTATGAAATATAGACAGTGTATGAAACAGTCAATATTCAGGTGAAATTTTGGGTGCATTAAGATTTACTGGTTAGTGTGTCTTACTGTGTCTATCATTGACACCTTTGGGGTTTAGTACAAACCCAACCAAATTTGAACCTAAAGTCAATTTTTCAGGGTGTGCAGTTCCTTTGCAAGTGTTGATATCAATTAATTGTTGGTGTATGTATTGTAGTAGATGATGACTCTAATTCTAATATTGAAGAAGCAAAAGAAGAAGGAAAAGGATCACCATTAGGACGGTTTGCCTCAAGTATGAACAGATTTTATGTATCATTATCAATAAATAGCTTATGTAACTTAAAAATTGTTTTGCAGTACCAAAAGCATCTTCAGTTACAAACTTAAAATTGGAATTCTACTTCAGTTTATTTTCTAAACTGGAACCCCCCCCCCCTGAAAACTGTTCATTATGAATCAACAGAATAAACTAAATACATTAGCAAGGTTTTTTACTATTTCTATGCACCCATTTTTATTACTGAGTTCTATTCAAAAGTGGTACCCATTATCAAGCATTGATGCATTTGTTCTGTATAAAGTTTAACTGGTGATGAACAAACTAGTAATTTTTTTAAAAATTAGATGAAATTATACTTCTGAAGTTCAGGTTCAAATGTCCATAATGTTTTATAGATTTAGAATAATCAATTCTGTCCTGGAAAATTTTCTACATGTCAGTACTCATCAGCTGGTTTTTGTAAACTTTAAATGTGCTTCCATTAATTTGCTCTTATGATTTTTTCTAGTTAAAAACGCAGTAGAAGCAGCTGAGTATGAAATTCTTCAAGTTTTGTACCAGTTATTGTATCAAAGAAGTGCTTGGGTTAGTATGATACAAAATAATTACATTGATTAAAAGTGTTGTGCATTTTTAGTTACATGTGTTATAATATATTTTCCCCCTCAGGACACTCAAGAAATTTTGTGTCAAAGAATACTGGAGTTCTCTGGTTTTAATTTCAGTCAAAGTAGTGAAGAATACTTTAATAGAGAAATGATGCTTCAAACGTAGGTTTTGTTTGCTTCAGGCTGTTTTCTTTCATCTTTGATTTTCAGAAATTTAATTATTTTTTTTTCTTTTCTTTTAGACAACCTAATGATGTTCTCGTGAAGTTGACAGTTCTCTTGGGTTTGGATACAGAGAAAAATTGTCGGGTAGATAAAGACAAAGCCAGGCCTGGCTTTATTCGGTGTATCATGGACTTTTTATTCAAGCCCAATAAAAAAACTCGTAAAAGGATTCCTTTTGAAGGTACTATGCTTTTTTATTTACTTATAAATATTTTATATTTCTATAACCAGTTTTTATATGCTATGATTGTTTTAAAACTTACCTAAATATTTTTCTTTCTTAGAAGATGGTACTTGGAAATTACTTCCAACTCGAGCTAAATGCGGGTATGTAGATTGATTGACATTTATGTATTTAATTATAACTTAAGCAGTTATATAGTTTAAGTAGTAGCCATTGCAGTTTTACAGTACTGTTTTCTATATAGAGTAGAACCTCTTTACAACAACCCCCTGATAAAATGTCCCCTACAACAGATAATAAAAGCAGTACTAAATGTTTTATTGTAGTGGTAATTTTATTCCTTATAATGTCCTTTTGTTAACTGTTTACATGCTTAAGTAATATTAATTTTAAGAACAGTAGAATCTTGATACTGACCCTTTCTGGAGCCAACAATATAAGGTTTTATATTGTTGGCTCCAGAAAGGGTCAGTATCAAGATTCTACTGTTCTTAAAATTAATATTACTTAAGCATGTAAACAGTGATGCAAGAGAAAAAATGTAGTTTTAAAGCAAAGAAAAGAGTGATTTTGGAGCATATTTTAACACTTTTGTACCAATTGTCAAACAATTAGATTTTACTATTTAGTTAAGAAACTAGTCTTTCATTACTTTTTATTTTTATAAGTCTTCTAGTCTGGTAAGGTTCCAATGTTCCTTCGAAATTCAGACTTGGTATACCAAAACAAGTTAAAACCCTGTTTTTAGGGTCAAATTTCCAAAAATTTTCTGGGGGAGGACTCCTAGACCCCCTTTGGACTTGAAAATTTGTTGCTCACAACATTTCTTACCTTAAGTTCTTTAAGACACAAATTCTACCTAAAAATGTATTAAAAAGTTACACATTGGACCTATTAAATATGCATGAGAGGCTTGGAATAGCTTTTAAGAAATTATTACTAAAATTAGTACTAAAGTATGAGTTTTTAATATAATAACTCAACTTTGTTAAAAGTGTGTACGAACAATATTACTACAAATTTAAAATTTCAAATCCACGACTTTTAGGGCTTTGATCCGCGACTTTTTCGTCCAAATGTCTGGCAACACTGCATCAGTGAGTGAGAGCTGTCTCCCTCTTGGTGTTGTTTTAAGTTTTTCTATGAAAATCATTGTCATTTAGATGTTTTAAGGCTTATTTTTTACCACAAGTGAACATTGGTTGCTGATGCATTGGCCAAACCCTACTCTGTCAAAGACCATAATAAATAAGCCTCCAAATAAAGGCTTATTTAATTAACAACAAATATTTTTTGTGAGTTGGGTGGTACAAGAAATTTTATTGTATTTCTTTTTCAGCTGCCGTAGTAACTGCTTCAGAAAAGTTTCTAAGGGACAGAGAGAAATCATTCTAGATTATGTAAAGGATTTGGCGAAAAAAAGACAATTGGATAGCTACCTAGTGAATATGATTCAACAAAAAAAAATCATCAGAAAGCCAGGGAGTTTTGAAAATTTGAAAAGATTAAGGGAAGTGGTTTACAATTATTACGTAAGTTGATGCATTTATTTACTACTTATTTAAGTTAAATTAAAACGAAAGTGTGTGTGTGTTTATCTGGCCCTTAGATGGATGCGAGGTAAAAATATTTTACCGAACCATTTTATGTGTGCAGCCAAGATTCATGTTAAGGGAGCAAGGGTATTACTCAAAAATTATACAAAGAATTTGCTCTACTTTAAATGTTTCTTGAGATTGATTTGTTCAAAATAGCCTTGAAGTTTTCAAGCTGGAAACATAGTTCCTTAACAAAAATATGAGTTCTTTTTATATTCTTTTTTCCCAGGTTTTCCTTCACTTTTTCTTTCTATTTTCATTTGCTAGTGCACTTTACATTACTGTTTTTTGCTGTTTTTTTCTGTTTTTTATTGAAACTGGTTGCATGGTAATAAATTTTAATTGATGGAGTCAAAAATGCAACAATAAAATACATAAAATTGAAAAGATATCCTATTATTGCGTACTTTTCTGAATGCACATGGGATTTCACGGTGGAGCCGTGATAGTTTGTATGATTGCCAGGTATTTCCCTTACTTTCTCACAAGTAATTTTCATTTTCAAGACTTTTTTTAAAGATTTATTCAAAAAATTGTGACACTTTTTTGCACATAAGCTACAGAAGTATGCTGCATGACCTTGCAGAAATTGGAGGGTTCATCATTATTTAGTCTAGGGGTGCTTGTGTGGATAGGAGTCATCACAGGTTGACATTCCTGGTAGCATCAGATGTTCATATCTGCTAGTTATGTTTAAAACAACCTTTCCAAAAGTTTAACAAGTATTTTTGTTTCTCATTTGCTCAATTTTACAAAGTATAATTTCAAATTCAAATTTCAATTTCAAATTTCAATTTCAAATTCAAATTTATTAACAAGAACAAGAAACAATAGAACAAAACAAAACTAATACATAAATACATACAACACAATAGATGTCCCAATGGTAATAAATTTTAATTGATGGAGTCAAAAATGCAACAATAAAATACATAAAATTGAAAAGATATCCTATTATTGCGTACTTTTCTGAATGCACATGGGATTTCACGGTGGAGTCATTTCACTAAACTAAAATTAATTTTGATTTTACCTGCATAAATTATCAAGAATGCTCATTCCTACCTTTATATTTAAAGGTAGGTACGTAGGTACACCTTTATATTCAAAGGTTTATATCGTAAAATTTTCTACTTGCTTTTGTACAGGTTTCATAAAAACTCAAAGTATTTGTGTGAATTTCTTTCATTTCTTCCAGGTTAAAGTTGGTGATAGGGAGATAACTGTTTGCAAAGGGGGCTTTACTTCTATATATAACTTAACACAAACAAAGATGAACCAGTTACAATTTAAAATAAAATCAGGACAGCATTTACCAGAGAAAATGGATTTGAAAGATTTCCCTCCAATGCCTGTTTATCAACCACGCAAAAGTATGTGCACATTTTTAGTAAATTAATGTATGTTTATAATTATAACAGCTTTAAATTGTCTAAGGGCAATGCAAAACATAGTTGAAAAATTAAATTGATGCTAAAATTTTTTAAGATGGTCAGCCAACTTATCGGTAAGAAAAATCATGTGTATTGATTTAAAATGTTTCATAGCTTTTTTAAATATAATTTAAAGTGGTGTAATTTAAGGAAGTCTCTAAATATTATTAATAAATTTTCATTTAAGGCAACTGTTTCTAGTATACCTACTGATAGTCATTACAAAAAATATCACACTTCCATAACAAACAATATTTTATTTGCTAACTCAAATCAATACTTGAAATAATTTTATGTGCATAAACAGCAGCTGTTTGCATGCTTTGCAGGCAAATGATGCCAGTGATAGTTGGGCAAGAATGTTAGTGACAAATTAGAGAATAAAATATTAATAGTATGTTCTCTCGCAAAATGCTATATGTTGGTCAGAGGACATTGATTTTAATTTTTTTCTTTTTTTTTTTTTTTTGTCAAAATAACTTAGGTTGGTTTGGTTGGCTTCTCTCAGATAAAATTTTAATTATATATACATGGTTCTTTTGATCCCACGTATATTGCTTAGATTAGGGACAATACTGTACATATGGGTTAATTTTGTTTCCTGTTATTGTAAGTAAATGCTTAATTTTTAATAAAATTATCTTGTTGAATCTCTAGGAAATCTGTTGGAGGAAGATGAAGATGCTAATGAGTCTGAAACTAGTGCCCCCAAAAGAAACAGGTCAAATAAAGACGAGGTAAAAACAAGCTTAAACCTTAACTAGAGATTGTTCAAATGTTATTTTAGCATGTTTCTGGTAAATTTTGACATCTCTCCCCTCTTGTCAACAAAATTGTAAATTACTACATATTCTAACAGCCGAACCCCCTCTGTTCTATTTTTGTTGTACAAAACCTCCATCTGAAAAATTGTTTGATTTAAACAATTTTCTTATGCATCCTTAATGTCTTCCTTGTGTGGTCATAAAGAAAATGAATTATCCTTTTACAAAATTCAATTTTTGTATATTGATTTTTTAAGTTACGAGATATTTTTGAGAATACAATATGGTTTCATATCTTAGGTAGGAAAGCTCTCATATCCCCCTTTCCTGTTGTCAGCATGAATAACCAAATGGCAACCCCCTTCCCACCCTTGGGTGTTACATAATATTTGAACTTATTCCTTATGGAAACCTTTGACTACAAATATGTTGTGTTTCTAATCTCCCATTGTTTTCCAATTAGACATATGAACCTAGTGAAAGTTCAGATGAGTCGGAAGATTCCGATATTGAAATTGAAACAATCAACGAAGGTTAGCATTTTCTTCTAAGTAGTCCATAATGTTAGCATTGATACTTGTTCTTAACTACCTTTCTTTTTTCAGGTTCAAAAAATGCAAAGCCTTCCTTTAGTGGTAATCAGGTATGTGTTGGCTTATGAATATTTTATCATACTTTGTATAAAAATAAAATACAGTAAACCAAGAAGGGGTTTTATCCTAAGCATTTGCTGGTACCTATTTAATTTTGTCCTTATAATGAGCTGTATTGTATGCCTTGTCCTTTGTATTTTGAAAGGGTAATTTTGTGTGGCCTGTTGGACTTTATGCATAGTAATGTTGTCCATTAGACTAAAAAATTTTAGAGACCCTTTCTTTTAGTAGACCACTTAGTAGATTTTTATGTATCACCATTTAGCATCACAGGTTGTGAATTTCAGTGAGAAAACCTGAGGGCATATTGTTGCTGATGGCTATTGAAATAGTGTTCACTTTTAAAAGCATCCTGTCCTGAAACTGCTAGGGGTACAGCCTTCCATACCCCATAAATTTGCCTTTGAAATCAATTGAATTTCATGTTTTATTTTTAATTTATTTTCTGTAATTGTTCATAGTATTTCAAAAATTTATTAAACAAATTGAGAGAGACCAAATTATTGTTTAAAATAGAAATTCAAAGTATTTTATATTCTATCATATTTCTTTAGAAAAGAAAAATTTGTGCATTAACTATGTTCTACTTTTTAATTGCATCATCTTAATTTTAATATTTTCTCTTTAATAGAATGCATCACCAAGTAGATCTTCCAAAGGTAAGTTTCATAATTATTGTTAAGAAATAATTGTTTTCATATGAAAGGCTAAAAAAGATTAAGAGGTAAAAAAAGATCTTAGTATAGTATTCTCTCTCTTAAGATCTCTTCAATAGTATTCTAGAAGCATTTTTATGAAAAGTTGCATGTTTATAAATGTTTCCTTAAGTTTTGCCCTTGTGTTTTAGGTGCAGATAATATCAAAAAAGAAAATATTCAGCTGAAAGATTTTCCTCTTGGTGAGGATTTTTATTCCTGATTTGCTTTGTGCATAACATGTTTATTAAACCCAAAGATGGGTTTTTAAAATTGATATTATTCTTTTATATATTTTTATTGAATTTAATAGTTATAAATTATTTAACAACAATGTTATAACCAGTTGAAAACCTGTTTTAACAGTCAAATTTCAAAAATCTCTGGGAGGACCCAGACCCTCCTTTTTAATGTGGAACTCTTTCCTCTCAAAATTTTACAATTTCACAGCTAAGGTTCAAATCTACCTTTTGAGTTTCTAAAAAAGATACATTTAAATTCTAAGGAATGCATGTAATTTATTATTGTAAATTCTGTTAATATAAAAAGTGGGTTGTGATGTTCTAAAGTTTGTGAATCCCTGGCTAAGAGTATAATAATAAGTACCATGAATTTATTTTAGGATATAAATTTATGCTAATATTGTATTTCCAATCAGTTTTAGAAAGTTTAAAAGCTGTTAATCCAGTTATAACAAAATTTGATTGTAATAATGGAAACCAGATTTTTTTTAGCCAAATAAATCTGCAGTCATGTATTGAATTTATCACCTTTTTTAAGTCAATGCTAAAAAAATAAATGTGGCCTTTTGTTCTTCAGAAAACTATTTTGTAACTTATAAAAATTTGCTATTCTATTACTTTTTTTTTTGTTTTAATTGAATTTGAAATAACTAAATATTTTTTATGGTTGATAGAAGTTTGTTTGTTGCAGTTGTAAAAGCTGTTGACAATGCAACTAAAGAACTCCTCATAGATGTCCACTTTCTTCTGTATCTTAACAGTGCTGATGTAAGTATTGTATACAAAACAAGTTCATTTTTAATACTGTGTTTTTCACTTGTGATATTTTGAAGATTGTTCTGGGAGTGTGATGCTGGGTCAAAAAAGGCAGTGCCGTTTGAATAGTTCAAATTGAAGAGACCCCCCTCCCAAATAAAAAAGTTTGTTTAAAAGAGTAATTCAAACAAGTAAAATTCATTTCAATATAAAGTTTAAGGATCAAGAATAGGATATGTGACTTTGATTTCAAATTCCAAGACTTCCCTCTGAACCCCCAGAACCAAAGATTTATTTAATGAGGTCATGATATTTGAAATTTAGAAATATGAGACTCCTAGTCTAAAGGATTGGTTTGGCAGGTTTTCAAGCAGATGAAGAATAGTAATATCATCTATTTAGGGGAACCAATGAATGATCAAAAGCAGCATTTCAACCAGAGTTCTTAGGATCATGCCCCTCTTAACCCTTTCAGTTGTAGACTGCATTGAGATTGCCTTTGATTCCTGTTGGAAATATGGGGCTGCTAGGACAAAAATGGTTAAAACTCCTCAAATGTGCCTTAAGAGTATTCTTTTGACATGTTAAAATTTGAAATCCCATCTACCTGTTAGGGCTTAAGATTATGGAGTAGCTGTAAGTTTGTTTTTTAAGGTGTTAAATGATTAATTGCTAATGTTCAAGAGATAAAAAAATTAAAGCATTTTTTAAAAATAACATACCCAAATATTTTCTGTAGGACTCTCCCCAAGCTTAAAATAAAGCTTATTACTCTCAAATTTCAAAAGTCCAAACGTTTTACTGATGTCCAATGGTTTTATGAATCATTTAGTTTTTGACATTTTCTTTTGGGAACTTGTTTCTTTTTATTTTAGGTTCAGTTGTCTTTTGTTGGGAGATAATTAGTAATAATTTAAAATTTCGCAGTGTGGGTATATTTTATGTGATTCCAACTAACTGTATTTGTTTTTGTTTCCTTCTAAAAATTATACAATGTATTATTACTGGACTCCGATGTTCCGTAAAACTCAAACATTGTCTCAGGGGTTCCACAAGAGTGAAAACATTAAAGAACACTGATCTATAGCAATCAAGGAGAGTTTTTGATGATAATAATTCAGTGAAACTGGTATATTTCATTTCTTTTACTGATATTGATCTATTTTAGGAGAATGAAGCAAAAGCAAGAATTCTTAAATTTAGTGGGTTTCCCTTTGATTTTGATTCTGAAGACTATGACGAAAGAAAGGAATTTCTGCAAAGGTAACTTTTACATTGTTTTTAAATAGAGTTTGAACTTTACACTGGGTTCAATTTTTTTACAGTATTAATATTTTTCAGGATGTCTTTCAAGATGATTGTTGATGTTGCTCGGTGTTTTTCCTTGGCTATTGGGAAGACTAAAGAAAACACTGTCAATAATATTTTATCTTTTCTATTAAAGCCAGATAAAAGCTTATTAAGGATATCTGGTAATGTTTCTTCTATTGTTATCTTACTTAATAATGTGAAAAACAAGGACTTAAATTTCTATCATAAAAGAAGGAAGTTAACTATTTTAAATTTAAGTATTGTAATGGAGTACCTGTAATCTTATGTTGATTCCTAAGAAGGTTGTTTTACTTTTTTTCATGAGGGATTCCGTCAAAAAAAACTTTACCCTAAGAAATAAGTTTATAAATTAAGTTCTGTCATAAATTAAACTCCCTGTTAGAGTTATGATTCTAAAGAATGGCTTAAGATCTAAACCTATACTAGGTAGACCTTTTGCAAGGTTAACTTTAAAATTGTCTTTGAACTTATAATTAAGGTCTGGAGATCAGTTTAAAACTTCTCGCCTGTTTGTTATTCTATCAACCATAGCTTGAATTATTCCCCCCATTTTGTTTTTATGAATTTTGTTTTAGTCTCATACTGCACTCAAAGATTAATGTAAATCTTTTTTCAATCTTTAAATGACAGGATTTAAAGCATATTAGGATTCTGTATTAAATGTGCAGTTATGAATGTAGATATATTCAATTATCAAATTTGAGATCCTTAAACTCATGCTGAAGTCTAGTCTAGGTTATTTTGATTTGAAATAACACCTACATCTACAATGGTCTAATATTCACAAGGTTTAGTTTTGTGATTGCCTTGTTAAAGGTAATTTTAAAAATAAAGAAGGTAAAATAGTGATAAAAGATTCTTTGTTTTTAGCCCCAATGCCTGTTAGCTTATCAGATGTTGAATTAGATGACATCGAGGATATGTCCGATTCTGATATTTCTATAACCTGTGAAGTGGTAGAGAAAAAAGTAGAGTGTATAGATATTGTAAGTCCCCCTTTTTTTCTAATTTGACTGTTTTTATAAGTAAAAGGATCTATATTTGGATACAATTAGGGCTTTTATATTGGTACTTGCAAACATTTTGTTTTCCTGTAAACTACTTATTGTTAAGCTTGTCCTCTGTGTCAGGTCTACCTCAATTTTAATAGTGCTTTATATGTATGAGGGTTCTCAAACTTTAAATTTCTTATTGTTTGCAAATAAGTTTGGAAGTTGTAGCATAATTCTGATCTGTTTGAATTCTTGTGCTCAGTTTAAAACCATTAAATTTCAAAGCTTTCATCTCAAATCTCCGGGTAAAAAAGTGTAATAACAGGATCTGACTTGTAAATTCTGTACCTCAAAACCAACAGTTCCTATCTCTGTTCCAATAGTTCTTCATAAGAGAAGAAAAACTGAAATTTTAGGGGTTTTCCTCCCTGAAAAACTATTGAAACAGAGATAGAACCAAACAGGTTACTATCACAAATATTATTGACAGTAGTCTTTAAAAAATAACCTGAGGACTTTGGAAATAGTTCTTACTTGCAAGATTTGTTCTTGTCTTAGAGTGAGAAAAAGCATATACCATTTTAGCAAAACATGATGTAAAAGTGCATCTGAATATCAACTGTTGCATATACATTTTGGACAGTCCTGCTGTTGTAAAAAGTCTATGGTCTTTTAATCATAAAAACAGTTAGTAAACTTCCCTAGGACAGCTCCCTGATATAAGATTATTATATTGTGGTGAATAGTTGTGCCCTTTCTCATAGCTTAAAGTCTTTTAAGAAAATATTGTATTCATTAAACTTTTTGTGCAATTTATCATTACACCACATTATTGTTTGTAAAAGAATAGCATGTTTACGGTTTTCCTCTTCTCTTTTAGCTGTCATCAGATGAAAGTGGTATGTATTATTTGTGAAGTACCTACTTTTTTTAACAATATATATGTTATGGGGGATGTGATAAATACAGGGATTGTTAATAATGCCCACATATTTTAGGCAAAGGGATAAGTACTCATTGATAAATGATATTGAATTTATTTTTGTGCATTACTAAAAACACCCTGTTTATCACTTTTCCCGTAACGTATATTTAGTCAATAACGTTGAATCAATGGTCATTTTAGATGGAGAAAGTAAGAAAAGTGAACCCCCGTCAAGTTCAGTCAAGGCAGTAAATATAAAACAAGAAGAAGAGGTTCCATTGCCGACTGAAAGGCCTTCAGGAATCTTAAGAAATATTTGTCAAAAACCAAACAATGGGACAAGAGCTCTCAAAGACTATGATACCAGTGAGTTATCTTTTCAAGATATAATTTGATAACTTTATAAACTATATGAAATAAAGTGCAAGTTAGATAGTTCAAAACTGAAGGGGCCGGCCACTAAAATAACTCAAATTTAAAAATTTCATCTCTAATCTTTAAATCTAACTCTGAGGTATTGAAGACCTTATTACGACCTTCCCCTATATAGTTATTACTGTCTCAAATACTTAATGTTACTAAATATGTGTATATTATCTTTTTCAGTTAAAATATTCATCGACTCTTTTCCTCATGACTATCTCAATGATATTTTTACTCTGCTTTATATGAAACCTATTCAGGTAATTTCCCTGATTATTTTTGTTTATCTTGCAATACTTATTTGTGTAGAATTTTAAAAAGTAAAATGCTATTAGATTTTAAAAACTTTTTTTTTTAAAGAAAATTTTCGGTTTTTATTTTTAGCCTAGTCTCATTCGTCACGAAATCCTGGAATTCAATGGTTTCTCATTTGATAGGTCATCTGTTCCTTTCATGAAAAGAAGACAGTTACTAGATAGGTAAGATACAGAACAAGTTGGTTTACAAATTTCATTAAGGGGCCGTCCATAAATGACGTCACGCTCAGAGGGGGGGAGGGGGTTACTCAATTTGTGACAGTTTGTGACAAGGGGGAGGGGGGGGTTTCAAAAGTTGTGACATCACATCCTCCCAAAACTGAAAATCAACCAAAAACCGAATTTTTTCCTAAGATTTCTATCCAAAAAAATTAATTTTTGATCGATTGAAAGCGTGACATGTGACATAGGGGGGGGAGGGGGTATGGGGAAGTGTGACAGTTTGTGACATAGGGGGGGAGGGGGTCAAAAATGGGCAAAAAAAGTGTGACATTTATGGACGGCCCCTAAGGGCACATTCCACAAAAAGTATTTTTTTAACCAATGATGGCATGTATTTGGATTAATTATCTTTGACCTGTGAATTGCTATTAGAAAAGGCCTATTCTGGAGCCACTGAGGTGAGGTATTGCTACTTGCACCTCATACATTTGTTTGTATAACCCATTTTTACAAGGGGGACATATTCATTTTCATCACACCCTAGGATAGAAATTAACTTCTATGCCAAACATGGATTCAAGCCCCGGATGTACGGCTTCACAGTTAGACATTCTAACCATGCTAGTACCTCAGCATTCCACAAAAACTAAAGTTGTAGAGTAATTTTATGAAACAACAGCCTTGCTGTTATTTGATTTTAAACTAAAGGTAATATTTCAAATAAAAGGAAAAGGGGCCATTTTTATAAATTCTCAAAAGGTAAATAAAAGTTGAAATTTAGGTTGAGGTGCTGCAGTTCTGCTGCACCAATGATGTGCTGCCTCTGTGTTTGTCTGTATGTTGAATAATGTGCTAGCTGGCTAGTAAATTTCCTCATTTTGAATGTGTTTAAAGTAACACTAGATATGCTCAGATTCCAGTGCCTCAATCCAGTGGAAAGTTAATGTTTCAGTCTGGGCGTGCCTTTTGAAGTGAAATTTCATGCCTTAGTCCAGGGGTTCTAAACTGGTGGTACTTAACCCCCTGGGTCTAGCATTCAAAATATTTGTTAAAATTTTGAGAGAATGCTCTGAAGTCCCGGCTCTGTTTCCCCTGATCTGTACATTTTTTCCTAAACTAAAGGGAAGAAATAAAAGAAAAAAGTGTACCTTCTCTAAATTAGTGTTGACTTGAAATTTATAATTGACTCCCCTTCACCTTGGTGAGATTTTGAAGAATCCCCTTTTTGTTGTTTTGTAATTTATGATGTCCCCTTAAGTCCTTAAATTTGATTTTAACTGTTAAGTACCTTTTAAATTTTGATATTGTGGTAAAGCTTTTTCCTTTTTTAGAATGTTATATAATTCAGTGAGAAGAATTTACAATACCTTAGTTTACAAGCCAACTGATGGAAGAGTACTTCCAAAGCCTCAGATGGTTTCTGAAATACTTGAATTCCTGATGGATCTTCCACCTCCTGAGACAAGTATGTAAATAAATTTTTTCTATTCGCATAAAGTATTTTACACAAACTGGGCAAAAGTTTGTGCCAGCCAAGAGATATATACTTCAATATTGGGCCATTCACAAATTGCATCATTCGTGGGTGTTTGTGTTCCAAGAGTACCCTGGATTTCCAGGTTTTGCCGGTTTTTTTATTTACTTTTTTCGGTTTATTGTTATTTCTGGCAGGGTTACTTTATTTTTTTATTTCTCTCTAAAACATCATTACTTTTCACCAAAGCACAGAATTTTTTCAGAGCTGAAGGGCTGTTTACTTTCTGCATTGGAAAAGTTTTCCTTTTTTTCTGAGAAGAGAAAACAAAAAGGACAAGTGCTGTTTAGTGATTGCTATTCGTAATAGACAGTTTTATCTCCATCTAAAGAGAGAAAAAAAGGGTTTTGGATTTTGTTGCATATTTTTGGGTTTTGCCTGTTTTTGGGTCAATTTTCCGGGTTTCTCCCCCTTGGTCAACATCAGCCCTGATCTTTGTTTAGCTGAGAAGGCTGCCATCCAAAGCGTGTTTCATTGAATTAAGAATTGTCAAAAAAAAGACCTAAATTGGGCTGTTTCTCCTAGGGTTTTATAAGTTAAAGGCATGTGTAATCTATTTTCTAATATTTCTGAATGAGGTACAGCCTTAAAAATAATCTCAAGTAGCTCATAAACAGAGTTTAGCAGAAACAAATTGGAAGTGCACTTCCAATACTTTCTGTACTTATGACAGCAGAAAGAGGGTCATTCAATTATGTTGGATTGTGTTGTAGTAAAAATGAGGATGTGTGTTTGTAATTAGTGACTGGGCTCATAAGAAATAGCAGCTTTTCCTTTTTTATTTAAATTCATTTTTTACATAGTTTTGCTTTTTATTCGTGAAACTTAGTTTGTTATGCCACTGGAGATATTACTTTGACTGGCTTGGGAAAGGGTATCCAGTGGCCATTACAAAGCAGCAAACCCTAGGCTTTTCAGCTGCAAACCTTTTATTTACAGGTCAATGATTAACTATTTACGAATGAATTTAAAATGGAAACATGAATGCTACCCCTACCTTAGAAGTTAATGTTATTGCATTTTATATGCACTGTTTTAAAACTATCAGAATAATCATTTTAACATCATACATTTTGCCTTTTGTGGGCATGACAGAAAAAAGTTTAATCTCAATGTCAGTTTCTGCTATTAGTAAATAAGCTGGTTACAGTTTAAGAAATGTGCATGCAGAGCATTTCTCTTATTTTGTAAACAGCTAGATTTATCCAGATGTAGCATCCAATGAAATTTTCTATTGTATGCTATTCAATTTTTTTTTGAATAAAAACTGTAAGATAAAATAATCAAAGTAAATTTTGCAATGAAATATTTTTGATAACCTATTTTCTGAATTTTCTTTTACAGGGAAAAGGGCTCAACAAGAGAAACACGCATTAAGTACATCTGATTCATCTTCATCTTCAAAACCTTCACTTGGTAATTTTTTTTAAACAATGTAAACTTTTGATCTATTCAAGTTTTTTAAAATCAATCAAATCTGAAATTTGCATATCATTCATTATTTGAAATTTTTCATGATAATCTGTTTCTGAAGTTATCATTTCTGTGACCTCTTTTTTTTTCTCCTTTATTTAGCTTTACAACCAAGTCCTTCTACATACAGTAAAAAGATTATAAAGCCATTATCAGTTTCAGTAAACCCTCCAGTACGTATGAATAATATTATACTACATTTATATGCATAAGTAATGTTTAATGATATCTTATTCTTTTTATGAACTGTATTCTAAATGTTACGCAATTTGACTGAAATGACCAGAACTTGGGTATTGTGTATCCCTCTTAGAATATACACTGCCTTTATTTGAAATTGATGTATAACTAATGCCCTCTCTTATTTTCTATTGAATATCTTTTTAAACATACGCTTAGTATGTCACAATAGTCCAGTAACCAGGTGTCAGTAATAAGAGGGTGTTTCAGGGGAAAAACTGATGTTAATTTCCCCTCAATTGTTTAATGTATCAAAACTTCTGAGCACTTTAAAAGATCATTAAAGAAAAACTTAGTTGCAATAGTGTACATAGAGACAGTGGTTCTCATACACACCCATGCAGTACTTACACAGTAGGTACTAGTACCAAAATATTTATCTGCTGTGTGCATTCACGCAGAAAGCTACAAGGCTTAAACAGTGGCAAAACATTCATGGAAATACTTAAAAGTGTCACATACCTTAAATTTTTCACTTGTAAATTTTCTAGTTAGCATGTTTTATTTGTTCATAATAGTTTCTATTTGCCCCCATATCTTAATCCTGGGGAAAAAATATCAATTCCAATTTTTTTCTTGTTACATTGAAGAGTCATTGCTGCCTGCTGCATAAAATGTTTCCTTCCTTGCTCCTTTCCTATTGCTTATTTTTTTTTCCCTGGACATCAGCGTGGAAGCGGGACTTGGAAACCCTCTAACAAAACACAATATACTCTCGAATATTTTGGACATTTTCGAGAAATAAAGGTCTTGCAAAATCATGATTTAAAGCGTACGAAATCATGCGAAGTAACACAATTTGAGATTAAATTGTTAAAAATTACTCTTGACCAAAGCCTGGTTTGGCTAGATTATGATGTGGAGAACCAGCAAATATGCAAGGTTTTTAAGCTGCTTATTTCAGCCTAAAGCTAGAGATTGCAACATTCCAACTTAAATTTTTTCAATCCGATAGTATTCAATTGGCTACTACTAGAAGCTACAGAAAGTGTTTTGCCTTAAAAGATTAAAGGGGGATCATTTAATCATCAAATCAATATCATTTAAAGGGGGAAACACTGATACTATTGAATTTTCAAAAACAGTTCCGAATAGAATTTAAGAAAGAGGAGTGTAGAAGCAAAACCAGCGGTCTCAACTTTTTTACCAAAGTGGGGGGTTGCAGCATTCGTTTCTTTTTAAGTATATGAGGTTTTAAGATTGATAATTATTCAAAAATGATGAAAATTAGGGCTTTAAAAATTAGGCTCAGTTACTTTTGTCAGCATGTGAGTTGCAAATTTGTCAATCACCACAGCAATCAATCAGCTGCTGGTAGATGTGTTTCTTGTGATGCAGTGCCATGTTTTACTGCGTCTTGGTTGTCCATTGAATTTTAATCAATTTATAATACAGTTGAACCTCGATAGAGGGGCCCTTTTTGGAACCAAAAATATAGTCATTTTAACAAAAAAGCGTTATAATGATTTAAATTAGCACTGGATTAAAACAATCTGTATTTTTACTACGGTTAGTTGTAATGTAGGGTCAATATCAGAGGTTGTAAAAAGGAACTAAAATGATTGTCGGGTGAAGTAATCATCCCTCTGCGCTTTTATAACCCTTATGTATTTGTTGTTTATCAAATTTTGACAATGTCATTACTTATAACATATCTTCAGCTTAAGGTGTAAAAGGCCATATTTCTTTCAACGATTTTGAGGAAGAGAATTTTATGTGGTTATGAATGCTTGATTTACCCTCATGTAGATGAGTCAAAAATCTTATATATGCTCTTTAAGTTATTTGTCCTTGGTGTATTAGATTTTAACTAGTTTAATAAGACATGCTTAAACCAGTACTGAAAGACTCTAGCAATGGCTTGCGTTTCAAGGGCCAATCTGTCACACGTATAGTCAATGCCAAACTTTATCACCTTCTAAAAATGATCATCTGATGCCTTGTTATTTTTAATTTCAACTAGGTACTTTATTACTATTTGTTTAAGGGTGGACAGGACATATGTATTTGAGTATGAAGAAGGTAAAGGGCCGTTAATATTATGTAAAAACGTTTTGAACAATTTTCAAACCTTACCTCCTTTTTCTGCAATAACTGGCAAATGTTCCACCTTGTAATTACATTAAATACCTTATGTAAGTATCATTTATATTGCTGCAAATAACCCATTCCCCTTAGGTGCTTGAGTAGGATTTGAACATAACTTCACTTCTGTGGCTAACATGGTTGGCAGGGTTAGACCCAATTTGTTTTTAAAGCAAAATAAAACAAAAAAAGAAAATTTTTGCACCCATTAACAAACATGCGCATCGCTATTACTAATAGTGGACCCGCTTAATTGTGATTATACAACTAAAGTATGTTCTTACCCTCTCTTCCATCATCTCTCATTCTTGAAAATGGAATATAATTGTAAACAATTCCTAATTCAGATCATATGGACATGTAAATGTAAACATCTTTCCCGGCCTTGTCAAAATGTGCTTGGCTGATATCCAGAGAGATTTCATTATCAGATTAATAAATACCTCAACAATATTAAACATAAATGTTTCATTCAACTCTCCATCTTTCTGAAATTTGTTTCGAAAAGAGAATTACTATAATATATAAAGCAAAGCAAATAAAATGCCTTAAAAACCTATGTGTTAACAATTCAAAACATTACCTATCTGTTTTAAAAACCTGTAAATAAAATAGAAATACAGTTAACTCCCGTTAGTACGCCGTTCAAGGGGATTTGTGAAAACGTCGTAATAAGCGGTACGACACTATATGCGGAATTCCATAAAACACAGTTTCGGCGATATACTTAATACCCGTAGTACCTAATCTTACCTAGAAACCTTTTTAAGTGGGATTTTATCACTAAAATAGAAACGAAAGAACAATGTCTAAAAACAGAACGAATATTCTTACCTTTACATCTTTTATTGGTATACTATTTAAATACTATAACACTTGAAAATCATGACAAGACAAATAAAATGATGTCTCTCTTATTTCATTATTTTTGAGACTAAAAAGTTATTCCCCCCAAAATAACACAACAAAACCCCCTCACACAACAGAGTGGACTGAACACTGAGCTATGGAATGCGAAGTCGAATTGGAGGAGAGGGAGAGAATTTCCAAGAAATTTAGGGAGGGTTTTGATTTGTCAAAGGACAACCCACGTGCCCTGCAAGACACAAGTCATCCTCGTTTTTGAGGGCGCAACGGGGGGGTCATTCGGGGAAAAAAGAGGAGCGGGTGGGAAAAAAACAGTTCTACCATATTGTTCTACTCGCGTATTCAACGGTTACTGTTGTAGCTAATACATTATTTGAAAGTTACTCGACGACGTAATAACCGGGATTTTTCTTCGGGGGACAGGAGAAAAGCGTCGATATATGCGGGAAGTCGTTATAAGCGGGGGCGCTATAAGTGGATAGTTTTTAATGATAAGAGGCCTATTGGTACCAGGGACCGGAGAAAAACGTCGTAATATGCGGGACGTCGCACTAAGCGGGGGCGTACTAACGAGAGTTTACTGTAGTTTTACTATGGCAATGCTATCATATTCTGCATTGTGTGTTATGGGAAAGCCATAGTTGGCAAAATAACTGCTCTGAATAATACAAGATTACCTGTACAACTGTTGAAAAGTTTCAGAGATCTAAATTCAGTTTAAGAAACTGCTAAAGTAAATCAAAATAAGATGAAATGGGATTAAATCTATTGACAAAACAAGGGACAAAAGTCAGTAATAATAAATGAACAAGGAAGGAATTGAAATTCCTCATATGAATTAGGTATTAAAAATAGTTATGTGGTGGGCAAAATCGATACTTTTAAGTATCAGGAACTATTTTTTTGGAAGAGACCATTTTCCCCCAATCCTTTCCAACCAACTGTCTTGAAACAGCTTTGGAATTTTTAAAGAAAGTCCCCTGCCATTTCTCTTGGATTTTCGGCATGTTTTCCCCTTTGCATTCATCACAAAAGATAGGGATCGGGAGGTTGTTGATTGGTTTTGACTCCCGATCTATCTGTTCTTGAGGCAGTTGTCTTCACTCTCTCGAATTGCAGAGTCTGAGAAGGGGGAAAAAAGGGGCCTTCTCTCGAAGAGAAATTTGATACCCTTGTGAAAAATATCGGTGCATGATGAGTTGATGACATGTTTATTGTTTGTTTATATTAAAGTTCAAAGTAACTGGCTTCTCTAACTTATCAGAAGCCTTCTATCCTCCTGCCAGGCAAAGAGAATAATATAAATTTATAATGAAATAAATTTGTTAGCATAAATACCGTATACACTCCCTTTTTTCCATCCGTTCTAGCTTGGAGAGAGGCAGTGTTATTCTGATGATTCATTTCATGTGAAGCAAGAGCTTTCTCCACTTTCAATATTGGAAAGAGTGGAACCTGAAGGCGATTGTTCTACTGCATCACCAACCAGAGATATATCAGATTATTGTACTGAAACTGTGGATGATCAAGTTGAAGACCAACAGATTTTGTCCCCCCAAAGAACAATGGAAACTACTGATGATAAAGTACAAGTTAGAAAATCTTGTCAATTAACACTATATGCCAAAGAAAGTGACGATTCATTACACATGAAGGAAGAGTTTTCTCCCCATTCAATATTGGAAAATGAACCTGGAGGTAAATGTTTTATGACCTCACCAACCAGAGATATATTGATATCGGATGTTTGTACTGCAAATGTGGATGATCCAGTTGAAGACCAACAGATTTTGTCCCCCAAAAGAACAATAGAAACTACTGATGATGAAGTACAAGTTGGAAAATCTTGTCAATTAACACTATATGCCAAGAGAAGTGACGATTCATTTCATATGAAGCAAGAGCTTTCTCCACATTCAATATTGGAAAGAATGGAACCTGGAGGTAAATATTCTACTGCATCACCAACCAGAGATATATCAGATGATTGTATTAAAAATGAAGAGGATCTAGTTGATCAACACATTTTGTCCCTCAAAAGAACAATAGAAACTTCTGATGATGAAGTACAAGGAAAAAATTCTTGTCGATTAACATTATGTGCCAAGGGAAGTGACGATTCATTTCATACCAATCAAGAGCTTTCTCCCCATTCATTAGTGGAAAGATCGAAACCTGTTGGTAAACATTCTAAGGTATGGGAGTTCTTCAAAAAAAAGAATAAAAAGTCAGTTACTTGCGTTATCTGCGAGAAAGCATTAAAATTTTCTGGAGGCACGTCAAATATGAGAAAGCATTTAAGATGTAAACATCCTCTTCAAGAATACTCTCATATGCATTCTTCAACAAGTAGAGAATCACCAACCATAGATACATTGTCATCGGATGATTGTACTGAAACTAAATCTGGAGGTAAAGTTTCTGCAGCATGGAGGTTCTTCAAAAAACTGAATAAAAAGTTAGTTACTTGCATTATCTGCCAGAAAACATTTATGTTTTCTGGATGCACATCAAATATGATAAAGCATTTAAAAAATAAACATCCTCATCAAGAATATTCCCTAAGGCACCCTTCAACGAGTACAGAATCGCCAACCAGAAATATATTGATATCGGATGAATGTACTGAAAATGTAGATGGTCCAGTTGAAGAGGAAAGGATTTTGTCCTCAGTGCAAGTGAAAAGATCTCATAAATCAACATTAAATGCCGAGAGAAGTGAACTGTCAACTTTGGAGAAACAAGACTTTGATAAAAAGCTGTTAAAAATGATTACTCATGATTTGCAGCCTCTTTCAATAGTTGAAAACCAAGGATTCCGAGAGTTTATTGAGAAGCTAAACCCTCTTTACACATTACCAAGTCGTAAATATCTGACAGAAACATTGCTGAAATCTACATATGAAAATTCTGTCGCAGAACTGAAATCTTGTCTTCTAACAGTGGAGCATGTTGCAGTAACTACGGATCTGTGGACTTTAAAAAGTACAAAGTCATTTATTACAGTTACTTGCCACTTCATTTTTGAGGACGAATTAAAATCTAGGGTAATTTCAACAAAAGAAGTCAACAATAATTTAGGAGAAGTTCTTAAGGGTATATTTGATGAATGGGATATTGCCAGTAAGGTGTTTATAATTGTAACTGATAACGTTGCAAATATTAAAAATGCTGTCAAAGACTCTCTCAAAATGTCTCTGCATCCTTGCATTGCCCATACCCTGAGTTTAGCCATAAAAACAGCCTTTAAAGATTGCAAGGAAGTAAAGAACCTAATGAAGAAAGTCAGACGCCTATGTGACTTTTTCAAGCGATGCTCCCATGCTTGTGATGTACTGCGTAAAATTCAAAAAGAACAAGGGTACAAAGAAATGAAGGTAAAACAAGACATTCCAACTAGATGGAACTCTACTTTGCATATGCTGGATCGCCTGCTGCTGATTAAAGATGCCCTGTCAGTTGCTTTGTCTGACCTACTCTCAGCACCAGAAAACTTCAAGGGGTCAGAGTGGGCTCTTCTAAAAGACTTGAAAAATATTTTGACCCCAGTAGAGAATCTCACCACAATACTTTCAGAGGGAAAATATCCTTCTTTATCCCTTGTGGTTCCATTATTTATAGGACTACAGCACAACTTGAAATCCTGCGTTGTCGAAAGTGAAATAGCCGAGGATTTCCTGCAAAAACTTTTGGAAAGCTTAAATGAGCACCTAGGTTCTTTGGAGTCGAATGAAATTGTAGCAAAAACTACATTTTTGGATCCCAGATTCAAAATAATTGCCTTTTCAACCGATGAAAATGCTCAAAAGGCAGAAGATTGGATCAAAACGGAGCTAAAACCAACTGTTGAAATTCTACCTCCTCCAGAAACATCCAACAGCTCGTCATCCCAAACAAATCCGCAACCAAGTTTGTGGGGTT